>JAPVLO010000025.1:3379166-4055000 GCA_027257055.1 Cephalopachus bancanus | reverse complement strand
TCTTACTTCACATGTTAATGGTGTATTTTTTTAATACAAGGATCTGTCATTTTTTATTAAGTAGTCATCATAGTGTTAGGCAATTTCACTTAAATGCAGAGATTTATAAACCTTACTTAAATCTCTGTTCTTGACCTCAACTAGCTCACAATCTAGAAGAATGAGGCATGTGAAAACCAACTATAATTCTATGTGAAAAATTTCAGGCCTCTTCCAAGTGGGGAGGGCACAATGATCCATTGGTTATGAGAAAATATTGAAACTTGTATGTGTATTTATTTTTCAAACTCATTATTTAAAATTTGTATTTTTGCACATTATGCACATAGCATAAATATATAAATTGGGGGCCTAAATGCTTACATTTAAAATTTAAATGGTCCTTTACATGGGATATGTTTATGTCTTTATCTCATATGTAGAAGTTTTCATACTTCATTTGGAAACAAAGATTGCATGGTTATGGTTATATTGTGCATAAGAGGTTCAGAAACTTTTATTTATTGTCTTGGTTATACTGCTAGTTAGTGTGTCTTTAAACAAATAATTTAGCATTTAACCTATCTGAGGTTCTGTGTCTTATCTCTTCCTTTTTAATTCCTCCCCTTTATAAATGATAAACATTTATCAAGAGATAACTTTGGGCCAGAAACTTTTCTAAGCAGTGCAAATGTATTAATCCACTTGATACTCATAACAACTTTATGAGAGAAGTATTGTTATCACCCCCATTTTACAAATGAAAAGACTGAAACAAAGATAGATTACATAATTTTCCTCAGGAGGCAAAGATAAGACGTGGCATACCAGCAGTCTGAAGACTGGGTTAAATACTTTCTAAAATAATTTTAAATTCAAAATTCATTGTTTTTTTCTGTAGTGGTATCAAGGGCTCATGTGATAATTTATTGATGGTGTATTGAACATTTACTGTATACCAGGCATTATGCTAGGTCTGGCTTATACCAAAATGAGAGACAACTCACAGTTTGTTGGGAAGTTGGCCATGTCATCATGTAACTATGGGAACACAGAAGAGAAAGCATAAACTGGTCAGGAAATGTAAGAATGAGCAATATTCACATGAGTGCAATGTCACATAAAGTAGGAGTGGAGAATGACAGATAAACAGGGTAAGTGAAGGTATCATACCAGAGAGGGCAGCATTGGCTGGGGAGTAAATATAACAGAAAATGAAGGTGGCTCCCCATGGGTAGAGTCCATGTTGTGTATGGAAGAATAACATGAGACTGGAAATGAGACAGGGGCCCGATCTTGAACAGCCTGATTTGTTGGGTGTAGATTTTAGCTTGTAGTGGATAATGAGTTACTGAGAAACTTTAAGGGATGGAATTACATGATTAGATGTGTATTTTAGAAGTTCTATTCTGGCTCTAGTATGGAGAATGGAGATGGAGGATACAAGGCAGGGGACTGGGAGTTCAGTTTTGTGAGAATCAAACTTGTCTGTTCACTCATTCATGAAAATCTGTTAGTTTAATCACTCATTTAACCTATACTTTTTCATGTGCCTACTATGTGCTAGCCATTGTTCTAGATGCTTGAACTATATTAGTGAAGAAAATGGCAAAAATCTTTGCCCTTGAGAAGTTTAAATTCTAGCATAGTTCATGTGTAATTAACAAGGAAGTACTTGTTTAAGGGGACGGTGGGGTTAGAGTGGGGGTGGATTTGTGACATATATAGGGGGCAGAACAGATAGTACCAGTGATTAGAACTGAGTCATAAATTCTTTTTTTATTTTTTACTTTAAAGATGTGGGGTACAATTCAGGGTTAGGTATATAAATGTTCATTATACAGGTGCCCTTGTTGATGAGGTGTGCCTCCCACCCCTGACTGTTTCCCCTTACTGCCAATCCCTTTCTTACAGTATTATGATAGTTGTTCAAGGTCCACTTGTGACTGAGAACATGTGTTACACAGTTCTTTGTTTCTGTGAAAGATCACTCAGTATTTTAGACTCTAAGTCCATCCCAAGTTGCTGCGAAGTTCATACTTCTGCCCTTCTTTATGACTGTGTAATATTCCATCATGTATATGTACCACATTTTTTTATCCAGTCCTCTTTTGATGGGTAGCACGTTTGGTTCCATGTTTTTGCTATTGTGAATAATGCTGCAGTAAACACGCATGGGTAGGCATCTTTTTCAGGAGTGATTTGAGTTCCTCTGGGTATATTCACAGTAACAGGATTGCAGGGTCTTATGGGAGGTTGAATTTTAGATCTTTTAGGAATCACCACACTATTTTCCACACAGGTTGAACTGGTTTACACTCCTGAGTCACAAATTCTTAAAATAAGACATAAAAACTCAGAGATTCAATCCTTGAGTAACAATACATGATTCCAACAACTAAAGAGGGAATTTACTATTCAAGAAAGCTGGGAGAAAGTAGTCAAACTGACTGTATAGGCACTGGGAGTAGAGTGGGGAGGAATGGGTAGCACTGGGATTGTTCTTTGGGCAGACCATCAAGATGACTCAGGAGACTAATAGCCACTTACCCACCACTAACCTTTGAGCTGTGACCCCAGAGGTTTCCCAAAGCAAAACCTCCTCTTGAAAGTTTTGATTTTCTGTTTGGTGGCAAAATGAATATGATGTCACTGAGATCTACATTCCCAGAAAGGAGTTTCTGAAATCAGATCAATTGGACATAGTGGTTTTATACTGTGAATTTAAATTCTCAGCCCTACAATAAGCTCAAACTCTGTGACTGTCTTGGTCCAATCAGGGTGAGTCAAATCCACATATTGAAAACTTTGGAGAATAATATGTTAACTTTGTAAATGAAAAGAGACAGCACATTTATATTGAAATTTAAAATCATACTTTGCAACAAGTCTCAACAGGTAACAATACTACTTTGCCAGCTGTGGTCTCCTTGACCTGCCAAGGTATATAAAGCTTTGTAGGAATAATAACCAACAAAGAGAGACTGGGTAAGTGGGTGGTCAGAACATCAGCTTTTCAGGGCTCTTCAGATTCTTTCTAGCCTTAGTGTTGACTCATTTGAGGTAGGCATCGGGTCAAATTCTTGACTCATGTGTGCCTGTTTGTCCATTGGGAGAAGGGGGAGAAAGGTAGTACTTGACAGCCAGACAAGGTTCATGAAGTGCGTTAAGAGCCTGAATTGAAAGGCTGCAACGTCAAGCAGAAGTGGTTAGTATTCTATTTTTATTAACAGCATGAATAAGAAGTATAGGTGGTTTGACTGGAAACATCTCTGAATAAGAATCTTTTCAGAAATGAGGAATGATTGGCAGAGGCCCAGAAGGCAGGGATGTCACATACCCTGGCTCCGTCCATTATCACTTGGAGTTGAAGGGGTAGCATTGGAGCTGGCTTCAGTTCCACATGGGCTTGGAGGTACAAGGGAAGAGAGCAAGTAGAGAGCTCCTTATCCACTGTGGAGGCCTTATTACATGCTGCTGAAATAAAACTTTCACAACTTGGAGCTGTTAATACAAATTTAGAGAATGAATCAGTGTTGGAGAGATGGGTGATACAATGCAAACAATGGGGAAAGAAAGGGTCTTTGTTTACTTTCTCTTTTCCTGGTGTATGGCTAAACAGGTTAAACACCTGTGAGAAGAGGGTGCTTCAGGGACACCCTCATACTCAAATTGTTCGTGGGTGTCTTGGAGATTGCACTCCTCTCCTTGTGCAGTGATTAGTTGCCTCTCCATCACTGGTGAGGCTGGCAGCGAGGAGCAGGGCCTTCACCTGCAGGTGTTGCCATGGCAAAGGACACTTGGAATAGATTCAGGCAACATTAAAAGGCAAAAGTGAAAATGAGAGTGGAGAGAAAATAGAAGCTTGATTCAAGGAGCCATTTGAGTGGATCAAATCACCTCCCTCACAATAGCCATTGTCAACCTAGGGATCAGCCCCACCTTTTCCCTCCTGACTCCTGAGGTTCTCTGCGATGCAATGCATAAACTGACTCTTAAAACACACACACACACACACACACACACACACACATCAAGATTTAAATTATTTTGTTCCTAAGAAATATGATTTGGTTTCTTAATACAAACAGGATTAAGAAGTTATAAAATGAGATTTGTTTTATGCACACTGTAAAACAATTTCTTTTTTTTTCTATTCAAAAATTGGCTAGCAAAGTAGCTCATTTTATCAACTCTGGATTTTTCTCTGATTACCATCTTCTTTAACGTCCATGTGTCTTCTCAAGGAAGCCAAGCCACATTTCTCTTGTGTCATCCTTGGAGAATTTGCCTTAACTTTCACTTGGTTTTCACATTGAATTCAATTTTATTTTTCTTCCCTCTTCCACAGGCTTGCCTATTATTCTCAATAATCTGGTTTATCCACTAAACTTTCCATGAACTTGAAGATATTTATGGTCAGATTTCCTATATGTCATTATACTCTAAATTAGAAAAGTATCTCCCTACATATTTTAGGAATTTCCATTTAAAGTCAATGACAGATTTCCTTTTTATATTCAAACTGGTTGACTTACTTTGTTATTATGTAATGATGTTTATTAATAATAACACAATAATAAATAGTTTACAGTGAATTTTCTCTTATGTGATCTGGGGTACAATTAATACTACTTGTCCTTCATCTTAAACTTCAAGTAAACAAATGATCTTTCTCAAGGAAGGTCATTGGGGAGTTTGCATCTGTTCTGAGCTAGAATCTAGACAGTTCTCACAGGCCACATGGCAAGAAAATTTCATTTGAATTGACTAGGAAAGGAAAGGGCACAAAGAGAGATGGGGAGGGCCTGGCACTGGATGCAAGTTCTTCTATACCCAAAGGTAAACATACTTCCTAAGTTTGCTATGTATAAAGAAAATTGCCTCCAAGGTGACTACCAGTGCTAGCATTCTTTGATAGTTTGAACATCAGTCAGCGTAGTAAAATGTGTCAAGTCATTTTTCTAGATCTGTTGTCCACCTGGAAAATGATATGTACCAAGATTGCCACAGGTTGAATAGTTCATTCAAATTTGTATCTGGTTGCCCAGTGTAACCTATTGTCAACATGCCAGTACATTTTATATGAAACTGAGGCACAAGAGTGATTTACTATCCACTGAACATTTCCTTTATTCCACACTAATAGTAGGTCCCAGAAGTTATTTGATGGGACAAAAAGAATTAATACCAAAGTTGAATGAGTTATAGCCGCTACCACCTAATTAAAATGATTTTGTGCCAGTTGCTTTTGTTGGGCTGGATCCACACATAATATAATTTTAATCTTGTTTATATACACTCTTGGGATAGATTTGAGATCAGCATTGCCATTTAAGCGAGGTTAATCAAGCATAGTGTATGCAGTTTTTGTTTCTTCACTGTATGTGAAAGGTGACCACTGCTGATGGGTTACCCAACTGACCACTTACTCCATTAACAAGAAGGAGGTGGTTTTCAGTGTCTGGTCATTAACCCAGCCTGAGCCCCAACGACTCTTTTTGCCTAGTCCTTGGAATAGTGCAGCTGTTGTCAGTCGCAGAGGAGAACTCTAGTTATGAACTGCTTCGCTTTGGCTGCAGTTACATGCCTCTACACAAGGGGAGGAGGAGGGAGGAAAAAAGAAAAAAAAAATACAACTCCCCTAAAAAGCAAACACTGTTTTTTGTATGCCTGGCTCTGTTTATGTATATAAAACGGACATTATGGTGGAGTGAAAAAGACCCTCGTAAAAATCCTTCTTGAAAACTATTGTTGCTGACAGCCGTGACCTCTGTGAGTCTGCATGTTTACCCATAATTCATAATTAACAAAGACATTAGAACTGCCACAGGAGAATACTGGGCTTTATTTCTTTCTAACTGGGCAGTACTAATGCTGGAAGTGCTCCCAAATCAGTGATTTAACATTTCAGGAAATCTTGGAGAGGCAGCAGAAGCCTCCTTATATAGCTCATACGCTGGGACTTTGGTGATACAGATACGGCCGAGATAATTATTCAGCTCTCGTTATTGCTGTAGCTCTGCACCTGATCCCCGAGCCATTAGAGCACTCTGCAGGTTATTACAACTATCAAACATCAAGGTCTCTTTTCTAGTCTCTTGACTATGTGGTTATCATTTTACTTCTTTTAAATCCCCCATCTGCATAGAAAGCCTCTGTGTTTTTTACTGAGATCTGCTCACAGTCTCTCCCCATCCCCTTCTTTATTGCTCCCCAAATGGAGCCCTTTTCTTACCAGCACATTAGCATAAAAATCTAAACCTCATGCTTCTCTACTTGTATTGTTTTTATACCTCCTCTCCCGTTTGATTTCCTCTCTGAGCCTGTGCACACCTACACTTTAATTCGGGCAGCCGAGTCAGTGGAAGAGAATTCTCTTGAGCTCGAGAAAACCAGGAGAAGATAATTTCAGATGATGGGTGTTGTCAGTACCCATGTTTAACCTTCCGCTCAGTTGAGGGCCCTCTTGACTTTATTGCATGTTTCTACATATCGCCGTGGCATCACAGATTGTGCCCAAACCCAGAAAATTGCAAGAAAGTGTAATGACAGTTTGCAAGAAAGGGTTTTGTATTGTGGATGTATTTAATGATTGATTACTTTTTAATCTCTTTGCCAGAAAGTGTACCCTTTCTTGAAATTTAATATGAAACTATCTTTTTGATGACATATATTTTCAGTTTTGGTCACAAACTAGTCCTGTGATAAGTTTGCTTCTAATGATTTTGTAGACAAACTATAAGGTGATCAAAACCAGACAGCTCTGAATATTCTGGGCACTGTGTCAGCTATCTAGGGGCAGGCAGTCACCTATCATGATACATAAAGATAATACTATAGATTAAGAGACTGAAGCAGATCTCTGTGGATTGCATCTTAAGTGAATGCAAGTTGCTGTTTCTGACTGTTTTACATAGCATCACTTCCCTTAGAAACCTTTATTTAGCATGATCTCTACCAAACACCTGTAAAAAAATGCATTCCATTCACTGCAGGCCTATCTGTAGAAAAAGCTAATCCACAAGGGGTGAGGGGCAGTCACAGACAGTATGGCGGGGCTGAGAAACATATGGCTTCCTCACTTAATATTGCTGCACAGTCGTCCCACACCATATTCCCTTAAATGGGCATTAGCTTTGTAGCCAAATTATCAGGCTATAAAACAAATGAAAATAAAGGCATTTTTGATGTTACCAAAAAACCCATTAAACATGACTTAGTGTCTATCCGTTATCTGTGTGTGTGTGTGTGTGTGTTATCAATGTGTATAGTAAGTGTTGCACGTAAAAAATGAAATACAGAGAGGCTTCAAAGACAAGTAGTGTTTTTATCATGAGCAGTGAAAGTTAAGCAACTATATGCTTTACTCTGTATTTTACTTCATCAACCTATGCAGAGAAACCATCTGATTTTCCTGACTTATAGAAGAGACTGATTTCTTTTAGAATCTCCTTCTGGTCCCTTCTGTTGGACCAAGGAGGTTTTAAATATTTTAAGATCATATTCTCTTCTTTTGTTAACTTAATGTTATATGTGTATTTTCTTCCTTAGGTGCTAAGGAGCATAGGCTTCAACACAAAATATATATCTATTAATGCAAATTCATGTAGATCAACTACAAAAGTAAATCAGTAGGTAGCATTTGCTGTGAATTAAGTTTCCTCATTATCAATGACAGCAATACGAATGTTTCACTCTGGGAACTTTATATTACTGTTGAATCATGTGAATATTTTCAGAGGTTCCCTATTTAGGATGTACTTCCATTTTTACTACTATATGCAATTATTATTCCTCTATATTTGGTGATTCTTACTCTTGAAAATTTTGAGTTGAAATCTTTATTATCTAATCTGGCCTTCTTATTTAATGAGACAACAGACTTAGAGAAGCCAAATAACTTGCCTAAAGTCACACAGCCAGCTAGTTTATGGCAGACTTTGGTTCTGGTCTCTTGACCTTCTTCTCATTCTACCATACCACATTGCTGCTTCCAATAATTATATAATTATTGATATCCCCAAATCAAGAAAAGGGACTTGTGAGTTTTATTTCTAGAAGAAGTGATGGTTTGTTCTTAGCCATCCAGTCTCTCACTAGTGAGAAAAATGCATAAATTTGCAAGATGGTGGGCCAGCAATATGGCAAAGGCCTTTTCTTTGTATGACAACCAACTGACCCCTAAATGAATTGAACCCTGACCCCCTTCCTCATTAGCTCCAAAAAAAGCTAACTAGCCCAGAAACAATTGTTACAAGCAAGCTACAACACAAATCTACCATGTTATTCCTGTGGGATTAATTAGAGAGCTAAAACAATGCTTTCTCTTTGAAAGACATACAAAATCAAATTGTTATGTTCTTCTGACTTATGAACCTCTTGAAATTTAATGAAAAATTTTATGTAAGAGCAAATATACATTACTCTGGAGAGAAGGTTCCACATTTTCATAAGATTTTCACGTGGAGAGAGAGAGAGAGAGAGAAAGAGAGAGAGAGAAATCCAAGATAGGTTAAACACAATTGTTCTATTTCATGCTCCAATGCATTGTGCTGATATCACCACTGGTATTGGTCCTTTACCAAAAACACAAGAATTGCATTATGCTTCACTATATTAGAGGGGTGTATTATTTCTATTATTTTCCTCAAGGAAAAAAGGAATAGAAAGTCAATATATACATGTGACTCTTATAATTAGCACTTAATCAATAAAAAGTAATTCAGGACATTATGACAATTTGGCTAATGCTAGTTTGAGTAGGAATGGATGTCACCCAAATTCTGAGTGCTGACTTTTATACAAAAATGAAAAAAATAATGCTGAAGCCTTGAATGTAGGGACATGATAGTATTCAGATAAGGAGAGTGGACCTGGCAAAAAAGAAAGTACTCAAATACTTGACAGCATCTTTTACTTACTTACATGTTATATAATAAATAGTCAATAAGACTTTCTAGTAATCAGGGGGTTAAAGCGCTATAAAGAAACTTCCATATGTACTTTGTTATCCAAGAGACAGATAGAGAGATGTCGTTCTACTGATATATTACATAAATCATGGTGCCAGCCAGAAAAACAACAGATGACCAATTTGTACAAAGCATTTTTTCCTTATGTTACATTTATTTAAAATACATTAAATCGTTGTGCTAAAATTGAGGCAGCTGGCAGTCCAGGCAACCTTATAAGATTTGTGTTTTCTGGATGCAGGCCCATTCATTTGGAAAGGTGGATTTGTTGGGCTAATATATTTGCTTAGTCATATGCCAAGCCCTTGTAGAACATGGGTAGTCCAGAATTTACTATGTGTTGAATTTTTTTTTTAAATCAGAAATCTCCTGACAAATGAAAGTCAGATGGTTAATACCCATTTACTTCCAAGTGAAGTCACTAATTAATGGTGCCAAGACTCCACTCAGAGAAAAAGACTTATGTGGGATGGAATCTGAGAAATCTGGTCATTTTCCAGGGGCCTTTTCTCTCTTATTTTATGTACATCAACATTGATATGATACATAGTTGACCTTAGGAATGAAAGTCATGTCTGAGTTTGGTGGGTAGTTTGTAATAAACTGAGCCAAGCAAGGTCCCCATTTGTAAATGGAACTTTAATGTTTGCTGTTGCATTTTTTTTAGCCCATAGTTTTCATTAAATTCTTAATGAAACTAGTGACCTCTTCAAAAGGATAAAGGTATATATTCACTTAAACCAGCTTCCAATGTGTATTGTCAACTGTGTTCAAAACCAACACCGGATAAACAAGGCTAGAAGAGAGAAACTCATCTTAAGTGGTCCAGTCTCACATTTCTGAAGTTTCTTTAGTGACACCTTAATCTCTAGAGATGTAGTGGTCTCAGAGGGTTGGGGTAGTGTGAATATCTAGTCATTCAATGACATTATTCATTCAAATAAGAAGTTGTTGGCTTTAAAAAATTTGTCTTTCCTGTTGACCAGAGCTTAGACGATGAAGGGGATTTCTTAAAGAAGCTAAATCTTGAAAATTGAAACGACCAAAATGATAGGATTCTGTTTAAATTCATCAACTATTTTTGGGTCACTACTGTGTTCACAACATACTAGGAATGTATTTGGTAAAATTTAAGGACTTAAATATACTTTTTCTCTTAGGAGACTGAATTCTCTTAGGAGCATAAGAAAGAAATGCAAAACAAAGTCTGTTCTCTCAGTTTATGATCTTGATGGAAAGATCTGTATTTTGGGGAGACAGTCAAACAATCAAAGAACAGCTCGAGACCTTGAACTGTACCCAGTTGAATGTCAAAATATATGCTATAGACAAAGAGAGACATGATTGGTTAGAAAAAAAAGAGGTTATGGAAGGTAATTAACCTAAAGAAGTCATTATGGAAGGTCTCTATAAGGATCACTAATGGAAGAGGTAAGAATTGAAATAAGTTGTAAAGTGTAGAGAAGATTCAGGTATATAGGATTGGGAGAGAATGTTATGGTGTTGGCTGACAATGCGACCATCCTAATAGGTTAATAGCATCACCATTGGAATGAATATAAGGCAAATTTTATTTGTGAGCACTTTAAAAAATTGGTTATTGGCTTTGCACTCTGGGGAAGAACAAAAAATATGAAGCAGGGAGAAAGGGATTGATTTTTTTCTGTCTTAAACTAAGAATATGCTGCAAAGTAATGGGGCCAACCTTGAAGACTTAAAAATATTTCCATCAAGAGTAAGCCCAGGAAAGAGCACAGGTGAAATTCTCTTGATAATTGTATTAGAGCTAGATCCAGACATGCTAGAATTTAGTTAGTAGAACATGTTCATGGCAGAGTTTCCAGAATTGGGAACTCAGGACAAATAATGCCCCCATAAGTAGGTTTGGTTGACTTTTTAAAGGTTGAGATAACCTAGAGATTTCTTATTTTTATTTCAACTGACAGATATATGTTATTTATATATTGCTAATTATATCTGCCACAATGTATGTATGGAAGGTTAAAGTGTGGTACCACAAAGTAGAGCATATATACTAAAAGAATACCTGCCTTAGTCTATTTGGGCTTCGAAAACAAAATATAAATAAAGTAGCTTATAAATGAAAAAAAATTATTTCTCTCAGTTCTGGAGACTGGAAAGTCCAAGATCAAGACTTCAGCAAACTTGGTGTCTTGTGAGAGCTTGCTCTCTGACTCATAGATAGCACCTTTTCCCTGTGTCCTCACATGACGGAAAGGGCAAACAAGCTTTGTTGGCCTCTTTTTATAAGGGCATTAATTACATTCATAGACTCTGCCCTCATGAACTAATCACCTTCCAAAGGTCTCACTTCTAATGCCTTGAAAACTGGGATTTCAACATTTGAATTTGGAGGAACACAAATATTCAGACCATAGCAATACCCCAAATTACTAACCATTAACCTTGAGGTATGTAAAATTGATTTGTCAGAGTCTGAATTTTTAACTAATTAATTAATTAAATAAAAATCAAGATCTCTGTCACCCAGGCTGGTGTGCAGTGGCACGATTAGGGTTCATTGTAGCCTCTACCTTCTGGCCTCAGCCTCTTGAGTAACTGGGACTACAGTTATGTGCCACCACATCTAGCTAATCTTTTGATTTTTTTGGAGAGATGAGGTCTCACTATGTTGCCCAGGTTGGTCTTGAACTCCTAGGATCAAGTAATCTTCCCACCTCAGCCTCCAAAAGTGCTCTAATTACAGGCATGAACCATTGCAACCGTCCCTGAATTTTTAACTAATTTAAAATTATGCCCAACCATTATTTTATTTTTTCCAATGTGATACATCTTAAAAATTATCAAGGCTCTAAAAGGAAAATAGAAAGGAATTAGGTAGGTCTGTCTTCAACAAAAAGATCAAAATCAGAACTGTGGCTAAGAATAAGTCAGAAGTCATTTTCTCATGCAAGAGAACTGTAACTTTCTGTATCTTAACAAGATACACAATTTTGAGCAATTTGTAATAAAATAAAGATCTCCATTCTATCCAGATACATCAAGTATTTTCAAAGACAATAGAATATAGAGTTCAGCATTCAAGATTTGGAGTCCAAGAGATTTGAACTTGAATCCCGGCTTCTTATTTATGCTGTGTAGTTATAATCAAGTTGCTAGAATTCTTTGAGTCCCAGTTATCTCATCTGTGAAATGGATATAATAAATCATTTATTTAAAACATAAGTAAGATAATAAATGCAAGGTACTTCACATAATATCTGAAACACAAAAAGCTTACAGCAAATTGTACCTTTTAATATGGCACTGTTGAGGTTCAGTACACATCACACCAAAATATGCCACACCCAAATATACTTCTTTGATTTATCTTGAGCAGGTTATTTTTGAGAAACTGCAGACAAAAGTAGCTCTGAAAAGTTGTCCTTTGTAAAAAACAAAGCAAAACAAAACAAAACAAAAATTACTATAAAGGCAATCTACACTAGTAAAAGTATCTATTTGGAAAAGAGCTGTTCTTAGACAATTGAAAGACTTTTATCTGCATAACAAGACAACATTTATTCACCAGTCACCAGACATTTTCTCCCCTCAAGTTCTCAGAACTCGTCTAAATCTCTATTGCTTTCTGTCACTTGCAATGCTATATAAGCTTCAACCTACCTGACTCTTCTTTGATTCATATTTTTGTGGGGCTCTCATGCATACTCATGTAACTAAATATGGTTTTTTCTTGTTAATCTTTCTTATGTTAATTTAACTTGTAGCCCAGTCAAAAAACCTAGAAGGTGGAGGGAATTCATATTTCTCTTCTTCAGAGCACTTATATCTGACTTTAGGCCTGAATCTTTGGTTGTAGGATCTAGGATGTTCGATGAACCATCCCAGAGCTATTTTACCATCTCTTTTGTATAAAAAAGTTATTTGTTAGACCTCAAACTTTAGGAAATAGGTCCTTTTTGATTACTGACTGCATCCTTGAGAAGTAATTACTTATAATGCAGATTAAGTCTTACTCTGCATATGGTTCTGTTGAAATCTTTCATTCTTCCTCCTCAGCAAGGAGCAACTTAGTCTTGCTGAATGGATTTCAGATCTTCTGAATGATGAATCCTCCAAACTGATAGTGTGAACATGTGGCAGCTATTTTTTCCCCTTGAAAATCTTAATAAATACTTTTATTAGGTGCAATCCATGTCCTAAATGTTAGTTAGCTAACCTAGAGATCAAATAATTCTCTTTGGTATACAATGTGTGTATGTGTGTATGTTTTAGAAGTGCTCAAATAAAGATTTATCAAATAGGAAATAGTTTATTTCAAGTGGATAGAATACCTGTCCTATAAATTGACCAAAATAGATATTTACCTGATTAATGGTAACTGTCCTCAAAGATAAATCATAGATTTAAACTCTTTAAGTGGCATGTGGGAACTGAACCATTAGAGTTATTGAGAGTTAAAAGGTTAAAACCTAATACCATATTTTAAGGTTAAAAATGTGATTAAAAAAATCACAGATTCTGCTTTAGCCAAAACATTTTGGAAAACTGTCTCAGCTCCTTGGGTAGATAATGTACATTAAACAAAAAAGGAGCTAAGTATAGTTTACAAATATTTTCTGATATTTAGGTGAGATACAGCAATAACGAGCTTTAAAAAAGTAGTCTGCATGTATGCTTATTTGACAATTTAGAATGTTCCAAAGAGGCCATTAGACCCTTTCAGGTAGATAATGCACAGAATGAAATTTACAGTTATTTCCAAACATACCTTTAGAGGATGTGACATCCTCCAATGACTCTACCATTATTGTATAACATGTCAACTCTCGTTCATGCCCTAGAAATTTTTTTCACTCATTACCACTCCATTTTATTTTTGTGTTGTCTATTCATATTCTCCAAAGATGACCATTTGCCTTTCAAATGCACCCTACAAAAATCAAGCATCTTTATAGCTATGCTTAGGTGGTGACTCAGGCTGAATGAAAAAAGCAAGGAATTCTGGAACGCAAGCCAAAATATCCTGGAGCTTCAATGGTACATCAGGGACTAGAATCCTAGATCTGCCCTTAATATGCCTCATTGTGAATAGTTATTGTGGCCAAAATGTTGTGTAACCTCGGTCCCTGTTTGGGGACCTTGCTGGTAGCTGAACACGGGAATATGGTTCAATAGAATTTCAGTTCCATTCCTTGATATGGGTATATTTGCATATTTTCTTATGGAAGTGATCCTAAAAACAGGAGTCAGCCTTTAGGAGACTGCTTTTCTTTGGATACTTGGATGGAGAAGAGTTTGAGGGAGGGAACTGAAAGCTGGAGACGTATGTATGGCTGGCTTCATCCTTCCTTGTGCCTTTTTCACTGCTTGTCTTTAGCATCTTCGCTTCATTGCCCACGTGTCACCTGTGCTTAGCCATGAGGCGATATATCCTCTCCTATTCCAAAAACATTGATCTAAGTCTCCCTCCTTCCATTTTTTAATAAATCTTAGTGAAGCAATATAACATTCCAGGTCAGTCCTGTAGTGCTGTTCTGGCCTCGCTGTAGCGGCTGCTGCAGAGCATGGAAACTTGCTGGCACAATATTGCAAAGTGACTCTGTGGGGGCTGGACGATTTCCAGCCAGCGATGAACCATGGCCAAGAAACGCCAATATGGATAATGCAAACAAGAGAGATTTGGGGCACATTTCGATTTAACCATCTGATTTAATTGACAGAATAAATGCACCTGTCAACGGGTAATATTCTTGTGATTAGTTTTGGCTGTGATGATGAGATGATGTTAAAAGAATGTCAGAACAACCTGTCCTGGGACTCTTACAGGCAGTTTTGACTGAGGGAAGGTCAGTTTTTAGCTAGTTCAAAGAAGCAGGATTATCTTCTTGTAATGTGAGGGTATTTTATGGAGACAGTGAATGTTTTATTTGCCGTTTTCCCTCTGTGCTTGGCCTTCACTACAAATCAAAAAGAGTAGGGGCTAGAGGCACAAAGAAAAAATTGGTTTTTGAATCAGTCTCTATGGCTACTGGGGATAGTCCTTATTTGGAAATGGACAACTCTAGGTATTAAGCCTAAAGCTGAATCTGAGTGAGGTCTCATGCTCTTCCAAATTTTTGCTACTGTAGTAAGCAATTTAAGTAGAATTTCAGCAGGATGAGGCCTTTCATTGAAATCCTATTTTCTTCAGAGAAACGGTAATTTATGATCTTGGAACAAGAATATTAATTAATGCTCACTCATTTCTTTATCCACCCTTTAAAACCTAATCCCAAACTCGTCTCTGGAAATTGTGCTTCTGATGTGGCTGATGACCGAATAAGCAATTTTATAACCTTCCCTAGGTTCTCAATCTCTGATCTCTCTGCACAATTTAACACTGTTGAACTTTTTCTTCTTTTTTGAAAGTGCCACCTCACTTGATTTTTCTGATGGGGCCTTCCTTACATTTTCCCCTCAGTTCTCTTCGTGGTCTCCTTCACTGGCCATTCATTCATTTGTTCATTTATTTAAATTTACAAGTAAAAATTATATGTATTTATTGTGTACAGCATGATATTTTGAAATATGCATACATTGTGCGATGGCTCAATTGAGCAAATGAACATATATAGTACCTCATTACTTGAGAATACTTAAATTCTCTTTTCATGATTTTTAAAACGTAATATATTGTTATTAACTGTAGTCACCATGCTGTATAATAAATCTCTTGAACTTTTTCCTTCTATCTAATAAAAATTGTATATTCTGTGACCAACATCTCCCCAGCCCCTGGTAACCACCACTCATTACTCTCTGAGTTCAATTATTTTTATTTCTTATGTAAGTGACATCAGATGGCATTTGTCTTTCTGTTTCTGGCTGCTCATTCTTTATCTACTTTATGTGGTTGTTACACAAACTCCTAGGTCTATCCACATTCTATTCTCACCTCATTTTTTCCTTCAATATACCCCCTGCCCCACTCCTATGGTGTTCCTCTGCATTTTTTCATAGATGCCTCCTAAACTTACCTTCTAGAAAAAATTTTATACCAAACTCCTGATCACATAATGATCTGCCTGAGGGTTATATCCCAGACAGAATGAGTCACTTTGACTTTTTCGTTTCTATTGCTAACCATTATCACTATTATACCCATAATCTCTAAATCATAAAACTAATGCTTTAGGAATTGAAATCTCTTTGAGTATCTGATGAAAGCTATATATATTTGCTTCTCAGACAAGTGCTCGTACAAACCTATATTGAAGGGTAGTTCCTAAAATCTTTGAATTCTGTCCATTATCCTTTTGAGGATTTACATCTTTGGATTAATAACCTCTGTTTTGAGTATCTTGAACCTTTCCATTTATTTTCCCTCTACATCTAGCCAGTAACCACGTCCTGAAGGACAATGTTTGTCAAAGTCTGAACTATAAACCAATAATCATTAGAAGTACCTCAGTCTATCTGAATTGGAATGTCTTTGGATGGGACATGGAAGCATGTGCTGTTTAAAATGGGCACAACATAGTTTGAGATCTACTGCTACAGGGTATGCTTTTGCAGAGTACGTTCTCTCCACTTTTTCCTTTATGTTGTGATTGCCAACACCCTACTGCAGCTTTCATTATGTCCACTTGGGTACTTGGGATGTAATGAAAAAAATTATTGTCAAAATTACTACCACTATTGATTGCCTAAATGATGCCAGGTGCTTTTCATGCATTATCTCATTTAATGTTCACAACTCCCTAGGAGACAGGCAGTATTAACTCATCTTTCAGATGTGAAAAGTCAACCTAAGAAAGGTCAAACAAGTTGCTCAAGGTTACACAGTTAGCAAGTGGTTGTGCTGGAATTCAGATCTAGAGTTATTGAGTTCCAAAGTTCAGACGCCTCTCTGGGGTACCCCACTGCTTCTCATTGCTTTAGCCTCTCTGCCTTCTGTCTCTCTCACCATCACTCTTTAGTTGTTTCCAGATTAATTTTCCTAAAGACTGTTTCTGCCAACCTCTATGATAAATCATATCATCTTACATTGTATTTATTTTTTTCTGTCCCTCCATTAGATACTAGGATCCTTAAGTTCATAGACTGTCCTGATATAGAGAAAGTACCTTGTGAATATTTGGAATAGATAACATTATTACCTTATGAGAAACTTTAGTAATTTTCTATTGGTTTCTGAGTAATTTCTAAACTCCTTAGTAAGTCATTTAGTTTTCCATGTTAGATTTGATCCTTGTTTTCCTTAACTGAACACTTTCTATGTTGTAGTCTAGCATACTTTTCCAAATGTGCTTTTATTCAACTTTCCTCCTTTAGTTTTGCTATTCTCTTTGTCTGAGATTTGTTACTGTTCCATTATATTATTAAATATTACCAGTCATTGAGGTTCACTACAAATATCACATTTTGTAATGGATTCCCTGTTCTTTACCTATCCAGAAGCTGATTTATTTTTGAAATCATCATGGCACTTAATATCATCTTTAAGCTACTAGTCTGATTGTTCTTATTGTAGATAGTTTTGTATATATTTAATTTTGTGTATTGTGTTGTAAATCTGTCAACAAAAGGGTAATATCTCCTTCACTTTTGGAATCCCTGCATATCTGTATGAGTGCCTTGTGTATAGAAGTTTTTACAAAACAAGTTGTTGACTATGTCATTGGTCAGAAATTCAATGTGAGAAAGTTTGGTAAAATAGTATACTGTATGTGAAAAAAGATTATGTTACAAAGATTATAGGTAAATATGTATTTCCAACCAGGTATTCTCATTATTCTTAACATTATGCCCAATTCTTAGATAAAGATCAACTAAAAAAGTTTTAGAGAAGACATTCTTGGTTTGCTAGGTGTGGGCTAGATATCTAAAATGTCTTAAAACAGTATTTTTGATACCCCAAGTAAATTATTGGCTGAGCCTACAAATCCCAATTATCAGTAGCAATTAAAGATCTGCAAACTTCTCCATATTAGTATGTTTAAACCTTTACTTGGTGGCTATTATTCCAGTCCCTTGGACTTTGGAATAACTTAGGTTTCATGCTTCTTCAATAACCTTAAAGGCAAATCAGCATTAATAATATGAGTAAACTTTGGCTCCCAACATCCCTGTGTTCTCTTTAATATGGATTTACTTTGTGAACCAACTGTCATGTAATATATGGTCAGTGGTGATTTGAGTTGGATTTGAATATGGAACCCCAGAGTGAAAGATACAATTACTTTAAGATATGCTTTAGCAAAAGAAAGGAAAAATGAGTTAGCAATTTAAAAAGCATGAGAAATATCTTAGTTACCTTTGAATTCAAATGACCACTTTTTGGTAAAAGAACTAAACACTGAAACACTCTTTCACCATCTCTAGATATCAGATTTGTAGGATTAACCTGTCTAGCTGTTGGATGGCACTGCTACCTCATCGACTTGTAGTTGAAAGTACATTAATCTGGTTTTAAATAGGGTGAGAAAAAATGGAAGTTCTCCAGTGACACGCTCAAAGGCTCAATATACATCTTTAATAATCAAAGAGTTTGGAATGAGTAGATTGCAGATGCTCTTGGTAACAGCTGACTTTAAGCTTTATGCTTAAGTCATTGAAACCATATTCTAAGAGAGGACACTAGAGTCAGAAAGGCAGCATTTCCAGCAGTCGCCACATTCTCTAACACTACCCTGACATGACTGGATGAATAGGAAAAATTAATATGGAGTTCTAGAACTAATAATTCACAAATTTACAGATTCACAAATTTACATGAGAGAGCAAGAGTGAAGGCAATATTTTGAGAAAGTCTTGAGAATAGATTACACGTCTGTAATAGAATAGATTACACATGTTGTAAACATAAAACATAAAATAGGTATACCAAATTCCTAGCTATCAACACAAAAGCTTGATTTATTTCTAGATTGTTGGGTGAAGTTAGAATCTAGCCAAGGTCAGAAAACATTTTCTGTAAAGGACAAGATAACAAATATTTTGGGCTTTGTGGATATGTACTTGTCTCATCTTCTTCCTCTGTGTCCTCATTCTCCTCTTCCATAGCCGTCTTCTTCTCTTTTAAGAATGTAAAAATCATTCTTAACTCACAGGCAATACACAATAGAATACAGACTGAATTTGGCCTATGAGCCATAGTTTTCTGATCTCTGTTCTAGATTAATCAAATACTATAGTAAGTGAACAGTTCCCATATAGACTATGGATGGGTTTATAATTTTCACAGAATTGAAATGCAATGAAATACTTCTAAGCTCACATCAGTAAATATATATATATTTTTTTGGCTATTGTTTAAAATCTAAAATTTTTTGAGTTGGGATCTCACTCAGTCACCCAGGCTACAGTGCGGTATCGTTATCACAACTCACCATAGCTGTGACCTCCTGGACTCAGGCAAACCTTCTGCCTCCACCTCTCTAATAGCTGGAACTACAGACACAGGCCTGTGGTTGCATGCTGGGCTAATGTTTTAATTTTTTACAGTGAGGTCTCACTGTGTTACCCAGGCTGGTCTCAAACTTGACTCAAGCAATCCTCCCATCTTGTTTTTCCAAAGTGCTGGGATTATAGGCATGAACTACTACATCTGGGCAAAGAAAGTTATTATTTTTTTAAAGTGGAAAGGGCACTAAAATATAGCTTACATTATCTTAATTAAAGATGTAGAGACATAGTTGAGTATTTGTCATATTAATTCATCCTGTTTTAAAAATAATCCCACAAATAGTTGCCTAGCGGCCTAGCTCAGTTTTTATATATTTCTGAGGTCAGAGTCAGAGATATACTTTCCATTTTCTTAACCTTGACCACCTGCCCCATCTCTATTTCTAGCTCATTTTGTTTTATCATAAAATTTTCTGTTAAAATTGTTAGCATAATACAAATGAAATGCATAAACATGAGTGTTAAAGTATAGAGGTGATCCCTGAGGTTACTGAGACAATAGTTTACGTCAGTATATACTGACTGGTTTTCCTTCATACTTTAATTTAGAATACCCAAATTGAGTACTGGAAGCAAAGATGGGTTAAAAATATTTCTTCAGGTGGTTAATGTGTGGTGAACTTATTACTAGAATTTGAAAAATGGGAACTGAAGATCTCAGAGTTAAAATAAGAGATTGAAATTATCTTTATCTTTTAAATTAATGAATTACAAAAAACAATGGGAGATCACAGAAATATCATTTAATAGTTTTCTTTATGATAGTGTACAACCTTTTTTTTTTTTTTTTTGAGTTGGAGTCTCACTCCGTCACCCAGACTGGAGTGCAGTGGCCGCTCCCGGCCACCGCAGCCTCGACCTGCTGGGCTCCACAATCCTTCCGCCTCAGCCTTCCGAGTAGCTGGAACTACAGGTGCACGCTAGCACACCTAGCTGATTATTTTGGTTTATTGTAGAGATGAGGTCTCGCCAAATTGCCCAGGCGGGTCTCGAACCCGCAGGCTCAGGCAATCCACTTACCTCAACCTCCCAAGGCGTGGGATTACAGGCTGAGCCACCTAACCCGGCTTGTACAACCTTTAAAATAGCTTTCTACTCTCAGTTTTCTGAATGCAGCAATACATAAGAGAAGACATTGCAACCCTATAAGATTGTCTGCTTTTAGAAATCCACTTTCAGTATAATGGGAATGGTCATTATGAGATAAATGAGAAGATGATTACAATTATTTGAATGTGGCCATTCATAAATTCATAAAAAAGTATTCTTTCTCAAACATTTGTTAATTGTGATGGCACAGTATTAATGAAATGAGCTATGTTCTGAACTGTGAGTAGATAATTCTACTCCAGTCCTTCCGTAGATTTATTTTGCTGTACTTTATATTGAGAAAACTCTGCCATTTGTAATTCTAATTTCTGAGAGTATTGTTTTCACACCAGAAGTTCTTACCCATGCAGCAAGAAAAAAAAAAGGAAACTTTTATAGATAAAAATGTACTATTTCTTCTCCTTCTCCTCCTTCTTCTTTTTTTTTTACAAACTCCTGGCCTCAAGTGATTCTCTCACCTTGGCCTTTTAAAGTGCTAGGGTTATAGGCATGAGTCACCAAGCCTAGCCAATATGTGCTATTAAACTGTAAGAAAGGGCTGTTTCTAATTATTCTCATGGAATAATCGTTAGTATTAGACAATCAGAATGAAGGTGGGACATGGGAAGACTCATTTTTGAATGTCATTTCCTTGTCTTTGGCTCAGTGTACTTGGGACCAACTTTTCACTGAAATTGACATTAACATGATTTTAGGTTCATATAAAGAAGATAAAAAAAATTGAACCTTATTTTACAATTTATATAGATAACAAATTATCCCAGTCTCTCTGTTTCCTTGTTTCTTATCCAACACACTATGCTTCTTTTATACCCTAATTCTGTGAAATTCTGATATAATATGTGGAAGTTAGCTGACAAGGACATTAAGTTGGATATTCAAGGGATAGTTTTGCATTTCCATAGAGGATTCTTGAAAATTAAGAACCTTTCAGACTCAAGAATATGAAAATAAGTAGAGTGACATGTATAAGTTAGTATTTTTTAATATTTAGGTACAAAAATATGCAAACTGCAAACCATAATACCATAGATTTTTTTCTTATTCTTTCATTTTTTTACACATGAGAGCATGATTTCACCATTTTACAGTACTTGGAAAAATTTGGAAGGTTTATATTTTTCAAATTTGGAAGCTCCTAGAATAATAGTACATATCAAAAAAGAGAAAGGTTATCCTCCCAATAAACACATACTATAATTTTCTGACAGGCCGTATCTCTAATGTTTAGGCCTCTGTTCAGGCCTAATTTGGCCTCCAGAGCTGTAGGCCCATGGAGGGTGGCTTCTGTTAGAAGAGCAAGCAAAGGCGTCATGGACTCGAGGCAACTCTTGTAGATTTCTCACTGAGACAAGTGCAAGCTGCTCTTTCACTCAAAAGGAAAGAAAGAACAAAGTGTGTCCAAATTGATTCCTAGCTTGAAGCTTTCAGCTAGGATATAAATCTGCCCTGTTCACCTTCCACAAAGCTAATCCCAAATCAGTTTATAGGATTAGTGCAGTTACTCTGTAAATCACTTAAAGGTATTTGAAGCATTTTCATGAGAACTAGCTTCTGCTGGATGTTTTCTTCTATTTTTTGCCACACCGTAAGGTTCTTACTTCAACATCTATAAACTATAAGAAAAGGGGGCTTGATGCCTTCTGTAGTAAAGGGAACTTAGACCTTTAACTCTGATAATATACATTTCTAAAAAAACTTTAACAAATTCTGACCAAATTTTATGTGATATTTTAACAGGCATGTATTTGTCTGTGAGAAGGGCATACATTTTGCTCTATATGGCTATTTGAAGGAAAGATCAAATTCTCAAAAGTTTTAAAAAATTTATTCTGAACTAAGTGTGAGTGATTAGTGTGCCAGCACTTGATGTCTTGGCTTGACTTCCAGTTCTTAAAAGCAGTCTTAAAGAGGCAGCCCCAATAATGGAAGTAGTAAATTTATTCAATGAAAAATAGCTTCCCATCTCCAGTAGTGCTTCTACTGTTGCTTTCTTATGATCTCACCTTTACTCATTCAGTAAGTGTTACTCAGGTTACTCAGGTACTACAATATGCACTAAGGATGAACGACCTGTGGTCCTTGCCCTTGAGGAAATTCTAGTAGCATTATCTATTTCTTGAAGCGGTCTCAGTTATAAAGCTTCATAGAATGTGTAGCTTCTTTTGCACTTGGGTATAAAACTATATTTAAACATGCAGGTTAACATCCCTAATCTAAAATCCAAAATGCTCCAAAATCCAAAACTTTTTGAGCACTGATGCGACACCACAAATGGAAAATCCCATACTTGCCCTCATGTGAAAGGTTATAGTCAAAACTTTGTTTATGGACAAAATTATTTAAAATATTGTATAAAATTACCTTCGATCTATGTGTATAAGGTTTATGTGAAATAGATATGAATTTTGTGTTTACCCTTGGTATCCATCTCCAAAATATTTCATTTTATATATATGCAAATATTCTAAAATCAGAAAAAGTCTCAGGTCTGAAACACTTCTGGATTTTGGATAAGGGATGCTCAACCTGTATAGCATTTTTTCTACTGATCTTTTTCCTAAAATTGGAGATATAGTCCTGACTTTTTAAAAACATATTTCACGTGTGATTAAGTTAAAACATTTTTTAAAAGTTTATATTTATCTATAGAATTCTAGTATTAATATATTTTTATTAGTATATTTTTGAGGAACTTAAGTTATTGTTTAAATGGTGTGTGTGTGTGTGTGTGTGTGTGTGTTGTGTGTGTGTGTCTTTTTTGCAATTCCATCCCAGAACAAAAAGGACATTGAATTTATATTCAGGTTTGCATGATTCTACAGCCTTAGACTCTTTAATTCTCCTCCCTTCTTTCCCTTCTCAATGTTTATTAGAGATAAACCCAAATAGCATTCTCTACCTTTTAAATATTTTTGTTCTAACATAATAGGGTTTATGCAAGTGTTTTTCTTTATTTTTTGAGATTTTTACACTGTATAAAATTAATTAGCTCCCCCATAGTCATTTCTGGAAATTTACAATGCTGCTTATCAAGTTTACTAGCAACCAAATTGCCTTAAATATATTTTGAAATTTGTGTAATTGCATCAGAGTTGCACTGAAGTTTCTGGAGTCAGTACTTTATCAGTTAGACCATATTAAAATTTGTTCATTATTTCAAGTGAGAAATGTACATGCTGCTTATAGTACTGTTTACACAGAATTAAATAAGTGAGAAGAAGGTCAATCTGATGAATTAAGTTTACATGCCAGATTCCCACTAACTTCCTGTCGTGGAAAGGCAGTCTTCCAGTCAGACAAATATCCTATGTTGTTATTGTTATGAGAAATACATGGGACCTTTGTGGGAAAGAAGAAGAAATTATAATAAACATTAGACTTTTGGAACAAAAAGAAATATATATGGTGCTTTTGGATGGAAAGTGTTAATATTATAAAATCATAATAACCCTTCAATTGATAAATAATTGTTGCAAACCTTTGAAATTCAATTTAGCTTACAATGTATACATGCCACAATACACAGACATTAGCTGTACAGCTCAAAAAGTTTTTATAAATTGATCATATTCATGTAACCATCAGCAGTGTTTGGTGGTTCAATTGTTTAGCATTCTTGCCAACACTTGGGGTTGTTACTCCTTTTCATTTTAGCCATTTTGATAGGAATGCAGGTATATATCATGCAGTTTTAATGATCATTTCTCTAATAACTAATAATTTTGAATACCTCTTCATTTGCTTATAAAGCCATATGGATAAAATTCTTTTGTGAAATACCTCTACAGGTCTTTTGCCCTTTTCTCTATTTCTGTAATTTTATTTGTAGGTGGTCTTTATATATATTCTGAATAGGAGTCCTTTATCAGATATATGCAGTATAAATATAATTTCCTATTCTGTGTTTTGCTTTTTGGTATTTGATGTCTTTTGATAAAAAGTTTTAAATTTAACTATATTTCATAAAACTGATCTTTTCCTTTATGATTTATGCTTTCTGTATTCTGTTTAAAAATTTGCCTATACCAAGGTAATAAGATATGCTCCTGTTTTATTATTTTATTTTTCCTATTTAGATCTTCCTATTAAGCTAAAATATTAATAAATATATGAATACAATATTTCCTACTAACCTATATTATAACCTTCTAACCATATTATAAATTCTTAATTACATAGGAATTGGTGTTTGTTTAGGTTGTGTGGTAGGGTTCAAGGTCCATTTTCCCTTATGGTTATTCAATTGATGAAGCTTTTTTCCTCCCTTCATTGCAATGATATTTTGTTGTAAACCACTGTCTATGTGCCTATGTATATGTTTCTGGACTTTCTATTCTAGTTTCAGAACCATGGTCACAGTTTGCTTTCACTGTCTAGAGACTGATCTCTTGTTATTAGACATAAACACTGTAGTTATGAATCATTAATTTATATTTTATGTAACTGAGCATACCTTTTCTTTTACATAGGTAGATATCTCTCCCAGTTAGCAAACATTTTTCTATTTGACATGGTGTTGTGTAACATAATGGACTAATGGTTTTTATAGACTCAATTTGCTTCACTTGAGTATACTCCTTTTTTATTTGAGTATGCAATCTATCAAAAATTGGAAATGGAAAGTTCTTTAAGATGGGTTATTTGTTCTTTTTAATCCTAAGAGCAGATATATTTGATAGCTTTCTTCATATACTGAGATAAAATTTTCCAGTCATATCTTGAATTTTCACACTCCATCCATGGAATTAGCTACTGTCCAAGGAGAATTCCATTTTTAAAGTTAAAATCAATGTAAGTCACCAAAATAGGTCCACTGAGGTAAACATTATACTATTTAACATGAAGATAAACTGAGAACAGCCAACCAATTTAATGGCAAAGTAGAAAGATTATTATTTTAATTAAATGCAGTGTTTTGCTTTAGTTCTAACTTCACTTTCATATTTTTTCTTGTTATAACATAAATTTTTAAAAATCCATTTTATTCCTGTTTGAGCTACTAGCTTTGTCTTTATATCATATATAATGTATTTTATTAGCTTTTACTGTATCATGCTATATACTGCATATCATACCATGTGCTTGAGTTGAAATACTATTAAAAGCTTTTTAGAAGCAACTTAAGACTTACCAAAAAGTTGTGAGAAAAAAAATCAAAGAACTCTGATATTATATTTTACCTAGATACGTTATTTAAGTTTGTCCATTGTCTCAATAATTTGCTATATAGCAGAAATATTCATTGTAGGATTGTGTGTTATATCCAGTTTTCTTTCTTTTTTTTTTTCTAGTCTTTGTCTAGTCTCCTTCAATTTGGAACAGTTCCTTGATCTTTCCTAGACTGCCATGTTGTTATTATATCTTTTAGAATACACTTATAGAATAAGTTTTGAACTTTCATGAGATTAGGATCTGTCTTTCTGCTAATCAGAAATAGAGTAATATTTCTATCTTTTTGCTTCCAGGTTTATTGAGGTATAATTGGCAAAAAGTTGAAGATATAAAATGTGATATATATTTATATAGTGAAATGATTAACACAATCAAATTAATTAACATATCAATCACCTCATGTAGTTATCATTTTTGTATGTGGGTGGTGAAAACATTATTTAAGGTCTACTTAATAATTTTCAAGTATATAATATAGTATTAACTATAGTCACTATGCTATGCGTTTGATCTATATAACTAAGTCAACACATCTAACTACAACTTTTGTCTGGTAGCCAGCATCTTCTCATTTTCCTCACTGCCTCAGACCTGATAACCCCCATCCTACTTTCTGCTTCTGTGAGTGACATTTTTTTAGATTGTATATACGAGTGATATCATGTAGTATTTGACTTTCTGTGCCTGGCTTATGCCATTTAGAATTATGTCATCCAGTTTCTTTTTTTTTTTTTTTTTTTGTATTTCCGATCTTTTTATTTCTTCAAATTTGTTATTTATCAGGAGTGACTGAAATAAAAAATATAATTGAGTCCCATCATCATCATCATGGAAATGGCTTTAAGAGAAAACTGGTCAAATGAATATTATTGCTTCCCATTTTCAACCAGTAAATAGATGCCATTGAAAGATAGCCATGGGTCTGTCAAGAATGCTCAAGCTATGTTACATAATACAACATGCCTGCTCACAGGGGGAAAACTGGGAAATAACTTATGTGTACTTCTTGATTTCATCGTACAAGACAAGCAGTCATCCAGTTTCATACATGTTGATGCCTGTGACAGAATTCTTTTTTATTAAGGTGAATAATAGAGGGGACTTCAAAAATGAAATTAAAAGATTAAAAAAAGTAAGTTTTATTTTCAGCATAAGCTCCATTAAGGTCAAGAAACTTTTGTTAGTGATGATACCAGATATTAAATCCATCCCTAAATAACTGAGGGTCCTGGGAGTTTAACCATGTCAATTCAGTTTTTTTTAAAATTACTAACTGAAGAAAAATGAGTTCTCTTTACAGCTTTTTAAATATTAGGCGACAAAAAGTCAAAATGAACCAAATCATTCTAAGCCTATTGATTTCCCATCAAAACTTTTGCAAAATTGCCCTTGTTTGATGAGCAGGAGCATTGTTGTGGTGAAGGACTCTCTGGTAAAGCATTCCCAGGTATTTTTTCTGCTAAAGCTTTAGTTAACTTTCTCAAATCCCTGTCATAATAAGCAGATCTTATTGTTCATTAGCCCTCAAGAAAGTGAACAAGCAAAATGCCTTGAGTATCCCAAAAAACTGTTGCTGTGACCCTTGCTCTTGACCCATACACTTGTGCTTTTATTGGACCACTTCTATCTCTTGGTAGCCATTTCTTTGATGTGCTTTGTCTTCAGGATTATACTGGTAAAGCCATGTATAAATTTCTCTTACAATTATTGGAAGAAATCCTCAGGATCTTGGTCCCACTTGTTTAAAATGTCTATGGAAAGCTTTGCTCTTTGTCTGCAGCCGATCTGGGCACAATGGTTTTGGCATTGATCAAGTGGAAAATTTACTCAACTTTAATTTTTTAGTCAGAATTGTGTAAGCTGAACCAGTTGAGTTGTCTGCGGTATTGGCTATTTTTTCTGCTGTTAATGATTAGTACTCTTCTGCCAGGGCACAAGCAAGATGAATTTTTTCTTCACAAATTGATGTCAATGGTCTATTGCTGCAGGCTTAATCTTCAATATAATCTTGTTCTTCTTTAAAATGAGTTATCCATTTATCAACTGATGATTTCTTTGAGGAATTGTGTCCATAAACTTTTCATAAAATATCAGTAATTTCACCATTCCTCTACCCAAGCTTCACCATAAATTTGATGTCTGTTCTTGCTTTGATTTCAGCAGAATTCAGGTTGCTTGACTAAAGACTCTTTTCAAACTGGTGTTTAGCCTTCTCACTGCCTATAACTAGATCCTATTGACATATTATAAAAATACTAGTTTATTTTGGTGCAAAAAATATTTGAAGCCGATGCATAGTTTTTCATAATATGTATTTTTAAATGATCTCTCTCTCTCTCTCTCTCTCTCTCTCTTTCCTCTCCCCCACACACTCTCTATTTTCTTTATCCACCTTTTTATTGATGGATACTGAAGTTGACTCCATAGCTTGGCTATAATAAATAATACTGTAATAAACATGAGGGTGCAGATATCTCTTCTATATACTGATTTCATTTTCTTTGGTTATATACCCAGAAGTGAGATTGCTGAATCATGTTGTAATCCTATTTTTAATTTTTAAAAAATTGTATACTGTTTTACAAAATGGCTGTACTAATTTACATGTCCATTAACAATGTATTATTATACATTATCTTTTCACATCCTGTTTTCCACATCCTTACTAATGCTTGCTATCTTTCAGCTTTTTGATAATAGCTATCCTAAAAAGTATGAAATAATATCTTATTGTAATTTTGATTTGCATTTCCCTGATAATTAGTGATATTGAGCATATTTGAGTATATCTGTTGGCCATTTGTATGTCTTTCAAGACATGTCTATTCAGATCTTTTGCCAGTTTTGTAATTAGGTTATTTTTTGAGTGCCTTATATTTTGATTATTAACCCCTTAATATGTGGAATGTTTCAATATTTTCTCTTAGTTCATTAGTTGTCTCTTCACTCTGCTGATTATTTCCTTTGCTGTGCAGGAGTTTTTAGTTTAATGCAATACCATTTGTCTATTTTTTTTTTCCTAGACTTTTGGGATTATATTCGTTGTCCAGACCAGTGTCAAAACACCTTTTCCCTAAAGTTTTCTTGTAGTAGTGTACCATTTCAGGTCTTACATTTAAGATTTTAATCCATTTTGAGTTTATTTTCATATACAGTTTGAAAGAAGGGCCCAATTTCATTCTACTTTATGTGAATATCCAATTTTTTCAACACCACTTGATAAAAAGACTGTACTATTCCCATTGTGTTTTCTTGACATTCTTGTCAAAATCAATGGATTATAAATTTCTGGGCTCTACGCTGTCCCACTGGTCTATATTGTTTTTATGACAGTTGATACTGACATAAAAAAAATATAGTCATATAATATTGACTACTATTATGTTGTAATATAGCCTGAAATCAGGAAATACAATATCTCCAGCTTTGTTCTTGTTCAATTGCTTTGGCTATATGAGGTCTTTTGTGGTTTCATATAAACTATAGTTTTTTTTTGTTTCTGTGAAATATGCCATTGGAATTTTTATAGAGATTCATTGAATCATTTTGGATAGTCTGGACATTTTATTAATATTAATTCTCTTATTCTAGGAATCTAGGATAGCTTTGAATTTATTTTTGTCTTCAATTATTTTCATAAATATTTTTATAGTTTTCAGTGTATATAACTTTCACCTCCTTGGTTAAATTTATTCCTATGTATTTTATTCTTTTTTGATGCTACTGTAAGTGGAATTGTTTTCTTAATTTGTTTTTTGAATAATTTATTATAATACTAGTTTTTTGTATATTGTAATTGTATCCTGCAACTTTACTGAGTATGTTTATTACTTCTTCTTCTTCTTTTTTTTTGGTGAAATCTTTTGGATTATCCATATAAAGGATTATACCTCCTGGAAAACAGACAATTTAATTTGAACTTTTCCAATTTGAATGCAATTAAACTCAAATGCTTCTACACAGCAGAAGAAATAATCATCAGAGCAAATAGCCTGTAGAAAAGGAGAAGATATTAAAAAACTATATATCAGACTAAGGACTAATATCCAGAATCTACAAATAATGTAAACAAATCAGCAAGTAAAAGCAAACGACCCCATTAAAAACTGGGAAAATGACATGAACAGATATTTCTCAAAGGAGGATATACAGATGATCAACAAAAATGAAAAAATGCTCAACATAAATAGTCATCAGGGAAATGCAAATTAAAACCATAATGAAATACTACCTAACATCTGTCAGAATGGCCATTATTAAAAAACTAATAACAATTGATGCTGGTGTAGATGTGGTGAAGGGGAACACTTATGTATTATTGGTGGGAATGTAAATTAGTACAGCCTCTATGGAAATTGATGTAGAGGTTTCTCAAAGAACTAAAATTAGATTTACCATTTGATCCAGCAGTTCCACAACAAGGTATCTACCTAAAGGAACAGAGGTTGTTACATTAAGACACCTGCACTCACGTGTTCATTGCAACACAATTCACAATAGCAAAGATGTGTAATCAACCTAAATGCTCATCAGCTGATCAGTGGATAATGAAAATGAAAACTTGGGGTGTGTGTGTGTGTGTGTGTGTGTGTGTGTGTGTGTGTGTGTGTGTGTTAGATCGTGAAATAACTATATTAATGGAATACTATTCAACCATAAAAAAGCATGAAATAATATATTTTGCAGCAACTTGGATAGAATTGGAGAACATTATCCTAAGTGAACTAATGCAAAATTAGAGAGCCAAACACTTCATGTTCTCACTGATATATGGGAGCTAAACTAAGGATCTGCAAAGGCATAGAGAATGAAATAATGGACACTGGAATCTCAGAAGGGGGAGAATAGAAAGGGGTGGAGGGATGAAAAATCACCTATTGGGTAAAATGTGCACAGGTGAGGGTGGTGGGTACAATAGAATCCAGATTTTTTGCTACTGTACAATGCATCCATGTAACCAAAAACAGTTTTTACCTCCTTAAGGCCATTGAAAGAAACATAATAATATAATAACAACGATAATAATAATAATAATAAATAATTTACCAGTAAAGCCATTAGGTCCTTGGCTTTTTTTTTTTTTTTTTTTTTTGAGAGGGAGGAATATTTTTGAGTAGTAATTCAACCAATTCACTCATTATTGGTTTGTTCAGATTTTCTATTTCTTTATGATTTAGTCTAGGTAGGTTGTATGTTTCCAGGAATTTAGCCATTTCTTCTAGGTTATCCAATTTGTTGACACATAATTTTTAATAGTAGCCTCTTATTATCATTTGCATTTCTGTGATATCAGTTGTAATGTCTTCTCTTTTTATCCATTTATCCATTCAGACACTTCATGTCTTTTAATTGGAAAATTTGAACTAATTACACATATTATTCTTAATAATTATAACAAAAAATCAGTTTTATTAAAAATAGAAAGAAAAGAAAATCAATGAAAGCAAAAGCTTGTTTTTTTAAAAAACTCAATAATATCAATTAAACTCAACCAGACTATCCAAGAACAAAAGAGAAAACAAAAAACAAATTTAATATCAGGAAGGAAAGAAGAAACATCACTACAGTCACTGAATATCAAAATGGTGATAAGCAAATACTGCAAGTACTTTTCTGCCCATAAATTGATGAACTTAAGTGAAATTCATCAATTTCTTGAAGGACACAAACTACCAAAATTCATTCAAGAATAAGTAGAACATCTGAATAATTTGTCATCAATTAAGAAAATTGTAGTAAATAAATTTTCCCACAAGGAAAACTTCAAGTCTTGATAGTTCCACAGGTAAATTCCATAAAATATTTAAGAAGGAGATTATACCAATTTTTCTCAATCTCTTTCAGCATTTTTTCTTTTTAAATTTTTAAATGTTTAAAATTGATACACAATAATTGTATATATTCATGAAGTACATAGTGATGTTTTGATACATATAATATATAATGATTAGATCAGGGTAATTAGCATATTCATTATCTCAAATGTTACTTCTCTGTGTTGGGAACATTCAATTCTAACTATATTTAAAGTAAGTAATAGTAAGGACTTAACTATTCTCATTTTATTAATTATTTTCCTATTCTTTTTAGTTTATTTGTACCTTTCTTTCTCTCCTACTGTCTTCCTTTGTGATTTGAGCATTTTTTGTAGTGATATGCCTTGATTCCTTCCTATCTTTGGTATATTACCTACTAGAGATTTTTTTTTTCTTTTTTTCTTTTCAGTTAGCATGAGGCTTACATATCTCATAGTTAAAATAGTCATTTACAATTTCATAACAATTTATTTTTGGCTTAATACAAAAACTATATACTTTTCTTCTCTCTATATATTTATGTTTTTGATGTCACAATTTATCCTTTTTATATGGCATATTCACTTACAAATTATTTTATCTATAATTATTTTTAATATTTTTGTCTTTTAACTTTTGTACCAGAGCTGAAAGTGATTTATGCACTACCATTAAATTTTTATAATATTCTGAATTTGACTATATTCTTATTTTTAACTGTGAGTTATACACTTTCATATCTTTTTATAATGTTAGCTAGTGCCCTTTTATTTCAACTTGAACTCCCTTTAGAATTTTTTATATGGTAGGCCTAGTAGTGATGAAGTCCTTCAGCTTTTATTTGTCTGGGAAACTCAATCTCTCTTTTATTTCTGAAGCACAGCTGTGCCAGGTATAGTATTCTTGGTTGCTATTTCTTTCTTTAAACACTTTGAATATATCATCCTATTGTCTCATGATATGCAAGGATTCTGCTGAGAAATATGCTTACGTCTTATAGAGGTTCCCTTGTACATTGCACATTGCTTTTCTCCTGCTGCTTTCTAAATTGTTTTACTTTTGACTTTTGGTGATTTGATTAAAAGTTTCTCAGTGAAGATCTCTTCATGTTTAATCTATTTGTCATTCTTTAGGCTTTGTAGATCTGAATGTTCATTCTCTCTCCAGATTTGAGGAGTTTTCAGTCATTATTTCTTTAAGTATGCTTTTTGCTCTTTTTCTTTGCTCCTTTTAGAACATCCATACTGTATATTTTGGTTTGCTTGATGGTGTCTATAAGTTCTATAGGCTTTCTTCACTTTTTAAATTAATTTTTCTTGTTTCTCTGTCTCAATTATTTCAAATGACTTGTCTCTGAAGTTTGTGATTCTTTCTTCTACTTGATTGAGTCTTCTGTTCCTTTGGTGGTGTCATGTTTCTTTGATTATTTGAGATTCTTCTGGTTTTGTGTTGATGTCTGTGCACTTGAAGATATGGACACAGATACTTCTTCCAGTCTTTAAACAGTGGCTTTGACAGGGAAAGACTTTCACCAGGAAAGGTGTACACTGATTCTGGGTAGAATAGCTTACAGGGATCATGGGTGGGTGTGCTACTGGATTACTCAGGTCGACTGGCCTGGCTTCTCAGTCAGTAGATGAACAAGTGTGGCTCCTGGATCCACAACTTCTAAACAGGTGCTTGAACACATGTGGGTGATGTGGAGCTTACAGACCTGGAATCTGAAGTTGTGGAGGCTGGCCTTGTTCTACAGTGTTTCTTATTCTGAACCTTCAGCAGCCAACCTGGAACTCAGGACTGCAGGGATAGACCTTGAGCCTGGGATCATGGTGGCTGGCCTGGCCCTTGAGTGAGCAGGAATCTGTGCTCCAGGGACCATACGAGTATTGGGGCAGACCTGGAATCTGGATCCATAGGGATTGACCTGGACCTGGGGGAATAGGAGTTGGCCTGGCATCCGGATTCACTGGATTGGGTCTGTTTTGGAGGCAAACAGCAAATTCAAGTGCTCACTTTACTTTCCTTCTCCCACATGGAGGGCATCTCTCTCCATGCTGTGCAGGTTTGAGGAAGGGATGATGACAGTAATGTGAAACTGTTTTTTCTACTCTCTTCAATGTATCTTTTCTTATTTCTGTGCTCCAATCAGGTATTGTAATCACTCACAATGGATTTCTTGGCTCTTATGAAGGTATTTTCATGTATAATGGTCATTCAGGTTAAAGTTCACGTGAGGGGAATGAGTGCTGCAAACTCCTATGCTATCATCTTGCTGATGTCAATCTGCCAACAGCATTTCTCTTTAACCTTGAATCTCAGTAATCTCTGTGACAAAATTTTAATTTCAAATTTTGCAGTTGTGTTTTCCTTTTTTTTCTTTAATTTTACTTCTCATAGTTTCATAAAAGATTTGAAATAACGATAGTTTGAATTTTGCACTGTTATTTTCTCTGGTTTTCTACTAACATTTTTCCTGATTTTTCCATTTTTATTTTGTTGCTATCTTATTGTATTTGTAAAATTAGTATCACAGGAGATTGAATAAAAATGTACGGGAATGTACCATGTACCCTTTATCCTCTCTTCCTTGGTGGTAACATCTTATATGTACATATGTATTGCATGTATATGTATATGAGACTATATCAATATGTTAGCTTCAATTGCCAATAATCAAATATATTTTTAACTTATAAAATGGTAATTTCTTATTAGTCAGCATAATATATCACATCTTATTTTTATCAAAGTATGTATAAATCATTTTAGCATGCTAGATATTTGAACCATTTAGAAAACTGGAAAAAGATCATAAGTATGCATGAAAAAGGATTAAGTGAAGATGTTGGGAATGATTTTATAGCAGTCTGCAAAAGTGAATGACTGAGAAATCTGGCTATTAGTGTAAAATCTGATAGAACTTTTATTTGATTATCAGTGTGTGTGAAATTCCAAGTACTAGTTTTTAAAGGAGACACTCCTATATGAGGCCCTATTTTTGAAATTTCTAGAATTATTTCTCAATCAGAAGCTACTTATCTATCTGCTCATGTTTCCTAGAACGGTACTAATTTCTTCATTTGCCTTTCAAGCTCTAAAGAGTATATTCACAAAACTAAAAAAATTAACAAAAATTTTATAAAATATTTTATTAATATCGACTACTGTAGATTGAGAAAAAATAGCAAGATAATTTCTTAGCAATTTCATAGAGATGACAAAGAGTGTAAAATAGCATATTAATTCAATCCTCAGCCATACTGGGTCTTCTGTGATCTCTAGCTGCTATGCCAACTACATCCTCAAAGGTCATATCTGGTTACAGGAAGAAGGGCTTATATTTCAGAGCATTAGGTTCTCATCAGGGTTTCATCACGTGGGACACGAGCACAACTCCCGCCAGGATAAGCAGAGATTTTTTTAATATATAATTTAAAATTAGAAAGTGATATTCCAACTTGGCTGCATCCTAGAATAAAGGAATTATTAAGATTAAACCAACTAATGACTTCCAGACCAAGAAAAAACAAAAAAAAGAACAGGTGTTGTGAGTGTTGAAAGTGATGGGAATTTTGAGGGGTACCTATATGTGTAGAGCAGGAGTACCAAGCATATTCTACTTAAATTCATTAAATGTTTCTAATTTAATTTACTTTTGAGAATTCCACCACCCCCTGGAAATCAGATAGGGCTTGGACAGGACACATAGACATTTCAGAGTTTCACGTCTCTAACCCAAAGAATAACTTTAATAACTGTAAAGACTGGGAGGATGGTAACTCTGGCTTCCATCTGCTATAATGACAGTTCAGTGGGCTTGTCCATGGAACATTGATCTTCGTATCTCTGGGGAAGGCTGACAAACACAGTTCCCTATTTAGAGTTATGTCCATGGCCGGTCATTTGGCGTGGCAGAGCCATCCGGCTGCCTGTCCTCTGGGACTCTGCACAATGCTGATCTATTCTCACCCATAGTTTATGTTGCTTGCCTGTTCAGCTGGTGCTAACCCAAGCAAGACCTAGTGTTTTTCAGTGACCTTGCTAGCTAAACTAAACTGTTACATCAGGCAGCTAAGTTTGCGCTGTACTTCCACTAATACAACTGTTGTTTATCTTTTCACTTATCTTGAGATTTCTAATGATACCTGGAAAAACTTGAGCAGCAGGAAATTGCATAGAGGGTGGAGAAGAAGTGGGACAATTATGAGTGTAAACAGTGATAAAAAAAAAATCAGTGCCCAGCTAGAGATTTTCTTTCTGCATCTCTCTTTTCCCCACCAAAGATTATTTGAATACCTGCATATTTGAGACAGATCATTTATAAGAGACACTTTTCTCTTCTAATCTCAATGTTTTTCAAGGAAGTCATTTAGAGGAAAAATAACATAATAGAAACTTAGTATTTAGTTTCATAGGAACACTCAACATGATAATAATTGGGATACTAGAGATTCTCCAATAAAAACATGGCAGATTGGTTTTAGAATTGACAATTAAGGCTGAGTTTAGAAAACAGACAAAGTAGTGATTGACAACAAGCCACAAATATAGCTGTTGTGGCATGACTGTTAACTGACTGTGAGTCACACAGTATACTAGTTCTGGTTAAGCAAGTGCTTTCCTTCTTCATGCTCACATTGGAAGATTTTCCTTGACATATGATGATGTTGATGACCTTCTCTATAAAGCTTTCTTAGATTATCTCTTCTTATGATTCCTTTTCATTATTCAGCTGTTCCTTCCTTTTGTGCTGGACCCTCTGGTATAGAGGCTTTATTCACTCACTTATCTCACTCTGATGTTGGCAGTCTTCTCCAGACATTTCGGATGCAAATAACTTTCATGGTTAAGATGAATCTTACCAGAATCTCTAGCTCTAAATCTGAAAATCTAGAGGTTTTCTGTATTTATTTCTTCCTTTTTTTCATAGTGTCATAGCCCAGACTTTATGAATTCTGACTTGGGTTCTTAGACTAATCCAAATATAGAGCATTCTTATAATTCTTTCCATGGCCACCTCCTCTTGAAGATAATAGAAGGGAACAGGTACCAAATTCTGAATTAGAACGTTTTACAAAGTTGATTATTTCTTCTATTTTCAGGAGATAAAGAGATTAATTCATAATGATTTGATTTAGAAGAAATTATTTTTTTAGCACAGGAATTGGAGTTCATTGGTTAACAAGTCCTGGCTATATGCTTTGTTAAACATTGCCTTCCAGAGTTGGATAAAGCAATTAAGCCAATAATAAATAAGTAACTAACTTTTGCAAGTGGATCTTGCAGTAAAGGGGTCAATTAGTGATTCTGATGTTGGCTGCCTAGGGGGAGATGAGTGAATAAGGATCAGGCCTCCAAGAGAGAGTCATCTACGGTCACTATTTACTCTCAGTATATACATCTTGAGGATTAGAAAAATGACTGAGAGTTCTTTCAAGAGAGGAGTAAGAGAACAGGGTACTGGCAATTGATGTGTCTTAAAAATGCATCTTTAAAGTGCATTTAATCCCATAATTTCAAATAGATTTTTCTATACTAATGTGTTAACTTGTTGAAATATTGGAGTATTCTCCTCAAAATCTTTGGCCTTCTCAGTATATAAATGATACAAAAAAATTGATCAGTGCTCTCTACAATTGTCCTTTTCCACATAGGGCCACCTTCTCTTTTCATGTAATAGTCACATATCCTAAATAGCAGCTATTTTGTCTCTCTGTTGTTTCTTGGCTACTCTATATACTCACTGATCTCTGGGTTTTTGCCCCAATTATCTCCTCCCTTGGAATGCCCTTGTTCCCCACTTTGAAAGCATAGCTGAGAAATCTTAAAAAACAATTTTCACTCTTTCTCTATACCTTCATAATATGTTGTTTTAATCTCTGCTATATCATAAATCGTGTTAGCCCTTATGTCAATATTTTGTTTCTGAATTTTATAGTAATATTATCTGTCATATAGCCACTCAATAAATATTTCTAAATGAATGACATTGAACTTTTAAAAATTACATTAAGCTAGAGCTCACCATAGGCATTGATGAGCCCAAGATCATAATTTTTATTTTAACTACTATAGAATCAAAGCCAAAGATTCCAAAATGGAATATCAAGACCAATTTTCTTTTGTGACTTCTATTATGAATTATTTTATTCATTAATTTTATTAAAGTAGGAACTATGGTAGGGATGCTAATACTGTTCTAGTTGAATAAGAAATGATCTATACTCTCCAGGAGCTCAAAATTCATAAAAAGGAAATAGACACTTAAGTAAGACATTAAAATAAAAGATGATATGGATAATGTGGATAGTGTCAAAGGACACAGGACCAACTATGCTTAGGGGATATCAGGAAAGACTTCACAGAGGTTCTGAAAGGTAAGTAGAAGCTGTTCAATTTGAGAAAGATAGTAGGATATTAATGATCTCAAAGTTTAATTTAAACTTTGTCTAATTATGGAACTAGTATGCTGATAATAATTCTAGAAATTCATTTGAATGCATTTGTATGTATGTAAGATTTTCTCTCTCTCTCTCTCTCTCTGTGTGTGTGTGTGTGTGTGTGTGTGTGTGTGTGTCTGTGTATGTAGCTCAAAAGGAAGGGGGGATCTGTGAAGAATTGCTGAGTACAGAGATGGAGGAGAATGGGAATCTGTCCCATCTTAAACTTCTGTACTGATTTAAAGTCTGGAAGGAGAGAAGTTAAGAACCAAAAACTAAATGCTTGATGCTCACGAGGGAATGTTTGATATTCTAGGAATAAACCTGTTAATTCAGAGATGAGATTACAAAGTATAATTGGAGTGGAGAAGAGAATCAGTCACAGCTCTTAACTCGATTTAACACTAAAATATATTCCTGGCATCATGGCAACATGGACTGGCCACTAACTGAGGGTGGAGGGTGACTATGTCTAGCAGACTGACATTCCAACATAGACCACAGACACTAGAACATGGATAGGAAAGGGGCATAAATCTGGTTCTGAATATTTGTGAGACTGAGTGCCAGGAAAGGTTTAGATTAGATTTTGGAGAAACTGGAAAGTGCCTAGAATGAGCCGCTGATATTAAAGCATTTCTGTACATGTGACATCATTTCTACCCCAAACTTGTAGAGGTCTGAATAAGTTTAGATTACAGGAAAAGGTACTTTAAGAAAGAATGAAAAGAGTATCCTCAAGAAATTTCCATCTGAGGTAATCTGTTACATCCTCAGAGTGTGACTGCTGAAGTCAAGTTTTATGCTTGGAAATTCGTAGTCTATATGTACTAGAAATGACTTGGATTCCTACCCATCTGGGAAAGCAGCAGGAGAGCCCTCACTCTTCTCTACTTGATTCAGCAGCCTGAGTGATAGGAGAGTTCCTGAATCTGTGGTTTCTTTCAGGTAGTGAGGCCTGAAGCCAGAATGGACTCTGTAACCCAGGATCGGGATACAGGTGTCATTGTGGGGGGCGACAGCCTGTCAGGGAAGTATAACCCCCCATCACCAAGGAACAGAAGGCCCTCATTTTAACACACCTGAAGTAGTAGCCTAAGCCACCCTACCCTCCCTGTTCAGCAAACCTAATGCCACAAGGCTACCTCTGCTCAATACCGTAACACATTCGGTCACATGGAGTAGGAGCCTAAGCCACCCCTTCCCCAAAGGATGGAGTACTTGGTGCTGTGGTGCTCTCTCTGTTCAGACTTTTCTCTAGGTACCTGGAGCTCCTTCTCTTCTAGACTAGGAATTTAGATCACCCTCCCCTTCCTGAACAGTGAAATTGAGGCACCAGAGGTCCCCAAACACCTCACCAAGGCACACCTCTGGGTACTTGGAGACTGCACACCTGCCCCTGGCTCAGAGCTGATATTTGTACCTATCATAGGTGCACCCAGTAGGTGGGCCTGCCTGGTTCAACCCTGCTCATCTTGGTTTTCTCCTTCCCCGGGATTGCACTGAGAATTCAAGCCACAGTGCCCTTTGCAGACCAGCTCACTGCTGGGACAGCAGATCTCGTCTTCCAGTAAACAAGGATCAAGTAAATACCCATTCACATCGAAAGTAGCTGGCTCTTACTCATAGGCACCACCTGCTGGCCTGAAAGTTGAATGACACACACAACACAATTTGCTGACACTGGCACTCATGACCAAGGAGTAAGAGAAGCCTCCTGTAACCCCCACCACTCCAGCCTCACAGTAGGCAGTGAGCTGGGCCTCATTCCCACTACATTGTTATTACAACCCAAACTCGGAAAAGCCTATATACACATGCTAATTATATCAAAGGAGTTTACACAGATTAGCTGCTATAGCTCATCCAGATGAAAAAGAACCAGAGAAACAACTCTAAAAGTATGAAAAAATAGAGGGACACATCAACTCTTCAACAACAGACCCTAATTGAAATGAAATTTGAGAAATATCAGATAACAAATTCAGAATATTGATTATAAAGAAGCTCAACAAAATAAATATAAATAATAAAACTGATGATTAACACAAAGAAGTTAGCAGAACAATTCAGAAGGTGAAAGGAAAGATGTACACCATAAAAAAACACAAATAGAAGTGAAAAAGAAAACTCTCTGATGGAGAAATAAAACACAGTATAAATCTCTAGCAGTTGGTACACCAAATGATTGAAAGAATCCAAGTTGGAAGACAGATCCTGTGAATTAACCCAGTAAGATAGAAATAAAGAAAAAGGATTAAGAAGAAGAAACAAGACTATAAGAAATATGGGATTATGTAAAGCAACCAAACCTACAAATCATAGGCATTCCAGAGAGAGAAGAAGTTAAAATGAAATGTATGGAAAACATATTCAATGAAATAATTAAAGAAAATTTCCCTGTTCTTGAGAAAGACCTAGACACCCAGACACAAAAAGCCTAAAGAACTACTGCAAGATACAACACAAGAATAACCTCATCAAGGCATATGGTTGTCAGATTCTCCAAAGTCAACATGAGAGAAAATATCCTAAGAGCGGCAAGAGAAAAGTTCAGAATTGCTTATAAAGGAAAGGATATTAAAATAACAGCAGACCTCTTGGCAGAAACCCTACAAGCCAGAAGAGAATGGTGTCTTAAAGCAACTATACATTTGAATCCCCAAGACAGTGCAGGAGCAAAGCCTCACATGTCAATATTAACCTTGAATGTAAATGATCTAAACACCCCAAATAAAAGAATCAGAGTGGCAAATTGCATTAAAAAAAAGACCCAAACATATACTGCCTATAAGAAACCTATGTACTGGCTAAAGATAGTCATAGACTCAAAGTCAGTGAGTGGAAAGAGATATATCAGGTGAACAGAAACAGAAACAAGCAAGAGTAGCCATCCTTATGTCAGATAACTTAGATTTTTAAATCAAAAACAGTAAAGAAAGACAAATGATAAAGGGTGTAAATTAACAAGAAGTTTTAGCTATCTTAAACAAATATGCACCAAATACTGGAGCACCCAAATTCCCAAAGTAAACACCACTTGACCTTAGGAAATATATTGATAGCACTACAGTAAGAGTGGGTTACATCAACACCCCACTGACATCACTAGATAGATCATCAAAGCTGAAAATTAACAAAGAAACACTGGACTTAAACTGTACCATAGACCAGATGGACCTAACAGACATCTACAGAACTTTCTACCCAACAAGTGCAGAGTATGCAAATGAATCAATATTGTTAAAATGACCATACTGCCCAAAGAAGAGCTTGTACTCACCTCTGTGTGGAACATTTTCCAAAATATACCATATACTTGGCTATAAAACAAGTCTCAAAATACATTTAAAAACATAAAATTATACCAAATATCTTATCAGATCACAGTGGAATAAAATTAGAAATCAACACTAAGAGGAGCCCCCAAAGCTACACCACACATGAAACCTGAGCAACTCACTCTTGAATAGCACTTTGGTGAACAATAAAATTAAGACAGAAATTTTTAAAAAAATCATTGAAGCAATGGCAATCTTTACACAACCTGCTAAAACCTCTGGAACACAGCAAAATCAGTCCTGAGAGAAAAGTTTATAGCATTAAATGCTTATGTCAAAAAAGATAGAGAGGCTGGAAATCAACAGCTTAAACATGCACCTCAAGGGACTAGAAAAACAGCAGCAATCTAAACCTGAAGCTAGCAGAAGAGAGGAAATAATAAAAATCAGAGCAAACTAAATGAGATGGAGACCAAAAAAAGATACAAAGAATTAATGAGTCAAAAAGTTGATTATTTGAAAAGATAAACAAAATTGACAGATTGCTAGCTAGACTGGCCAAGAAGAAGGAGAGAATACTCAAATTCAATCAGAAATGACACAGGTGACACAGCAACTGATACCAAAGAAATACAAAATATCAACAGAGACTACTATGAACACTTCTGTGTCAACAAACTGGAAAATCTAGTGAAAATTGATAAATTCCTGGAAACATACAACCTCCTAATACTGAACCAGAAAGAAATAGATAACCCCAATAGAGCAGTAACAAGGAATAACATGGAGTCAGTAATAAAAATATCTTCCAACAAAAGAAAGCCCAGAGTCAGAGAGATTCACAGCTAAATTTTATCAGACCTACAAAGAAGAGCTGATACCAATTCTGCTAAAATTATTCCAAAAAATTGAGGAGGAGGGACACCTCTCTAAATCATTCTATGTTTCCAGTAGCACATTGATACCAGTCAGGCAAGGAAACAAGAAAACTACAGACCTATTTACTGTTAATATGGATGCAAAAATTCTTAATAAAATACTAGCAAGCTGAACTCAACAGAATAAAACAAAAATCCATGACAACCAAGTTGGTTTTATTTCAGGGATGCAAGAATGGTTCAATATCCACAAATCAATAATTGTGATCCACCACATAAAGAGAAGCAAAAATAAAAACTATATGATCATCTCAATGGTTGCAGAAAAGGCATTTGATAAAATCCAATATCCTTTCATGACAAAAACCCTTAACAAACTAGGCATCAAAGAAGCATATCTCAAGATAATAAGAGCCATTTATAACAAACCCACAGCCAAATCATACTTAATTAGGAACAGTTGAAAACACTCCTCCTTAGAACAGGAACAAGATAGGGATGTACACTTTCACCACTCTTATTCAACATTGTGCTGGAAATTCTAGCAAGAGCATTCCAATAAGAGGAAGAAATAAAAGGCATTCAAATTGGCAAGAAGGATGTGAAACTGTCGCTATTAACAGGTGACTTGAAAATATCTAGAAAATCCTAAAGACTCTTTCAAGAAGCTTCTAGACCTGAAAACAGCCTCAGTAATATCTCAGGGTACAAAATCAATTTACAAAAATCTTTACTGTTCCTATATACCAACAATGCTCAAGCCAAGAACAAAATCTAGAACTCAATCCTAATCACAGTAGCCACAAAAGAAATACAATTAAATGCCTAGGAAGATACCTAACTAAGAATGTGAGAGATTTCCTTTCCTTTTCTTTTTTTTAGTTTAGGCTTAATTTCTTTTAAAAAAAATTTTTATTCTAAATACACAGGGTACCATTCAGGGTTAGCTACACAAATGTCCATTATGCAGGCACCTTTATTGAGGTGTGCCCCTCCTCCCATGGCAGTTTTCCAGTACTGCCAATCCTGTCACCACTCTCTGCTGACAGTTTCTCACTACTGCCAATCCATTTCCCACAGGATTACGATATTTATTCAAGGTCCCTTTATGAGTGGGAACATGTGATAGTCGGTTCTTTTTTTCTGTGATAGATCACTCAATATCATAGACTCTAAGTCCATACAAGTTGCTGCGGAGTTCATAATTTTGTCCTTCTTTATGACTGCATAGTATTCCATTGTGTATAAGTACTGCATTTTTATTATCCAGTCCTCTCATGATGTGCAGCATGGTTGATTCCATGTTTTTGCTATGAATAACACTGCGGTAAACATGTGTGTGCAGGAATCTTTTTAATAGAGTGATTTTAGTTCCTCCAGGTATATTACCAGTAGTGGGATTGTGGGGTTGTAAGTGAGGTCGACTTTTAGATCTTTTGGGATTCACCACACTGTTTTCCACAGGGGTTTTACAAGTTTACACTCCCACCAACAGTTTAGAAGTGTTCCCTTTTTGCGGCATCCTCTCTAGCATCTGTTGTTTTTTGAGTTATTGATGATAATCATCCTGACAGGAGTTAGGTGGTATCACAGTGTGGTTTTATTTGCATTCCTTTGATGACTAGTGAGGCTGAGCATTATTCATGTATCTGTTGACTACTCATATGTCTTCTTTCGAGAAGTGTCTATTCATATCTTTTGCCCACTTTGTAATGGGGTTGTTTGTTTTTTTCTTTTTGGCACGTTTGAGTTCCTTGTAGATCCTAGATGTTAGATCTTTGTCAGATATACAGTTGGCAAATATTTTTTCAAGTCTATGGACAGTCTCCCTACTCTTTCAGTGGTTTCTTGGGCTTTGCAGAAACTTGTCAGTTTGGTAAGGCCCCACTTACCTATTTTATCTTCTATGACATGGGCACTTGGAGTTTTGATCAGGAATTGGTTCCCAGTTGTAATTTCCATAAGGGTGTCTGCTACATTTTCTAAGACTCTTATAGTTTGAGGTTTTACATTTAGGTCTTTGATCCATTTAGAGGTAATTTTTGTGTATGGTGATAGGTAGGGGTCTTGTTTTAATCTTCTGCATGTGGTCACTTGTTTTCCCAGACCATTTACTGAATAGGTTCTCTCTCTCCAGTGGTTGATGGTGGAGGCTTTGTTGAAGATGAGTTGATTGATAAATTGATGTTTTGCTTCTGGAACCTCCATCCTGTTTCATTGGTTTATATGTCTGTTATTTCAGGCTGTTTTGATTATTATGGCTTTATAATAAAGCTTAAAGTCTTTATTATAAAGCTATAAAAGTGGAGCACAATGTCTTCCACTTTATTTTTTTTGCTGAGGATTGTTTGGGCTATTCATAGTTGTTTATGTTTCCATATGAATTCTGTATTGTTTCCAGGTCTGAGAAGAATGTTGCTGGTAATTTAATGGGTATTGCATTGAGTCTGTAGATTGCCTTTGGTAGAATTGACATCTTAACAATGTTGATTCTTCCAATCCATGAGCATGGGATATTTTTTCATTTGTGTCATTTTTTATTTATTTGAGCAGTATTTTGTAGTTTTCATTATAAAAGTCTTTGATTTCTCTGGTTAATAAGATTCCAAATTATTTCATTTTTGTGTGTGGCTATTATGAATGGGATTGTGCTTTTTATTTAGGTTTCTGTTTGTTTATTGTTGGTGTTTAGGAATGTGACTCTCTTTTGCACATTTATTTTATACCCTGAGATGTTGCCAAAGTCCTTTATCAGCAGTGCAAGGAGGTTTTTGACAGATTATCTTGAGTTTTCAAAGTGTAGAATCATGTCATCCGCAAAGAGGGATAACTTAACTTCCTCTTTTTCTATTTGCATACCCCTGATTTCCTTCTCTTGTATGATTGCTCTAGCTAGGACTTCCAATACTATGTTGAAAAGGAATGGTGAGAGTGGGTATCCTTGTCCTGCTTTAGTTTTCAGGTGAAATGGTTCCAATTTCTGTCTGTTTAGTAGTATGCTGGCTGTGGGTTTCTCATAGATGGCTCTTACTATTTTGAGGTATGTTCCATCTATGCCTAGATGTTCAAGGGTTTTTATCAAGAAGTGGTGCTGGATTTTATCAAAAGATTTTTCTGCGTCTAATGATATAATCATGTGGTTTTTGCTTTTACATCTATTTATGTATTTTATTACTTTTATGGTCTTGCAGATGTTGAACCAGCCCTGCATCTGGGGGATGAAGCCTAAGTCATGGTGGATGATTTTTGAGATATGTTGTTGCATCCAGTTTGCTAGAATCTTGTTGAGAATTTTAGCATCTATGTTAATCAAGGATATTAGCCTGTAGTTTTCTGTCCTTGTTGGATCTTTGCCTGGTTTGGTTATCAATGTGATGTTAACTTCATAAAATGATTTGAGGAGAGTTCCATCTTTTTCAAGTGCCTGGAATACTTTCAATAGGATTAGTATCAGCTCCTCTTTGTATGCTTGTAGAATTCTTCTGGAAAGCCATCTGATCCAGGACTTTTTTTTTGTAGGTAGTTTTCTTATGACATAGTTTATTTCCTGGGTTTTTATTGGTCTATTTAGGGTCTTGATTTCTTCTTCTTTCAACCTGGGGAGGTTGTGTAATTTCAGAAAGTCCTCCATTTCATTTAGGTTTTGGAGTTTGTTTCCATACAGGTGTGCATAATAATCTCTGGTAATCTTTTGTATTTCTTTGGGGTCATTTGTGACTTCATCTTTTGCATTTCTGATTGTGTTTATTTGGACTTTTTCTCTCTTTTTCTTGGTAAATCTAGTTAGGGGTACATCAATTTTGTTTATCCTTTCAAAAAACCAGCTTTGGTTTCATAGATTTTTTTGTATTATATTTTTGTCTTCTATGTCCCGAATTTGGGCTTTTATTTGGGTTATGTGGATTCTTCTGCGGAAGTAAGGGTGTTTGTGGTCAGCTTTTCCAGTCTCCTTAGGTTATTTGTTAGGTTGTTAGCTTGTGCTCTTTCCATTTTCTTCATGTGTGTTCTAGAGATAAGAGATAAGATTCCTCTCTTGTACTGCTTTCATGGCATCCCAGAGATTTTGTTAAGATGTTTCTTTGTTTTTGTTTGTTTTCAGGTATCTTTTAATTTCTGTTTTTGATTTCTGTGTTGATCCAGGAGTTGTTTAGCATCATCGTGTTTAGTGTCCAAGTCTTTGTGGGTTTGAGGGAACTTTGTTGATGTTGATATTTATTTTTATTCCACTGTGGTCTGATAAGGTGCGTGGCAGAATTACAATCTTATGGAATTTTTTTATGTTTGGTTTATTGCCGAGTATGTGGTCTATCTTAGAGTACGTTCCAAGTGGTGATGAGTAGAATGTATATTCTGTGGTTGTTGGGTGGAGTGTTCTGTAGGTATCAATTAAGTCCATTTGGTCAAGGTCACATTGAGATTCCAGATCTCCTTGTTGACTTTTTGTCTTAATGATCTGTCTAGGGCTGGGAGTGGGACATTTAAGTCCCCAGCAATGATAGTATTAGAGTCAATATCTTTTTTTAGTTTACCTAGAAACTGCTTTATGAAAGTTGGTGCTCCTATGCTGTGTGCATATATGTTTAGAATGATATTTCTTATTGATGGATTGAACATTTAATGATTATGTAGTGACCTTCTGTATCTTTTTAAATTTTTGATAGCTTAAAGTGTATTTTGTCTGATATTAAGATCATGACTCCTGCTTTCTTTTGTGTTCCATTCACCTGAAGTTTTGTTTCCCATCCTCTCACTTTGAGTCTTTGAGTGTTCTTTCTGGTGAGATGAGTCTCTTGGAGACAGTATATGTAGCCTCATGATATTTTATTCATCTTGCTATTCTATGTCTTCTCAGTGTGCATTTAGTCTATTCACATTTAGGCTAATTGTTGAGAAGTGAAAGTTTATCCCAGTCAGGAGGTTTTTATAGAGTTTGTTGTTGTTGCTGCTGTTAGTTTGTTTATTTGTTTGTTGTCTTTATTTTGATTTTTGGGTTGATTATGTGTGTTTTCAATCTATTTCCTGCATTTTTGGGAAGGGCGCTGTCATACTTTTTTTCCTTTCTTCTCTGTTTAATACTTTCTGAAGTGTTTCTTGTAGAGTTGGTCTGAAGGCAGTGTAAACTCTTAGGGATTGAATGTCTGAGAAGGATTTTAATTCTCTATCACTGATGAAACTTAGCCTAGCAGGATAGGTAATTCTTGGTTAAAACAGTTTATCTTTGAGAACTTTGAAGATTGGGCTCCAAGCTCTCCTAGCCTGAAGTATTTCTGTAGATAAGTCTGCTACTATTCTAATTGGTCTTCCCTGGTAGGTAGTCTGACCTTTCTCTCTTGTTGCCTTTAGGATTTTTTCTTTTATACTTACTTTGTGTAGGAGAGTTACTGTGTGTCTAGGAGTTGGTCTTCTCATTTGTTGTCTTGCAAGAGTTCTCTGAATCTCTTGTGTTTGAATGGTCATGTCACTGATGAGAGGCTGGAAGTTTTCTTGGATAATTTCATGGAATTTTGTTCCAGGGATCTCTGTCTCTCTATCTGCCTCAGGGATCCCAATTAATCTCAGGTTCACTCTCTTGAAATAATCACTCATCTCTTGGAGGTTTTGTTCTGTCTTCTTAAGCTTCCTTTCTATGTTTTTAACAGTTTGGGTTAGTTACATTTTTTTGGTCCTCAGGCTCTGAGAGTCATTCTTCTGCTTGGTTGCTTGGTTAATTCTGCTTTCCATGCTTATTAGTTTGTTGTTTGTTTCATTCACTGTACTCTTAATTGTTGTTATCTCAGTTATCAACTCCTTCATTCTTTCCTCTGTCACTCCTTATTTCTATATAGTCACTCTATTAATATCTTGATATCTAGGTTTGAGGTTTGAGACCAGTCATTCTGGGGGCCCTTCCTTGTTTGAGTTCCTGAGTCTGTATTCTCAATGGTTGACCTTCCAGGGGTCTGTGTGAAACTCATATACTTTCTTTGGTTTTTCTTCATATGTTTGGGTTTTCCTCCCCCTTTTTTAGCTCTTCTTTAATTCTGTTGTTCAGTGATGGGGGGATAGCTTTTATTTCTGTTTGCTCGATCTCCTATTCTTCCTTATGTAGTCCTCTGGTTTTGTTCAATTCTGAGACTGGACTAGGGGTGGGAGTCTGTGCTTTTGCAGCTTTGATATTTTATTAAGGGTGGTGCTGTGATTCATAAGCTATCTGCAGATCCCAGTATTTGCTGACAGATGTATGGGCCCTCTGAAACCCACTTCCATGAATCTGTCCATGCAGTGGGGGTCTCTGTTTGCCCCCTGAGAGCAAAATGAAATTAGAAAAGGGAAAAGAATGGAAAAAGGAAAGAGGAAGACAAAAGGGAGGTGGAAAGAGAGAAGAAGAGGGAAAATAGGCGTACCAACTGACAAATAAACAGAGAAACCAACAAAGACAGAAAAAGCAAAAAAGACAAAACATGCAGACAATCATACAAACAAACAAACACAAACCCTCTTGTTGGTGCACTCTCCCTCAAAAATACCTATATAGAAACAGAAAATTAAAAAAAAAATTAAAATATCAGAAACAAAGCAAGTACAAAACATAAACAAAAACAGAAAGAAAGAAGAAAAAAAACCAAACCTAACACACACAAAAAAAAAGAAAAAAGAAAAGAAAACAAACAAACACAAGAAACCCTTGCTCTCTGGCTGTTTCTGTGGCTGTATGTTCCTTTCATGTCTCAGCCTCAGGGAGCATCTCTGATCTTCAGCCCCAATCTTCCACTCTCAGTGCAGCTGCTTGGGTTGCTCTCAGCATCAGTCAGATGCCCCATGGACTACTGTGGGAGGAGGATGGATCAAATCCAGACTCACCCTACTCGCTGCTGCTGCTGCTATCAAGTCTCCTATTCAGATTTGATGTGTCTGTGCCTGTTCCAGAGTGGGGGAGGGATGTCTGTCCCTCAGAGTCTGATGAGAAGATAGCCTCTGGGTCCCAAGATGGAGGCTTAGCAGAGCTGGGTGGGGCAATGCAAATCTCTGCCCGGTTTGGGGACTGAGACGATGGTGCCTGTTGGCATCTCATCACCAGCGTTGGAGCTTTATTTCAGTTTCCATGACCTGCCTTCTCCACTGATCTTCCTGCTTATGCCCAGTCTGCTACTGCGGGTGATGGTGTGGGTCAAGTGCCAAGTGGTGAGAGGTAGCTGTTCTCTGCTGCCTTCTCTCAAGAGAGCCCCAAGAGTGGCAGATGATCCTTTGCACCCGGGTCTCCAATTTCAGGGCAGTGGTGGGTTGCAATCACCTCCGCAGGAGACCCCTGGGTGCATGAAACTGAGTCTCCTCCCCTCAGACAGACTTTCACTCACCCACCAGCACACACCCACTCACACAGAAAGTCTTTATGGACACTTGCTTCTGTGGAGACACTCACAGTCCGACCTGTTCCATCTCCATCTTGCCTGGCAATGTGAGAGATTTCTACAAGGATAACTACAAAACATTAATGACAGAAATTGTAGATGACACAAACAAATGGAGAAACGTCCTATGTCCATGGATTGAAAGAATCAATATTGTTAAAATGACCATACTGCCCAAAGCAATCTACAGATACAGTGCAACCCCAATCAAAATATCAACTTCCTTCTTCACAGAATCAGAAAAAACAAACTTAAAATTTATATGGAGCCAACAAAGAGCCCAAATGACCAAAGCAATTTTAAGCAAAAAGAACAATTGCTGACTTCGTCACACTGCCTGACTTCAAATTATATTATAAGGCTATAGTAACTCAAAAAGTGTAGTTCTGGTACAATAGTAGACAGATTAATCAATGGAACAGAGAACCCAGAAGTAAAACCACATATTTGCAACCCACAGATCTTTGACAAAACTGACAAAAATAAACAATAGGAAAAGGACACTTTATTCAATAAATGGTACTGGGAAAATTGGTTAACCAATGCAGAAGAATGAAACTGAACACATCACCATATACAAAAATTAACTCAAGATGGATTAAAGACTTAAATGTAAGACCTGAAACTATAAAAATGCTAGTAGAAAACCTAGGAAACATTCTTCTGGATGTTGGCCTAGGCAAAAAAATTATGATGAAGAGTCCAAAATAATTGCAGCAAAAACAAAAATAGACTAGTGAGACTTAACTAAACTAAAAAGCTTCTGTACAGCAAAAGAAATAGCCAACAGAGTGAACAGAAAACCTTTTGAATGGGAGAAAATATTTGCAGATTTTGTCTCAAAGGACTACAGTATGTACAGGGAACTCAAACCACTTAACATGAAAACAAACAAACAAACAAACCCATCAAAAAGTGGGTAAAACGTGTGAGTAGATACTTCTCATTAAGACACACAAGTGGCCAACAAACATGAAAAAATTCTCAATATCACTAATCAACAGAGAATGCAAATTAGAGTCACAATGAGATATCCCCCCAGAATCACCACAGTAACTATTATTAGAAAGTCAAGGAACAGCAGGTGTTGGTGCAGTTGCAGAGAAAATGGAACACTCATTCACTGTTGGTGGGATTGCAAACTAGTTCAACCTTTATGGAAAACAGTATGGAAATTTTTCAAAGAACTAAAGATCACATTACCATTTGACCCAGTAATCCCACTCCTTGGGATCTGCCCAAAGGAAAAGAAATCAGTGCAAAAAAGATACCTGTGCTCATATGTTCATTGTAGCACTATTCGTAACAGCAACATTATGGGACCAACTTAAGTGCCCACCAATAATTGACTGGATAAAGAAAATATAATATATTTACACCATGGAATACTATACAGAATAAAATCATGTCCTTTGCAGTAACATGAATGGACCTGGAGATTACCACCCAAAGTGAACTGACTCAGGGACCGAAAGCCAAATACCACATGTTCTTACTCATATGTGTGACCGAAGTGGTTACAAAGATGGAAGTAAGAGACACTGGGGATGCCAGTAAGAAGGAAAATATGGAGGTGAGTTAGGATTCAGAAATTATTTATGAAACACAGTGTTCTCTATCTGGGGAATGGGCCATCTAAGAGCCAATTCCCACCACTACATAATATGTCCATGTAACAAACATACACGAATACCCCCTGAATCTAAAATAATGATGAAAAAAGAATACTTGTGATATTGGAGAAGTAGATATTCTGAAATATAGAATAAACTGGATTGACTAACCTCCTCTGTACATCATCCTGGCTTATTTTATTTTCCATAAGAATTTTTAAATCACCTTGACTAATTTAAAGAAAATCTACCCAATTTTTTATTGGATCAGCATTAAACTTAAATGTTAACTAAACTATGATTGACATATTAATGGTGTTGAATCTTTTCATTCAAAAAAACACGCATACCTTTCCATTTGTTCAATATTCTGTCTTAGGTTGGGTTCACTAAGATAAAATTTGCATACAGAATTAAATGAAAAAAACTTGGTAGGAATATATGCAAGGTGCTTTTTCTATATGTTTTCAAGAATAGTGGGAGCTTTTGGCAAACTGATCTTGTGAACTGGGAAGCTAGACAATCACTGGTTGTGTGACTTTGGACAAATCACTTAAATTCTGAATCTTAGTTTATTTGTAGAATGAAACGAACACTGTATTTACAGAGTTATTATGAAGATTAGGCATATCTAAGGAACCTGACAGAGTAGGTACTGACTATGTTATTGATATGTAGTGTTTGATCCCTAGATATTTGTGCTATTGTCATTAATATATTATTTCTTGGTTTTGCATTTTAAAAATTTCCCTTGTCATTCAATTCACTGAATGCTAGAGGTATATTCCATAGGAAAGATTTAAGCTACAATCTTATCTTTTTAATAGATGTCGATTTAAATAAGTTATTTTATGTTGATAATATATATCTCATTACCAACATTTTCTTTTTTTTTTTTTTGAGTTGGAGTCTCACTCGTTCGCCCAGACTGGAGTGCAAGTGCAGTGGCCGCTCCCGGCCACCGTAGCCTCGACCTGCTGTGTTCTGGTGATCCTTCCACCTCAGCCTTCCGAGTAGCCGGAATTACAGGCATGCACTACCACGCTCGGCTGATTTTTTGATTTATTGTAGAGATGAGGTCTTGCTGCCCAGGCGGGTCTCAAACCCGCAGGCTCAGGGAATCCACTCACCTCACCTCCCAAAGGCGCGGGATTACAGGCTGAGCCACAGAGCCCAGCACCAACATTTTCATAGCTGTGTGATTTACATTTGGCACTTATAGCTTAAGATGGCATGATATATCTTTTATAAAGGGTATTTGACCTCTTGTGATGTAAGCATATCTTGCTGAGAAATTCTAGGCATTTTTTGCCTTTTCTGTTCTCTGTATTTTTTCTAATATTGACTTCTTCATCTAAGAGATCTGAAGCAATTTGACCATTTGCTGCAGTAACAGATATTAGAATATAATATAGATTCATTGCTACCAATAAATTCTGATTTATGTCTAAATCAGAGTATGCCAGCATTCAGAGTATGCATTATGGAATGATAGGAATAAAACAATGTCTTCTACTTGCTAGTGTATGTATATAGCTATTCAAAACTTGTAAAAGACTTGAAAATTTTAGGAGATATAGCTTGTTTTGAATATTCTGATAAACTCAAATCACATTTTTTTCCTTTAAAAACCTCCATGTGAATAGGTGATCAAGATTTTACACTCACACGTATGCTCATTTAAAAATCCCTTTGGTTAGTAATACTAGAGATATGAATCTTTGGTTTCCACCCAGTGTGATGATTAAAATTAGTAAAACCATTATAAAGATATATGTTTTACAGAAACCATCATATTAAAGTTCATGTGGAGCTTGAGTCAAAGGAAAAAAATTACACTTACAACGCAAATATAAAATTTGGTCAAAAATAAGGAAAATAGTCTTGCCCTTAAAATTTTTGTGAAATATAATCACTTTCAAATAATATATGGAGCTGTTGAGGTCACATGTCTTTTGTATGTCTTCTCCCGTGTTCTGTTTTTCAGAGCCCACAACCTATCTTTACTGAACTTTAAATAGTGGATATTTTAAATCCAGGTAAATGAACATACTTGCTGAGTTTGCTTCAGATCTATAATTTATTGTTTTACATAAGAATGACTAGAATAAATTAATACTGTTTTCTACCCCAAATAGCATTAGACATTGATTTATAAATATCATCAGAATTAGATCTTATCATTTACAAGAAATACTCAAATAAATTTGTCAAAGATGCTTAGTGTCAGGTAAGAGAGGAACAAGACAAAATCATCAATTAAAATTTGTTTCTACCAAGTGTTATGCTATATACCCCGAAATATTCTTTAAAAGTTGAGTAATGTTTGGCCATTCTGTATTGGGATGATGCAGAAAGATTTAATTTACTTCCTGATTACTCAAAATAATTTTTTTTATTATAAAGTTGTGGGGTACAATTCAGGGTTAGGTATACAAATGTTGATTATGCAGGTACCCTTGTTGATGAGGTGTGCCCCTCCCTCCCCTAGCAGTTTCCCTCAACTGCCAATCCCACCCCCACTCCCCTGACAGTTTCCCATTACTGCCAATCCCATTCTTATAGTATTATAATTGTTCAAGGTTCGCTTATGAGTGAGAACATATGGAGATCATTGAGTATGATACATCCAAGTTGCTGCGAAGTGCATATGTTTGTCTTTCTTTATGGCTGCATAATATTCCATTGTATATATATATACCACATTTTTTTATCCAGTCCAGCTTCGATGGGCAACATGGTTGGTTCCATGTTTTTGCTATTGTGAATAGAGCTGCAACAAACAAACGTGTGCAGGTATCTTTTTTGTAGAATGATTTGAGTTCCTCCAGGTATACTCCCAATAGGGGAATTGCTGGGTCATATGGAAGGTCAATTTCTAGTTTGTTCAGAAATTGCCACACTGTCTTCCAAAGAGGTTGTAATAGTTCGCATTCCTACCAGCAGTGTAGAAGTGTTCCTTTTTCTCTACATCCTAGCCAGCATCTGTTGCTGTTTGTTTTATTAATGATAGCCATTCTTACTGGGGTTAGGTAGTATCTCAATGTGGTTTTGATTTGCATTTCTTTGATGATGAGTTAGGCTGAGCACTTTTCATGTTTCTGTTGGCTGCCCATATATCTTCTTTTGAGAAGTGTTTATTCCTGTCTTTTGCCCACTTTGTAATGGGGTTGTTTGTTTTTTTCTTTTTGGCATATTTGAGTTCCTTGTCAATCCTAGATATTAGGCCTTTATCAGATACACAGTTGGAAAATATTTTTTCCCTTTCTGTAGGCTGTCTCCCTGCTCTCTTGATGATTTTTTTGTTTGTTCGTTTGTTTGTTTGTTTTTTGCTTTGCAGAAGCTTGTAGTTTGATGAAGTCCCACTTATCTATCTTATTTCTTAAAAGTATGGACATTTATGGTTCTGAATAGGAATTGTTTGCCAGTTCCAATTTCCGTAAGGGTGTCATGCATTTTCTAAGATCCTTATAGTTTGAGGTTTTACATTTAGGTCTTTGATCCATTTAGTTAATTTTTGTGTATGGTGATAGGTAGGGGTCCTGTTTCAGTCTTTTGCATGTGATCAGCCAGTTTTCCCAGCACCATTTACTGAATAAGGTTATCCTCTCCCCAGTGGTTGTTGGAGCCTTTGTCAAAGATGAATTGTTTGAGAAAATTGAGGCTTTGCTTCTGGAATCTCTATCCTGTTCCATTGGTCTATGTGCCTGTTCTTGTACCAATACCAGGCTGTTTTGATTACTGTAACCTTATAGTAAAGTTTGAAGTCTGGAAGTGTGATACCGCCTGCTTTGTTTCTTTTGCTAAGGATTGTTTTGGCTATTCATGGTCATTTATGTTTCCATATGAAATTCTTTATTGTCATTTCCAGATCTGAGAAGAATGATGTTGGTAACTTAATGGGTATTGCATTGAATCTGTAGATTGCCTTTGGTAGGATGGACATTTTAACAATGTTAATTATTCCTATCCATGAACATGGAATATTTTCCATTTGTTTGTGTCTTCTTGGATTTCTTTGAGCAGTGTTTTTTTAGTTCTCATTGTAAAGGTCTTTCACTTCTCTGGTTAGGAAGATTTCATTTTTTTGGTGGCTATTGTGAATGGGATTGTGCTTTTAATTTGGGTCTCTACCTGCTTGTTGCTGGTGGATAGGAATGCAACTGTCTTTTGGACATTTATTTTGTACCCTGAGACTTTTCCAAAATCCTTTATCAGTGCAAATAGGTTTTTGACATATTCTCTTGGATTTTCAAGGCATAGGATCATATCATCAGCAAAGAGGGATAACTTGACTTCCTCTTTTTCTATTTGGATACCCTGGATTTCCTCCTCTTGTCTAATTCCCTGAGCTAGGACTTCCGACACAATGTTGATCAAGAGGAGTGAGACTGGGCAGCCTTGTCTTGTTCCAGTTTTGGGGGAAATGTCAAAATAATTTTTAAATGCTTTGTTTTGAAATAAGTTTGACTTATAAAAAAGTTGTAAAAAATAGGATATCTTTCATTCAGCTTTCCCTAATGTCAGCAGCTTAAATAGTGTGATGATCACAACTAAGAAATTAACATTGGTGTAATATTATCATCTAAACTACAGACTGTATTCAGATTTCATCAGGTTTTTAAAGTTAAATTCTTAAAATTTAAAGTTAAATTTTTAAATTCTTTTATGCCTGATGTTTTCTCATAGTTACATTTAGGTTATACATGTTTGACAAGGACACTGCAGAAGTGATTCCCCCTTCAAATTTATATTATTAGGAAATACATGATATTGCTATATATTGTTATAGTGATCTTAAGATGTTAACTGTTGGATTTTCCACATAAGTTTATTATTTTCCTCTTTGTAATTAATAAATATCCAGGAGGAACTTCTTTGAGGCTATGCAAATATTCTGTTTATCCTCAAATTTTACCCATGAATTTTAGCATCCATTGGTGGATCATGCTTGTAACATTTATTACTGTGATTTCTTAATGGAGATTTTTCTATTTCCTGCTTTCTTTCTATGTTTCTAACTTGGAATTATTTTATTAAAAAACTATCCTTTTATTTTTATTCACCTATTTATATTAGTATAGACTGACATGTGATAATTTTCTTCTATTAGCTGTAATGCAATACTATCATTATTTATTTTTTTACTCAGTTTGTCTCAACTTTGATCATGTGGAGCTCTCTTACACTAGTGTTTGTGCCTTTTCAACATGCATGCTCCATTTTTTTTTTTTTTCACATTTCCTTACTTTGTGACACAGCAAGATGCTCTAAACTTGTTTTAACTTCTCCTTCCCAGAACTTTAGGGATCATTTTACCAAGAATACGTGGCTTTTTTTTGGTTAAAAAGTAGCATTTAGAAACTAAGATCTGGGTGCTAGGTGTGTTTGTTAATACTGGGTACCTTTGCTTCCAGTGCCACAGTAAACAGAGCAATAAAATACATGCATGTACAATAGCACATTTACATGCATACATATATTTTTATTTCTGTATTTATCTGAATATATGTGTGTGTGTGTATATATATATTAGAAATGAGTTCATACTGATATGTCCAATTCCAATTCAACACCATAATTTTCAGGTTAGCCTTCTCCTCTTTCTTACCTGTGACTTCTTTCTCTGAAAATGAGAAGTCCTGCTTTCATTTCTTATATTCACCCATTTGGTCACTCATTGTATACACATAAATTAGTTTCAAATTCCCTGACCCATTAACCTATAAGAAATAAGTTTTCTAGCTAGAGTATAGTGTTTGTGTAGAGTACTTTTTATCTTTGGCATTATAATATCAGTCAATTATTGCTTTCTAAAGTAATTTAGGTTACATTTTTCCTCAAATTCCCTGTGGCTATGCTATTCACATGTAACATAGTTGCCTCATTTGTGTAGTTTTTGTTTCATTTTGGAATCCCCTCCACATCCTGGTTGATTTTTAAAAATTTTTATACTAATTCTTTGCGGTATGCGTAAGTATGGGTTTTAAAATATACAGAGTCATTTATCCACCATTACAGTCAGGATACCAAACAGTTTCTTTACCCTGAAAAGACCTCATTGTTCCCTCATTGTAAAATATCCTCATCACTACCTCGTATCTTTGATGATGAGTTTTTACCCTTATAATTTTGCCCTTCAAGGCATAATGTAAATGGAATAGTACAATATGTACACTTTCAGATATGTCTCCTTTCACTTAATACAATGTATTTAAGATTCACGCATGTTGCATTAATCAATAGTTTGTTCCTCTTTATTGCTGAGCAGTATTCTGTGTATGAATGTACCATGATTTGATTCTCCATTCAGGTGAAGAACATCTGGATTGTTTTTGGAATTTGGCAGTTATGAATAAAGCTTCTATAATGATTCACATCTATGTTTTTGTGAACATTAGTTTTTATTTGAGAGGGTAAATACTGACGGATGGCATTGCTGAGTCATATGGTAAGTGCATGTTTAACTTTATAAGAAACTGCCAAACTGTTTTCAGAAGGTCTTTATATCATTTTTGCATTCCTACTAGGAATGAATGAGAGTTTAAGCTTCTCTGCATCCTTACTAGCACTTAGTAGTATCATCGTCCTTGTTACAGACAAGGAAATGGAGATTAGATATATTTAAAAACTTGCACAAGGTCACAAAGATAGAGTCAGGACTAAAATTTGAAGTATTGCCAAATGAGTTCTAATTCAATTTTTTTCACTGAATTTTTTTATTAGAACAAGTCTTGTAAGCTTTTATTCGTATACATAGAGTACTTTAAGTTACTTTTTCAAAGAACATTTATTTCTGTTATCTCGGCCAATCATTTCAAATATCTTGAGAAGTAGTAGGACTGTTATTAATAATTGTTTTTCTACATGAAAAATATAAATTTTGAAGGATTCTGTCAAGAAATATGCAATGTGTTTTAGTGACTGGACCAGAACTGGTAGTGGACATTTTCTTCTAGGGTACCAATCAAATAAAAGGAAAACAGTTTGGTTTTTCATATATAAAATCAGTATGTGTAGACTTTTTTTTTCCCCTTTTGAAGCAGGTAGCTATCTTCCCCTCTGAAAAATGAGAAGTCCACAAAATGGATATCTAAAGTATTAATGGATGTAAGGGGTGGGTATGGAGGGTTGGGAAAATACAATAAAAGTCAGTGATAATCTAAGACTCTCAATGTGCACATGCACCCTTGTCTCCTGCTCTAGGAACTTTAGACAAAACTGGAAGAAGTTCAGATGGTTTGGCCTGCCTCCCCCACACCTCTTCTTTAAAATTCCTTTTTTCTGGGATACTCTGGCCAAAGACTAACAAGCAGTGAAATGGCAAAAGGCAGGCAGCAGGCAGGAAAAGTAGAAGCAAATGGCTGGGGTAAAACACAAACTGTATGATTAGGCTCTGAATAATCAGGAATTGGATTGGAGCTTGTTATACATATTTCATGGTCATAATTTGATATTTGCAACAGAAAGAAAAAGAATTCTCTTAAAAAAAAAACTAAAAAAACAAAGAACAAGTCCGTGTTGACTTGGGAATGTCTACCTATCTTTCTCACTTAAAATATTACCAATTTACCTTTCCAATGCTCCCCATTTTATCTAGTTAGTTGCATTTAGCACATTCGAGGGAAATAAAGAGTGATTCACATTATCATTTTAATGGTGCATGGATTCTTTCATTATGTAGTTGGTTCACATACATCAACATTTTAAATTTTGGACATTCTAAAATACATTTGGCACACTGTTAAGGAGAAAACCGTCTGTGAGCCTGTAGGAACTAAAACCTGGTACATGTCTGAACAAATGCAGAAGCCCCATTTTTGCTATTCTGTTGTATAAGTTATGCAGCTTTGCATGACCTTTTTAAAAATATTCAAGTGATTTTGAAGTATCATTAAAAGGTGATCAGTGATAATCGTCTTAACGATAGTACTCACATGAAAAAAAAATATTGTTAAGTGGAACCCTTTCCTAACCTGCTATGATTTTTACAGGCCCTTGGAAAAAAGCAAGACATTTGAAAGTTACTTATTAAAGGCCAAATGAAAACACAACTTACAAAGAAGCTTTTAATTTCATAATGATTCAGATTTTTTAGCATAAACTAAGACCAAAGATCTGCTCTTAATTATTTATAGATTGATTCTGCAGTTTCTGTGTTATTCAGTCTCCTTACATTGGCTGGGAGGCCAGGAATAGGTGGAGGAATGGAAATAAATCAGCATCTTTATATTTTATCATCAGCAGTAAAATATCTGGTGTGATACAAAGTTTTAGAGTTATCTATACCATTTGACCTGTTACTATGGATAATTGAAAACATATTATGATTGAAAAGGAGAAAAAAATCTAATTTATTGAGTAGCAACTGTGCCAAATCTATATGAGGCTCTTTGCATATATTATATCTTTAGTGTTTAAAGCAATCCTGTATATTAATTATCATTATCTCCTTATACGTAGGTGGAAACTAATGCTCAGGTAGCTGAAGACACCAAGTCAAATGGGTAGCAAGTAGGAATGCTAGGATTAAAGTGGGTCTTGCTTTCCTTACAATCATGCTCTTTCTAGAGAATTGGTTACCTTTACTATCCATGACTGTTCTGTGATGAAATCTATATAAATTAGAATTATTAAATAACCTTGCAGCCAAAAGGTGAGATTTGAAGGGTTGGGCTAATTTTAATTCTATACAATGAAAAATAATGGCTACCCTTTTTAGGGATCTTTTTATTAGGATACTTAGAAATTGCATTCCATAATCGTTTTACAATTTGTATGCTAAAAACTACAGAAAGTCTATGGGACTGCAAGTCAGTACACATTTTCTGTCCAACAATCTGGAAAAAAAATGTTTATACCCCTTAAGCCCAGTAAATGTAGGTGGCAATTTTTAAAGATCGTCAGAAATTAAACTACAAAGATATTCATTTCAGTACTATTTATAATAGTATAAAATTGTAAACCATGCAAATGCTCAGTACTTTAAAAAAAGTAAAGAAATTATAAAATCACACATATTTTGATGTATTATACAGTCATTAAAAATAAGTTTCAAAGAGTATTTAGTAACAAGGAGAAAATTCTCACTGTGTGATTTTCACATGCTCTATGAATACATATTAAATAAATTAATACTAAATTCAAAAGATGTATGTTATAAAAATTAACATTTTCCAAATCAGATATCATGAAAAAACATTATCTTTTACTTTTGCTGGAGGTAAACTTTTTGAAGTAGAACATATACAGTATGCAAATCATTAGTGACTCAGTGAATTCCTACAGCTAAATAAATTCTTACAAAAGGAAATACCCATGTGACCACTACACAGTCAAGAAATACATCAGCAGCAGCCCCAGGAGGCTTCTCTGTGGCACACCCTGTCACTGTATCTCACTCCCAAATGTAGCCATTGTGTGCCTCCTAGCATTCTCAATTATTACTGCAACACTCTAGATTATTGTTAGATAATTTTAAACTTTGAGATTATACCTGTATTTGTTTGTTAGGTATTCTTTTATGTCTAGCAAATTTTGGCTAACTGTATGTTTATGGAAATTCATTCCTGTGATTGTGTATATCGGTATTTTATTAATTACTAAAGCTGTTTTACTATTATTATATCTATCCATACTCTTGAGGTTTTTGACAATTAACAAGTCAATGAACACTCTAATACACGTCTTTTGGTGCACTTACACCTACATTTCGGATACAGCTGGAGTGAGCCGACTGGGTCATGTGATTTTCATATATCCAGCTTTAGTAGTGCTACCAGTTTTTCAAAGTACTAATAGACAGTACCATATGCTGACTGTGGGAACTCTTATTGTTTTGCATCTTCATCACCACTTTGAATTGTCAGTGTTTTCTAATTCTAGCCATTCTGTAGTGGTATCTTATTGTGCTATTAATTTGCATTTCTCGGATGAATAATAAAGTTGTTTTCATGTTTACTGGCCTCTTGATCTTTTTATTTGTAAATAGTCTATTCAACCTACTTGCCCATCTTGTTATTTTGTTTTCATTTATCGTGTCATATAGGAGTTACTTATATATCCAGAATTTAGTTCGTTAAGTATGTGTATTTCAGATATCTTCTTCTATTGTGTGGCCTGCATTTTTATTCTTTTAATGGTACTTTTTTGATGCAAAAATTGTCTTAATTTTTACAGTTTAATTTATCTATTTTTCCTTTACAGGTTCTTTGTGTCCTATGTAGAGAGCATTATATTAATAATATATTAATCTGTATTAATTTATAGAACTTTATTGTTTATCTTTCATAATAGGTATATAAATCAAAGTTTATATTTTTCATATTTTCACTTTTGACTCAATCAATAATTGAAAGATCATACCTCTTCTACTGCACAGTTGTATATGAGCTATATAAACTTTTTTGTAAAACAGATAACTATGTGTATGGGTACATTTATAGATTTATTTTGGTCTCTACATTTTGCTTTATTAGTTCAAAAATCTGTCTTTGGAGGAAAACCACAATATTTTAATTACTGATGTTTATAATCAATCTTGCTCAGGAGAAGTTGCAGGCATTTATGTTTGTTCTTCTACATTGCCTTATTGTTTTGAGACCTTTTATATTTTCTATTAAAACATTATATCTCAAACATTTTAAGTCCTTCTAAAAACTCTCAGTAATGTTTTGTAGAATAATTTCTATGTATTAGGTGGACTTTAGTACAATTTTAATCTATATCACAGTAAAATTTTCCTTTTCTTTTTTTTTCTTTTGCCAGGACCAAGAGATTTATTAAAGTGGCTGTTACAGAGGGGATCTGTAACAGGAAAAAAGAAAAAGAGAGAGAGAAAGAGAGAGTAAGAGAGAGAGAGGAATTGGGAGAGTGATGGGGAGAGAGCTGCAGAGAGGGAGAGAGCGACAGAGAGAGAGAGAGAGAGACCGAGAGAGCAAAATTTTTATTTTCTAATGAATATAACCAGTACGTAGAAAAAAGCTGATTTCTCTATATTTATCCTATGTCCAGCACCTTTGCTGAAACACTAATTTATTAATTAATAATCAATATTAATAATTACTAATTGATTATTAATATATATAACTGATAATTAGCAATTTATGACAGCTTGTTTATTTACTGTTAAATAAATTTAAATTAGATAGTTTTAACTTTTGCATACATAATCATGTTATTGATGAATAATATCAGTTTTGTAATTTTTCCCCCAATTTTATCTTTTTCTATTTACCTTACTGTATTGACTACATAATTTTATAAAATTTATGTATTAGTTTGAAGAATCTTTTCCATCACTTTATTTAGGTATACTAGCCAAAAAAGCTGTGTATGTGAGGTTTTGATACACACACACACACACACACACACACACACACACACACACACACACAATGAGATAATTAAATCAAAATAATTAACATATTCATTAACTCATATGCTTTTCAATTTTTGATGAGAATATTTAATATCTATTCTTTTAGCAATTTTCAAGTATAGAATGCATTATAATTAACTGCGTCACCATGCTGTATAATAGAGCTTCAGAACTTATTTGTCCTAACTGAAACCTTGTACCCATTGACCAACATCTTCCCATTTTTCCTGTTACCCCACTCTCTATCAACCATAACTCTACTTCAGTGATTTTATGAGTTCAACTTTTTTAGATTCCATATATAAGTAAGATCATGCAGTTATTTTTTCTGTGCCTGGTTTATTTCACTTAGTGCTATGTTTTCCATATCATCACAAATTACAGAATTTCCTCCCATTTTTTAAAGCTGAATAATATTCCACAATATATGTAAGCACCACATTTTATTTACTTACTCATCTGTTGTTGGGAATTTAAGTTGATTCTATATCTTGGGAATGAGAATTGGTTTTCTTAAATTTCTTTTGCCAATGTTTTATAATTTCCAGGGTATAGGTCTTTCACTTGTTTGGTTAAATGTATTTCAATGTTATTCTTTGATGCTATTATAAATGGGATATTTGAAATTTCTTTTTTGGATAGTTTGTTGTCAGTTTATAGATACCCTATTGATTTTTGTATATTAATTTTGTATCTTTCAACCTTATGGAATTTATTTATTAGTACTATCAATTTTTGGTGGAGTATAAGGTTTTCTACATGTGAGATCACGCTATCAGCAAGCAAACATAACTTAACTTCTTTTCTAATCTGGATGTCTTTTATTTTTTCTTGACTAATTGCTTTGGCTGGGACTTTCACAACTATGTTAAATAGAGGTGGCAGGTGTGGGCATCCTTGTCCTGATCTTAGAGAAAAAGCTTCAGGTTTTCATGATTCTGATGTTAGTTGTGGGCTTGTAATATATGGCCTTTATTGTGTTAAGGTACCTTCTTTCTATACCTAATTAGTTAAGAAGGGTTTCGTTTTGTTTTTTTAACATCACAGAATAATGGTGAATTTGTCAAATGCTTTTGCTGCATTTATGGAGATGATAATATGATTATGCCCTTCATTCTATAAATGTGGTATATTACATTTATCAATTTGCATACATTGAAACATTCTTGCATTGCAGGGATAAATCTCACTTGATGATGGTGTATAATCCTTTTAATGTGCTATTGAATTTGTTGAGGATTTTTGCATTTATGTTTATCAGAGTCATTGACCTGTAATTTCCTTTTCTTATAGTGTCCTTGTCTGTCTTTGGTATTAGGGTGACGCTGGCCTATAAAATAAGTTTGGAAGTCTTCTCTAGTCTTTAATTTTTTGGAGAAGTTTGAGAAGAATTGGTGTTATTTTTTAAGTGTTTGGTCAGCTTCCACTATGAAGCCATCATGTCCTAGGATTTTCTTTGACAGGAGATTTTATTACTAATCAAAATCCTTGCTTTGTTCAAATTTTCTATTTCTTCATTGTTCAATTTTAGGAGGTTTTATAATTTATCCTTTTTTTAGGTTATCCAAATTTTTGGTGTATAATTTTTCACAGAAGTTGCTTATGATAATTTGTATTACTGTGGTACTAGTTGTAAAGTCTCCTCTTTTATTTTTGACTCTATTTGATTCTTTCCCTTTTTTTTCTTAATCTAGCTAAAGGTTTACCAATTTTGATATAATTTTTTAAAAAGCTACTCTTAATTTTTTAAATAATATTTGTATTGTTTTTCTTGTCTCTGTTTCATGTGTGTATATTCCAATCTTTGTTATTTTTGTTATCCTTCCTTTTACTAATTTTGTGCATTTTTTTCTTCTTTTTCCAGTTCCTTGAGGTGTAATGTTAGGTTATTTACTTGAGATATGTTTTCTTTTTTAATGTAAGCATTTACTGCTAAAAATTTACCTCTTAGATCTGTTTTTACTATTCCATGAGTTTTGGTATGTTGTGTTTTCATTTCTGTCTCAATATATTTTGGTTTCTGTTTTCATATATTTGACCCATTGATTTTTCAGGTGCATGTTATTCAATTTCCACATATTTGTAAATTTTATTTCTGTTATTGATGTCTACTTTTATTGGTGTCAAAAAAAGATGCTTGATATGATTTCAGTCTCCTTAAATTTGCTATGACTTGTCATGTGGCCTAATATATGTTCTATCCTGCGGAATATTTCATGTGCAATTGAGAAGAATGCAAATTTTGTTGTTTTTGAATGGAATATTTTATATACTCTGGTATGTCCATTTGATCTAAAGTGTGGTTCAAGTCTAATGTTTTCTTGACTCTCTGCATGATCTATCCATTGTTGAAAGTAGGATGTTGGAATCCTCTACTTTTATTGTGTTGCTGTCTATTTCTCCCTTCAGATCTGTTAACATTTATGTATTTATATACTCTGAAATCATATGTTTACACACACACACACACACACACACACACACAATTTTGACATCCTCTGGATGAACTGACCCTTTCGTCATTATGTAATGACCATTCTTCGATCGTTTTTGGTACAAAGTCTATTTTTGTCTACTATAAGTATGGCTATCCCCGCTGTCTTTTGGTTTTCATTTATGTGAAATATTTGTTTTCCATTCCTTCTTTTAGAAATTGCCATGCTGTTTTCCATAGAGTTTGAACAATTTTGCATTCCCATCAGCAGTGCAGAAGTATTCCCTTATCTCTGAATCTTCCACAGATTCTGTTGTTTTTGTTTTATTAATGATGGCCATTCTTACTGGGGTTAGGTGATATCTCAGTGTGGTTTTGATTTACATTTCTCTGATGATTAGTGAGGCTGAGCATTTTTTCATGTATCTGTTGACTTCCCGCACCTATTTTAGTTTTGAGAAGTGTCTATTCATGTCATTTTGCCCACTTTTAATGGAGCTGTTAGTTTATTTTCTTTCGGCATGTTTGAGTTCCTTGTAGACTCTGGATGTTAGGCCCTTGTCAGATATGCAGTTGGCATCTCTTGATGGTTTCTTTTGCTTTGCAGTTTTTCAGTTAATGAGGTCCCAGTTGTCTATCTTATCTCTTATGGCATGGACATCTGGGTATTTGATAAGAAATTTGTTGCCTATTCTGATTTCTCCTTTGTTTTCTAAGATTCTTAATCTTTCAGGTTTTACATTCAGTTATTTAATCCGTTCAGAGTTTATTTTTGTATGGTGATAGGAATTTGTCCTGTTTCAATCTACATGTGGCCAGCCAGTCATCCCAGCACCATTTACTGAATAGGTTTTCTGCTTCCCAGTACCGTTTACTGAATAGGTCTTCTGCTCCCCAGTGCTTGTTGTTGGAGGCTTTGTTGAACATGAGTTGGTTGAAAAATTGAGGTTTTACTTCTAGAATCCCTATCCTGTTCGGTTGGTCTGTATGCCTGTTTTTGTATCAATACCAGGTTATTTTGATTATTGTAGTCTTATAGTAAAATTTAAAGCCTGGAAGTGTGATAATTTCCACTTTGTTTTTTTTTTGCTGAGGATTGTTTTGGCTATTCATGTTCATTTATGTTTCCATATGAATTTCTATATTGTCTTTTTCAGATCTCAGAAGAATGATTGTTGGTAATTTAATGGGTATTGCGTTGAATCTGTAGATTGCCTTTGGTAGGATAGACATCTTAATAATGTTGATTCTTCCTATCCTAGAGCATGGAATATTTTTCCATTTGTTTATGTCATCTTGGATTTCTTCAAACAGTGTTTTGTTGTTTTCATTGTAAAGGTCTTTTACTTCTCTGGTTAGGAAGATGCTTAGGTATTTAATTTTTTTCATGGCTATTGTGAATGGGATTGTGCTTTTTATTTGGTTCTCTGCCTGTTTGATGTTGATGCATTAGTTGCAACTGTCTTTTGCATATTTATTTTTTACCCCATGTCTTTGCCAAAGTCCTTTATCGGTGCAAGGAGGTTTTTTTTTTTAACAGATTCTCTTGGATTTTCAAGGTATAGGATCATATTATCAGCAAGGAGGGATAACTTAACTTCCTTTCCTATGGGGATACCTGTGATTTCCTTCTCTTGTCCAAACGCTCTAGCTAGGACTTCCAATACAATGTTGAACAGGAGAAGTGAGAGTGGGCAGCTTTGTCTTGTTCCAATTTTCAGGGGGAAATGCTTCCAGTTTTTGTCCATTTAGCAACATATTGGCTGTGGGTTTCTTGTAGATGGCACTTACTATTTTGAGGTACATTCCTTCTATGCCTAGGTGTTCAAAGGTTTTTTTTTTTTTAATCAAGAAAGGATGCTAGATTTTATCAAAAACTTTTTCTATCCCAAATGATATGATCATGTGGTTCTTGTCTTTACAACTTTTGGTGAATTGAATTACATTTATGGTCTTTTGAATGTTGAACCAGCTCTACATCCTAGGGTGAAGCCTACTTAGTCATGGTGGATGATTTTTAAGATGTGTTGTTGGACCTGATTTGCTAGAATCTTGTTGAGTATTTTTATATTTATGTTCACCCGGGATATGGCCTGTAGTTCTCTTTTTTCTTGGATCTTTACCCAGTTTGAGTATCAGTGCTATATTAGCTTTTAAAATGACTTGAGGAGAATACTGTCTTTCTCAATTGCCTGGAATACTTTCAGTAGGATCGGTATTAGCTCCTCCTTGTATGTTTTGTAGAATTTCACAGGAAAGCTGTCTGATCCAGGTGGCAGAACTTTCTTTTTCCTCTCGTAGGTAGTTTTCTTATGATGGAATCAATTTCCTGGGTTTTTACTAGTCTATTTAGTGTCTCAATGTCTTCTTGTGTCAACCCTGGGAGGTTGTGTGATGTCAGAATGTCCTCCATTTCATTTAGGTGATCAAGTTTGTTTCCATATAGGTGTACATTGTAATCTCTGATGATCTTTTGTATTTCTTTTGGATCAGTTGTAATTTGATCTTTTGCTGATTGTGTTTATTTGGGTTTTTTTCTCTCTCTTATTCTTGGTCATTCTTGCTAGGGGTCCATCAGTCTTGTTTATCCTTTCAAAGAACCAGATTTTTTTGTTGTTGATTTTTTTCTATGTTATTTTTGTCTTCTATGTCCTGTAGATAGGCTTTTACTTTGGTGATGTGGATTTATCTATTAAAGTTAGGGTTTTGGTAGTCTTGTGTTTCCAGCTCTCTTAGGTGATTTGATAGGCTGTTAACTTGTGATCTTTCCATTTTCTTGATATGTGTTCCTAGAAATATAAATTTCCTTCTTAATACTGCTTTCATGGCATCCCAAGATTTTGGTAAGATGTTTCTTCATTTTCATTTGTTTCCAGAAATATTTTAATTTCAGTTTTGATTTCTGTTTTGACCCAGGAGTCATTCAGCATCATGCTGTTTAGTGTCCATGTGTCGTGGGAATTTTGTTGGTGTTCGTCTATATTTTTATTCCACTGTGGTCTGAGATAAGGTGCACGGCAGTATTTCCATCTTATGAAATTTGTTTATGCTTCTTGGAATATGTTCCATGTGATGATAAGTAGAATGTATAGTCTATGGTTGTTGGTTGGAGTGTTCTGTAAGTAACTATTAAGTCCATTTGGTCAAATGTCAAGCTGAGGTTCTGGATCTTTTTGTTAATTTTTTGGCTTGATGATCTATCTAGGGTAGTTAGTGGGGTATTTAAGTCCCTGCTATAATAGTGTTAGAGTCAATATCTTTTTTTAGTTTACTTAGTAGTTGTTTTATAAATGCTGGTGCTTCTGTGTTGGGTGCATATATGTTTAGGATGGGTATTTCTTGTTGATGTATTGAACCTTTAACATGATGTAGTATCCTTCCATACCTTTTAAAAATTTTTGATGGCTTAAAAGTTATTTTGTCTGATATTAAGATCATGACTCCTGCCTTCTTTTGTGATCCAATCACCTGGAAATTCATTTTCCATCCTCTATCTTTTAGTCTGTGTGTATCCCTTGTGGTGAGATGAGTTTCTGCATGCGACAAATTATTGGATCATGTTTTTGTTTTATTCAGCTTGCCATTCTGTGTCTTTTCAGTGGTGTATTTAGTTCATTAATGTTCAGACTGATTATTGAGATGTGCGTGTTTATCCCCACATGAAGTTCTCATAAAGTTTTTTCTTTGTTTTCTTTTAACCTTTGGGTTGATGTATGTGTATATTTTCAAGTTTGCAGTTATGATATATTCTCTATTGATTCTGTGTTCTCCTGTTCTCTTGAGAAGCACATGATCATTCTTTTCTTCTGTGCTTAATATCTTTTTAATCATCTCCTGTAGAGCTGGTCTGGAAGCTGCATAATCTCTCAGGGATTGGATTTCTGGGAAGGATTTTAATTCTCCATCACTGATGAAGCTGAGCTTGGTTGGGTAGAAAATTCTTGGCTGAAATTGTTTATCTTTGAGGACTTTGAATATTGGACTCCAGTCCCTTCTAGCTCATAGTGTGTCTGCCAATAGGTCTGCTGCTATTCTGATTGGTTTTCCCCAGTAGGTAGTCTGACCTTTCTCTTTTGCTGCCTTTAGGATTTTTTTCTTTTTGCCTACTTTGTGTAGTCAAATTACTATGTGTCTAGGGGTTAGTCTTTTCATTTGATGTCTTGAGGGGGTTCTCTGTATCTCTTGTGTTTGGATGGTCACATCTCTGGTGAGATGGGGAAAGTTTTCTTTGGTTACCTCTGGAATACTTGATCTAAGGTGTTCTCCATTTCTCTTTCTTCTTTTGGGATACCAATCAGGCATACATTCAGCCTCTTGGTATAATTTCACATTTCTTGGAAGAACTGTTCTTCCTTTGTGAGTTTTCTTTCTTTATTTTTACAGATCAGGTTAATTCCATGTTTTGGTCTTCAAGTTCTGAGATGCTTTCTTCTGCTTGATTAATTCTGCTTTCCATGACTATCATGTCATTATTTATTTCCTGGATGAAGTTTTTTATGGCCCAAATATCTGTTACAAGTTATTTCAGTGTTGTATCTTATCTTTCTTGAGTCTTACTTACTCTTTCCACCCATTCCTTAATCCTTGTTGTATTCTGGGGTCAGCCGTTGGTGACTTCCATTGTTTTAGCTCTGATATTTGATTTTTCTGGTGTTTTCTCTTGGGTGCACTGGAAATTACCTGGGTTCTTCAGTTGATTTTTTTCTCATTTGTGATAGACCTCTTTCTTTTCTCTTTAGTTCTGTTATTCAGTGGCAGTGTGTGAGTTTTTCACTTCTGATGTTTGCTAAGTTCTCTATTCTTCTCTTATCAGGGCTCTGAATGTGTTCTATTTTGGAAAAGAACTGTGGGTGGGAGGCTTAACTGTCTATTGTAGTTTTGAGAATCAAATAAGGTAGAGGATGGAGGGCTAGGATTCAGGAAGTCCTTGCAAATCACAATGCTCACTGACTGGGGTATGGGTTCCCTGAGATCCACTCTCCACCACCACTCTATATGATGATGGAATGAATGGGTACTGTGTGTGCATCCCCTGAGTCCAAGATACATTTACAGCAATGAGGAGAACAGATAAAAGTAGAATGTAATAGGATGGACAAAAATTTTTAAAAAGTGAAAAAACACAAAAAAACAAAAGCAGAAACCAAAGCAAAAAACAATTAAACACACACACACACACACACACACACACACACACACACACACACCCTAAAACAAATTAGAAAAAAAGCAAAACAAACAAAAACAGGAAAACCAAACACACGTGCGTGCACACACACACGCCCAACACAAAATGAAAGGAGAAGAAAAACAGAAAAGAGAAAAATGGAATGCAAATCAAAACCTCACACATACATTCACATACATACTAAAAAAAAGAGAACAAACAAACAAAAAAAACCTGAAAGATGGACACTCATGCACATACACACATAACCAGAAAACAAAAGACAAAAGAAGAAAGAAAAAATAGGAAGCAAAAAACAAAAGACAAAAAAGTCTGAAAGGAATGCAGTTCGAACCCTCACATACATGTTAACACACAAAGAAAAACAAAAACAAAAACAGAAAACCTACCCTCTTGTGGCAAGTTCTGTAATTGTTCTTCTCAGTGGCTTACAGGTAAGCCCCTTTGCTGTCTCCTGCAGAGCTGCAGCCACATTCACAACCTCCCTAGCATGCGAACCAGGGAAGGAGTAGGGGGTTGTGGGGATTCATTCCTCCCATCCCACTCTTGTATGGTGAAGTATTGGATTGTCTCTTCGCCAGGTACAGGTGGAGGATGGGGAGTGCCCCAGCCAAGCTTGTTCTGGAGTAGAGTCCTCTTATCATGATTACATCCAGGCTCTGCCTAGGTTCGTCCCTCCCAGTTGTGCCCCAGCTGTGTGGGTCCGAAATTCAGAGGATTGCTGGGGAGGAGATGGTTGGGTCAGCCACAAACTCACCACTGGTATCTCCTGGGGTCTTCCTTATCCTTTTCTGGTCATACTATTTTTCCATGGCTGAATCGGGGTAGGGGTGTGGCACCTGAGACTCAGCACTTGTCTTGTCCCTCTAGAGTTTGTGCTTTCAGGATATTCATCTGGGTCATGACCAACCCCTGAGTAGTTAGCCTGTCATTCACAGAGATCCGGTGGGTCACTCCATGGTGAGCAAGCCAGAGCACTTCCCTGCCCAATTTTAAAGATGATGGCAGGGTGCTCGTTTCATCCTTTCCAGTGTGACTCTGAGTCTGAATCCCTCACTGTGCTCCCTCTGCAGCTCTTGCTGCCAGAGCCTGACCAGGCACTGTGGTGGTGAGGCAGTCTGGAGCTGGTAGTTGCTCTGGGTATCTTCTTCCCAGGAAGAGCTTTGCTGATTTTAAAAAATGGCACTCAACTTCTGTGCCCTGGGAAGCATTAGGGTCTGACCAGAATAGCTATAGTGAGTTTGTTTTTTTAAGTCATAAGTAGGTTACCATTTTGTCAAATATGTTTTTTGTACCTATTGATAAGATCAATAAATTTTACTGTTTTAAAAAATATTTTAGACTGTTTATGTGATAGATCCAGTGCTATGTTTTGAATGTGTCCCCAAACTACTGGCATTGGAGGCTTAATCTTCAAATTCATATGTTGATTGGAGGTGGCATTTGGGAGGTAATTAAGATTAAATTTGATCATCAAGATGGGGGGCTCCCCATGGAATTGGTGACTTTATAAGAAAAGGAAGAGAGACTTGAGTTGACATGCATACATGCTTTTGCTTTCTCATCATGAGATGCCTTTCACCACACAACATTATGATGTAGCAAGAAGACCCTCACCAGATACCAGCACCATGCTCTTAGACTTCCCAGCCTTTAGAACCATACATTTATTTTCTTTATACATTACCCAGTCTATGGTTTTATAACAGTGCAAAACAGACTAAGTCAAACATCAGTTGACTTTCAAATGTTGAACTAGGCTTGCACACCCAGCATAAATCACACCTGGTCATGTTGTATAATTATTTTTATACATTTTTGGTTCCTATTTGCTAATATTTTGTTGAGAATTTTTGCCTCCATGTTTCTGAGAAATTTCGTTCTGTAGTTTCCTTGTAAAGCTGTTTGTTTGTTTAATCTGCTATTAATATTAGGACAATTCTAACCTTAAAGAGTGAGTTAGGAAGTATTCCCTCTGTTTCTGTATTCTGAAAGAGATAGAAAAAAACTGTCCTAAGTTCTTCCTTAAATGTTTGGTAGAATTTACCAGTGAACTTATCTGGATCTGGTGCTTTACTAGTGGATTTTTAAAATGAAACTAGCTATTTACTCCTGGGGTGGAGAAGGATCTCTTTGTGAAGTGTCATTCTCTTTAATGCTTTGCTAGATTTCATTTGATAATATTTTGTTTAGAATTACTATGTCAATGTTCATGATGGTTAGTCTTTAATTTTCCTTTCTATACTTTATGCTAGCCAATATATCATTAACTGACTAATTTTCCATTCTTACAATAACTTCACCATATTCATCATATTTTGGTATTAAAATTATTCTGGCTTCCAAAATTTTTCTCTTTTCTCATCTTGTCTTGTCTTGGAAGGATTGGTATCAAATTGGTACTTTTTCTTTCTAAATAGTTTGAAAGACTTCAGTGGTAAAGCTATTCATGTTGGATATTTATTTGTAAGAAGGATTATAAAAACAATTAAATTATTTAATACATTTATAAATACAGAAATTTGCTATTTACTCTTGTGTTCCTTTTTAATATTTGTTGCTTGTGTCATTTTGCATTTCACTAAAATTTTAAATTTATTGAAAAATTTTAGTCATAAGCTATTATTAATATTTTGGAATCTGTAAAATCTATATAGTGCTTTTTAAATTTGTTACCACTATTTTAGAATTTTTTTGAGATTAAAAAATAAACACATTTTTATTTAAAAAAATTATATATACATATCTTTTTTTTTCTTTTCAAAAAGCCATCCCTGGCTTTTGTATTCATTCCTATTGCAAACTCAGTGACTTAAAACATTTATTTTCTTATTGTTCTGGAGGTCAAAAAATTCTAAATCAATTCATCTGGACTAAAAATCATGGTGTCAGCTGAGTCATACCGCCTCTGGAGATTGTAAGGAAGAATACATTTGCTTGCCTTTTCCAACTTCTATTTTCTTGTCTTCTTGTGGCCTCTTCCTCTACCATCAAAGCCAAAAGCTAGCATATTACTTTTCAGTTGTCACATTGCCTTCTGTCTCTGTAGTCAATATATTTCTGCTTCCCTCTTGTAAGACACTTGTGACTACATTTAGGGCCAACCCAGATAAGCCAGAAAAATCTGCTTTTCCCAAATCCTTAATTCAATCATATCTGTAAAGTTCCTTTGGCCGTATAAGATAACATTCAAATAGTTTAGGAATTATCTTTTTTTCAGGATATTATTCAGCCTACCACAACTTTAGTGCTTTTTTACATTGGGCTTTTGTTGTATGTTATTAATTTGTGCTTTTTGTAATTATTTTGTTAGTTTGATATTCTTCAGGTTTCTCTCATTCATTTTCTAATCTCTTTTAATAGATTATTGATTTTGAGGGTTTTTATTTTTTGAGATGTGCGTGCATGCATGTAAGATATTAAGGCTCATCTAATACAGCTGTAGCTGTGTTCACCGAATTTGTTATGTAGCATATTCCTTATGGTGCAGTGAAATATATTTAATTTTGATATTTTAAATCATTATTTAGAAGGGTTTTGCTTAGTTTTCAAACATTTGGGACTATTTCTAGTTCTTTTTTTGTTGTTGTTGTTTTGTTTTGTTTTTGCTTAATTCTCTTTAAGTAAGTTTTATTTTAATCTTTGATTAGTTAGCTTTGTAACTCAGCTTAATGGGCCATTATGTTACCAAATGTTCCATGGGTACTTGAAGATAATTCAGTATTTTGTTTTGTTTTATTTTGTGTTATGCCCATATGGTCAGAATAATCATCATGTTGTTTAGTTCTATCAGTTGTTGAGGAAAGTGGTAAAATCATCTATAGTGACTATAAATTTTTGCATTTCCTATTTGAGTACTGTCAACTTTTGTTTTATATATTTTCAAGCTATACTATTTGCTGGATACAAATTTAGTATTATAAATTCTTGGTGAAGTAACATTTTTCATTATAAAATGTCTTTATATAAATATTTATGATTAAAAACTGTTTTCATATTATTATAGGTATATCAGTTTTTTTATTTTAAAAGTAGTATCAGGGCTATCTTTTTATATCACCCGTCTCTTGTTGCCTTCAACTATTCCATATTTAAAAAAATTTATGGTTTGCCTCTTGTGAGCATCAATTCGTTTTAAGAAATCCATTGTGAAAATCTTAGCCACATATTCCCTCTTCCTTGGAATAATTTGTGTAGTGTTGTTACTCTTTCTAAATGCTTAATTAAATCATTAGATTCAAAAATTCTAGACTTTGAATTGCTTGGTGGCAAGTTGTTTTCCTGAGTTGTATGATTTCTAAGGTTTTCTCTTTCTTCTTAGGTAAGTTTTAGTAGTTTTATGGTAGTAATTCATAGCTTTATAACCATAGATCTGTAGGCAAAAGGCTGTAGGACATACGGTTATTTAGAATTATGTCATTTAATTCTGAGACATGTAGATATTGGGTCCTAATTTAATTCCACAGTGATTGGAGATAATCTAGTTATGATTTCAATTTTTGAAGTGAAATGAATCTTGCTTTTTGGTACAGACTGTTTTATGTGTTAAAATTTCTTCCATACATATGAAAAAAAGTTCATATTCTGTGGTTGTGGCATATAATTTTGGTGCACTGATCATAAATTTTTCTGAGAATATTTTTATTTCATTTCACTTTTAAAAGGTATATTTGCTGGGCCTAGAAATTTAGGTTGCAATTTTATTTTCCAGAATTGTAATGTAATGTGTCATTTCACTATCTTTTAACTATTATGGCTAACACTGAGACATAAACTCTTATTTTTATTCTTGTCTCCTGAGCAACAGTTGCCCCTCATTCATGCTCTGGTGGCTTTTAAGATTCTTTTTATTTTGGTTTTGAGCAGTTTGACTATGATATGACCAGGTGTGGTTTTCCTTGAATCTGTAGGTTGGTATCATCAACTGTATCTTTTATCACATAAAGAAAATTCCAATTTTCAAACAGTATTTCTTAAATGTTGCTCCTCATATAGTTCATCTGGGACTCCAAAGGATGTGCATTTGTACAACGTCTCACATCCCATTTATATTTCTGCTCTGATTTCCTTTTTAAAAAAAATATTCAGTGGAAAGACTTTCTATTGACCAGCTTTCTAGTTTACTTATGCTGTCATATGCTGCTTATAAGCTACTGTTTAATATATCCAATGAGTTCTTAATTTCTGATTTTGTATTTCTACCATGTACATTTTATTTTATTTTTTACAGATTGTAATGCTCTACTAAAATACATCATATTTTCATTTATTTTTCCATATGTTCCTCAATTTTATTTATCATATCAGTCTTTGTCTGCTAACTTCAACATCTGAATCATCTCAGGATAAGAAAATAACAATTTATTTTTTATTATTAGTCATTTTTTCCTGCTTTACATGTATTTATAACACTGTGAATAATACTTTGTATAGAACTTTAATGATTTTATCTTCCATTGATGAGTGTTATATTTTGTTATGGGCAGTAATTACATCTTGGGCTCATAATCTAGATTATGAGGAGGTTTAGTTTTAAGTTTTAGTAGGGTGTGTTTATTTTGATATTGACCTTAATCCTATGGTACAGTCCTTACTCCTAGAGCGTCATGTTCTAGGATACAAAAGGAATCTCTCAGGCATTCACCAAGGATGTTTCTCCCAGGCTGGGGTTGAATTCCAACATCAATTCCATTTTTTGCAACATCTGAAATCTGTATTTTAATTTCAGCTCCTTGATAACTGATTGCTGTTAGAATTCCTGGAATCTTGCCCTATGCATATGCAGATTCAGAGCCAACAAAAGGTCCAAATGATACCACCATCATAGCAAATAGGGAGATTAGCAAAGGCAAACATTTACTTAAATGTGCACTTGATAATTTTCTGGTACAAATAATCAAGAAAAAGAGAATATAAAACAAAGTAATATTTATAAAGTAAAATATCAAGGATGTGATCGATATTTTTGGCTCCTGCTCTGTGGTTTTTTTCTTTCTAAGTTCCCTGACTTCAGCCATCTTAACAGTTTTGTTTCCTCTTCTGTGTGAGACTTGTTGCACTCCTTCCATTTACAGCAGATTAGAAAATACCCAGAGGGAAAATCAGGGTAAATATTGGGCTTAGTTGGGTATTTCCTTTCTCTCAAGGATTGTAGTCATGTGCTCTCTACTGGCAGTGCCTAAAATTGTTTTGTTGTTGTCGTCCTTAATTTTTTACTATATAACTATCCAAAAGTCTTTAAAGGCTTTTGGATCTTTGGCTAGATTTGTCTTTCCATTTTTAATGTCATTTTATTGCATTATTATCTCTTTTTTCCTGATGATTTATTTCAGAAAATCATCAAATGCTTATGCAAAGAAATGTTGCTTTTGTTAATCTTCTCACTATTTGCTATTATCTTTGCTATTTTCTTCTTCAATTTTCTTTGAATTTGTTTTGTTTTGCTTTCTCTTCTTGGGATGGATGATAATCTAAAGAACTTTAGCTTTTGAATTGAACTAATATGCACATCCAAGTTCATAATTATTCCTCTAAATATTGCTTTGGCTATATGTCTCAGATTCTTCTATCTAGTGTTTCATTAATATTTAAAAATATTGTGATTAATAGTTAGAAATATTATCTACTTTGTTTAGAAGTATGTTTCTAAATTTACAAATACATGTGATATTTTAATTATTGTATTGTTGATTTCTAGCACAACTACATTTTGTTTAGAAAAAAAGTACTTTATGATTTTAAACGGTTGGATTTTTGTGATTTGCTAATATATACTGAATACATGGTCAAGTTGAAAAATGTTTGTGCTCTCTAAAAGAAGGTGTATTTTCTAGTTCATATATATATGTGTGTGTGCATATATATGTATATATATATACACACACACATATATATATTTGGTAATTTTTAAAAAAATTAATGTCACCGTGTTACACAGGTTGGAGTGCAGTGGCACAATCACAGCTTACACATAGCCTTGACCTCCTGGGCTTAGGCGATCCTCTGTCTCAGCCTTCTGAGTAGCTGGAACTACAGGCATGCACCTCCATGCCCAGATAATTTTTAAATTTTTTGTAGAGATGAGCCCTCCCTATGTTGCCCAGGCTGGTTTCAAACTCTTCAGCTCAAGTAGTCCTCCCACTTTGGTCTCCCAAATACTGGAATTATAGCCATGAGTCACCATGCCTGGCTTTCAGTACTTTAAATATATAATTGAGTAGTTCCATTGCTTTTTAGCTTCTACTTTTTAATATTAGGAAACTTAAAAAAAATTTTCTATCTCACTCTAAGGAGATCTCTTTCTGGACCCACAATTATGTACGTATTCATGCGTGCATGCATGTATTGTACTTTTCCAGGATTCTTTAGAATATATTTTGGTTTCTGTTCTGTTTTCTTTTTGTTTGTCTCTCAGTGCTTCATTGTAGGTAGTTTCTTCTGATATATTTTTTTCATTTTTAATGATTTATTTAGGTGCATGTAATCAGTTCTTAAATTGATCTGTTAAGTTCTTAGCTTTTATCTTGTAATTTTCTTTTCTAGAATTTCTATTTGGTTCTTTTTCAGACCTGCTTTATTGTGTAATATATTTACCACTTCATTTCTGAATTTTTCAAATGTGGCTTTTGTCTCCTTTAATATAAGTTATTTTAGAGTGCTAATTTTTACAGTGTCTGATAATTATAGCACATGGATCCTATCTTTTTAGTATTTGGTATACCAGATGTACATTTAAAACATTTTAAAAAAAAATACTTTTGAGGTTTAGAATGTGTTATCTTCCTTTATGTAGAACCTTTGTTTCCTTTTGCTTGGCATCTGAGGGGGAGAAAGCAATCTCTAATTTTCTTTATTCAACCATATTCAATTTTGAAAAATTCCTGGGCCAATTAAAAGATTAAAAATTATGCTGCAACTTCTATGAGAATCGCTTAACTTCTAGTTCACCTTGTTCAAATAATGTAGCTCTTTTCAAACCAAGATAAGATTGGTTTATCTGGGTTTGCACCATTGTTGGGCTCTGAAGTATAACTTCCAAAACCAACCAAATCTTAGTTTTGTCTCTCACCACTTCTTTCAGATAGGCAATTGACTCGATGACTAAAAGATCTCTTCTCTCTGGATAGCTGATCTCTTTTAAATTCACTCTCTTATTTGCTATCTGATAATTTAAGGAAGATTGAAAATATTTTAGGTCATGTTTTGGTTATTGTGCTGTATGATGTTAATTCAAAGTATTTATTCTCCCACTGATGAAAGCAGTTTATTGATTTTGGTTCCATTTGGATATGTACTTGACCCAGTATTATTATTGAAAGGACCACCTTCTGCCTACTAATCTGCAATAATACTCTTCTCATAAATCAAGCATCCTCATATTGAGTATATTTCTGGACACTCTAATTCATTTCATTGGACTATTTATTCTATCTTATACAAAAGCCACAATATTATTTTATATTTATAATAATACATTTCTAGCTAAGTAAATTCTCTCACTTTATCTCCTGCTTTTCAATATATATTTTAGAATTGTTTTATCAATTTTCAATGCTGCTGGGTAATTGATTGGGATTATTGGATCAATATATTAATTTGAGAATTGGCTTTTTAAAAATATTGCGTTTAATTAATGAATGTTATATACCTCCATATATTTGAGTACTCCAATTTTTCTCAATAGCTTGATCATTTGTTAGTGTAGAGAATTTGTAAAACTTTCATTAGTTTAATTCTAATTAATTAATTAGATATTTGTACTATTTATATATTTTATACTATTTAAAATATTTATGTGCTTATATATTTTATACTATTGAAACAATTTTTTTAAATTTAATTTTTCTAATTTTTGTTGCTTTTATATAGAAATACAACTGATCTTTTAAAATATTGACCATGGAGCCACCAAACTTGCTGAATGTATTGATTAATTCAATTAAATTATCTGAATTCTTTTGAATTTTCTTTTTTTTCTTTCTTTTTTTTTTGAGTCTGTGTCTCACTCTGTTGTCCAGGCTGGAGTACAGTGGCATGTCCACAACCACCGCAACCTCGACCTGCTGGGTTTAGGTGATCCTTCCGCTTCAAGTAGCTTGACCTACAGGCATGCACCACCAAGCCTGACTAACTTTTTTTTTTTTTTTTTGAGTTGGCGTCTCACTCTGTTGCCCAGACTGGAGTGCAGTGGCCGTTCCTGGCCACCGCAGCCTCGACCTGCTGGGCTTCGGCAATCCTTCCGCCTCAGCCTTCCAAGCAGCCAGAATTACAGGCACACACTACCACGCCCGGCTAATTTTTGATTTATTGTAGAGATGAGGTCTCGCCAATTGCCCAGGTGGGTCTCAAACCCGCGGACTCAGGCAATCCACTCACCTCAGCCTCCCAAAGTGCAGGATTACAGGCTGAGCCACTGAGCTTGGCTCTGACTAACTTTTTTATTTATTGTGGAGACGAGGTCTCACCAAGTTGGCCAAGCTAGTCTCAAATCCCTGGGCTCCAGCAATCCTTTTGCCTCAGCTTCCCACAGTGTGAATTTTCTACATATACAGCCACATCATCTGAGACTAAAGAAAATTTCTTTCTTCCTGACCAGCCCTTAAGCCTATTTTTTCTTTTTTCTCATCTTACAATAGGCACATTGTTGAATAGAAATGGAAATAATAAAAATAATGAAATAATAGAAATTATTTCATCCCTAACAAGAGGAATACTTTCAGTATTTCACCTTTAAGTAAAATATTTACTGTATATGTGCTAGAACCTTTATCAGGTTAAGGAGGTCCTTTCTCTTTCATATGTGCTAACACTTTATCACAATGGAATTTTCTCAAACATTTCTCTATATCTGTTAAGATAATTATTCAAATTGCATGGATTATTTTTGAATATTGCCAACTTTTCCCCTGGAATAAAGCAAATTTGCTATACAACATTATCATCAATATATGTTGTTAAGTTTATTTTGTTATATTTTAGCTTCAAAATATTGTATATAGTATATCTGAGATTGATAGGTAAACTTTCTTTCAGACAATATCCTGACAATATCTATTGTCAATATTTTTATAACAACATTTGAGAAATTGCTATTTTCTTTTATCTTGATGTATTTTTTCTAATAGAGTAGGTTTTGGGTGTCTGACTTTTTTGTGGATTATTGGTTTTATTTTTCTAGGAATTTTTAATTTAATCTACATATTTCTAATATTTAAATAAATATTTTAATATAAATATTTGAATTTATTTGAAAAGTCTACAACTTTTTCTATAGACGGCCAGATATTAAAATAGTTTTGCTCAAGTATGTGTCACCCACCTGTAATCCCAGTACTTTAAGAGGCCAAGGAGGGAGGATTGCTTGAGTCCAGGAGTTTGAGAACAGCCCGGGAAATGTAGTGAGAACTCACCTCTGAAAAAAAAAAAAAGAAGAAGAAGAAGAAGAAGAAGAAAAATCATTAGGTAAGTGTGGTGGCACACACCTATAGTCCCAACTACCCAACTATTTGAGAGGCTGAGGTAGAAGAATCACCTGAGTCCAAGAGGTCGAAGCTGTAGGACTCCATGATCATACCACTGTACTTCAGCCTGGGTGACAAAGTGAGACCCCCTACTCAAAAAATATAAGCAAATAAATAAATAAATAAAACAATTAAGGTTTTTTGAGCCATATACTCCTTCTCACAGCTACTTAACACCCTCATTGTAGCATGAATGCAACCATAGATAATATGTGAATGAAGGGTAGCTGTGTTCCAATAAAACTTTATTTGTAGACATTGTAATTCAAATTTTAAATGTTTCTTTATTATAATATAGTAATATTTTTTCAAGCATTAAAAATATATTAACAATTCCTAGTTCATAGATATAAAAAAAAATGATGGGTTGGATTTGGACAGTAGGCCATGATTTACCAAACTGTGGCATAAAGTTGTTCAAATATTCTCTTATAATATTTTTAAGGCTTAGAGACTCATTAATAATATTCACATATTTATATTTTCAGTCGAAGTCACACTTTGTCACCCAGGCTAGAGTACAGTGACACGATCACGGCTCACTACAACTTTGAACTCCCAAGTTCAGGCAATTCTTCCTTCTTAGCCCTCTGAATAGCTGGGCCTAGGTGCATGTAACCATGCCCGGTTAATTTTTTGATATTTTGTAGAGACAATGTCTTCCTATGTTGCCTAGGCTGGTCTTGAACTCTTAGGCTCAAGCAATCCTCTCTCCTGGGCATCCCAAAGTGCTGTGATTTCAGGCATGAGCCACTTTGCCCAGGGACACATTTATTCTTAATATTGTCTATATATTTTCTTTTTAGTATACACACACACACACACACACACACACGCACACATAGTATTTTTAAGACTGATTAATAAAACTAGGTTTGCCAGGCTATTACCAACTTTAAATTGTTTTCAAAGAATCAAATTTTGACTTTGCTAATCTCCTCTGTATTCTTTTTTTTTAAGTTTATTAATTTTTTTCTTATAGTTATTATTTTCTTTCTCTTTTAAATGTAATTTTCTGTTTTTAAATTTTTGTAGATGTATGCTTGGACATTGATTTCAGCCTTTCTTCTAACTTTTCATTTATGGATATGAGTCATTTCTATAAGTGTGGGTTTAGCTTCTACTTTTGATATGTGGTATTATCATTATTGCTCAACTCAAAATATTTTCTAATCTTAATTTGATTTTAAATTTGACCCATGGGTTATTTAGTCCTCTTTTCTGTTAGGTTTTTATTATTACTTGCAAAAATTATCTCTCTATTAGACTGTTAGCTTCTTCTTTTACTTATTGTGCTAGAGTATAATGTGATTTTTCTTCTGACATCCACTACTATAATATATTTAGCTCTCTATATAGTTTTAACCCCAACTATATCATCATTGTTGTTCCATTCAGACACTATTCAATTAGATTTATCTACATATTTGCCCTATCAGTTTCTCTAAACACAGGCTTTATTCTCTCGTTCTAATCTGTTATCTTTTTTTTTTTTTTTTTTTACTGTAGAAATTCCTTTGAAATTTTTTTAAGTAGGAATTTATGGTTAATTTTTTGAAAATATCTTTAGTTTGCTTTATCTTAATGAGATATAGAATTCTGGATTGGTAATTATTTTATGTCAGCATTCTTAAGATATCATTTCATTTTATTTTTCTTATTTCCATAATTTTTATTGAACAGCTGTCAAGCTTATTGCTGCTCCCTTGACAATAATATGTCTTCTTTTTTTTTAACTCCCAGCTGCTTTTAGATGTATTCTTTGCTATAATTTTCAAAAGGTCTATAATAATATGCCAAGTTATTGTTTTATTCATATTTATTCTTGTTGGAATTTATTCTTCCACTTGTATCTGTTCTTTGTAATATTATATCAGTTTTTATTTATTTTTATTTTATTTTATTTTTTTCCTTGAGTTGGAGTCTCACTCTGTCACCCAGACTGAAGTGCAGTGGCTGCTCCAGGCCACTGCAGCCTCGACCTGCTGGGCTCCAGTGATCCTTCCGCCTCAGCCTTCCAAGTAACTGGAACTACAGGCATGCGCTACCACGCCCGTCTAATTTTTGATTTATTGTAGACATGAGGTCTCGCCAAGTTGTCAGGCAGGTCTCCACCCGTGGGCTTCAGGCAATCCACTCACCTCGGCCTCCCAAAACGCTGGGATAGCAGGCTAAGCCACCACCGAGCCCGGCCTAGATGAGGTTTTTTTTTTTTTGAGTTGGAGTCTCACTCTGTCACCCAGACTGGAGTGCAGTGGCCGCTCCCGGCCACAGCAGCCTTGACCTGCTGGGCTCCGGCGATCCTTCCACCTCAGCCTTCCGAGTAGCCGGAATTACAGGTATGCGCTACCACGCCCGGCTGATTTTTCGATTTATTGTAGAGATGAGGTCTTGCCAAGTTGCCCAGGCAGGTCTCGAACCCGTGGGCTCAGACAATCCACTCACCTCAGCCTCCCAAAGGCGTGGGATTGCAGGCTGAGCCACCGAGCCCGGCTCTATATCAGTTTTTAAAAAAATTTCTGCCATTATCTCTTCAAATCTTCCTCCTGACACACTCTCTTCTCTCCTTCTGGAATGCAGACCATTTTAACCAGGTCTGATTGTCTCTTGTGTCTGCTTTGTATTTTCTATCTTTCTGCATCTTAATAATTCAATTTTAATATTTTTTCTAATTTATCTTTCAGTTTACTATCTTCTCTTTCAGCTTTATCTAAACTGTTGTTAATCCTGTTTATTGAGTTTCTGTTTTCAACTTGTGTTTTTTTAATTTACAGGTTACCAATTCTGCCAACAAACTTAATATTATCTGCTAGCTCCTAGGACATATTAATTACAATTATTTTAAATATAATCTCTCTTAGGTCCACTGCTTCAATCTTCTTTAGGTCTCATGTATGGTTTGTTTATCTTCTTAAGCTTTTGGATATGTTTTGTTTTCTTTCATTCTTGGTATTCTGATTAAGTGTTGCCAAACATTTTATATGACTGTAAACATCCCTAGAGCCTCTGGATGATTTTCTCATCCTCCAGAATATTATTACCTTTACTTCTGGGGTCTGTTAGGGTAAAGACATGAGCCACCTCAACCCAGTCAGAAGTTGAAGTGATTTGAAGCCAGGCTTTAATACTTGTGAGAACTTATTTCTTTTCAATTTTTACTTACTGTTAGGATATAACCTTTTGAAATTCAAACGGAAAGCCTAGCATGTATATCAGGGTGTCCTTCTGAACTCTAATTTTTGTCTTTTCAGCTTTGTATATTTGTTAAACTCTCTGCTCAGTTTCTCAGTGCCTGCAAAATCCCTGCATGGAATTTGCCATCACTCTGACAGAAAAAGTAGTTCCAAACACTGGGCTCACCTTCCTGGGCTTTCCTTCTCTTCATAGAACTTTGTAATCTCTCCAGTATCTCCAAACAGATATATTTTTTTTCTTTATTGGGTTGGGATCTTACTCTGTCACCCAGGTTGGACCTTCTGGATTCACGCAATCCTTCTGCCTCAGCATCTGAGTGACCGGGACTACAGGTGCCTGCCCCCACACCCAGCTAATATTTTTGGTTTTTTGTAGTGACAAGGCTTCACTACATTGCCCAGGCTGGTATCGAACTCCTGAGCCCAAGCAATCCACCTGCCTCAGCCTCCCAGAGGGTTGGGATAACAGGCACAGATTTTTAGAGGAATTAAATTGTCCAGATTTTGTAGTTTTCAGTGAGAGGTTTAGTCTGAAATAATGTCATCTGCTATTGGTACCAGGAGAGCTCCCACTAACTGTGCTTTACATTTGTATAGGCTTCTATGCACTGTTGATATTTTCAAGTATGCCTTTTATTTCTTTAAACATAATAAATGTTGTTGCTTCACATGCTGTATCTGGTAATTCCAATTTCGGATGCACATCTGTGTCTGTCTGCTTTTTCTGTTGGTTCTGGCTCACAATATTCTCTAGGAATAAGATTCTAGAAATCTTTAAAATAGAATAGAAATAATCTTTTTGTGTGTGTGCTTTGTTACTTTTTGCCTATGTACTACAATTGTCTTTGAAAAAAAATATTTTTTTGAGGCCTAGAATAAAGGCACATGCTGCCAAAGATTTACGATTGCTTTTAGCTAGTACAGGGGTTGTGATCAGTGGAAAGTACTCTTAACCCAATGTAGAACTTGATGTTCTCAGGAACTTCCAGAAAGCAGACTTATTGAAAGGCTGTCCAGAGACTACAGTTATTCAAATAACTTTTCTACATTTTATTTCTTTTCTCTTAATTGTTCTTGCAGTACTTATAAGGCATTGCTTGTGGATCACTTTTCCATTAGGTGCAGAAATCTTTGTTCTCTAGATTTATGTAAGGGAGAGTTTTCTCTTAAAATCACTGCTTTGGGAAGGCCCTAGGCTTTGACTCCCTTCCTCCTCTATCCATACCACATTTTGGCAAATTTGACACATGTTGTCAGAGTAAAAGCAGCTTGGCGCTTGTCTTAATCTGTTTGTGCTGCAGTAACAAGATACCACAGACTGAGAAATTTAAGAACAGAAATTTATTGTCTCACATTTCTGGAGACTGCAAAGTTCAAGAGAAAGGTGCTGACTTCTTTGTGGTCTGGTGAAGGCAGCTCTCGGCTTCTGAGATGGTGCTTTGTTGCTGCATCCTCTGGAGGGGATGTACACTGTCTCCTCACAAGGTGCAAGAGCAGAAGAGCAAAAATGCCAAAGTTAGTTCACTCTATTCCTTTTATTAAACACTAGTCTGTTCATGAGAGCAGAGCCTTCATGACTTTATCACTTCCCCCAAATCCTCCTCTCTTAATACGGCCACAAGGGGGATTATATTTCAACATGAATTTTTGGAGGGGACACATTCAAACCCTAGCAGTGTTCATGTGTACAATTCATATCACCATGTTTTCTTTCTCCCTACCTTCAGGTTTGTGACTGTAGTTTCTTACCAATGTTTTAGTTCTTAAATGGTTTTAAAGGGATTTAAAAATATTTTATCTAGTATTTTAATTTATTCGTTTTAAATAAAATAATTCATTATTAAAAACAGACGTTTTTTATCTTGTTGTTTTTAATGTGTTGGGAAAAAAGGTGGCCTTACAAAATATACTTTTGAAAAGTTATTGACTCTTTTTGATGTGGTAATAATACAAAGCCAGAAAAATCTCCTGGGTGTTTAAGACAAATGGTTATTTCATCTTTGTTGGATATGATGTTGTTTGTGCATATCATTTTATTTACATGTATATCTACTAAAGTCAGTAAGCTTTAGTGTTTTTTGCATATGTGTATATAGTATTTAAATTACCTTTTTCAAATGTTATATATATTTACTTCTTTGTATATTCTAAGCATCATTTTCTAATACATGTACATTCATATATTTTACTGTGATGATGGATATTTTGAGTTTTAAAAACATATATATTTTAGATAATTTTAAATTTATCTATGCCCACAAATAGTTTAGCAGATTTATAATGAAAAGAGAAAATAGCTGAATAGTTGTAAGGCTAAACCTAGAAGCAGCAATGGGATTGCATGTGATTAGGGTGTGGTAAACATCCTGGTATGGTAGAAACACATGCATGTTTGGATTTTTGTGTCTTTTGATTATACAAATATCTAAGCAATAAACAAGTAATAGGTTCTAACATACATCTTTAATTTTGTTTCTTTCATATAGTTTTGTTGATGAACAATTGTTGCTAAGTTGAGTTCCTTTAACTCTTAGTAAAGCCTTAAAATGTGTATAACTGTCATTTTACAAAAATGAATTCATCGGGAAATATATTGTTGTATGCAGATTTCCAGTGGAAACCTCAGATGCTCACATAAGAAACATTCTTGCCCACTCTTTTGAATAAACATGTTGCAAGCCCAGTATATTTGCATACCCAAGAGAATAATTGTCTCAAAGATATGAGCTGTGAACACATGTGGTTGTCTACCAGATTATGAACACCAGACTTGAGACATATATTTTTCAGGTATACAGCTTGAGGAAATTATTGAACACTCAGCACAAATGCTGTGTCTTGGGGAATATTTGTAGAAATGTAGGTGCTACTGTATTTTGAATAATCAGTCCCTCTAGCTCTCATTGTGACTGATGGAAAATTTATTTTATTTTCCCTTGACAAAGAGAAACAAAATTGTAGCTCTCTTAATGCATAGTTTGTTAAGCAATTTCCATTTTGTAGTTGCATCTCACAGATGTTCTGAAATGGTTAAGCCAAAAAAAAAAAAATTCAAACTCATGAGTAACTTAGACCAAGATGCACTTCTATCAGTTTGTTAAAAAAAAATGTGGATGTACATATATATGCCTCAATGATAATCCATACACACACAAAAAAGAAGCATCTCTATAGACCGGTGTAATTCTTTCTTACTTTATGGATCAAAAGTTATAAAATCACATACTATACCTGAATGTTTGATTTTTCATTTATATTCTGTAATTTATTGCAGTGGAGCTGAAAGAAGTGAAAAATGTTTGGATATGTTAATACACGCAGCCTAGCAGCCCCTATAGATCTGAACAAACTCAAGTCTTTGACCTATTTATTACCTTCAGAATTTGTTAAAGGTTAGTAAACTAGATCCAGATCTGATTTTTCAAAGAGTAGTCCCCAAATAACTAATTTTCCAAAATATGTCCAGTGGTAGCCACAGCTTCCCATGGAGAGCAGCTATTTCAAATCATTCTGGTATAAACAGGGCAACTATGTAGGCTGGTGTGTTCAGGTTAGTCTGGTTTAGACTTTTTGTCTTGGAGTAATTATTACTAATGGTTACTTGTGCTCTCAAAAGATACAGTTTTGCATGATAAATTATGTAGTCACACTAGATTTAAGAGGCTAAGATTCAGGAACATTCTGAGGAAAGAATAGTGGTCTAATTGTCATGCTGTATTAAAGTATGTTAAAGTCTCCCCATTAAAGTATGCCTTTTATTGTCAAGCATTCGCCTACATACTCTTTGGCCTAAAGTATATAATTTCTTTACATTTTGGTTAGAAGTATATTCAGGATTCTTTAGTTTGGTGAGTATAGAAAATATTACCATTTTTCAGGTTTCACTCAGGATTTTCCTGCAGTGGAGTAAGAAAACTTCTCTGTATTAATGCATTTTTGTGGTTTGGTTCTTCTACTTTTATTTGCCTACAAACAAGTCCTCACATATAATCAACTTGTAGAAAATAATGTTCTTTATATGCCATCTAAATGTATTTAAGTGAGGACAAGTTATTCTTAACTGTCAAAGTTTCACAATAACTAACAAATGGCTTTATGTTAATTTCCATATGCCTTCAGTCACTGGATTCTTACTTTAGAGAAAAGTATGCTCTTTTCATTCGGAATTACAGATGACTAAGGCTCTTTTTTGATTGCTTTTCTGTTTCATTGCAAAAATTTTGGCCTTTAGTTTCTCAGTTCTAGAAACTGGATGATCAGGTAGCCAATTAGACATCTGAGCAGATGGCATGTAGGATTCTGTATTACAAAGTTCTTACTGGAGTATTGTATGGTAATTCTTCCTAATTTTTGTCAGAGCATATTTTTGTGTACACTTGTGTAAGCCAGAAGAACTCTCAAATAACATGAATGCTTTTGAACTTGAGGTTAAATAAATGACCAGAACCACAAAGATTCATAAAACAATAAGTTTTATGGAGCCAGATATATTCAGTCTTCTATTCTTCTCCATGTAGAGTAATTTTGTATAATCACAATCATATTGATGATCCAAAAGGCTCTAAATTAACATGTTCAGAAGCACTGTAGGTAATAGGGACAGTTGTATTCTTAAAAGATTTTAAACAAGGAAACTAAGGCATCAAAAAAGAGTTCCTGTTTAAACTTAGTTAATAAAAAAAGGAACTCATTTTCTATGTCTGAAACCATTCTAGATAATTGTACTTTTACATTTTTTTTGTTGTTATTAAAATATCAGAAATCACATGTCTTACTTTTTCTCTTTAGGTGAAAAGTCAGTAGCCACCTGTGAGACGTGTACCTTCTGCCCTCTGAAGCTTGGCCAGAACTCAAAATAAAACAGGTGCTACCTTTTTTCAGTTTTACAATCTGATTGTATTATTTGTCAATGTTAAAAGTGGGTAAGAAAGAAGTCTACAGTCTTTAAATAGGCATTTCATTTATCCTGTTTCCCATACAACATTGTTCCATTTTGGAATATGCATCAAGTGATATTCAGGCTTGTGGTGGAGTAAGATATTATAACCCTTGGAATTTCTTATGTAAGAAGTTAGAAATAAAGAAGCTACACTCAATTCCTTCTCTCCTTTTTTTCTCAGTGGAAGACTCTTTGCTAAGTTTCTTATTGCAAGTAGTAAACTATCCATGAATCTTGTGTAACAACAAATAAATATTACTTCCTTTGTACCTGCTCATGGTTAATAGCAACTTTAAGATATTTTGTCAATTATGTTCTATAATGCATAGCATTAAATATTTGAACATAGATGCTGGTATTTCATAAAGTCATCTTCCATCCTTTATAAACGTCACAGATGTACACCTGTTGAGTCTTTATGGTTCCATGGCAAGTGTATGAACTATTTTGAATTATTTCACAATTTGTAACAGCTCACATGGTTTTGAGACCTTAAATCTTAAGCATTTTCCTTTGCGTCTCCTGTCACCCACTATGTTCAACGTAAGTTTCCTGGTGGTCTAGATGCTTGCTAAAACAGGATTAGCTTCTCCAAGATCATCATGTTTTAAATGCCCAGGCAAATTTGAGCTTGTACAGTATTGTTATTGATGGATCCTATCTACAAGGTACAGTTTTTAACTTTTTTCTAATTGAGTTGGAAATGAGAGGTGAAAATCAGGGAACCATTAACACATCTGAAAAGTGAGACATTTTTAAGACAGGAAATACATGAGGCAGTGAAAAGTTCATTGAGTAGGGAGGCAAATTCTGAAAATATTTAGATACATTTTATTCCTCAGATTTTTTTCCTAGATGTAATGAATATGGGTTTAAATTGAGCTATGCTCGACATCTTCAGTCAAATGATTCACCACAGTAGAAGAGTAATCATAACTTCAAAACAAGCTAGCATGTTACAGAGAAACTGTAATAGCATATGAATATATCATTTAATGTTTTAAATGAAATAGATATGTTTTTCCTAGCACCTAATAGATTATCCCAAACAGAATAAGATCCACATATGTTAAATTCTTGATTAAGCTCTACATATTGTCTTCCCATTGTTGGTTTGTGTTTAAGATAGAAATAATGTTATTTTAAAGGTGAAATGTTTTCATAAATCATTTCATTATTACATAAATTTGACATTTCTAAATATTTAAAAATTGCATAAATGTAAACTATTTTCTTTCAAATTTGTTTCACAAGAGCACATAATAGATGCCCACTTTCAACTGCACATTTAGACGTTTCTTTTATTTTTGAGTGTACTTTTCCCTCAATATTCCAACATAATTTAAAATTTTGTTCCTCTCATGTTTTATTGAAAAGGCTCTCTGCCATTATATCATTTCGTTTTCCAGTTTTATCCTTTTGTCTGAAGGCACGTTGCAGCATCCCTGGTTTAAGGACTCTAGACAGCGAGAGAAATGGATAGCCACGAGAGTATCTCTAGTCAAGGTTGAAAGAGAGCACATAGCTTTCTAAAACGAACGCCGTGAATGGGGGACATTTAGGTTATTGCCATGACAATTCTAATTGTTGGAACTTTATTCTTATTATGGTCTTTATTCAGTTGGATTCACCCTAACAGCACACATAGACGAGTCACTTTAATTTCTGGGCTGGTTTTGGAGAACATGTAGCCAAGAATCATCATCTTTTTGTTGCGATAACAAAACACACGGTCAAGGGGGTCTAAATGGAATTGCATTTTATAGGCATGCAGAGATCGGTATGAAGTAAGACATGCTCTCTTTGACCTCTGGAAGCTCTCTCTAACAAATGATGGGGCTACATTTTAAATTACAGGAGATTCCAATTACTGTGAAATTATGGGGCTATATGAGCTCCCTCTATGGGCTAATTTAACGTCTGCAAATTATATTTCTTGTTCTCTCTTTTTTTCTCTTCCCTTCTTCCCATTTTTTTCCCCAACAAAGCCTTTGTGTGGCCTCTGGGATGGGGTGGCCGCCTAAGGGCCCTGAGGTTGTGCTCCTTGGAGCGTGTGCAAGATGGCTGCCCCAAGGCTGTTTGAAGCTCGCGTGTTTGAAGCTGCCGCGCGTGTTTGAAGCTGCGGCATTTGAAGCTGTCGGGCTTGAAGCGGGCGCCTGTGTTTGAAGCTGCGGCATTTGATGTTGCTGAGGACGTTTGTAAATTTGAGACAGACTTTAATATTGTTAGACGGTAGGGGAGTCCTTTTCAACCCCCTTTTCATTTTTTTTTTTACTTGAACTTTTTAAAAAGTTTTATTTAACTTTTTTTTTCAACTATTTTAACTACTTATGTCAGCCGAGGAATGCTGTGATTCACAGTCATTATTGTAAGGAGGCTGTTATGTATTTTTAGTGCTGCTGGGACCATAGGAATTCTTGAGTGGCTTTGACTGGATACAACAATGTGGAGAATAATCCCAACTGTGAAAAGTGCTACTGTGGCCACAGAACAGTACAGAATAATTTTTGTAAAAGGGCAATCTCCTTGTTGCTTTTAGAAGAAGGCCGAGTATGCCCGCTGTTGCATTAGCAAGATTGATGATTGTAGAGGTAGAACAAATGTATACGAGTAGAAGAAGTTGGCTATTCATAGGTGTAGGAATTGTTTGCACTTCCTGGAGCAAAGCATTTTCTATTTTTCTTCCTATAATATTTTCCCTTCCAATTTTTGCAAAACTAGGAAGAAAGGTGGATATAATTATAAAACAACACTGTTAACCCTTTGGGCAATACTATAAAAACAAGTGGTGTCTGATATGAAGAGCATCTTTTCTGCAGTGTGAGAGAGAAGGAAATGAATATTGCTGCTGCTAGTAAAGGAAAGAAACAGATGATTATCTTATAGTCTATAGATTATGGTTTTAGAAATTTCTTGTTTGGAAGAACCCTAGTTGTAGAGGTGAAAAGCTGGGGAAGAACTGAGAAGGAGCCATGAGTTGCCAAATCTAAAATGGTACAGATGGAAAACGTTTTTGTTTTGGTACAAATCATTTTTTACTTAATTCCCAGCCTGGATAGCATTGTATACTTGAATGCAGTATTGGCAAAATAAGACATTTTCTTATATTGTCCATGGTTCTTCTCAGATGGATGGTTTGGGTTGGGAGTCTACTTTGGCAGGCCCGTCACCAGTTTTCTCTTTGAAAGTAGAGTGTTTCATTCAGCTAACAATCATTATCTTGGAAATTAAGTCATGGTTTCTTGACATTGGCTATTTGTCATAACTTAATCCTCCTTACTTACATGTCCACCATTACGGTTTTTCACTGGAGTACAAATTTCCTTAAAGTTTGCATCTGGTGTTCAGCTGTCATTTGGATTGTATATCTACCTAGGGTTGAGGCATTTGGTTTAATATTTCATTCTCTGCAGCAAAGATCTACTATTCCTTTAGATCCAGAAAAACCTATCTATTAGCTTGATATCATTAACACTGAATTATTGCCTTTTAATCATGTTTTGGAACTACGTTTTATCCTAATACATAATTTAAATATGTGCTTTACCTATTTAACTCAGAGTACAATGTGTCTTGCATGACTTTTGAATGATTAAAACATTTATTTCCCATTTCTTCATAAAGTAGATGATCTTGGATTCTGTTTTCTTGCAAATAATTGTTTTAAGGTTTTTCCTTCATGAGTTTATTATTTTTAATTTGGGTAGGTATAGAAATTGGGTAAATATTTTTCCTTGTACTGTATAGATGCATTTTCCACTCCAACTCATCCTTATTAGCTCCTTCAATTGTATTTCTTTGAGTACATGTGCCTTTTCCATTCTATTAGCTAATCACTTATTTTAGTATTAGTATTTAACCAAATTTGTACTGCATTTTAAGTTTTACATGAGCAATATTGACATCATTCTTTGAAAACTGAGTAAGTTCCTGCAGGCTATCAATGTAATAGACTAATAATTAATCTATTATAACAAGGCATTTTATAAATTGTAAGACATTAAAAACTAAATGACATAAGTCAAATTACTGACTCTGGACATTTGGACTCATATGCAATTTTCAGAATTTTGTTAAAAACATTTTATAACACAAAGGGAAAGAGCATTTTTGCACACATACATTCACGGGGAACATAGGTGCACATGCCTGTGTATATATATTTTCTATTATAAATTCTTTCTGATCAATTTCATTTTTTCTTATTCCTCACTCCCTTTAATATTCATTTAATCCACATTACTGCTTTTTAACAGGAATCAGAATTCTCTAGGATTCTCCTACTCTTTGCCATAACATGGGCTATGTAGTCTAGTAATCTACATTTGAGGACAAAATAATTTCTTGAGAGTAATTCAACACACATGCCTGAGTGGAAACAACTTTCGTTTTATTATCTATTTGCTTCAGCATGTATAAATCATTAAAAAAAGAGGATAAAAGTTGAAAACAGATATCTCTTACATAGTAAGAAACTTCTATGTAAGCTTTATCAGTTTGGTTGCATGTCCCCATATCATGCTTATTTCTTGCTCACTTGAGCTAAGAAATTACTTCTTATTTTCAGAATATTTATTCTGATATTTTTTACGTAGCTTCTTAAAAGTTTTTCTCTTTCACTTTATATCATTAAAATTAATTTTAGGTAACTTTAAAATAGATTTTTCACATATGTGTTTCTTTCAATAAAATATCCAAAATACAAGCTATAAACCCAACAAATGGTTTGACCTCCTTGACTCTACCTCTCTTCTCTCTCTTTCCTGAGTGCTGTGTCCTCCTTCTGTTTTTTCTGCCTCTGTTAGAATTATCTGCCATTCTATCATAATGTTTCTAATTTGCCTCCTGTGGTCAAGAAATACTAAGGGTAACTTGCTGAATAGGAGCCAGGGGAAAAACAGCTTTTTCCATTTCCCAGCGCCACAATCCTTTTTTGTACAATTCTTAATAACAAGTTTTCCTATCATAGAACCAAGTCAGTGTTGTTTATTTATCTAAAATATCGTATAGATTTATTGAGTCCATTTATGAACTCCATTTATGAATTCCATTTATGATTTGTTATGACCCCATATTGTTGATTTTTTACTCTTTTAGGAAGTTAATCAAGTTTCTGTTTCTTTGTATTTCATTGATTATCCTATTTTTAAAACAAAAACAAATTAGATATTGTATACACAAAATTTCTAATTTTTACTCCTTTTATAAATCAGCTTTATTGAGACACTATTTACATACAGTAAAATTTGCCAATTTTGTATACATAATATGAGTTTTACAAATTTATACAGCCTTGTAACTACCATCGCAAACATTAAACATTTTTATCAGTCAGAAAATGTCTCCCCAGCCTCTTTGAAGTCAATTTTCTGCACACAACCATTGGCTTCTGGCAACTACTGATCTTCCTTTCACTACAGTTTTGTCTTTTATAGATTTTCATATCAGCGAAATCATACAGCATATGCTCTTTTTGTCCTTTCACTCAGCATAATGCTTCTGAATTTCATTCACTCTGTTGCATGTGTCAGGAAATGTTTCCTTATTCTTGCCAAGTAGTATTCTACTGTATGGATACACCACAATTTGTTTATCCAGTTAATATGTGGTGACTTTTTAAGTCCTTTTTTCCCCCAGTTTTTGGTGATTATGAATAAACTTGCCAGCATTTGCCTTTAGGGTTATTATAAGAATATGAACTTTAATTTTCTTGGGAAAATGGGCATGGAGTTGCTGGTACACATATGTTAAATTTTATAAAATACTATTAAAACGTCTTATAGGTTGGCTGTAATATTTTGCATTCCCACTAGAAATCTATGGGAATTCCAGTGTTTCTACATCCTTACCAACACTTGTTGTTGTTAGTCTTTTTAATTTTAGCCATAGTAATGAGTGAGTATATGTTTCTTTTCAGTACTTTCTTCCAGTTGAAATTATTCACTTCTGTTTTGCCAATCATATTATTGTTAGTGTATCTACTGGATTGTATTATACTTTTTTTTAATATGCTGTGGGTTTTATAACCATTTTTTGAAGGTTATAAGCATATTATCATTTCATGGTTTCTTTTAGTGCTTGACAGTATAAGATAACTAAAATCCAAATATGAACAAATAAGACCAAATAAGTCTTAAGTGAGCATGTTGGTAAATGATTTTTGCCTTCATTTTCCGAGGACTAGAAATAAAATATTTGTAAAGTTTGTATCTAACTTAGGATACTGGGCTTTACTGGTATCTGTCAACTATCATAGACATTACAAATAGGATTGTAGGTTTCAAAAATACTAGCAACCTGATATTTTTCAGTACCTAGTTTCTTCAATACATTTTTACATCTCTTTAACAACTGAAGGATCACTATACAACTCAGCCCTTTCATTTCCTAAAATGGCTCTGTTTTTATTCTTTGCCTCATTAGACAGCTTAGAGAACAGTGTACCATTGTCCATTAAAGAAGCCACTTTTATTTAATCCAATACCTACTTACATTTGTCAGAATTGGTGATTTTTTAACCTTTTTTTAATATAGCACTAACTGTTCTCAGATCTCTGGCTTTGTTCCTTGGATGTTAAAAAGACACATAGTCACTTTGTTAAAGTCCTTCTTTAAAAATCCAGTGTAAATGAGAATCATCATCATCATCTCTGTTGCGCTATTCTTTTCTTAGAGTGTTTCATTTCAATATGTGCTGGGGCTCTGATTTTTCTCACTTAGGCTCAGTCACTAGTTCAGAATAATTACTTGGTTAGGTCAGATTTTTTTCACCAAAAAGTTTTTATAGCAATCAGAACTAAATGCTAATGAGTCGCATAGATATAAACTCTCTTTTTGCAAATACCTATACCTTACAAGTCAACCCTTATTTCAGAAAATGATTGTAAGATGCTCTTTAAACTAGTTAATATGTATTTATTATTATTTCATGAGGTTTTTTTTTTGTTGAGTTCTATGTTTGAAGACAGCTCAGAGTTTTATGCAAACTTCTTAGTTTTCTCAGATTTCGTAAGTAAAGACTATGATACTACAGAGTGAAATATAGTTGTTATTGAAACCATGAATTAATACTTCTTGGGGAATTCACTTTTACTTCATGAAGGGGTTTTCTGAATGTTTTCTATAGAATGGAGGCATTTTTCATGTTACATTTTTCTCATAAAAACACAAATTTTGTATCTTTTATTTTAAATCTGGTATTAGTAAATAAGGATAGTGGGAGTATTTGCAGATAACTGAATGGTGAAGCCACAGAATGAATATTTATAAATAATCTCATTTTCTTCTATTTCTATGTTTGGTTAATAATATGAACCCAGACTATTAAACTGTATATTATTTTTTAAATACTGTAAAAGCATGAATGACTAGAATCTTTTTTTGATATTTGAAATAAAAAATTGATAAAACTAATTAATATCAGAACTATTTAAAATTACAATTTTATAAGATCCACTGTAGTATTTAAACACTGACTTACACTCTTTATCAAACTTGAAACATTTGTTCCTTCAGATCCTTCTGTATTTTGGTTCAGAGTTGATTGAGATGACTTCAAATACCTGTACTTAGGTCATCAGTAAGTATATCTAACAAATGACTACATGTACATATCTTTACACTGGATTTCTGTTTTGATTTCTAAAAAGCCAGACTCTGTTTTCTAGGAAACGTGTACTATGGATTTCTCTGATATAAAAATTGTAGCAGCCATGGGTAATTCTGATATTTACTTACCCCTTAGTCCCAAAAGAATTTTTGTATCTTACTCTTCTATAATGAATGTCATCTTAGTCTGGCCTAAATCCTGCCTGGCAATTTGCATCACAGGAACCCCCACATCTGTTATATAGTGGAGTTGAATTCAAGGGAATTAAGCTCTGCCCTTAGGAGATACTGCTTTCATTCATGCTACACAGAGGGAGGGCATTCCTGCCTTCTTCCTAACCCTTACCCCATCCCCTGGCCAGGAGAATTATTCGTAATAGTTTGTGATCCAGAAAATTGATTATTTTAGTGCACTGTGCTTTAAAATGTGATTCTTGTAAACCATAACATTATGGTATCATCCAATTTTAAGTCTAAAATTTTCTGTGGAAATTTTGACGTATATGCTCTCTGATTTTTGATCAGATGGCTTTTAAATTTGATTTGAGATCTTTCTCTTATTTTTAAGGTGAGAGAAACTATGAGAGAATCTTAATTTACCTCTTGTAAAGAATTCAGATATTTGCCACACAATATTTTTGCTTATTTGGTTATTTCCATGATCAACTCTAGAATACTCACTCATTGTACTTGTAAAAAGTTTATAGTTTGTTGCCACTAGGTTTTGTGTCAGAATTGATGTTGCAATAAGTTTTTTAGAATAGTTTCATTGTGTGAATTGCTTTCATGCTTTCCAACTTGTTAGAAAAAAATATAACATAAATTCCCATTTAAGATACAATGAAAATGTAAAATACCTTGGAAGAAAAAACATGTGGGTACTATATAATAAAAATGATAAAAGTTTTCTGAAACCTGATTCTTTTTTTGATAAAATTGTCTCGATATATTAAAAGATGTCTGTTCTTCACATATTCATAGAATTCTTATAATTTAACATAAAAGATAGTAATTTTTAAAAAATTGGCTTAGTAAGTCTAAATATAATGTTCATATCTCAGAATGAACAGAGGCTGATAGCCAATACAATTGTCTTATACGTTATAATACTACTGATGGGGTACAGGACATGCTATCCCAAATGTGGCATCTTGGCATTTGAGAAAGCAGCAAAAGCAAGAAGTTCTCTCTGACTTGCTCCTGCTCTTCTCTACTGAAGCAGGACCTAAATAACTTTTTGACCTTCCCCTGAAGTAGGCCATAAGACCCTCATTTGAGAGGTAACCTCCTTATACCAAGAGGAAAGGAATATCATTATTTCTGAAGACACAGGACACAAGGAAGAATCTGAACAAACAGATCTTGTTGAGTTTCTTTTGGATATTATTATTAGATCATATCTCCTTTGTTCAATCATACTTCTCCACAACTCTCCACTCTTGAGCAAAACTAAGTATAAAAATGTACAAGTTTACTTGTGTTTTTTGGTTATTTCTGAAAGCTCCTGTGTCATGTAAAACTTAAATAAATGTACATGTTTTTTCTTATTAATCTGTCTTCTATATAGGAATCTCAGCCATTGACTCAGTGATGAGAAAGATATTTTATGTTTCCTACACTACAATAATTAAGACAGTGGTATTTTGACAAAAACAATGGAAAAGAAGGAAAATTTAGACAGATTTAAATATGTAAAACTTTATTGAGTTGATATCATGTCAAGGAAAGAATGATTAGCTACGTAAGAAGTAGCCTAGGGACAATTGGGTAACAAATGTGGAACATTGAAATTAGGTTCTAGTCATTCTTTATATCATATACTAATATAAATTCCATATCATTAAAAAGATAAATATAAAATAAAAATATGAGATTTCTGGAACCTATAAAGACAGAGTTCACTATCTGATTTAGTAATAATGAATAGTTTTAAGAATAAAATAATTTTGAAAATCACAAAGGCAAAATTCATACATTTGGCCACATAAAACAATAATTTCCAAACAGAAAAAAAAATCTTGGAGAAAACAACCTAGAAAAAACTATTTGCAGCAACTATTCTAGAGACATTGCATCTTTATGGACAAATAATAAGTGTAAGTTGACACATATATGCTAAAATCCTAATCGAAAAGTAGACCAAGTACAGGTTTTAGATGTGTCTGAAGATTTTTTTTAACATGTTAAAAAATAATTCAGCTTAACTGAGAATCACAGAATACACCCATAAGCACACCAATCAGTTAAACAAAGTTAAGATTTTGTTGAATATCCTTTCAGTCTTTGTGATCATATCTCTGTCTATTGATTGGTCTGTCCATCTACTTACTTACCTTTCTATGTTACTCTCCATTTATTTAACTATCCATCCATTTAGGCCTTTTTTTCCTAGAAAAGTTCATAATGCATATATTATATTTTTTTCCCTTCATTTATCATATTTTGAATTTCTTCTTACATCATTATATATTCTTCTTCCTCAATGTGTTCAATCTTTATATCCTGTTATGGTATATGGATGTACCATACCTTATTCAAACAAGCTCTCTTCCTGGCCATTTAGGTGGCTTATAGTTTTTTAATACTGACATATTGAACATCATTTCACAGAATAGTTTATTTTCTAAAGGTAAATTCTGAAAGGTTGTTTCGCTGTTACAAAAGATATGCAAATATTTCAGACTTTTGTTACATTTGCCAAATTGTTCATCTTTCCATCAACAATATATCCGAGTGATAATTTCTCAAATTCTTGCAAACATTGGGTAATATAGTTAAAAATTTGTGCCAGTCAAAATGATTGGCAATATCTTATTCTTTTATTCTGCACTCTTTAATTACCAAAGTGATAAACATGGTCATTTGTGTATCTGTGAAATTCCTAATTATGTTATTTTCTCTAATTTTTCCTTTTAATGTATTAATCTTTTCATTATCTATGTATAAAAGTTATGTTTGTATTTAGGTATATATGCCTTTGAATTATGCAGGTTTTTTATGTAGAGAATTTTTTTATTTTTAATTAACAAATCTATCAATTTTTTTTCTTTATGGCTTCCACTTTCAGCATTATAATTACAAACCTCTACTGGATACCAAGATTATATTAACTAGAATGAGGGAATATTTTGATTCATCTATTCCACTTTCCTCCAGGTTTATAGTTGAATCTTTCATTATAGGAAGCATGATCAATGGGATTTTTTTTTTTTTAACATAGAGCCTTAGAGGGAAACTCAGGACCACCTGGTTTTTAATTAAAATGAATTCTGTTGGAAAATTGTATTGTGAATATGACTTCCCAGTGACTTCCTTCTTAGTACTTACATTGGGCTCATTGGGAGGATTGAATTGTGTTAAAGTCTTATGGAAATTAGAAATAATTATTTCTAATGTTAATGTTTTTATGTATACTGACTGAATTATTATGGATTTGAGTAAATAACAAGATACTGTTTTAATAACTCAATTTGTGGTAGGGTTTAGCTGCCACCCCAGCCTTCTTCAAAAAAGCTTGACCTCATTTCTGCCAAGTGTAAGGACTTAGACATATACACATACATAACACACATATATATTTGGTATAAAATGTTGAACTATTTTGAAATATACTTGAGTACTATTATGTTAGAATAATGGTTCATATGTCTTCTTCAAACTAGCAAATATCTTATGACATCCAGTAAAAAAATGACCAATATGCCCCCCAAAACTGATGTTCTTAGCTAATACTTCAAGCATTTATTATCCTAGAATGTTATAATCCTTCTGGATATTTTTGTCATGTTAGGGAACTTTTGACCCTCCTTGATGAATTATTGCTATTATTTGTGGTCTTTGATATGAAAGTAAAACACTGTTTTCAAAATTTTGAATTTTTCCCTAAGTTTTATAATTTATAACTAAAATTTTTGAAAGGCCCAAGCAAGGTTAATGACCAGGCTATTAAAGTATGACTCCATTGAATGCCTCACCTCTTTTAAAGATATTTAGTGCTAGATTTATAAGGTTCCATTTTGTGGAGCACTGAAAAGAGTCACTTTTAACTGAGTAACTTTTTCAATCTCAATTTTGTCATCTGAGAATCACTTGTATTGTCCAGTTCGAAGACATACATTATAGCCATTCCCAAGTAATATAATTTATACTCATTTTCTGATACAATATATATTCTTTGACAAATAGTATACAATCCATATGATACCACAAAGTTTCTAGTGCAAAGTTTACCACTGATAGATTACTGGAGGGTTTCTTGGAACATGAACCCTCTGAGGGCAGTTGGGAAGATGTGTATGACAGGGAGAGTCACTCTGTCTGTGTACTTCAGAGACATGTACATTACAAGAGTAATATCCCTCCCCAGACAGATATTACTCTTGTACTTAGAATTTTTTTTTCTTTTGTGACAGTAGGAGTTTGACACTACTTATTTACACACTACATGAACAGAGTAATTTCTTTTTTTGTGTTCCTCTTTGGGGGGTGAATCTAAACATTTCATATGCCCCACCAGTTGCATGTACTTAGAATAAAATGTCTTCTCCATGTTGTGATTCTGTTGATTGCTTAAAAAGAGCCAGTAGAAGGGCCAGGAGGATATAGAGCATGAGTCAGCAAACTACAGTCTACTGGCCAAATCTGACCCACTGCCTGGTTTTGTAAATAAAGTTTTCTGTTTGTTTGGAACACAGTCATATACATTTATTTAGATAATTTCCCTGCTTGCTTTTGAACTGAAAAGACTTGAATACTTGAAATAGAGATCATATGAACTGCAAAACTTAGAACTTTTACCATCTGTCCCTTTACAGAGAAAAACGGTCAACTTCTGGAGTTGATTATTAGACCTTCCACTTCACACATTCATTCAGTGTTAATGCAACAAAATCAGATAAACCAATGGATTTGTCAGATAAAATAATGGAGGACAGGAAAGATAATTTTGATTTCCCTTCTGATAATATGCAGAATAGATACTCTGAACCACACTTACAGTAAAAATGTTTAATTTAAAGGAAAAAATAAAACTTTAAAATTGCATTGCGGAGCTAGTAAAAATTTTCCTCAGACTCCAAAAATAAACTGAAGGTGGGAATAGGTGAAGATTGGTAAACTAGTACTAAAGCTGGCTTTTACCTGGAAAACTTTTGCATTACTACAATGAAGTTGATCTTTGGTTTTGATGTCCCAGAAGGGTACACAAGGCTTGACACAAAACTACAGCTTATATATGGTGTAAGGTCTTCTGGGAGACTGTCGCATGACTTTGGTACCTCAAAGGCCTATTCTTTCAGTTTAAGAATGAACTAAAAATAAATTTCTATAAATAGGAGAAATTTGATACAAAATTTTGGTGGTAGGTAGAAGTGGGTGGGAAACATCTCTCAACCTTTATAACATGAGCTAGTCTTGTTTGGACCCAAGTTAAAACATGTCTGTGGAAAAGAAAATAGAAAAAACTTCATGCCAAAAATTTTGTTTTTAAATGATACCTCATTGGTGGTGGTCTGAAGGTAAGCACAAGTCCACTTTGAAATAAATTACTTTCAACTCAGGCTCAAATAACTTTCAGATGTAAAGTTACAAGGGAGGTGAATGCATAATCAAAAATCAAAACTCATACATATAAGCAAGCAACTAAATCACCATGAAAGAAAGTCAGCAGAAACTAAATGTAACACTATTAAGCCAAGAAAGATTTCATAGAATAAATTTATACAAATATAAGTAAAAAAAAAATAAGTAAAAAAGATTTTTAAAAGGATTAGTTAAATAGCAAACAATTCAGAGATAGAGAGTATGGGGAACTGGAGTATCTAAAGAAATAGTTTTGAATATGCACAGAAAGATAAGAGGATAGAAAAAAAGAAGGTAAATTGAGACACATGTTATAATAGGAAAAAAGTCTCGCATATTTCTAATTGGATTCCAAGAAGGCAAAAATAGAATGAGGAAGAGACACTGCTTAGAGAAATAACATCAAGGAATTTCAAGATATGATGGAAATAAACTTAACTTTCAGGCACAGAAGTCTCAAAAATATATATAAAAATAAATTCAAATCTAGAAACTTCATTGTGAACCTTCAGAACACTGAAGCACAGAATGAAAAATTTAAAAGCCACTCAGTGAATAAAAAACATATTACACGCAAGGAGATGATCAGATTGACAACTGACATTGCAATCATAGTATCACAAAGGAGAAGAAAATGTGAAATTGTACCTGTATGTAAAAAATAATTGTCTATTTAAAAACATACATCCAGAAAAATATACTGTAAAAATGAGGCAATATATAGAAAACTTTATGAACTGCAATATTATATAGCAATGCAAATGGACTTGCTACAACTACATACATCATCACATTTAAATCTAAAAAGCACAATATTGAATGAACTAACCAAGGCATAGATTATGTTCAATATAATTCCATTGATAAAACATGCAAAATCAAACAATACATTACAAAGAAAAACTAAGGGTCTGACAAAGATGTGGTTATTACCTCTGAGTGTAGGATACTGACTAGAATGTGATCAGAAAGGTGGTTTCAAAAATGGCAATAATGTTATTTTTTTAAACTGGATGGTGACTGTGTGACTATTTGTTTTACTGTTATTTTTTGTTTACATTATAGAGATTCTTCACTGTATGCTTAATTTTAAAGTAATGAATGTACTTACTGATGTTACAACATTCTTTCAATAATTCCAATTACAGTTTGTCTGTTGTATGTGTGCTTCTATAAAATTAACTAGTTCTTAAACAATTTGTAAATATGGGAATGATCCTGTTTAGAATGAAAATCATGTGGGTTCATATGCAATTAATATTAATACACTAGCAAGTAGCAACATTTAAACTCAAAGTAAACCCAACACAGCGGAGCATGCAAGACTTAAATAAATAATCTATTGGCTGTAAGTTCTTTCCCTAGTTTAGTTTATGTGCTCTGTCTTGAATGAACGAATTGAGCAACTTTTCCATGTACATCTTGTTCTTTTTCATACAACTCAGTAACTTCAATCTTTCCTTACCCCCTCTTCCATCAGTCTGCTTTTATTCATCATCATTGTAAAGTGAAGTCCCAGGTGTACTATATATAGTATTTCCTTCCTTACTAGGCATTTAACATGTCTTTTAAACTGCAAATATTTTAAAAACTAGAATAATTTTATTGTCATTGTGGGCTCTTGCTGTAAGTTTTATATAATTTTAGTGCTCTAACATCCTTTCCCCCTTAAAATTCTAAATCATTTTTTCTTTTTATTACATAATTTTGATGAGCACGAGGCTTGCTTTTTCCAGAAATACATATGTCATGGTTCTACAGAAATTCCTGTGTCTTTGTTGGATTTGATTATATTTAGTCCTATATATAAATTAATTTTTTAAAAGTACTGTTTGTCTACCACATGTATAAGCCAAAGATCCAACGCTAGGCACTGAGGAAAATGCAAATAAGCAAATAACTAACTGTGGTCATAGGTGTTAGAAAGCCTGCCTACAAAATAAAGAATAAGTTATCAGCAATCAAGTTCCCATAGTCTTGATCTAATCTAACTTCAGTGTCTCCTTCCTGTATTTGTCTTCCAGTTGCTCTCCCCTTCTGTCATATGTAAAGTCTCGTGTATGTTTTTTAGCTTAGCTATTATCTTATTTGTTTGGTTTTTCTGCTACAGCTTAAATTTTCAGTCCTAGTTTTTATCCACATTTAGTATTTTTTCAGCAAGTAACTTAATTTCTTTGAGCCACAATTTCTTCCTTTGTAAACAGGAATGATAATTTGACTTAACTTGCTTGTGAGGGACAAAATATGTACTTTTTTTTTTTTTACCATGTTCTATACACATGTTAGATGTAACTACAATAGTTAATAAAATTCTCAATAAATGTTGAAGCTGAAATTCTGTTTACATTTATAAGATCAAAGACCAACTCTCTGACTTCTATATAAAATAAACAAAAAGCTCCCAGTTTTTCCACCATGTCATTAGCTTTAGCTTTTGTATCATATAATTAGACTGTAAGCCATGAGAACAGTTTTATTCACTTTCTGTTATCTCATCATCCTGAAGAAACTGTCAAATGAGTGAATGAATGAATGACCATTAGAATTAACAATAGCAACTTGAACAGTGGTTGGCAAGAGCCTAAATATATCAAATAAATGTGTTAAATAGATGGCTCTTTTATTTAGAAAAAAACCTAGAAAGTCATTTAAAAATTATCTCACACCTAAGTATTTAATTGGGGAAGCCCCTTCTGTCTCAACCTTTCTGTTATTAACATTGACTATGAAATATCAATGGGCTCTTGGTTGTATTTTATATACTTATAGATAGCAAAGCATTATTAAGAATTATAATTGTCATTGTTGTTTAAATCACTGTTACTCATAAAGACAGGCCTGTTGAACACACACTTACCTATAAAATGGGTAAGTCATATTCTCTCCTCATATGGTATTTATGTTGCTGAAATCCAGAATCCAAACAACCAAAAATCAGAGCCAGGATAGTGGGGTCAGAATTCCTAAGTTCAATTCCCATCAATCCAGCATTCTACTATTTTTTTAACCCTTCTGTGGCTTAGTCCTCAACTATGAAATGAGGTTGAAATAGACCTTAACATATTAAACTGTTTGAGGATTAATGTTGCAGTAAACATGAGCCTTTGTCAAAGTTCCTGCCTCATAGCAAGTGCTCATATATACTGTTAGGTGATGCTATTGTTTGTGGTTTTTTTTTATTATAACCTTCTTCATACACCTTCTGAGACTGTGTGTGTGTGTGTGTGTGTGTATCTTCTTCTTAAACAGTAGCCTATAAAGATATTCATCTACTGAAATCTGGGCAGCTTCATCACCTCCAGAGCTTCAGTGGTGGTTGGAGACCATGGGATCACACACTTGGGGCAAAGGGAGAGCAAGAAAGAAGGAAGGAAGCTGGTTTTCCATAAGCTGATCTATCAAGGGACTGTTAGATGAGACTGACTCCTGCGTTAAAAGATGAGGGTAAGATACAGCAAACTACAAATTGCAACAGTGTATTAACTGCTTGGCTTTATCAAAATTTCTTTGTTAGCCAGGCTCTGTGACTCAGCCTGTAATCCAGCGCCTTGGGAGGCTGAGGTGAGTGGATTGCCTGAGCCCATGGGTTCGAGACCTGGGCAACTTGGTGCGACCTCATCTCTACAATAAATCAAAAAAATTAGCTGGGTGTGGTAGCGCGCGCCTAGAGTTCCAGCTACTTGGAAGGCTGAGGCAGAAGGATTGCCGGAGCCCAGCAGGTTGAGGCTGCGGTGGCTGGCAGCGGCCACTGCACTCCAGTCTGGGCGACAGAGTGAGACTCCAACTCAAAAAAAAAAAAAAAAAAAATTCTTTGTTATATGAGTATAATCATTTTAATTGAAAAGAAGAGAGATCTTACTCTTTTTAAAGTATAATTTTCATTTAGCATCCCTGACTTTTTTTAAAAAAATCTTTTAGGCTTTAAAAATATGACCTTAGTGATACACATACATTTATGGAATTGAGGAATCTCCAACAGTAGCTCTCTACATTTGTTTTTGGAAACTTTTCCAAGAAAACAGATTGGCTAATAGTTAATGATTGTATCTCTTTAATACTAAAATGATTTGTTCTGTTAACCAGCATAGCTACACATTTTCATGCAGTGAGATCCTGCATGTAATAATAGTCATATTCCTTAATTTCAAGTATCAAGTTTCTTATGTTAGATTTAGTAAAATATATGATACCTAGTTGTTTTTATAACTTTTTGAGTGTTATCAGAAGATTTTTTAAAAATAACAATTCTAATTTTAATATTCCCTAGATAATATTGAAATAAACCGGCTCTGCATAATTTGGTCTTAGATAAAAGAATCAGTATGTTTGGAACACAAGTCTAATTCTATCTTTTGTTGAACTGCCTAATTTAGGAAAAGCATTTCAATGGTACTTCTTAAATGTAGAATGACTTAGAATACTGGAAACTACCCAGAATGTAAAAAGAGGAGAATAATTTATATTTAATTGGTCTAAACCTACTTTTCCTAGGTCAATAAGAAGAGAAACCAGCAACATTAATCAAGATAAAATTATCAGCTGGTTAATCAGTGTTCTAATTACTGCATAGTTCTTTACCTTTTCAGTTTTAATTACTAAACCTCATTGTCTTTTCTATATGACTAACATGTATTCATGGTGTACTGTTTCCTCTAGTGAAATCATTAAGATAAAAATATACATTTTAGACATTAAAATATCAACTATAAGAAATTACTAGTGCCTCTCAAGAATTTCCCCAAAAGGTATAAATAAGCTACTAGATTATACAAGAAAGGAATAACAATCTCATGGATATTTAAATAAAAGATGTTAGTGGGAAATACAGCTATGATTATGAAACGAAGCTTTGTGGTTTGAATCCAATTGCCATTAAGAAAATATACTGGAGATTCAAAATTATTTATTTCAGTGAAGGCCTGAAAATTTTTTTTGTAGATGTATTTATTAGGAACACGTTGATTCTACTGCAAAGTTTCACAACCTTGGCAGTATTAACACTTGGACCTGATAATGTTTTTCTTCTGGTGGGGAACAGGGAGGAAAGTTTAGGGGTAGCTGGGGCTGTCCTGTGCATTGTAGAGTGTTTAGCAGCATCCCTAGCCTTTACCCTCAAGATGCCAGGAGCGGCCGGACTCTGTGGCTCAGCCTGTAATCCCGCGCCTTTGGGAGGCTGAGGTGAGTGGATTGCCTGAGCCTGCGGGTTCAAGACCCGCCTGGGCAGGCGAGACCTCATCTCTACAATTAAAAAAAAAAAAAAAATCAGCCGGCGTGGTAGTGCATGCCTGTAATTCCGGCTACTTGGAAGGCTGAGGTGGAAGGATCCCCGGAGGCCAGCAGGTTGAGGCTGTGGTGGCCGGGAGCGGTCACTGCACTCCAGTCTGGGTGACAGGGTGAGACTCCAACTCAAAAAAAAAAAAAAAAAAAGATGCCAGGAGCTTCCCCAGCACTCCCACCTTTATTTTTGAGAAATACAATTGTCTCCAGATACCGATAAATGTCCCCTGAGGGGCAAAATAGTCCCCTCATTGTGAATCACTGATTTTACTGCCCCTCATTTGAAATATTTATTTTAAAATAGATAAACAGTATAATATGGCATCCTTGTTAGATGAGCAGTCTTTTATAGGTCAACTCTTTTTATGGAAAACTTTTGATGTGCTAATTCCCAGATACTTTTGATGATATGATGATGATGATCATCAAGATGACAGCAATAACTAATGTTCACTTAACACATTTATGACAGTCACTACATGAGGGTATTGACAGGCACTGTGTTATTTGATCTTTATAGTTCTATGATGTAGGCCTTATTGTTACCTACCTTCTCTCTTGCAAAATTTAGAAAGCTTAAATAATAATCACTTAATTTGATGGGACACAAAATAAAATAACCATGCTCGAGGAAGATTTTGCATTTCAAAGAAGGTGAGAACTTTATGTTTTCTTTTTTGAAATAGTTTAGAATGTTAGTTATGTTTTTGTGTCAACTTGTAATCTATCAAGGAAATTAATGTGAAATATTTAGGTTTTATTTAAGTACTGAACCAGAATTATCTTAAAATTCCATAGTGAACCTGTTTAAAGTTTAACTGAAAAGACAGTTATGGAACTAGCTATAGCAAAATAAGGATGTGGTTATTTAGTTATGATTGGAAGATGTTTTTCTCTGAAATGAAAAATATTTTCTCAGCAAGTTTTTCTCCCTTCTTCTCTCCCCTTTTCCCTCCATTCTTCTCTTTTATCTTTCCCTCCCTCATTCTTTTCTTTTCCATTCTTTATAAAAACACTGTATTATCTCCATAATATAATATGTATGCTTGAAATTGGAAAACCATTGAGTTTAGCCACCACTTGTAACTGAATGACTTGAGTACTAATTAACTCTGTTTGCATGATCCTAAAGCACAGATGTGAATACCGATGTGGCAAAGACCCAGTTGTCTCTTTTAGCTATTTCGTTCCATTCTAAATCTTATGTTTCCCCTACCTACATAAGCTTAACATTCTACCTCTCCTACTAAATATAATTTTTAAAGATTTTATATGTGAACTTAGATGATATAAAGTCTATTTTGTCAGTCCTTTAGTTGTTTGTAACTCCCCTTTTTCGATAAATGTATTAAAGAATTGAACTGAATGTGCAGACTACTTCTGTGAGCATTTATTCCAGCATTAGAGCCTGTTCTAAAGCATATGGCATGCTGAGGTACAGGACTCTTAAATGACAACAGTCAACCTCTATATCCATAGTGATTCAACAGTGATTGCTCCTTATTGCCTTTTAAGTGCATCATAATAAAAATACTGATTGCTTTTCTTCTTTGTGAAGAAAAGACTGTTTTCAAAGCCAGGAGATAAATGAATCTATAATCTTTATAATATGGGAGTATGACAACTTTTTATGGTTACAGAATTTAGTATAATGTTCTGTGTTTCTTATGCATAATGCCATTGGAAAATTAATGAACTTAATGTCTAAATTATAAAAGGAAAACAAATTTAGAATGAAGATTATTTGCTAAGTATAATGGTAGACCAGGCTGGTTATCTCAGTCCCTCATTGTAATGAATTAAACAACTATTTCTAAAATAGTAGGACAATCATTTTCAGCATGTTTTGCAGATATCTGCTTTGCCATTTTTGACCAGAACCTTGGATAAAATGTTAGGCTGGGTAAACATAGTATAGAGAATACTTGATGCTATAGTTAAGTGGTATCTTTGTATATTACAATCGGACTCAGAGAGATCAAGTCTTTAAAACACTTAACTAAATGTGTTGAAGAAAGAAAGAAAAAGTATAGAAAAAGAAAGACACTCACCTCCCCCCCAAAATTTATATATGTATATATATATATTTATATATATATATAGTCAAAGAGCAAAGATGACAATTCACAAAAGAAGAACTAAAAATTTAAATTTAAAGAAATCTTGCTTAACCCTGTTGGTAGGTAAAGTATTGCAAAGTAAAATACAATTAATTCTTGGCTGACAAATTAACAGAAATATGAGGATGGACCTCTAAAAACTGGAATTAACTTTTGGATGGCAAGCCCCTTAAAGACTTCCCTCACTAGGTAGGTATCCTAGGAACCTATTGGCATCAGTGTACCAGCTAGTGTTGTTGTGAGAAGCTGCTTTGGCTTCAGTGAATTTTTTTTGGAGATTCTTTCAACATGTTTGCCCATTTCATGATGGGTGATTTATGAGCATACCTGCCTACACCAGAGTGTTCAGCGTTTTTGACCAAAAATGGCATGACTGTCCCCCCCCACCTTCCCTATTCATACCCGATCTTGCCCCTAGCAACTATTTTTTATTTCCCCCAAATGAAAAAAGCCCACAAAGGGAAACATTTTACCAATGTGGAAAAGGTGAAACAAAAATGGAAGAAGCTTTAAAAGGCATCAAAACTGACAAGTTAAAAAACTGTTTTGAGCAGTGGAACAAGCGTCTTGATAGGTGTATTGCATCAAATGGAGAGTACTTTGAAGGTGACTAAAATTTAATCATGTAGCAATAAATACACAATTTTTTATTAATAAATTCTGGGACTTTTTTTGGTCCCCCATGTATTTAAAACAATAATAATGTCCAACATTGAGATACAAGTTAGTATAACTTTCTAGTGGGGTAGTTGGGCAGTTAGGCAATATATATAGTCATGTAATTTTCAAATGCCTATTTCATTTAATTCAGATGTCTAATTTTAAGGAATTTTTCCTATAATTATGGAAATAGATGTGCCCAAATATTTAGCTATACGATTTTTGCTACTGTAGTGCTACTTATGTTATAAAAACTGTTATATCAACATTATACAATATTGATAAATTGATGAATCTAGGCATGGATCATCAATGGCTGCTAAAATCTGAAAAAAAAAAACAAAACACCAGAATCTAATAGTATGTATTACCTGAGAGCAGTATACTATACCACTTATGAAATAATCTTGCCAAAACATAGAATGTAAATGAGAACAAAATTCTAAATCTTAGCGTCTATTTCTAGGAAATGAAGTTGACAGAGGAACATGTTAAATGACATCAATGATAAAGTTGGCAAAATCTGGAACATGAGAAATACTATAGATTTATAACTCTTGCTGCCAAAAAATAAATTGAAGGAGAAAAAGAGATGGAGAGGAATCTATTAACCACTTGCAATGTATGGATCTTATTTGGATGTTGATTTTAACAATCTTGGGAGAAAGAGAGGAAGAGAGACAAGAAGGAGCAAGAGGAGAATAAGATTTTTAACACCTCTTGAATATTTGATGATATGTAAGAATGTTAGTATTTTGAAGTATAATAATGGTATTGTGGTCATGTTTAAAAAGATGTCCTTTTAAAGATAACAGTGAAATATGAACAGATGAAATAATCAGTGGGTTTGCTTCAAAACAATCTGAAAGTGGTATGGGAAATGAGTAACAGTACAGATGAAACAAGATTGACTATGAGTTAATAATCTTGTAGCTTGGTCATGAGGAAATGGTAGTTCATGATATTAGTCTTGCTTAAAAACAACATAAGCAACAGCAACAACAACCTCAAATGTTCAACAATATGGCTTTGATGAAGTAATTTATGGTATATCTATGAGATAAAATAATATGTAGCCATTCAAATGTTATTTACATTTCATATTATATAGAATGTTAAAAAATATCCAGGAATTCAACATGTTCATGGAATATTAATAAATGTAAAAAAGATTACAAAGCAGAATATAGAGAACAATTCCTTTCAAATGCATAAAATGGAAAAAAGACTCCCAAATTATAATAATTATCTATGCACTAGAGAATTATCAATGATTTTAATTTTCTTTTTTGTGTATTTTTCAAATATCTACAATAAGTATGCATATATTTTGTTATCAGGGAATAAAAATAGTTTAAAAAACCTTTCTCTATAAATTATGAAAACAAATTTTTTTGTATTTTATAGGAGTAAATTTTTAATGAGAACAAAGCATACACTATTTTGCGGTTATATGTTATAAAATCATGTATTACCATAACTTGTGTGAGAGAAATCAAGGAAAATTAATTTTGTTATTTGTATTTTGCTTAAGAAGAAATGTAAATGTACATATTCACTATATTTATTTTTTTAATGAGAGTATCAAGAATAAGAATTCTAATGCTTAGAGAATATGTGGATTAAGCCACATGCATTATCTTACAATTCTCAGTGCAACCATCTGAGGTTGACGTATAGGTTTGTTTTACAAGTGAGAAAATAGAGAAAAAGTTTAGCTGCGTGTTACTGCTAGAGCTGAGGAGCAAGCCAAGAGCCTTCTGGCTTGATCCTAGACCTCCTGACACTATGTAGAAATCTGACCCTTTTGATAGGATGTTTATTTCCTCAGGGTCAAAGTATATTACTAAAACATTTTGATATTACCTTATTATGAAAGTTACAAATCATATAATCCACACTTTTGATACTTGTTACCAGTTTTCAAAATATTCTCATCACAGTCACATTTAAAACTTAAAAATTATTTTATTTAGAAAAAAAGGAAGTGGTAAGAAACATCTAAATCTGTTGCATTGCCTGATAAAAAATGTGATGATCTCCATTTCTTCTTGTATCTCCCTAGGAGATGCATCTCAGTGCAGTGGAGCACATGAAATGGCACCTGGAGTGGTCAAGGGTCACCTTGTTCTGTATTCTTTTTTTTTTTTTTTTGAGTTGGCATCTCACTCTTGTTGCCCAGCCTGGAGTGCAGTGGCATGTTCACGGCCACTGTGGCCTCGACCTGCTGGGTGTAGGCAATCCTTCCACCTCAGTCTTCCAAGTAGCTGGAACTATGGATGCACACCACCACGCCTGGCTAGTTTTGGTGATTTATTGTAGAGAGGAATTCTCAATAAGTTGCCCAGGCTGGTCTCAAACCCCCAGGCTCTCATGTTGGCCTCCCGAAGTGCTGGGATTACAGGCTGAGCCACTGTGCCTGGTCTGCTCTGTATTCTTATCCCAACGGAACTCCACAGATCCTTTGATACCAGCATTTCTGTCACTCTTGTTGGCTAGTGTTTTTGCTTTTTTTCACATCAAGGAATATCAAGAAACATGTATTAAAGTACGGAGTAGTATCTACTAATTGATAAGCAGGGTTAAATAGCTGTCAAAGGAAGGTCCAGTTAGGAAGGATGCAACCATAATAGGTAAACATTTTAATAAGGGAGGTGAGTTTGTCCTGTTGGTACATTCATCTCCTTGCTCCATAAGTTTCTGTTGAGCACCTGTTATGTGCCAGGCTATCAACTTGGTAAACAGCCTCAGAGTAGACCTTTTAATCTTTTAAAATAAGACAAACTTTAAAACATTTTACATGGATATAGACATAATGTTAAGTTCAGCCTCAATTAATTATTGGTGTGTTGAGCTCTTCCACACTTAAAATATACTAGTATTTATTCATCTGTGAATAGAAAAAGTTAGAATTGAAAACACATAAGCTCTTTGGGGAAAAAAAGTGCCATGCCCTCTGTTCCTACTTCCTGAGACACACACACATACACTCTCTCTCTCCCTCCCTCTCTCTCTCTCTCCTCTCTCTCTCTCTCTATATATATATATATATATATATAAATTTCATAAAAATTAATACATTTTAATCTGGACTGTTTTAGAACACATTAAATATGGAAATTTTGACACTTTGTACCAATGTGCTTCAGAGACAAAGAGTCATGTTATTCACATAAGAGAGTTTAGTAGCATACTGGCAGTCCTGTAAGCTTTATTTCCAAAATATATTGACTGAGATATTATTTTGTCATAATCTTTAACACAGACTTCTTGAATTATAGTGTTTATTCCTGTATATGGAATGCCATATCTTGGCCAATTTAATTATCTCTTTTCTAATATTTCTATCAAAATGTAAAAATGACATCTGCTTATTTTATGATTTAAAAATCATGAGTAATAATTCTGAAAATTATGGAGACATTTCATATAATTCAAAATTTCAAGATGTCTTCATTTGATATATTCAAGTGGTTAATCCATTGTATGTTTTTGCATTTTTGAAAATTACTTGTTCTGTGGTCACTCTTAAATTACTTTTCTTTTCTCTTTCTAATTTTGTCCATTATTAGAGTTTTCCAAATGCAAAAGAGACTGCGTTCTTCTATACTCATGTGCACAATGTGTAAGATTAATGGAAACTGAGGCTGTAGCTGTCTGTCTTTAACTATGTTGACACTTTTGGCCATCCAATTACCTTTGTGTTTTTGTTTCCATAGTAGTTTAAGTCTTAGATCTAAGAAACAGCTTTTTTTCTGAATTGACACCCAAAGTAGGAAATCTGTTTAAACTAGCTTAAGTATGTTTTAATTTTGAACCTTGACAAAATAGGTAGGAATTTCAGCTGTTTTTGCATTAAGAATCATGTGCATTGTATGAGCCTTCTTTTTCTATTTTGATATGAATACCTCTTGTATTTATTAAATATCAGCATATAGGTTTTATACACTGAGAAAAATAGAGGTGATGCTTAGCTTGATACTTCAATTTTTTTCTGAATTGAATTTAATTTTAGTTTTGTTTGATTTAATATTACAGTCCATTTTTCTGACAGTTATTAAACGTGTAGTGTTCTATTTATTGCAGTTGTGGACATTGTTCTGTGATCATCTTTTTGACCACTTAAGAAAGAACATGAGTAGGTGAAAGTACTGCAAATATACTGGTCATTGAACACATCAATGAGTAAAAGGTGAGTGGGTTGCTGATAAATGAGAAAGAAGTACTTTTGTTTCAGTATTTATTGAGGAATTTTTTTTTTTTTTGAGTTGGAGTCTCGCTCTGTCACTCAGACTGGAGTGCAGTGGCCGCTCCCAGCCACTGCAGCCTCCACCTGCTGGGCTCCGGTGATCCTTCCGCCTCAGCCTTCCAAGTAGCTGGAACTACAGGCGCGTGCTATCAAGCCCAGCTGATTTTTTTATTTATTGTAAAGATGAGGTCTCGCCAAGTTTCCCAGGCGAGTCTCGAACTCGCTGGCTCAGGCAATCCACTCACCTCAGCCTCCCAAAGCGCGGGATTACAGGCTGAGCCACCGAGTCCGGCCAAGGATTGTTTTTTAATGAAGTGTTCTGTCTAGAGTGGGAATACTGCTCTTCCTCTGTCTTCATAATTTCTTTAGTGGGTCAAGTTGCTATCTGTATCTTCATTATTTAGAGATCTTGGAAAAGGATGAAGACCTCATCTTAGTTATTAATTGTCTTGTTATATATATATTTTTAATGATAGGACAGAGTAGAAATCCACTAATATGTCACAGAAAGAGAGAGTGGAGTATCTACCCATTGTACCACTTGATGGATTTGTGAAACCTTAATATTTCTAACAAAAATCTGGAGGACATATATGTGTGATAGGGTTTAGAAAATGTAATTTTGCGCTGTATGCTGTGATTGCCACATTGGAGAAATGAAGAACACTGATACACGCAAGCTACAAATGCTCTCCCTTTCACTGTGGGAAAATCTTATTGTGTGGGATCAGTTTTAGACATGCTGAGCCTTAGTGAAGATTTGTATTTGCTGTTCTAATTTCTTTTTTTTTTTTTGAGTCGGAGTCTCACTCTGTCGCCCAGACTGGAGTGCAGTGGCCGCTCCCGGCCACCGCAGCCTCGACCTGCTGGGCTCCGGCGATCCTTCCGCCTCAGCCTTCCAAGTAGCTGGAACTACAGGCGGGCACTACCACGCCCAGCTAATTTTTGATTTATTGTAGAGATGAGGTCTCGCCAAGTTGCCCAGGCGGGTCTCGAACCCGCGGGCTCAGGCAATCCACTCACCTCAGCCTCCCAACGGCACGGGTTTACAGGCGAGCCACCGAGCCCGGCTGCTGTTCTAATTTCTGCAGACTGTGCCAACTTAGTAAAAACAATAAACACATCTAACAATGTATCACAGAAAACACCATTATTTTAATATTAACTGTACGTTTGCATCATTCCAAATTGATTTTCAATGTGGTTTCACATCATTAGCTCATGCTATCCTCCCAACAACTCTGAGGTAGGTAACTTGGGTCTGACTGCTGGGCTCATTTTGGAGGGATAGAGAAGGGCCCAACTTTTGTTCTAGATCTTTCTTACATTTTTGACTATGTCTTCTTTGTCCTATCTCTTCATCCTCTTCTTCTGTGTAGGCTTTTCTTGTCTCTATATAGAAATGCCTGACTCACTCTTGTCTTAAAAGAATGAGCAAAACATCATTCCATTCTTTAGTAACATCCTTCTTTATTGTCCCAGTATCCCCAATAACACCTCTTCTTTCCTTTGCCCTTTATATCTAAATGTCAGGAGAGGGGACTTAACTCACTGAAGATCCTCTCTTTTGTTCCCTCTTCCTTGAATTTCTCAGTACTATTCTGAATTCTCTTCCTTCCTTTCTTCTTCCAACTCTCTTTTTCATCTTCTGCATTTTCTCTTACCTGTTCAGGGAGCTCCTGTTCAATCTCATTTGAGGGTCCTTTCTCCAAAACCATATTTCTGTTTCAGTCTCTCTTATATATATACAAAATTTACATACAAATTATATATATATGTGTGTATATATATATGTGCATGTATATATGTGTGTGTGTGTGTGTATATATATGTGTGTATATATATATATATGTATATATATATATATGATACCAAAAAAAATATGTATTACTTTTAGTTTGCTGTAATCAGAAGTGTCTGGATGCTGATGGTAACCACTTTGAGCACTTGTAATTGCAAAAGTCAAACATGACTGGTATTCATCTTTTGTTATTGGTATATATTATTATAATTTTAATACAGTTTTTTCTTTTCTTAAAATGGTGCACACGTTTTGGGCACCCTCTGTATATATGTACACACATATATACACACACGAAAGTGAAACAATTTCCAATGTGCTCAAGTCTGTTTCTTTCAAAAAATTATTTCCAACTTTGTTTAATGACATGATGCTCAGGCCAGAATTTAGAATTCTGGGTCAAGTCTGGGACCTTCATCAGCTTTCAAAATAGTCACTCTTCAGCAACACATATTTTGTTAATTCTATCCAATTAAAATTCTGTCAATTATAATTTATTATTATTTTTAAAAATTCAAATGTATTTCCTCCTTTCATCCCCATGGGCATCATGTTATTACAGAGTTTTGCTTGCATTACTGAAACAACACGTGAACCGGCATGCTCGCTTCTAATTTCGTTTCTTTCTGAATATCTACACTCCTACCAGAGTGGTTGTGGCATTTTTAATATTTACCTGTTTAAAACCTATCTACGTCTTTCTTTTTACCAACTTAACAGTGCAAAATTCAAAAGTTTTGATGTTTCACACGAGATCCTTTTTGATCTATTTCAGCACCTCCTTCCAACCCTATATTTCTCTGCATTTCCCTTGCATCTTACTCTCTAACTGCAGGGAAATGCCTGAAGTTCTTAGTATATTCTGTGTCATCTGGCATCCTTGACTGAAATGCCCTCTAAACTAGGTTGAATAGTATCTCTCCCAAATTTATGTTCATGAGGAACTTCACAATGTCATTCCACTAGGAAATAAGGTATTTAAAAAATTGTATATATTTAATGTATGTATATATATATACATATTGATATTTTGATATACATAGTTGAAATAATTACTAGTCGAGCACAATACCATATCTCACCTCAGATAGTTACTTTTGTGTGTGTGTGTGTGTTGTAAGAGCACTTAAAATCTACTCAGCAAGTTTTCAGTACAATATGATTAACTATAGTTCTCATGCTATGTAGATCTCTAGACTTATTCATCCTTTATCACTGCAGTTTTGTATTCTTTGGCCTACTTCTTCCCATTTCTTCTTCCTCCCTGCCTCTGGTTACCGCATGTTCTATTTCTATGAATTTGACTTAAACAAATGCACATTTAAGTGAAATCATGCAGTATTTTTCTTTTTGTGTTCGGATTATTTTACTTAGCACAGTGTACTCTAGGCTTATCAGTTTTGTTGCAAATAACAGCATCTTTTTAGGGCTGAATAATATTCCAATGTGTAGATGTGTGTATATATTGTATATATGTAGATATATACATACTTATATGTGTATGTATATATGTACTCACAAATATATGTCTGTATACATATTTATTTCACAATTTCTTTATCTGTTTATCTATTGATGGATGTGTGGATGTCATTAGTTAAAATAAAATCATACTTGGGCCAAGCGTGGTGGCTCAAGCCTATAATCCCAGTACTTTGGGAGGCTGAGGCGAGAGGATGGCTTGAGCCCGTGGGTTCGAGACCAGCCTGGGAACATGGTGAGACCTCGTCTCGAAAATAAATCAAAAAATTAGCCAAGTGTGGGAGTATGTGCTTGTGATTCTGGCTTCTTGGAAGGCTGAGGCGGAAGGATCGCCTGAGTCCAGTAGGTCAAGGCTGCGGTGACTGAGAGCATGCCACTGCACTCCAGCCTGGGTGACAGAGTGAGACTCCAACTCAAAAAGAAAAAAATCATACTTAACTAGAGTGGGCCCTAAATCTAATATAACTAGTGCCTTGAAAGAAAAAGATACACAGAGACCCAGGCACATAGGGGAGAAGGCCATGTGTAGACAGATGCATCTGCAAGTCAAGGAATGCCAAGGATTGCCAGCAACTGCCAGAAGCTAGGAGAGAAGCAAGGAATGACTTATCTTTCATATCTTAGAGAAAGAACCAACCCTGCCAACACTTTGATTTCAGACTTTTAGCCTCCAGAAATGTGGAAGAATAAATTTCTGTTGTTTTAAGCCAACCAGAGCGTGGTGATTTTTTAAGGCAGTCCTAGGAAACAAATTTGCCCTGTTTAATCCACTCTCAACTGAAACGGCCTTCAGGACATCCTAGGTCTGGATGAGGGGCCAGCTCCTGGACATCACATGCTTCTTTATTCTATCATGTTCCTTGAGGGCAACCCACGAACCTCTGCTCTCTGTCTGCAGTGCCCAGTGCAGCAGTGAGTAGCATGTAATGTGATAGGATTTTTGTCAGTTAATTTTATCACTGAAATGACAGATTTCTGATGTAAGTTATCACATAGCCCTTTTAACCTTTGTATTTTGTTTAGCTGCATTTTGTCTTTAATGAAAGACCTAGCTGAGGCATCCAGTTTTGTCCCTGATTTTACTTTTTATTTTGAGAAGCTCTAATAAATAGCTGGTTGTATTTTAGCAACAAAATACTGCAGTCAATTGAAAAACCAGTGTGGACATTGGTTACTGTCTCATCAGAGATAGATTTTTCATGTTGGATAGCTGGCTCTGTGGCAGAGTGATGGAAGAGGTTTAAATATGGAGAATAGGCTAGGCCCCTTGGTGAGGCAGTGGAGATGGGAGATAGAATATTGCAATGATACTTGAGGACATCTAGGGGCTTTCAATTCTGAGAAATTGAATGAGAACAGCAGCTACGGTAGAGCAAAAGATGTGTCTTTTCATGGTCGAGGCTTTTATCACAAAAGATAGATTACGGAGAGGCAACCATACAGATTTGCTTAATATACATTTTAGTTGACAATGGAGCCTTTATAAGGAAATGAACGCCCAGAGAAAAAAGGGCAACTTGTGTATTTTTATGCTTAGGTTTGATGCAGGGTGGTATGATTGGAAAAAGGGAGTATGATCTAATGGTACTAGACTGGGAACTTATCAAAGCCTGTTTGCTTAGATTCTTCTCTGTGTTGCTGTGTCTTCAGAGATAACATCCTTCCCTCTAAGTGAAGAGAAGGTGCTTTTGGAATAAGGATCTTATGACCTGCTTCAGGGGAGAGGGGTGGGAGAAGATCAGAGAGCTTCCTAGGTTTTATGACCTGCTCTAAGGAAGAAGTTTAAGAAAAAGAGGAAGATGGCTTTCCTGCTTTTGCTATTTTTTTTCAGATGCCGAGGTGCCATATTTGGGGATAACATTTCCTGAACCCTGTCATCACAATTACTTGTAATAGGTTCTTGGAAGGTGGGTACCTTCTTACTCTTGGTGTTTGTTTTCTAGCTCATCTTCCACTCTTCAAATCCCCCTTGCCCCTCCTCCCTTTATCACCATACACATATAGAAAGTTGAATCTGCTCTGCTTTTTCTGAATGTCCCTCAAGTATCCCGATTTTCTTTCCCATAATTGACCAATCTTTGTTGAGTGTCATTTTACTCTTATAGGTGACTAGAAGTAAAAGATGAGCTGAAAATTATTTTTGCTCTATTACCAATTCCATTCCCATTTGATTCATCAGAAGACAAAATAAATCTCAAAAATATTAATGGATTTGATGGTTTCATTGCACATCTAGAGAAATTTATCTTACAAAAAATACACATCAATTATTTGGTTAACTGATGAGAAACTAAAGGCCAAGTTTGGAAATTGTTCAAGTTTTCTATGAATATTCATAAATAATTAACTTGCATCTCAATTTAGAACCTAACAGTTCTTTCTTTCTTTCTTTCTTTCTTTCTTTTTTTTTAAATATCTGAGTTAATTATATGCTGAGGTCTAGTTGCTGGTTCTTCTCTCCTAGTGGCAATTGACTAACTGCAGTTGGTGACAATAACCCTGCGCTTCTGTGGCTTTCACCACATTGCTGTGTGGCTGGAAGAAGACAGAATGATGCTCTTTGAAGGGCTGCTAGCTTCCTAAGAGATGCTTTCTCCTCTTCCCTACTCCCAATCTTTTCCTTTGGGGGTACATTCCTTTTTTTCTATACTTTTTACTGAAAGTGCAAAGAAAAAAAAAAAGCGTGCAAGATAAGAGACAGGAAAAAAAAAAAAGGAACCTGCCCTAAAGTAAACGGTGAAAAACTAGACTTTTCATCCTCCTGGGATTTTTAACCTTATGAGCAGCCACAGGCTAAGTCCTGTGAGAGATACAGGGATTGCAAGCTCCTGGGGGGGGGGGGGATGAAGAAGAAGAACAGGGTCCTATCGGGGAGAAAGGACCCCTGTGCTCTGAGAAACAAGGCTGCATAGAAGAATAATCAGAGCCCCGGGCTGTCAGAGGGAGGCCATTTGGGGGACTGCCCCTTTTGTCTCCTCGCCTAGTACGGGCTGGAGGATGGAAAAATTGTGGACAAAGGGCCTGAGGAGGGCGGAGGGTAGAGTATGAACTCTTCAGGCAGCTGCTTTCAGCTTTATTTACTGTGCCATCTTTGCGCCAAAGCCGCCTGTCCAGGTCCGAGCCTGGGCTGGTGCCGACTGCGGGGTAACACTGCCATCTAGTGGCCGCCTCACCCTTGCGGGCTGCTCTCTGTGCCCTCTGGCTGGCGCGGTTGCTCCCTTGCCTCCCTCTCCTCCTCTCTCTCTCCCTTTCTGTTTTGCTCTCTCTCCTCCGCCTCTCTCTCTCTTTTTAAAAAAGGTTTTTTATCCCGTCAAGAAAGAAAGAAAAAAAAAAAACTGGCTCTTGGAAAACAACCAACTCTGTTGGAACTCAGAGATAATAATCAGTTTCTCTGGGCTTGTGAAATTGGCTCATTAAGCGTGCTTTTTAACAGAAAATATTGGAAGCGATTAAGTCTGCTTTACTGAGTGGGCATGAAATGGCCAACCTTCGGCCACCCACAGCTCCTAGGTGCCTGGCGCCGTTTTATGCATGCAGCGTAATGTCTTTACTTGAAGTGCTGTTTATTCATCACCTGCTTATTTATCTCTTTGCATTTGGCAGGCACATCGATCAATGTTAAACTGTCACACAAGGTTATTTTTCTTTTACATAACAGTATAGGCCTAAGGTAGTGGCATATTAAAAGTAATAACTTTCTAACTTGTAGCTCAAGATGACAGCCCCATTTTTACCCGAATATATTACAGCAAGGAATTCCTCATTCCATTCTCCCTCCTCCTCCCTCCACTGCTGGTGTATTCAGCTCTTCCAAGGTCAAAGGCTTCATTCCGTCTAGCTTCCCTCCCACTTTGCTTACCACTCAGTTTCCCCTTCACCTCCAGTTATCTCCAGCTTTTAGGCTGATAAGCCCGCAGAGAACATTCTGTCCACCAGGTGTACACATCTTGCTTGTCCCTCTTTATGATGACATTTACCCCTTTTGCATAAAGAAGTGGTGGCCGACTGATCTCTAGAGAAGAAGTAAAAAAGCTCCTTCATGTGGTGGCAAAGTCGGTGATGGCTTTATTTCCATCTCCACAGCCATCCGGTAAATGTAACAGTGTATTTTGCTTTAGTGCTATAATAGACAACCGCAGACGTATGAAAAAGATAGAATGAAACACATCTGAAAACAATAGTATTGCTTTAAAGCAACTGGTGTTGGCTTGGGGCTTTTAAATATGGTTGCTTCCCTCCTCTTTTCTTTGGTTTTTGGTTGGTTTGTGTTGCTTTCAAACTTCATGCAGTTTGTGATGCCTCCTTTTTTGGCAACTGGTCAAGCAAGCTTTTTTTGTGCAAACAGGTTTTCTTTTTCTTTCTTTTTTTCCTCATTCCAGTCTAGCCTAAAAACGCCTACAGATAGAATATCAGATCTTTTTGGAATCAAATTTCAAAGTGGCCCTTAGAATTTCTTCCTCCCCTTGATCTCTCAGACTTAGACCCTGTTGCTAAATATGTCTTGGACAGTGACTTTCTGATACAGTGCTTTGATTCTTATGTACACAGGAATTAAGCAGCTTGGCATCATGGACACTGTTGTCGTACAACTATTCTTGTGACATAAGGTACCTCACCCATTCTGGTAGTCTGTCTTTGGGCGTGCCAAAATAGCTCATCTAGGAAGTATGAGGAGGAAAGTGTAAGTAGTTAAACAAATATGGCCCAGTAGGCCACTGAAGTACCTACCTTGGAGGTTCACAAGCTTGGCATTGAAGCTGGCCCACTTTTTGGATTTGCTTATGTGTTCCGATGCATAGAAAGATGATGGAATATAGATCTATGGCGATTTATTTTATCATGGGTAGCACAGCCCCAGAAAAAAAAGCAGGTCCATTAAAAAAAAAAAGCAGCCCGGCCTGTGTCTATGCTCCCACGATCAATATTTGCATTAAAGTGGTTTAAATGTATGTGGCTCGGCGGCTGTCCATTCTTTCAACCTGACCTGCTGCATTGATTAGGGCTAGTGATAGAGGGGGAAAGAGCAAATCAGGCGAGGAAAAGAATTAAAAGGAAAAAATGGAAGAAATGAAAGCTGTCGCTATGAGTCCTGCAGGAGATGTACTTTAAGCCGCTCATGGATGCCATGTTTACCCAGCAGCCTACTCTGCAGGAGAATACACCCTCTCTATCTTTCTCACAGGTCTATTTAGTCTTTCAAAAATCAACACAAAGATTTCTAGTTTCCCTCTCAGACTGGGCAACTCATCAGCTTATGATTAACAGCTCAATGTTTCCAGGTCACTCCCTGGATTTAGCTGCTTTGCATTATTTTTCTTTGTGTCTTAATCATCCATATATGTTAGTTTGGCTAAAAAAAATCTCATGAATAACAATTATAACCACTACTTATTAAATGGCTATTTTGTACCAGATATTGCTGAGTGCTTTGCAGGTATCATTGAAATTGATCCTTTAAAACAGCCTTATGTGGTGGCCATTCTGATCCCATTCCCACTTGGCATCCAAGGGTGGATTGTAACTAGTTCTTAGTCAAATCACCAGTAAACGACAGTAGCTCTTCAAATCTAGGTCTCTGATTCCAAAGCCCAGACTCTTAACCATCAGTTTGGGTGATGCTGAGTTTGGGAATCGTTTCTCTCTGTTGGGATGTTTTATCAAAGTAAACATCACACTGAAAATTGTATATGCAGAGATATAATGCCCACTTGATGTTATTGGAACCCATTGTTGCATCAGCCTAGACACTTTCAATTATTTGGAGCACAAAATATTTTTAGTGGAAACTTGGATGGGAATTGATCTCATGGAAAAGGCCAGGCAATCCTAAGAGCACAACTACCACATGTTAGTACTTTGTTCACCTTCTGCTCTCGCGGAGAAATAGCCCATATACTTGCTTTTTGAAGTGAAACAGTCTTCAGAAACATAGAAGTTTCTGAGGTGAACCACTTCAGGGAGCTCATTTGGGATTTAACTGGACCTGGAGTTTGAGGACTATAATATATGTGTCTAGACATATAATTGGCACTAAATGAATACTTGTTCATATAATATTCAAGACGTATGTGTTGAATAATTACTGTTGAAACCTGTGCTGGATGAGATATTTCTCAATATCTAAGAACTGATTTTATGGTTAAGGATAAAAGCAGGCAAGTGAAATAGTTAAATTACTTCACAAGACAGTATATGCTTTCCTGCCATCTGAGCCTTAGAGAAAGCAAATTTAGGAGGAATGTAGAAAATGGAGAGTGTTGGGAGATGGAATGTTTGGGGAAGACCTAACAGAGTTGGTTTTGAAGATGGATGGCTAGAACATAAACAGGAAGGTAGAAGATATTCAGAAAGGACACTCAGAAATATGAGTACAGTTTGGAATTTTGGGATGAGTATCCCTGCTCAGGCTCATGTTTGCTGGTCATGGCTGTTGGATAGAGTTAGTCCTGACTGCAAAGACCTTGAAGGTCAAGATTGGGCATTTGAAATACTTTTGAATTAAGTGTCTTATTTTATTGTCTTGGGGAATCAGGCAAATTTGTCTGCTGAAATTACAGCTTAGAAATGTGACCTACTTAGGGCATTTCTTGGAGCATTGGAGTTTCAAGCAAGCCCTTCCCTCTAAAGCAAGAATCTCTTGACACTTTCATTTTCTCAAGGATGAAAAGAAATTAAAAGTAACACATGTGAACATTTTACTTATGAGGCGATCTTGAAGTAGAATTATCTCAAGAGAGAAATAAAAAAGTGAAAGCAATCTTCCAAATCTGAAATTGTTAGAGTGATGAATTGACAAATTTGCTTTTTACCAAAACTGATGCTTGAAAATCTGGCTTATCAGAGAGATAAATCTGTGTGCAAGAGTCATTCGCATTAGAAAAGGATTTTCTGTAAGATACTTTTAAATAGAAGTTCCTTTGTACGTTTTTAATATGCTTCAATGTACTAACCTAAACACAGACCCCCCCCAAAAAAATCCAAACAAACAGAAAGCCTTACTAACAGTCGTTAAAGAAAACATAGCTTATCAACCAGTTCATAGGGCAAGGTAAATACTTACAGGTTGCTGCCACAACTCAGATTGAGCTGGGTAATAATGCCAGTGCATTATAAAGTCACAAGTAAACTTCTGAATTTAGGAAGACACTACATGCTTAGATCAACCAGCTCCAGGGGAATTTAGTTAACGTGTAAAAAGTTGGGTTCAAAATAAAGTGAGAATGATAACTCCCTGGGCACTTTAGGATGAGCCTCTGTGATAGGTCCATTTAGGGATCTATTATTGGCCTATGTCCTCTCATTTTGAGTGACTCCCTTTGTTTCATCTCTTGCTTTTCTGACTCTTCATTTAAGGATGGAGTCTTGTATACTAATCAGTGGTACTCTAAGAGTAGCACATGGAAAAGTAGCATCAGCATCTCAGGAGACATTGCTAGAGATGCAAATTCTTGGACCTCACCCCTGAACTACTGAATCAGAAACTTGGGGTGGGGCTCAGCAGCCTGTGCTTTAACAAGCCCGCTATGTGATTCTGATGCACACTCAGTTTGAGAACCACTGTCTTAACTTCATTCCCAAAATACATCTTCTGATGCCAGCACTTAAAATGTTATAAATACTTTTGATTTAAATTGAAGGACAGTTTATTTTTGCACAGATAATTTCAAAGCACTTTGCTTTTATAGCTCTGCTGCTTTGCATAGTCTTCTGTGTTTTTCTTCTGGTGGCATGTGCAACGTCTCCCTCTTCTGCCAAGGTTTTACCCTCTGGCTTTATTTTGGACCCAGCTGTGTGGGATGCCTCTGGTTTCCCGAGCAGAGCAAGGTTGTAAGGACTTCTTTTTTTTAAATGGCAATTTGCCATTCAGGGTTTTTTTTTTTTTAAACTAATTTCTGTATTTGAAGTAGTATTCTAGGTAGGTCGGATTGCTTGTAGTTTGATCATCAGATAATAAGTTAAATGATATTTATATGCCACTTGAAGTAAAAATTCTTTTTAGTTAGATAAAGACTGGTAAGTCTCAAAATAATCTTTCTCAGGGATCATTTAATTTCAGTTGGCTTAAGATGCTATTTGTATTAAGTTAACAGGGTGCTAATTTAACATAGGTTTATAGTCATTTGAAGCCATTTTCATTCATTAAGAAAAATATCTCTCTAGATTAGATTATCATAAGAGTTTGAATAGCAATAGGGATTCCTCTATCCAGGCCTGAGGATTTTCCAGATGAGTGCACATTCTGTTTCACTGTACTATTGAGAAATACAGAATTTTAAAAAATTTTTCTATGGAGCAGGGCACTGACAGTGGCACCCATTTTTGCCCTGGGCAGGATAAAAACACCAGAAAAAGAAAAGCCTCCACATATATTCTATGTTCTATTCAAATATTGAATCTACAATATGTCATGACTTATAACATTCTAGTACATATGATAATTTCCATATTCTGATTTATAATTTTCTGAATACTTTGGATATTAGATCCAGTGACAAATTTGTTTTTTTAATTTGAGCATTTAAAAAAATATAAGTTTAGTGAGACTTTTGCAGCCTGAGTGCATTCAATAGTAAAAAGTGCATTAAAAAACAAAAACAAACAAAAAAATTTGGTATCCACATTTAGTTTCCCCAAAGGCATGAATTATAGAAGTTCTTAGAAAATTATTTAATTTCTTTTGAAGGAGAAGGAAAAGGCTTTCTGTTTGGTGTATTGAACATGCCCTGACTGTTTAATGCACTCTCTTAACCAGGCTGCCTGCTGCCCCTGAAGCCACTTAAAAGCAATTGGAGACCTGTTCCTTTTCTTTGTTCCCTCCCTGATTTTCCTCTCCCACTTCTGAATCTTCTAGTTTCCTTGGTTTCTCTGGCTTTGACTCTCAGGGCTATCTAAACACTTGGAGAGAAATGATCCTCTGGCCACTTGAAATTCACTTATCCAAGTTTTGGCCTTAGAGCTCTGTACTGGAAGCCAATAATCTTGTACCCGAGGACAACACTCTTGATAAACCCCTGTTTAAAATGATTCCAACAAGGTTAACCTCTGGAGCAAAAGAGGAAAATGAGGGGTCCCAAGGATATGATGATGGATCAGTACTATCTGGACATAATGGACTTTTCCGTCCATCTAGGCTCTTTTAGTCTAGTAAAATATTTGGAAATCTTTTAAAAGAATGAGTTGTAATATTATAAACACATCTTTATGTAATTTTTACTTTTTTTGTTAGAAGATACATTATTAATTATAGAACTTTAATCAATATAAATTTAGCTATAGGTTTACTTAAACTGAGTAAGCTTCAAATAATCTCTCTCTCTCTTGCTTTACATTTCAAAGGTAAGAACTTCTAACCGTGTAGCAAAAATGTTTGAATTGATTGGACTCCATAATGTTTCTGAGATCAGCGGTGCCCACATAGAGAAGATTCTTGGCTTATCAGAAAGGTTGGGAAGCAGAAGTTACAGAGATAAAAATCTACATGCAGATATTGTATTACTTTCCTTTTTTTTTTTGCAACATTTTAGGTTTTATGTAATATAAATCTATTTCTAAAATTCAGCAAAGTGTTATTAATATATGATGCTTTTAGCAACCTTCCTGATGGTTGAAGGCAGAACAGTACATTCCCTTAAGGAAATGAAGGCTTTTCTGAGAGGGTTTCTGACTTCCATGGAAATGTGTATTGAAAGTTTCAGGAGATTGCAGGGCCAAAATAATAGGCAAGATTAACCTGAAATGGAGGTTTTGAAAGACAAGCAAATAACACAAATATTATAATAAATTATGCAAATTAGGTTTAGAATATAACTTTTCTGCAAACCTTGATTTTATCAGTTTAATTCCTAGAGTACCAATTTAATTCTTACCATGTATTACCTATTGAATAACCTGGGCTGTGAGTAAAAAAAAAGTCCAATCATTTTCTAGTAGAACAATAATTAAATTGCCTTTTAAACTCCTATGGCTATTTTGAACAGAAAAGTCTTGAGAGATCAGGTAAGACGTTCCCTTAGTTTCTAAGAGAAACAAGAATAGTTAAGATAACACATTTTGACAGAACTGGATTCAAGTTCAATATTTTCTAATGTGTAATTGGTATTAGATTTAATTTAATTTGAATATATATGTCTTTTTAAATTTGATATACTCAACTATGGCTCATGGACCAAAATCCAGTTTGCCTCCTGCTTTTGTAAATAAAGTTTTATTGGAATTCAATTATGTTTATTTGTGCACATATTGTATATGGCTTCTTTCATACTACAAAGGTGGAATTGAGCAGCTATAAGAGATCACACGGCCTGTAAAATCTAAAATATTTATTATCTGACTGACTCTTCACAGGAGAAGTTTGCCAACCCCTATCAAAGATGTATTTTATTGATCTTGGGATTCCACTGCCCGTTTTTCTTGAATGAAGTAGGTTTTTTTGGAAATTGGAGAAAATGTAGTCTTACATGGTGAAGGAACATCCTACCCTGGTAGTTGAATTATCTTCGCATTTCTAGCACTTCTCTCTCTGTCAACATCTCTCTGTCAGCATCAGTCTTGTCACTTCTCCATAATAGAAGAAGGCTGGTTTTTTTGATTTCCAAGGTTGTTCCCTTCCTCCTTCCCTCTCTTCCTTCATCTCTGTCTGTCATTCAAATTGCTCTTGTTGTATTCACTGAGTAGTCTTCCCTAACCACTCTTGCTCCAGTTACTATCTCTGTCCTCTGAATTCCATAGCTTTGGAACAAATATTATATTGTGTTGTATTATTATTATTTTGTTTGTTCTATACTGTTATTTTTTTCTTGTTTATTATTTTAAATTATAAGCTCCCCGAGACAAGTAACTACATTTTTATTTCCAATATCCTACACAGCTGAATTTTAAGTAGGCATTAAATAATTATTCTTTTATTTGTTTGTTTTTTGGGATGATGGAACTTGCAGGACTTATAAACGATCATTCTGCATGTCCTAAAAGGACTTGGACCCAATGTTATTTGCACTTATGTAAAAACTTTGCTTTAATAATAAAATTAATTAAGAAATTAATAAAGTTATGCTTTATTAGGAAAAGCAATTGTAGTTGGGACAGATCTTCATGTATAGATATAAGAAGTAGATGGACCTAGATATTAGTCCCAAGAGGAGGAATTAGAAATGCAGTGAATTGGTTATCCTACCCAAATGATGACTGTGCGAGCTGATAAATCTATATGGGAGAGCTAACATTGATATGCCTAAGTCAGACTGAAATGGTTAATTTTCTGTATAGAGATAAAAGTGAAAATGTTTGATAATGCTTTGTGCATCATAGTATACAAACAAAACATATTGATTTATGATGGGAGTTTGTTATTGTTATTGTTGTTAATATCAATGATTTCCTATAAGGTGCTTCAGCATTTATTAGAAAAATATAAAATATGTAGTCTTTCTTTTATCCAATGTGATGGAGCCAAAATGGACTGCTATTCCATTTACTTTCCTCCCTGGGTATTTATCCATTGGAAGAATCAGGTTAAACCTGATTTAACCATTGGAAGAGTGTTTGAATAAGGTATATCCATGCAGTTGTTTTTATTATCTTTTCACTGATATTTAAAATAAGGAAAATCATTTTATCACTGCTGTGGTAACTTTGGTACCTTTGTTATCTGATTTAGAGATCAAATTAGTTTATTTAGTTGTTAGAAATAAGTATACCTTATTATGCAAAAGATTAGTTAAAGCATCGGCATGCAACAGTGGTAGTTATTTGAACTAGACCCAACATTAAGAGATAGACTCATCTAATGGGAAGGTTTGAAAATACAGGAGACTATACCATACTTTTTACCAATTTTAAGAGCATCAAGCATTGGCAGCAATTTGTATACCTTCCTGTTTCACAAATGATAAAACATGTTTTAAGAAGAAAAAATAATTTTCTTATGATCACAGAAGAAGTTGCCTTTTCTGATTCAGCAATGACCTGGAATACCTATCAGTAGAGAATAAATACTGTACTTTTTAACTTCATTTTAAATTACAGTTGACCCTTGAACAACACAGATTTGGAATGCGTGAGTTCACATATATGCAGGTTTTCTCCTGCCTCTGCCATCCCTGAGATAGCAAGACCAACTCCTCCCTACTCTTCTTCCTTCTCCCTAGCCTACTCAGTGTGAAGACAACGAGGATGAAGACCTTTATGATGATTACTTCTACTCAATGACTAATGAATATATTTTCTCTTTCTCATGTATGATTTTCTTTTTCTTGATTTAGAGTTTCACTCTGTCACCCAGGCTGGAGTGCAGTGGCTGCTCCCGGCCACCGCAACCTCGACCTGCTGGGTTCTGGCGATCCTTCCGCCTCAGCCTTCCAAGTAACTGGAACTACAGGCACGCGCTACCACGCCCGGCTAATTTTTTTTATTTATTGTAGAGATGAGGTCTCACCTAGTTGCCCAGGTGAGTCTCGAATCCACGGGCTCAGGCAATCCACTCACCTCAGCCTCCCAAGGCGCGGGATTACAGGTTAAGCCACTGAGCCCGGCTGTATGATTTTCTTAATAATATTTTTTCTAGCTTATTTTATTGTAAGAATACAGTATATAATACTATATGTGTTCACTGGCAGTATATTATTGGTAAGGCTTTCTTATCAGCAGTAAAGTTTTTGAGGACACAAAATTTATTAGATGTTTGATGGTGCAAAAGTTGATACCCTAGCCCCCAAGTTGTTCAAGGGTCAACTGCAATTTGTTGGATTTACACAAGTTTCTACCTATGGTCTAGAACACATAGTTGAGATCATCTCAGATCCCAGGAAGCTGAATGTATCCCTTAGTCCATGAAAATAATAATTTATGAAATGTACTCATAAGACCCATTACTGTGCCTACCCAATTTTGTCATTCAAAAAACGAGTTGTGTTTATTATAGCCATACTTAAGTTTTTCACTAAGTTACCTCTTAATAATGAAATAATTTCTTAATCTTTAAAGCCATTTCCTGGATGTCCAAAGCAAGTTTCTATGTACAAGTCTTTCAGGTATTAAAGAATGATATAACTTTTTAAAGAAAATGTGTAGGTTAAGTGCAATGTGTCATTTCTTTTGGTTTAGGAAATTGAAGACAATATGGAGTGAAATAAACTTGTTGTTTCATTTATATACTGGATAAAAAAATTTTCCTAGAACTTAAGGATGCTAGAGGTAATTGTCTAGAATTTAGGGAAGCTAGGGGTAATTGAATTAATTGAACATTCAATTAAAAATCTCATGCCAGTTAGAAAATGTCTTAGCAATTATTCAAATAAGAATCCAAACCAGTTAATATGACATGACTGTGGTTGAATAGGACAAAGAAAAAGTACGGAGAAAACAACATCTTATGACATAATGGTTACACATATACCAACATGCTGAATTAATTTTCCATTTGACTTCTAAATATAAGAATGGCAATTAGAATAGCAAAGTAAATAAATGGATAAATGTACCATTTATGAATAAGAGGACTGAAGTAGATGGTGTTTAGGAATTTTTGAGTAACATTTCATGATACAGACAGAAACTTTGCCTTTGAGATGAAATGTGAAAGAATTTAGTGAACTCTCCTTGTCTGAATCAGATTGATATTATTCATCCCAGGATCAGAAACCAAATTCTAGGCCATGAAAGGCCAGATCAGAAGGACACAATTCCTTTGCCTTCTCCTTTTCTGACTTCTACTCTGATCTTCTCTTCATCTTTCCTATCACTCCCACACCCATGGAGACTGGGAGAAGCTTGAAGGAAGGCCCCTTTTTCTTCCATCCTGCTCCATCCAGACACTGCCACCCTAGGTTTGATGAACGATGACAGGACTGTGTATTTTCCAACCTTTAGGGGAACTGCCTTGGCCCTGTCTGTCATACCAGTAAAATACAGTTTTCCACCAACCATTCTTCATTTGATGGAAGAACAAAATCATTGAGTCATAAAACTCATCTGGAGTTCCAATCCATCTTTGAGAAAAAGTAAACTGTTGTTCTTGGATAAGCCCCAGGGACCACTGTTTAATCTTTCAGTTCATTTTTCCCTCTTAGCTTATGCATGTACACCGGTCCCTCTATAGTCCCCTTATGAAACTGTGAGTTTTTTTTTAATACCACAAATGCAGGGGAAAAAAATCATTTTTTTGGTAAATATTCTTTCAGTAGAATTGCAATCAATGTAGTCAGAGCTAACAAGCAGATGGATGTATTTGAATGCCATTATCTTGTGTACAATGATATTATCTGTTTCATGAAAAATTCAGCAGTTTGGGCTGCTTTCGTGAAGGGAAGATGGAAGTAAAAAAATAGCAAGAAAAACATGATCAGACTCAGAATCCCTGAGGGGGTCCCATTGCATCATTTAGCAGGAGAATGAGCAATGCAGGAGGAGCAGTGATGGTGGAGTTGCTGTCTGCGCTCCTTATGGCATTCTTGGCTTCAGGTCCCACTCAAGCCCCACAGCTGTAGGTGGGAGCTCCTGGGCCTGCTAAAGCATCACACCGTGACATTTTTATCATCCGTCTAAGAGAAGAAAATAAATTTGCTAACAGAATAGAGCTGGCAGGCTCATACTACCTTGTCACATTCCAGACATCTCCTGGTCTGGCCTGAGCCAGAGGAAAGTGAGGTGTGGGCCAGAACGTGTATGATGGACACAGAGTAGACTTAAATAGTTGGGAGAAGAAGGTGGGTTTGCTGAGAGGAATATGAATATTTTTATTGGAGATTTGAGAAATGAAAGCACTTGAGCTGTGGGGAAGCTATGACCTCAGTTTTTTTTTTTTTTCCCCTATGGACCAAGGATATAACGACAAGAATAAAATGGAGTTTAAAATTCTGCTGATTTTTTTTAAGAAAGAAAGGAAGAAAGGAACAAGAGAGCTTTTATTTTGTTTTGGAATAATGCAAATTTTTAGGAAATAGAACCCCAAAACAGGCCCTGTTGCCCCCCCATCAGTTTTCTATTGCCTAATGATTGAAATACAAACTCCTTAGAGACTTTCTTCAAAGTGACATCTACTTAATTCTCCAAATTGGCTTTTTGTTGTTGTTGTTCTATACCTTAATCTATGTTCCTTTAAAATTTGGCCTAGAAAATCCTGTTCCAGTGTCCTAAGCTCTGGGTGTTTTTTGATACCTTATCCTTCTATAAAAAACAAATTTCAAGTTTCATTATCTTGGTGAGGGTTTCCTGGGTGACTGTTTTCTTTCCTGGATGTCTATTACAGATGGTTTGTACCTTGCATTTCTTGCACTTCTCATAGAGCAGGCACTGTCTTGTGTTATTGCTCGTGACATTTTGCATGTCCCAGTCAGGCTATAAGTCACTTGAGGTTAATCCTAGTGACTCCAGTACAAAATAATATTCCTTAATACATCAGACACCTATAAAGCATAACTTATTGGTAATACTGATGAAGAATGGCATAATTCATGTTTTTTAAAAACCAAATTGTGTGAATGATGGCATGGACATTTATAGGGAATGCAAAGTTTCCTATCAATGTTTTCCTTTATCTTAATAAGAACTTTTAAAACATTGCTTTTGATTTCCTCCTAGGGTTACCTCAGTTAAGAAAAAAATTAAAAGAAATGAAAATTATTATGTAAATTAAGTTCTTCTGGGAAAAATACATGATTAACAGTTTGATGCAGGTACCCTCAGAGAAAATTTTGAGGAGCACAGAGCATATACATAGGATGTGCACAGATAAACACACGCATGAACTTATATTATAGCTAAACAAGTGTACCTAAATCAGTTACTTCTATTGTAGTAGTACCAGGGGTATTGTATGAATAAGGTTTGCTCTGGAGGGAATATTACCTCACAAAATGTCGAAGCCCTATTCAGATATGTGCATGGTCAGAAGGAACAGTCATGATCCTTTCCGGCCAACAGGTTTTTCAATGTGTAGATTCCACAGTCTTAATCTTCTTCTTAACCCCTTCTATGTACTCCTTTTCCATGTATTTTCTTTTTCCTTCCCAGTCTTGAGGCTTTTCTCACCTTGATTCATCTCATTGTACCTTCCTTTTTTCATCTTCTTTTCCTCTCTTAGCCAGTAGTGACAATAAAATTTCATTATTTATAATTATTTAATAGTTTTATTAAAATAATAAGTAATTTAAAAATCACTGGGCTATTTCATCATTTTCTTTTTTATCTGCTGCATTAAAATGACAGTGTATTTATACCTCTACATATTTTATTAGCAATTAAATTACCATGAATTTCCTTCATTCTAATAATGATAGTTTGAATAAAGTATCTTTTAATTGTTTTCCTCTAAGTGATGCATTTGGAGAAGTGATGAATCAAAAGATTTTTTCTTCATGATAACAAATGTGGTCATTTTTATTTAAAAAAAACTCTCTCTACTAAAGGGTAAAAATGAAGCTGGAAGCTAGATATTTTATAACTATGTCTTTTATAATTTGTAGGTGAATGAGAGTATTACATTTAAACCCATGTAAAAATCTAGTGGAAATGATTGAAGAGCAAAAATAGCTAAAAACAAGTTTATTTTATTTGTTTTGTGGGATGCTAATTGTGGATAGTACTTATGCAAATTTCTGGCAAATGGAAAGCACTAGAAAATAAAAGATTAACAAATCACTTTAAACTATATAAGTCAATGAGCTTTTTTAAATAAAGAAACTATGTTTATTGAGTACAGATAATTTGCTATGTTTATTGAGTACAGATAATTTGAATATAGTAACAGAAATATCTGTGAGCAGAAGTGGAAAATAGGTATTTAATATTCCTTTTTTCTGATTTGCTGACTTGTAAATATGTTAGGGACTGTGTCTTTAAATTTGACCTGGTGTACTAGATAAACTATAGAATACAAATTTCATATACTGTTCTTGACTAAACATGAAAAATCTCCAGATTTAATGAGATGTGTATTCAGAACAATGGCCAGTTGTTGCAATGACAATAGATGGCACCTGAGTATAAGATCAACAAAAACATGCCATCATATTTCTGGATGCAAATTTTAAAGAAATGTGCTCCTGTGGTTAGCATGCCTGTTGGTGAGACTGAGATTCTCATTGTTCTAGCTGAGAAGGCGAGGTCTGTGTTATACTTTTTGTTGTATCAGAACTCCCAATACAGGGGAGGGCTTTATGCAATACCATTTTCAGAGCATATGAACTTTAAAAATAGAGATAGGCTTTTGCTCCCTTCCTGTGAAATGTTACCCGAACTCTAAAATAATATATCTTTAGACCTTGAATCAAGAACATTATGTAAATATGTTATTTTAAATTCTCTATTGCTGTATAATAAATTGAGGAGACTACATTGGTGTTAACTTGCCATTCACTTAGCTCTCAAAATGACAGCTTTCACTCCAAGACTTGTAAGCATTGTTATTCTGCCTATCCCATCATTATGAACGAATTAAAATTCAAGATAGAAATATTGCTATCAGTTGAGAAAGCTGCCAGCTCTTTAAGAAGAGACTATCTTTCATGATAAAGACAGATTTTACTCTTTGGAGCAAAAAACTGCTGCTATACATTACTAATTTTGTCTGATTTCACTGTTTTCCAGAGACTCAGGAAGGTTAGAAAGTAAGTTATGGGATTAAAAAAAATATTTAATCTGAGTTATAAAGGAGCTTGGAACCACACCACAAGCATCATAATTAACTTTAATAATTATAAATGTAAATGCAGACAAGCCACAAGGTTTTAATGGTGTGCCACATGCTTCTGCTAATTATTTTAGAGTTTGGACACATTCAGTGCCAGCTAATTATAAACCCTGCTATGGAAATCATCTGTTTATATTAGACTTATTGATCTCTAGTGTTTAAGCAATATGAAAAGGGAAATCTACAATGCTGGACCATCTGCTTTGTATTCCTAATTGCTTTTAAGGAATCAAATATATAAATAGTCAGCTTTTTATATATTGGGCTTCTAACTCTTTCAAGAGACATATTGTACAAACCCAAGTGAATTTAAAAAAGCCTTTTTGGAGTGTTGCTTCCCTAGCTCCTCTCAAAGACCCACCACTCCTTGCATATATCATGCCCTCCTCTGACCATTTTGCAGCTCTCCAAATAACCTATGTTTCTCCCAGATCTCACAAACTGATCAAGGTAACTGAGACTTGAGATGCTTACCCCCTTTTAATTACACCTTTTCTTTTACTTCCTATGAACAAGCCCTCTTCCCCATCCACCTCCTTATTTCCATGAATATTTATTGCTATAACATACTAAGCATGCAGAGGATAATCACAAGGAATAAGTGTCCAGGTGAGTGGTTCCCTCTTGTGGGAAATATCTAACTTTATGACAAATTAAATTGCCTGATGAGTACAGTGAATGCCTAGGGGGACCAAGAATAGCCTAACTTCTCACCCCTAGCCGGCCTGGCACCTGGCTCTTCTATTAGGTAAGTCTTGTGATTCTACATGGAGGTTGAGTTTAAATGAAGAGAGTTGACTTCCTAGGATAAAGTTAACAACTTCATGAATTATTGTCTAAGTAGCTATTATTTCAGAGTTTACTCTTTGGTTAAAAATATCTGCCCTCTGAAAAAGTTTTTCTTTTTTTTCAAAATCTTTATCCCTTCAAGACATTCATAGTAAATCATTAAATTGCTGGATCAAAATAACTCCTCTTTCTAATAGTGTAACACTATATGATCATGCTAACATGAATTATTATATATTTCATATGTATAGTTTATAATAATTTCTATAGAGTCCCCCTAGCATCCTTTATTTGCTACCATAGGCAATTTAAATTTAGGATTATTTTGCAATTTCAGAGAAACATTATATGATATGAATATGAAATACAATTTTAGCTTTTAAAGCAAATTTTCTTTTAATCATGTATAATTGTGAATTTGGTACTAAAAGATCAGCAGAAGAGAAATTATTAATCTGCCATTTTTCTGTATTATACATGTAAATACCAACTACAGTTTAACAACTAACTCCAATAGTTGGAGGAAAGGACACAGTCAACCTAATTAAGATAATCCAGTACAGAGAAAAACAAAACAAGTGTTCCTATTGGCTTCTGGGAGGAGTTAGTGGTGGATTTCATCATTTTCTAAATAAAGGGATATTTAATTGAAAAGCTATCTGCTGTCATCAATAATGTGCAGTCATATGTCTTGGGCACACTCCCTGCCCCAAGGTTTGTTAAAACAGCTAGTTATGTTAGGATGATTGTCTTTTTTGTGGTGAATTCTCTGTTAGAAATCTGCTCCTCTGAAATATTTTGTCTACTTCTCAGAAAACTCATTCTGCTTTTTTCTAAAGTTTCGAAGGGAAGTTCTATTACTTACCAATTAGCCTTATACTGTTGACTATCAGTGTCTGCAAGTTTTAATCTTGACACATGTATAATTGTGAGGCAGGCCTTCTGTATAGTCTAAGTTCATTTAAATCAGAGTTACAGGCTTCATTCAGTTCTGCAGTGGAAAAGGGAATATTCAAAGTCAGAAAGGAATTAGGAGCTTTTTAAAAAGGTGCTTTAAACAGCTCATGTTCCCCAAGCCCTCAAAGAAAGTTACAAATCAAGAGAGCACAATTGGCAGCTACATTATCAAAGACTTTCTGATAATGCTACCATTAAAATTGAATAATATTGTTTAATGGGTTTTTTAAAAGCAGCCATCCTTTGGATCTGACACTTCAGCATGATTATCTTCCATTCCCATTTAAGGCTACAACAATCCGGTGATAATTATAACATCCGTTTCCATCTGGAGTTCAGGGAACTCACACATGTGAATATGGAGAGACAGTTGGGCATCTTTGCTTTGCAAAGTGGACATTAATTTGAGATTTGTGACAACTGCCTTCTTTATTTGAGTTTCTATAACCTACATGAAATGTTCTCTCCTCAGGTCTTTCTTGCCTCTCACAGGTTATGGCAGTTTTTTTGTTTATTTTATTTTATATTATTTTAATTTTTTTAGCAGAAGTTGGCTTTATAATATTGCTTTTATGGACACTAAAATTATAAAAGTAGAAAAATTATTGTCCCCTAAAGTTTATTTTCTGTTCTATTTGGTTTTCTTTGATCCTTTTGTTCATTTCCTATTAAACATTATTTTGTAAAAATCCAAAAATCTTAGCATTAATCTCACTCATTTCCTAATCTCCCTCAACTGTCCCTAAGAAGAAAGCATTTTTATTACTAGTTGCTTTAAAATAAAAGATCTGGGACCAAAGAGAGTGCTTGATACGTAGAAGAACTTCAAAAAATTTTAAAATGTTGTTGAATCAATGGTGTTAATAATTATTTAAATGCCCCATCAGAGTTTTATTTATTTATTAAAATGTGAAAAATTATTAGGTTGAACCATATGAAACTGTATTTTTGCAGGTAAAGAATACAAATATCAGCTATTTCATATGGTTCAATGTAATACTTCCTAAAACAACAAACTTCTCCCTCATATTTCTTCTTAGTAAATGAGAAAGCTTTTTGTTTGTTTTTTAATGGAATCAAGTCATTTGTTTTCTACCTTCACTACAGTAATGCAATAAAGAAAGCCAAAAGTGGTGGGATAAGTCTAACTTAAAAAAAAAATGACTTTTATTGATTGTGTCTATTTTATCAGCCACAAGTTGGAAATTTTACATGTGCTCACAAAAGGTTTATTATTAGTAGTATTGTTTTATTTTAGGCAGGTGAGTTGTTACACACTTCTTAGTAGATTTCAACTTCTGTGGCCACTATCCTGCTTCCCATATCAACCAATGCCTTTTCTGGGATCTAATGGTCACACAAAGTTTCTTCTTTCATGACAGTTGACCCAGTTACTTTACAGACTCTTTATTACAGACTTTAACTGAGGATTTGATGTCAAAGTCACTTTTCTTTCTAGTAAGACCTTTCACAGAGCTATGTGGGATTTTCCTTTACTAGGAAAACCCATCGAAGAATGGGGTTGAGTTGGGTTAGGTTGGCTCAGCCTATCTAAATCCTATAAAGACCTGTCCATCATTGATATTGTTTGCAGTCTTCTTTTTAAGTTTATAGAAAGAAATGAGCATATTAATGATGAGATTTATAACCTTTTCTAGATACCAGGCATTTTGACTGGTGGGATATACTATGATGAAGTGATCTGCAGTAATTATTTAACTTTCTTGTGTCATATCAGTGGATACACTGATTCATATAAGGTATTTAAAAAATGTACTTTAAGTTGTGTTGCATATTTTCTATCTTGGCTTCAAGATGGACTGATCATACCTAGGAATTCTTGGAAATTTGTATTTATTAGCTTCTTAGGATATACCTTTCCAGATACTCACATTTTTGAACTTATGTGGTTATTGCTTACACATTATAGATTTTGAATCATAACTATCTGAATACTAGTCATGTGAAAGAAGATAAATATTATCAGAATATTAAATTTGAAATTCACTTCATGCTTATCTTACATTTTTTCCTTATGTCACATATGTTCACAGTCTTTTAGTCTTATTTCTGTAGCTAAATATTTTAAACTTTTAACTCTTATTAGCACTGATAATGTTACTAACTTCAGTTTTTGGAGTTAAAACCATTGAGGGGAAATAGAAATTCAGTAAATTTCCTTCAATGTGGACTGAATCTCCTTAGTGTGAGAACCCAATCCGCCCTTAGTGAGTCTGTGATGTCCTCCAAGTATACAAAACAAAGGATGAGATAATTGAATTTGATCCCTGGGGTGCTGAGAACAGCACAACCTGGGAATGCATGGTGTCCTCAAAAGATCAAGACAAAATTGCCACTCATATAATTCATATACTTCTCATTTTTCAAACCCTATTTAAACTTTTGCATTAGAATCCTACAAACAGTATTCTTTAGGTAGTGAGAACATATAGACCTCTCTCCTTTATTTTATTTTATTTTTTTACAAAGAAGTTACAATAAGGAATGTAAAATGGTTGTGCCATTTTACATTATTTCTTTGATATTACAATGGGAGCTCCCAAACTAAATTTTGAGTTTCAGGCAAACACATTGTGAAATAGCCAAGATATTAAACTCTCTTAGGTTAAGAAGAACTTGGACTGACCTCCTACTGTAGTGGGCTTTTGAGAAGCTATAATCAGGGATCATGAGATGAAATCATGCAATTCCTGTTAGTGTTTGGCTCATTGCTGAAGTCTTATTGGGGGACACAAATGGGAATGTGTTAGAGTCTTAAAGTGAATGATAGATACTAAACTTTTATCTTCTTTGATTACATGGTAGAAAGGGTTAAAAATTCTCTATGTAGATCACTGAAGTCTTATTATATAAGATGACCTTAGGAACTGTCATCTCTCTTGAATTTATACAAAGAATTCAAAGTAAAGGTTTTCTAGGTTACACTTCTTTTTTCAACCCTTTGTCCTGTCAGCTCAGTCCTTGATATCTTCATCTGCCGACATGCCCAGATGTGCAGTGAATGTTGATTTGAGCTGGCCCCTCAACCCCTCCCTGCTGGTGTCATTAAAACCAGGGAGGCAGCGGCTCCCCTGGCATCTTTGGCACGGCTTGGCTTTACACTGCGGACTAAATTATTGATGAAGAGCACTTCTGTCGCAGTGTGTTTTACCCACCTTTAAATGAAACAGTGCGGATTGAGCTGTCACTGCCTCCTCACTCCCTGCAACTTCTACATGACATTTATGATGTGGTTCAGATTGCACCGAAGCAATTAATTTCCAGTAGAGTCTGCACTCAGAATGAAGATCCCTGACAATTACCGAGGGCTGATTTCTCAATGAGCACATGACACACTCATCAATACCATACACAAAAGGAAAACATCAAAATATATGTAAAGGGGTCTCTGGGATTTGTGATCCTTTTCTCCTCTTCAAATCTGGTTCTGGATTCCAAGACTTTGTGTCTGCGTTGTGCATCTGGTTCTCTTCTGTATTTTTCTGAAAAGATGGGTGGACTTACCTTCCTAGGACATATTTTACAGGTGCCGGCCAAAATTTTGATAAAATTTTGTTGGCTGAAATATATGTTTATTCTAGGGAAAGATTTTGCTAGTAAAGTATTCGTTGATATTTGCATTGGTTTCTCAAGTGATTCTGTATCTATGATTTATTTTTCTATTTTTCCAATGAATGAAATAAGCACAATGTCAGCATATGCACCTCTGCATATATGTATATTTATACTTGAGTAGGTGTACATGTGGATGTGTGTATACATAAATGCATATTTAAAAAATGACACAATAAATATTTCCAAATACATGAAATTTAATATTTGGCAATTATTAGAATTTTGTTGCCTGTTTCTTTTTAAAAATTATAAAATTTTATCAATCCAGATTAACTTGGGAAGGAGCAGTCTTCATTATGTATTTTAAAAGACATGCATTTTATTATTTTTGAAAATATGAAATAATGTCAACCTGGGTTATTCATATCATTTTTAAAGTTCTTTAGAAGATTTTATTGAATAGATTTAAAAATATTTGTACTTAGCCTATCTATTCTTCTGATGACTTAAATATAAATTTTTATTAAGAATTTTCCCTGGCATTCTGTTTGTAATAATAACTCCTGTAGTCAACTTTTTTTTTTTCATAGGTGGTCGTCTGTTTTGTCCAAGCTGCCTCATTCTCAGCAAGAGTGTTTTATAAATTAATGAGTTTTTAATTTTTGATTTTGTTCTCATTTAATTGCTATTGCTCCAGAGTCAGTGGTTAAAATGTAATATATGAGATGGAGTCATTCTGTGCTGAGGTGCTTCTGGGAAGCAGGGGCATCATTGTCTTTAGTGCAAAGGCAGCATTCAGGAGTGTGGGCTTCTAGTGGTAAACTTCAGACAAGATCCAGGAAATAATCGTGTCCTAGGAGATTGTAGTTTAATAGGACATATAATGTATCCATAAGATAGTTGAGAAATCTAGATGACCCCAAGAAACATCACTACAAGCTTATGAACATATGACCATGGGGTTAAAAGGTACTTTGCATGGCATTATGCATTCTCTTGTGCCTCCTATCCTCAGTACATGTACACTTCTGACATTTGGTGGCCAAAGGATGGGCAAATGCTTGCTGCATTTGCATATCTCAAATCTGGTGTTTTCCAGTCCTGTTGGAATCAAGAAAGATGGATGATGAAATATCTTTCATTACTATTCAGAACTTTATCTACTGCTTTGTTTTTTATCTTTAAGGCTATTTATTGTCCTAAATCATTCTTTTTGACTTCAAGAGATGATGGTTCAATGAGATAAGTTTCAGGAAAAAAGTCCTATCTTAATATGGCTGCTCTTGCCTCAAATAATATATACACTTGAGAGAGAGAAGAATATAGTCTATTTTTGGCCCATCATATGTTCCAAATTGACACATTTCAAAACAAATCAAAAAACAAAAATGAAACAACTCCCCAAATAAAAATAATTCACATTGTTTTTGATCAAGATAGTTTGGGCATATTTGTTGATTATGTTAATACTATCTAGGGATATCATTGAGTAAATCATATACTTATTGATCTAAGAGGTATATGAGAAGACTTAGAGATACCTGAAAAGAAAATTATAATTATGATCTATCTGGAAGATAATAATGATTATATATCTTTGGAGCATTTACCTCATTTACTATCCATCATGCATTATTTCCTTGACTACTCACAATGACTTTAAAAAATGTTTATTAATGTTGTTATTATTTATTTTATTTTATTTTTTGAGATGAGGTCTTGCTGCATTGACCAGGCTGGACTTGAGTTTCTGGACTCAAGAGATTCTCCTGTTTCAGCCTCCCTAGGAGCTGAAACTATGGGTGCATGCAGTTGTGCTCAGCTCAAAATGACTTTCGAGACACTTTTACCATTCTGATTTGACTAGTGAGAAACGCAAAACTTAGAGAAGTAAAATGATTTGTCCAAGACCATCAGGCCATTGTTGGCGATGTCAGAATTCTATCCTAAGTCTTCTTGATATCAAAGTCCAACCTCTTATTGGTTTACTGTACTAGAATCTTTGCATTTCTTTTTAGATTCACTTAAACTCATTAATATGTGGGCATGCCTTACTCTGTTTTATGATTTCTAATTCTAAAATCATCAACATTTACTTATGCAGAAAAAAATGACTAAGCTAGTTTAGTCAATTCTTGACATTGCAGTTTGAATTTGGGGTCCATTCTTTGTCTTTCTCTTATTTAATACAGACGGTGGAGATTGCCTACTACCAATGAATAGATTAAAATGTGATGAGTTGACTCATAAAACTGCACAGTTCATACTTCAAAGTCCTTGTTAAAGTTTGTTTATGGAGAAGGTAAAAGCAATAAGTTGCAAGTTTAGCCTATATGGCAAATTATGCAAATAGTTTATACTAAAATAGTATAATTACTTAGTATTCAGGCAAACTATATTCCTTTTGTTCTCCATAAAGTGGTACCTATATACCCAATAAGTCATGGAACTTAAGGCTTTCCTTTTTCCCTCTAATTTAATGGTTTCTCCTACCCATGCTTTGTCTCTTTGCATGTGATATTGGGCAATTCTAGAGTCTTCTATAATCTAAGGACTCTTAGTGTTGCTGGTAACTTTACCTGAAGTTTAAGTAACTTATTTTCTCAAAGTAATTTCAGAAATCTTTAGAAATTCCACTAAGTAAGAGTCAGTACAAGGAAATGAGTTAATATATATAAAATACCTAGAACATTGTTAGGCATAAAAGTAACTTTTCCACAGTTAGAGCTTTGTGTTGCATTAGTATTAGTGTTAAAATGGCTTTCATCAATATAGTTATCTTTTTCAAAGAGAGAGGATTGAAAAAGATGGAGGAAAATACTCTCTTTCTTCCAGGTCTTATAGAATAGAAAAATATTATTTTATCCATGCCTTATTTGATAATGATTTTCAAAATGATAATAGTCAATACATTTTCCTCTAGCTCATCCTCCAAATTTCAAAACACAAATATATATCCTACATAGAGATATAATTGTGTGACATGTGAGTGCAACTCTCCTTGTAACATACTTAATATATATTAACCATGTTTTTTGCTTGTCCAATATGTGAAGCCTACATAGGGTAAATGACTTCTTCATCTGAGTCTTAACAGGCAAATAACACTTCCACCACATACACTGTGAGGTCAAGTGTCTCCCTATTCTCAGTGACTGAGGGTATAGACATGTCTAAAGTGCTATCAATGAATGCTTCAGCCTGGGATTTTGAATCTTGGTAATGGCACAAGGATGCTGGGCTTATTGAGGAATGGACCATGGAGCTGGAGTGAAGACCAGAAAGAAAACTCTTTGTGGTGTGACACAGTGATGGTCGCTGCTGCATTCCCCAACCACCCTATGGGTTCCAGTGTATTTTCCCAGCTGTTTCTCCAATTAGTCCATCAATTTTGTGAGCTTTCACATATCCTTCCAATAAATTCATTTTCTATTTTAAGTTAGCCAAGTCTGGCTTCTGTTACTTGCATTAAGAACCTTGATTAGCTCAACATGCACCAAACAATTGAGAAAAAGAAATACTAGAAATATATAAAACATGTGAAATGAGAGTCGCTTTTTGGGAGGACATTATAATTTAATGAAATAATAATTTAGTGAAATTATAGTTCAGAGAAATGTCAGAAGTTATAACACTGTGCATTACTTTGCCTTATTTTTTCTGATTACATTTTTAGCAAATGTGTTGGAACCCATTATTTAGAAGTAACTTTTCACTGAAGTGCTTGGCATATTAAAGGTGTCATTTTTTCTTGTGTATTTAAGCAAACCCAAAGCATCTATACTTATTTGTTTTATAAATAGTAGTGAAAAAAGTGCCAAAGAAACATTTCCTCTTCATTATTCTGATATTATGATTAATGCTCATAATATAGTCATTTGTTTTCCAATAAGAAAGAGAAATGAGCTTTGAATATGAATATTGAACCTTCTTTTTATGATGTATTTTTTCTGGTCAGAATAGAAGCAAATGTTCCCTTTGTCATCCGACTGAGTTTTTACTTTTCGACAGGACAGTAGGAAGATTGCTGTGGAACTAATTAATGTATAACAGACAGATTAAACCAAATACCAAAATAAGTTAGAGGATTGCTTATTTGCTCCTAGAAAGCATAACCAAAGTCTAGAAACATGTAGAGAGCACTATTGTACTAACAAATGTTTAACGGAAATTTCGTATTTGATAATTAGTCTATTTAGGACAATTTGTGTTAAACTATTCTTCCAGATCGTACCACTTACCTTGCTGTATAGGTAGACATAAAGAGGTATGTGTGAAATATTACCTGTGAGGGAACGCCTGTGTTTTCATAAACCTCTATTGTCTCTGAGTAAGCAACCACAGGGGAGAAATAAGGGTCATGTGTCATGTATGCATAGCCAAAGTATAGAAGATTTATGACTTAGTGAATATGTAGATATCGTAGTGTTCTTGACCAAGCTGGCAAGCTGTCCTTGAGTGTGTCTGAGGTTTCACACACACACAAAAAAAAAAAAAAGCAAGAAAGAAACTTCAAAGAGAGAAAGAGACAAACAATTATGTACATGCTGTCTCTGAGCATCAGGGTAGTATTCACAAAAATAATGACTGCTCATCTTATTCTCTTGGGAGAATGAGGTGGGGATTTCTATATTTTGCTTTTGAGGCACTTTGAAAGCCATTTACTGCCATAATTCATACACCATTGTATTAAGAGGCATGTGTCTCTAATATCAGTAAGAGTCTATGTAGTGAATTTGCTGATTTAAGGAAAAGAAAATAAAGTAAAAAAGAAAGAACTTAGGGCCTCATTTGAGATAAGTCTTTGTACTTCAAAGTGCAGAATGACAGGACATAGCATCTGTTTGCTGCATCCTTTACCAGGGAGATAAATAATATATTTTACACTGATTGGCTGACTTGTGCTTGTTATAAATTTGAGTTTCTTTATGTGTTTATGCTGTTCTCACATCCTTTTTAATTAGAAGTATACTAAAGAGGTTTTGGCATTTCTCAGGAAAATGATTGATCCTGAAGAGAAAATAGTTGATGGTCAGAGGAATATTTTGTTGAGGAATGGATGTGCAAAATGTCTTAACAAGAGTTACTCCTTTTCTTTTGGAGAAACTGACCACACATAGTCATTCATACCTACTACGTAGTGGTTTTATGTCCTAGCACTGGCATTCTGCTAGTTATGGTATCTGTCATATAATACTTACACAGCAATATTCCCCTACCTCCTTGCTTCTCATGATCTTTTGAAAACCTCACATTCTAAAGGGTTTCATTGATTTATCATTTGTAGATTTTCCAGCTATATAGCTCATGCCACCCACTCTGGCCATTATATTACCCTTTTCAAAGAGGGAATTTTCTGGAGTATACATTGACTTCCAAACCACTCTGCACTATCCTTACATTGCTATTCTTGGACACTGTTCATTTTCCAAACCAAACGAATTCTTGGCAGCATAGGTAACAAAGTTTGAAAACCTTTGGAGTCATTCCCAGCTCTCCCCCATCACCCTCACATCCAAGTCATTTGCTTTATCCTTTTGATTTTACCTTTCAATGTCTCACATATCCCACGGATGCTTTCCATTTGGACATTGTTTCCATTTCAGTTTCCATTGCTGTTCTGTAGTACTATAGTAGGCTCCTAACTGAATTCTATCTTTTTCTACTGATTCCAAATCATATTACTGCTAGACTGAGCTTCTTTAAACATAGATCTGAATTTATTAACTCAGTGATTAAAACTCCATTTATTACAGACCCAGATGTTCCAGGCTTATCTCTAACTCCTTTCTTCATGCCCTTACTCTTGAATGTAATTGAGATATTTGCTTTTCTCTGAACATTTTTCATGCTTTAACTCCATATCTTTATCTGTATATTTGCCTCAAACTAGAGAGTTTTTTCTCTTCATTGTTCCTTTTAAAAGTCAGTTCCATGTAACTTCCATGTAAGTTGTAATCTCTTTCATGAAGATGTCCTGATGACCATGCCTGAATGCCATCTTTTCATTATTCTTTAAATCCTGCTAGATTTGTTTGTAACAATCCTATGCCATTTACTCTGTCTTAGATGCATTTATCTACTTGTTACTCTCCTTTCACTATTGTGGGCTCTTCAAAGGCAAGAACTCTTTGTTCTTTTATATGTCTCTTCCACATTTTCTAACTTGATGCATTTATTATTATAGGAGTGCAGATATTCATTAAACAGAATTCTTGATGGTCAGGGGTTAAAAGAAATTCTTTTTAAGACAGTCAACCTAATATTAACACAAAACTCTATGACTGCTTTGTTTATTTTATTTTATGAGAATAAGTTTTCCATGAGGTCCACCAAGCGAAATAATATGAAATGAAACAAAAATTTTAAACTATATAGACTATGTGAATTTATTTTACCTGCTTACATCTGACTGTAACTTAGGTTATATTTATTTATGACCAACAAAGAATATGTCATGGTTCTTATAATAATTTTGATTATTTTGGTAGCAGAGACTTTGTTATGGGACTTTTGTATAATAAAAAAAACTTGCTCACATATTATCCACATTTTCTTCCTGTCATTTGGAGGAAGAGTTGTTCCTGTGTCTTTCCACAATTAATGCCACCATCTGTACATTTTTTAAAAGCTTCATTTTTTTTCCCTGTCTGTTTTGGGATTTGGTACCATAAAGTCTTCCTTCTTTTGCATATCTTTAAATTATTTTCTTTTCTACTCTCTGCTTCTTTTTGTTCAAGTCTTCATGTCCTTTAACCACAGTTTCCCATGGCTACTATCATACTTTTCTTGTTTCTAGCACCACCAAATTTTCTGAAAACAAAGTCTATCATGAAAAGTTCTATTTTTCTGTTCTCCATTTGTTCAGTGTAGTCAGGTTCTACATTATTTCTCTACTGATACTACTTTTAGAAAGATCTCTCTTATATCTAGGCATTTCTTTACAGTTCCAACTCAAATAATTTGTGTTATTTTGAGAAAGTCAACCACATATTTCTTGAAACTTTTCTCCCTTCTGGATTACTACTTTTGTGTGATTCTTCTCTTTCCTTCCCGCCCCCCCCACTAGTATTTATACAATACTGACTAACTGCATTATGTTAGACATAACGGAGATACAAAGGTGTATCCTATCCTTGTGTTAAAACATAGTATACTATAAGAAAGGAATTGGCAGTAGTGGGAAACTGCTGGGGTGGAGGGGGAAGGGCACACCTCATCAGCAAGAGTACTTGCATAATGAACATTTGTATTCCTAACCCTGATTTATACCCCAAATCTTTAAAATAAAAATAAACAAAAAAACAAAACAAAAAATAAATAAAACTTAGTCTCCACTAACAGACAAGATATATATTAATTATGCATAAAAAGTGATATAATAAAATTTTATGGTGGAACTAACTCTCACTTCAAAAGATCTAATATTTGGGCTATTATGTAAGTAGCTTAACTGATATTACTTTATTTAGAGGCTCCTACTTCAACTTCATGCTTCTTAATACAATGAGTTGAATTTTTCTGAAACATCACTCTGAAAATGGTGTTCACTTGTAAATATATTCAACAGTTCTCTAGTAGCCCCATATAATCAGACTTTTTCAGTAATATCAGAGCTTTCCATATTGGGGTGACATGACTAGCCACCTTGGATTGCTCATCACACCCATGAAGCGTTTTTCCCTTTGTCCTTTTACCATTTTATCATCATTACAATGGAAGGCAATCTCTAAGAAAGTCTCAAAAGATACTCACCTCCTGGTATTCACACCTGTGTGTACTCTCTTCACCTTGAGTGTTGGCTAGATTTTGTGATTTGGCTATAATGAATAGAATATGGCAGAAATGATGTGATGTCAATTCTGAGATGAGATTATAAAGACTAACTTTCTGCCTTGAGTTCTCTCTCTCTCTCTCAGATCTCTTACCCTGAGGAAGTGATCATCTTTGTTATAATGGATCCTGTGGAAAGACCCACACGGCAAAGGACTGAAACTAGCCAACAACCGTCTGAATGATCTTGAGAGTGGAAGCCTTCAGATGAGACTGCAGCCTCAGCCAACAGCTTGATTGCAATCCCTTGAGAGACACAGGCACTGAATTAAGTTGTGCCCAGATTCTTAATCCACAGATAGTGTGAATATCAAAGAACATGTCTGTACTTTAAACTATTAAATTCTGGGATAATTTTTTAACAGAGCAATAGATAACTAATAAATCTGCTTAAAATAGCCTTTCCCTCTTTATTTATCAGTAATACACCAGTTCTAATGCTAACTACTCCCTACCTACCTACTACCTGTTGAAAATATTTTCTTCTTGGCTTGTACTTCTGTAGTATTCAGCTGGTGCTCTTTATTGTCATGTATCACCTGCTTCCTTATGCATGTCCCCAAGAGGATAAATATCTTTAATGATAGCAACTGTTTCATACATTTCCATAGTTCCTGGAAAACCTAGATCAATACCTTGAACGTGGTAGAAGTTTAATGCATTTTTGTTGAATAAGTATAACAAAGCTGTGCTTGGCTAATAATCACAATAAATGTACAGAACAATGATTATCATAGGTGAGAAATAATTACTTTTAAGTTTATGGTAGAACTGTTAAAAAAACAATAGAAAGGTGTGGCAGGGTCATGTCAGATGAATGAAATTTCTTCTGACACAGAGACTGGGAAGCACAGAGGAGGTTGTAGGATTAGTTGACAACTGGTTGGTAGGCACCAATAATTTATTTTTATTTTTATTTTAAAGATGTGGGGTACAATTCAGGGTTAGGTATACAAATGTTCATTATGCAGATACCCTTGTTGATGAGGTATGTGCCCTCTCCCCTGATAGATTCCTGCTACTGCCATCCCACCTCCCCCCACCAGCAGTTTCCCACTACTGCCAATCCTTTTCTTATAGTACTATGATAATTGTTCAAGGTTCACTTATGAGTGAGAACTTGTGATGTTCAATTCTTTTTTTCTGTGATAGATCGCTCAGTATTATAGACTCTAATTCCACACAGGATGCTGTGGAGTTCATGATTTTGTCCTTTATGGCTGTGTAATATTCCATCGTATATAGGTACCACATTTTTTTTTTAACCCAGTCCTCTTGGCACCAAGAATTTGAATGATCAGAGGACCCAAACCAAGTTCTGCTGAGTGGTTTGGTTTTAGATGCAATGGCTGGTACTTCTATGATCTCCATGAGTCAGATACACATGGTAAATGCAGGCCAACTGCCCTTATTGCATCCATACATTTGATTCAACTTAAAAATACCAGGATGGGAGAATAATTTTCAGGGTACCAATGGTAATCTTTGAACTTTATAAACAATTGGAAGGCCCTGATAACATTCGAGCAAGAAAATTACAGTGCTTAAGAGATTTAGTAAGATTATTCAGGTAGCAATGTACAAAACTAGATACCAGGACCTGTTGTGGAAGAATAATTAGAAAGCAACTAGTTGAATCACGAACTTACAATAGAATTACAGATCTTCATATTTGGCATTCTATTTTTAAAATCTGAGTAACTCTTAGTTAAACAATAGAATCTTTTGGAACACATCATTAAAGTATAGAATTATAACTAAAATTGTAACTAGAATTAAAACTTTTAACTGCAACTAAATTATTTGTATGACCTTAAGGGGGCATCTGAATTATTTCTACGCTTGAACTTTTAGAAAGGGGACCTATATGGCAAAGGACTGAAGCTAGCCAGCAAGTTGGTAAGTTGCAGTCTTTTGATTGTTAGCTATTGAGCTTTTAGATTTAGTGGGAAGTAAATATTGGGATCAGCTAACACCGTCCACCATATTTATGCCCTATGGTGAACTTTTTGAAAACTCACATTGCCATCAGGACTTTTTGAAAGCTCACAGGTCATCTGGATGTTATAGAAAGAATTTACTAAAAATGGTATTTTGTTGAGATTATGTAGGACATTAGAAACGAATTCAAATTGTTATAGGCTGGAACTTCAAGAAGTTACCATCTAGTAGGAAAGGACTGGAGACAACCCAATTTGATTTATCTACATACTGGTGTCCGTAACCCGTAACATGGGAGATTACATTGAATCAAAAGCTATATCAGTTCCAATATTTCACTGATGCTTAAAAAAATGAGAATGAAAAAGATAAGTCTATAGCTAAGAGATGAAAGGGAGTGAAGAGTGGATATAGGAAGTGTAGAGAGGAGAAACGAAAATGAGGAGGTGACTAAAGCACAGGAAGAGGGAAGAGCAAACACAAGGTTGAAGTGTGGGAGTGACAGGGATCAATGTGGAGTCAAGGGCAAGAACGGAAGCGGGTGGGGAATAAAACCAGTGAAAAAATTAGCCAGATGGGAGGAAGAATCAATTGATCTGTGACAAAAGAAGGAAATGAAAGTAGAGTGAAAGAAGAAAAGAATATACTTAGTGTTTAAACAGTACTTTTCATTTTCAGAAAGTTTTAAGAATACTAACTAATTAACCCTCATTCCAGCCCTGGGCATAAGCAATATTATCATAGTTATTATTATTAATCACTGAATGTAAAAGGGGTCAGAAAGGGTTAGACACACAAAGCTTTAAATCTTGTACTTGTATTTTATTTTTCTGACTTGAAAGTGGTAGCTGGAAGGAAAGTTTGGTTTCAAATTCTTGCAAATCCATTATTGCTGGAGGAGAACTACATTTATTTTGCTTTTCTTACCTTAATAACCTTAAGCCATAGGATCTGAAGATGTCATCAGCATCTGTCAATAATTCTTCACCTGCAACTAATCCTTGATGGTGGGACTAAACAAAGAGCTTTTCATTCAGTTTCAGTACTTTTGATTGACAGAATTATTACTCTTAGTAGTAATATTTCTAAGAACAGTGTACAACTTCTCCTGCATACTGTTCAATTGCAACATGGCAGTAGAAACCAGTTGCACAGCTTATAGTAGCCAAAAAATCCTTGCTGTGTTTGTTTTGGAGCTTTTCTAGTTTCTTTGATCCCATTGAGACAGGATGGGAACTCTTAATTCAGAAACAGTTTAGTGTTCCAGCTTGCAAATCACACTCTTGCTTTTTCTAGAGGGAAAATATTAGAAAACAGATTGAATACACCTTTGCATGTACATAGTGGAATTTACTTCTTATTCCAGTTAGAGTGAGCAAACAATCACATGCCTGTAGTAATGTAAATTTTGCTTTCATTATGACCCTACATCCAACAAGCTAATTACACTGCAGATACAAAGGCAGCCGAGACTTTCCTTCTCTAGAGTGATAAAGGAGCCTGCTGGGTAAAATAGCCACTATTCATGTGTTATTTCTGGAGATATCCAACCCACTGCAAGATGGTCCTTGTTTTAAAAGTAAATTTTAGCATGAATTTAGGTAGTATTTTTTTTTAAAGTGACAGTGATTGTGGGGGGTGGCAATTGAAGTGGAGTTGAAGGAAGACTGTCTCATTCTCCATATTCCAACTTGCTTTTTTTTTCAGCAAAGAAAATTTTATACAGGTTGATTTTCTTTTGCTTTGGTGCATAGTGAGTGCCACTCAGTTCTTTAAATAGGGTTCCCTACCCTTACATAGCGTTCTTAAAAAACAGTTGTAACTTTAAATTCATATACATAAAAACATATTGTGTGATTCATGATGTTTAAGTGACCATCTCTTCTTTTTAATATGAAACAAATCAGACAGATATTTTATTTACTAAATTTGAAAAGTAAAGATAAAATATAAACTAATGATCATGTTTAGATAAAAATATTGTCCATTTTTACATATCTTAGGATTTTACAATTTGAGATGCTTTACACAATTCTTGAATTGAAAATAAAAAAATTCACTTTCATTATTGTTTTACTCTAAAATAATAAAACATGTTAAGGTTAACATAATAAAAATTTTAAAATACTTTATGTCTCCCTCCAAATTAATAAAACTATTCTAGATAGAGCCATGACTTGATATCATATAATGAAGCCTATAAACTTTGCCAAGAAATGGATGTGCTGAGGGATGAAAAAATAATTCTGGTTAAAGGACTATCATTTGCAAATAACTTTTCATGACTGTTTGATATTACTATAATATCATCATAGACTCACTATTATTTCAAAAAGTCTTGTTTAAATGCAATAAAATTTCCAAAAGAATTTATTATGAACAGATAAAAATTGTTTTGGGAGGTCCTATTTCTCTGTCATTTTTAAAATAAATCATAGTGATAAATAAGAAAAAAAAACCCAAACATTTGTGAGTCTGTGCCCATAAAGAATATCTAGTCCTTATAAACTCTAAACTAAAATATTTGAAATAATTAGAAAGCTGTTTGGAGTGCCTATGTGATGTCTCATTATAGAGCTTGAGAGAAGAGACGGCTCAAAGTGGATTGGCAAAATCTCAAAAGCATCATGAAGCCACATTCAAAATTATAGTCATATGATACTATAATTAATCATGGAAACAGTGCTTTTTAGAACAACACATGCACAATAGAACCAGTATACTGAACTATTTCCAATGTCGCATGCAGTACACATTCTCTACAAATATTTCTAATTGAAAGGGCAAAACATTTGTTTCCTTTAGATTTCCTTAAGCTCATCAGGTAAGTAATTTGCTTTTGCTCAGGGAACTGCTACAGGACCAGTCTTTCAGGTTTTACACATTCCAGAACTTTGCATAAAACACTTCAGTCTTTTCTTTCAAACTCATATTTAATAAATTGTGAGTCACAAGTCTATTTTGATTAAAAATTACTAAGTTTGAGAATCTCTGGCAAAAAGAAAAGAAAAGAAAAAAGAATCATAAGCTGTGGGATACCTGTATCATTTTCAATTAATTAGAGAGTTTATTATTTTTTAAATGTATTCCAAAACATTTATAAATTAAATACATTAATAAACATTATAAAAATTTAAATACTAACTTCAGGATTTGTATTTGAATAAGAGATTAAAATATATATGTATATATATTTATTTATGTAAAATAAGAGAAGGGCATATATCATTAATGATATTTTTTCAAATAATATGAATTAAATAAAATTAATGACATTCAGGTGACCTCTACTTAAAAAAATAGTAGATATGGCCAAGAAGTCTGCATGTATTTTTATTTTATTTAGAAGAGTACCAGAATATCATGATTCATTGTGGAAAACTAGGTGATACTTTCACTGTGTTACCATTTTTCACAATTCATGAGTTGTGCATTTAAGAAAAAAAACAATGCAATACAATATATAATACAAAACAAAGGATTTTGCCAAAATGAGAAGGTGAATTTAAGAGGTTTCTTTAGTTTTGAGTACACTCCTAAAAAAAGAAGAAACTACCACCAATACATTTCTAGAATTAGATCTTCCAAACTTGGTGTGGTAGATGGAAATATTTTTCTTTCCCCCCAAAATGCATAAGGTGCTATTTCCTCTAGCAAAAATATGAAAACACACATTGCACTATTTTCCCCAGTGAGCAACCAGTCTCCAAACACACCTCTCATTATTCAGCATCCAACGAAAAAGTCTTATTCTGAATACCAATTCCTACAAACTATGTAGCTCTCAATTATGGAATATGAAACTGCTGGTTCCAGGATGATAAAAGAACATGCTGCTTGAAAGACCACAATTTGGCTGCAAGTAATCAATATACTATTTGGAAAGAAATCTAGATGTGCAATTTTATTTAGAAATGCGGAGTGCATTGCGTGAAACCTCCTAACCAAGTCTTGTTACATCAGGTGCTTCTTTGTAGGTCTTCCTTAGGTCCATTTTGTTGTTGTTGTTTTTAGATCCATCCGAAAAATTTCTTGTTTACTGACATTAATGAAGATGTCTTTTTTGGAATTTTCAGGGAGGAGGACAATCACATGTAGTTAAATATCTTTTCATCTTTCTTTCTTTTTTTCCATGAAGCTTCCGTATACTGTATGCCCTTAAATGAAGCGAGACTAAAATGAAGCAGTTGAACTTCTCTTAGGCCAGAAACACGCAAATAGTTTGGATGAAGAGTAAGAGTTGCCCATTTGAGTCTTACAAAAACTCGTGTGGTATAATTAGTTCACTGTTTTACTCCAAGGGAAAAAGTCATGTTTACTGATCATCCAGGTTATTAAAATATACTGGGAGTCCTTTTAATCATCTTCGATGGTCCCTATTTTTTTTTACAGTACAAATTGATTTATTTAAAACAGTTACAAAAAAGCACAACAAAATAGAGATTATCCTTAAAATTATTAATGCCTTGTTAAAGATCAGGTAGGATTAGAGGGTAAGAAATGGTATTGGGTGGGGGGAACACCTGACTAGTTCTAAGGCTTTAGATACAATGCAGTTGATTACATATTAAATCAGTCATTACATACTGGGGATAGTAGCTGGGGGATCAGTAATTTATCTACAGGGAACTCCTACACGAATCAGATCCATCCAGACCTCCCCAGTGCCATCCTTCTCCTTAGGACCCTAAAGCCACTTGGATGACAACATTCCCATCCTTCTTTCTCCACCCCACTCCCTATCTATATATTCTTCCCTCTCCTTTGGTGCTGTGCAAGCTGAGAGCAGTCTGCTCTCTGCAGCTGGAACATATACTGTTTTTATTTTTATATTTGAGAACGTGGAAGCTCAGAAAAGTTAAGTACTCCAGGCCACACAGGTAAAACCAACTAACCAACCAAATAAACAAACAATACAGAAAAAGAATTTGCACCTGGTTCTTTATCATTGTATGGCCTATAAAGGGGTCCATTACCTGCTACTAAGACATATAAAGTATAGTGCCTACCGTGAGCTAACAATTTATTGTCTATTCTACATAAGTCCCATTTTCTTTCTTTTCATTTTTTAATTTTAGCGTTGTAGGGTACATGTGAGGATTTGCTACATAAGCAAATTGTGTGCGGGTGAGGTTTGGGCTTCCAGTGAGCCCTCTGTAATCCTGGAAGTGAACATGGTACATTTCAATGGGTGATGATGTGTCCCTTGTCACCCCACCTCTCTCCCTCTCTATCAGTTCCCAACTTCAGTTGTTCCCGCCTTTGTACTCGCATGCTCAATGTTTAGGGTCTGCTTATGAGTGAGAACATGCTGTATTCTGGTTTTTTGTTTCTGTGATAGTTCACTTGGAATGATGGTCTCCAGCTGCATCCATGTTGCAGCATTACTTTGTTCTTCTTTATGGCTGCATAGTATTTCATCATGTGTAGATATACCACATTTCCTTTATCCAGTCCACTTTCAACGGGCATCTGGGTTGTTTCCATGTTTTTCTATTAGGAATAGTGCTGCAATGAACATACATGTGCAGGTGTCTTTTTAGCAGAGTGATTTATGTTCTTCCTCTGGGTACAGTCCCAGAAGTGGGATTCCTGGTTCATATCATAGGCCCCATTTTTATGAAGCTTGTTATATTTCCATAAATTTCATTATATTATATTTCATTACAGATTTTGCCACCACACGCCAAAAGCAAGGTGACTTTAATGACATAGTTCATGTAGACACATATCTGAATGGTTGTCTTATTTCTTTGCGATGCTGGGTTTATCTGGAAAGAATGTACAGCACATCATGTTAGCTGAAGGGGACTAGATGACAAAAGTGAGATGAGAAGAGGGTACAGACCAGGGAGACTAGAAAACAAAAGAATAAATAAGTCTTTCTTGAATGACGTTCTAGAGAAGCATCTGGACTCCTAAGCAATCTAAACGGAAGGAAGAGAATCCTATGTTTAAAAAAGTCGAGTCTGGGCTTGTTTGTTAATTAAATTAGAACAAGTTGAATAGTTAACTGAATAATGGAGTCAGGAAAAAAAGCGGAGCAAGTTTATGAAACTGTTCTTCTTTTAAAATTATGCTTATTGATTGCTTTGCAGCCTCCTTTGCACAATATGAGTTAACCTCAGAAATTTCTGTACATACACATTTTAAGTAAGACGAATGTTTATTTTGGCCAAGCTAGTAGAGTCACTGCTTTTGTGCCTGTTGTCTAAACCTTTCCTGCCAGAGTGCTATGAGCTCTCCTATCATGTCCCTTCACCTGTGTGGCTTTTATTGAGATGGGCTGGAACTGCTCAGTCAGGCTGCTAGTTCGGGGCTATTTGGCTGTAACTTAATATTCCTAAGTAACCTGGCTTTGGTGTTATGGACTGTGGGAGGTATTCGCTGAGCCTTCACAATTTCTGCCACAGACATTTCAACCCTCAGAATATAACAGGCCTGAGAGGAGCTGGTCAGGCCTGAGGCAGCCTGCTGTGTGGTGGGGTCCCCCCCCATTTCCCTTTGCCACGGCTCCATTTACTTCTTTCGAGTGTGTCGAGAATTCCCAGGGAATGGGAAGAGATTTTCAGTGGAATTTTGTTGTGGAAACAGAGGAGCTCGGCGGGTCTGGGGTTCACATATCTTGACAGTAAGGCCAGGAAAGGTACAAGCAGCCGGCTGAGACTGAGATGGTCTGTGTCTCGTGGAGTTGGAGTGCCCTCTGCTGCTCCAGAGAAGAAGTGCACGTACAGATGGCTCTTGCCTGCACTTTCCTCCACGTAAAGAAAAACCCCCAAAATGCCCCCTTTGAAAAACCAGGTGCCCTCAGTAGCTCTCTCAGCATCTGGTTTCACTCAACTGCAAAGGCTTTGACTCTTTCAAGGAAATCCTATTGAGGCTGAGTATGCAGTGAGACCAGAGCCCACGTGGAGGGTAGCTTTTACTTTGGTCATGAAGTGTGGTTTATGCAATAGTTCACAAATGATAGGTATTTGGGTTGTTTTTAATGAGATTAAATGGCATCATAAAATACTCTGTGTGTGTGTGCGTGTGTGTGTGCGTGCATGAGTCTGTATGTAATCAGTCTTTTTTATATCTGGGAAACCTGAACATTGCAATTCCAGATTTGGAGGTTCCTGTATATTTTCCTTTGAAGTGTGTTTTTACATTTAAAGTCAATGATGAAAAAATGTTCTTGTACCATGTCTAGCTTTACATTCTAATTTATTTTGTCACTCTCTGCTACAAAATCTTATTTTTGTATAGTCCTATGATTTATAAGAACTTTTTTCATAATCTCATTTAATCTTCATAGCAGCTCTGTGATGTAAGCTACATAATTTCCACTTTATAGACAGAAAATTAAGGCCAAAGTCTTGCCTGGATATACAGGTGGCATCAAGATGATCATTGGGTCAGATTTTGTGCTAAGCTCTGGGATAAGAGGACCAGAGAACAATTCACTAATGCCTACCATTTGTCAGCACTATATTAAACATTTTAAAATGCATTGCGCACTGATTCTTCTTATCAAGTCACAAGGTTGATGTTATTATAACTGTCATTTTATAGATGTGCAAATAATGATGTTAAAAAAGTTAGTAAATTTTAGTCAAATAGCCAGTAAGTGAAAAGCTGGATTTTAAATGTGGTTCATCTAACTCTATAGGTCCTGATGTGTGCGTGTGTCTTACATGCAGAGAAATAAGACACAATCCCTGACTTCAAGCAGTTTAGTATTTTTTTATTGTGGTAAAATAGACATAAAATAACATTTACAATTTTAGCAGTTTCTCGGTGTCAAGTTTAGTGGCATGAAGTACATTAATGTTGTAATGCAGCCATCACCAGTATTCGTCTCCAGAACATTTTCTTCTTTCCAGACTGAAACTATGTACCCATTAAACAGCAACACATATTCCCTTCTCCCTCCAGCCCCTGGCAACTATCATTCTATTGTCTCTTTCTATTAAAAAAAAAATACTCTAGGTCCTCAAATAAATGGAGTCATACAATATTTGTCACTTTGTCACTTTGTGTCTTGATTATTATCTCAGCATAAAGTCCTCAAGACTCATCTGCATGAGTCAGAATTTCATTCCATTTTAAGGTTGAATGATATTCCACTGGATGTATATATCTCATTTGTTTATCCATCCATCAATGGACGTTTGTGATGCTTCCAGCTTTTTGTTGTTGTGTACCCATTTAACTCTGTATCTCCTATGTATCCATGTAGCTTACATCACAAAGCTGCTATGATGCTTAAATGAGATTATGAAAAAAGTGCTTGTAAATTATTGCTATGAACGTTGGTGTACAATACCTGTTGGGGTCCCTGCTTTCAGCTTTTTTGATTATATACCCAGAAGTGAAATATCTGAATTATATGATAATTCTATATATATTTTTTAAAAACAGAACTGCCATACTGTTTTCTTCAGGGGATGCACCATTTTACATTCCCATCTGCAATGCAGAAGGTCTTTGATTTCTCCACATCCTTGCCAACATTTATTATTATTATTTAATAATAACCATCTTAGTGAATTTGTAGTGGTAGCTGTTGTGGTTTTGATTTGCATTTCTCTAATGTTTAGTGATGTTGATCATCTTTTTTTTTTTTAGTTGGAGTCCCACTCTGTCGCCCAGGCTAGAGTGCAGTGGCACTCTCCCAGCCACAACAGCGTCGACCTGCTGGGCCCTGGCAATCCTTCCGCCTCAGCCTTCCAAGTAGCCAGAACCACAGGTGCATGCTACCATACCTGGCTAATCTTTTTTTTTTTAATGTAGAGATGAGATCTTGCTAAGTTGCCCAGTCTGGTCTTAAACCCGTGAACTCAGGCAATTCCCTCACCCCAGCCTCCCAAAGTGCTGAGATTACAGGATTGAGCCACTGTGCCTGGCTGATCATCTTTTTATGTATTTATTGACCATCTGTATGTCTTCTTTGGATAAATGTCTCTTTGAAGATCTTAAAGATCTTAAATAAGACATTTTAAATCTTTTAACTGTTTTTATTTTTCATTCAGTGAGTACATCTGTGGGCTTGTCCCATGAGTACATTACATGATGGTGAGGTTGGGCTTCTATTGAACCCGTCACCCACACAGTGGACATGGTACCCAATGGTAGATTTTCAGTCCTTTCCCTCCTCCCTCCTTCTCTTCTCCCCTCTCTAGGAATCCCAGGTCTGTTGTTTTCATCTTTATGTCCGTGTGTACCCTCATTAACTGTTTTTTAGTTGGGTGGTGGTTGTTGTTGAGTTGTTTGAGTTCTTTATATATTCAAGATATTAATCTCTTATCAGATATATGATTGGCAAGTGTTTCCTTCTATTCCATGGGTTGCCTTTTATACTCTCTTGATGGTGGCCACAAAAAGATAAATGCTGATAGAAGTACAAAAGTTTTAAAATTTTAATGAAGTGCGATTTGTCTCTATTTTCTTTTGTTGCCTGTGCTTTTGATGTCATTTCCAAAATCATTGCCAAACCCAATGTCATGAAATTTTTCTCCTATGTTTTATTCTGAGTTTAAAAATTTTAGCTGCTACATTTTAGTCTTCAGCCCATTTTGAATTAATTTTGTATTGGTGCAGGGTAAGATTCTAACCTCATTCTTTTTTCATGTGAACATTCAGTTCTCCTATCATCATTTGTTGAAATAAGTGTAATTCCTCATTGAGTGGTCTTGGCATCCTTGTCAAAAGTTATTTGGTTATATATGCAAGAATTTATTTCTGGACTTTCTATTCTATTCCATTGGTCTAAATGTCTGTCTATGCCACTACCATACTGTTTTGATTACAATAGCTTTGTAATAGCTTTGAAACTAGAAATTGTAACCCTCCAACTTTGTTCATTTTCAAGATAGTTTTGGCTATCAGGGGTCCTTAGGGGCCGTACAAATTTTAGGATGGATTTTTCTGTTTTTGCAAAAAAAAGTGTTTATGATTTTGTTAGAGATTGCATTGAATCTGTAGGTTACTTTAGATAGCATTGATATGTTAACAATATTAAATGTTTCAATTCAACTGCATGGGATATCTTTCCATTTATTGGAGTCTCCTTTAATTTCATTCAGTTATAACATGTTATAGTTTTCAGTGTACAGTCTTTGTCTCCTTGGTTAAGTTGATTCCTAAGTGTTTTATACCTATAGATTCTATTGTAAGTGGAATTGTTTTTATTTATTTTTTGTAAATTTATTATTTATTTTTTGTTCGTTGTTACTGTACAGAAATGTTCTGCATGTTGATTTTGCGTCTTGCAACTAGTTGATATTTTTTGCTTGGTGCTCGGTCTTTTAACTCCGTGTCCCATGGTTCTACTTTTCACAGTGGTCAGCATATATAAAATAATCATTCATTTCTATCACACAGAAATTTTGTTTGTATATAGTTCCAGTTTTATGAAAATTTGTTCTGGCTAGAGTTTTTTCTTGAAGCTCAAACATCTGTCAGTAATGAGTGAAAAAGAAAATCAATCTAATTTTTATTATATGTGTATGTGTGATACATACAGGTGAAAATCTGAAAGACTTAACATTTTAATTTGCGATTATGTAAATTTGATGTACTATGGAAACAATTATGGTTCCCAAAGTTGTTTTAACCTGCATAAAGAAGACTTATATACTTGTTCATTGTATTCAACAGGTCTAACAACTGAACACCTCCTATTTAAGTGGATTTGGGTCACACAGTCCATCCTGTTTGCCTATTGCTATAGCTTGGAAGTTTGTTCCCTCCAAGCCTCATGTTGAAAATCTATCCTCAATGTTGTAGGTAGGGCCCCATGGGAGGTGTTTGGGTCATGGTGGCAGATCCCTCATGAGCAGATCAATGCCCTTCCAAGAGGGTAAGTGAATTCCTACTCCATCAGTATCTATGAGAGCTGGTTGTTAAAAAGAGTCTGGCACCTCTTCCCAGGCTTCCACATCCTCTCTTGCCATGTGATCTCTGCGCATGCCAGCCTCTCCTTCCAATATGAGGGAAGGCAGCCTGCAGCCCTCACCAGAAGCTGAGCAGATGCTGGTACCAAGCTTCTTGTGCAGCCTGCAGAGCCATGAACCAAATAAACCTCTTTTGTTGATAAATCGCCCAGCCTTAGGTAGTCCTTCATAGCAGCACTAAACAGACTAATTTATCTGTTCAGCTAAGTCATAACCATAGGACCATTTTTAAAAGCAAAGACTTAAATTCTTTGACCAATATTTGATAAGAATAATAAAAAGCCTCATAAGCCAATTTTCTTTATGACTATAGATGCAAAACTGTTAAACACAGTATCATCCGATTTGAATTTTTTAAATGAAAACTATACCCAATCAAGTTTAATCTAGAAATTTTAAGATGACCCTTTTTAATCACATCATGTGATCAAAAGAAAAAAAATTATAAAAACCTTTTCATAGATGCTTTAAAGGCATTTATGAATTAATATATATTCATGAGTCAAAAAATACTTTCACTATACTAGAGTACTTTCAGTACTTCTATACAATAATAAAAGTGTTTAAAAGCAGCTGCCAATGTCCACGTAAAGAAAAAGTTAGAAAGCTGTCTCCCATCACTGCCATTATCTGTCACAATCTGGAAGTTCTAATCAATGAATAATAATACTAAAGGTATTATTATAATAGTAATACTAAGTGTATTTAAATAAAATGAAATAACCCTAGCATCTACAAGTAATGATTTTGTTGACTTTGAGCCCAAAAGATAATCCATTGGCAAACTATTAGAAAATATTAATGAATTAAAGAACATGGTCAGTGATCTATGTAATGTAAACAACGCAAACTCGGTAAACATTTCAGTCACAATAGTGATTTCTATGTTCATCGTTTTTTCACCGATTCTTTTATAAACATAAATTGTTTTTTGTACGATCTATTCCATTGCATAACTAATTTTGGGCCAGAGTGACATCACTTAATTATTGTAATTTTCTCATGTTACTCCTCTCACACACACCATTAAACTATTCAAATATTTTTTTTTTTTTTGGCATTTTAGCCAAGAATATTTGGTTTGTTCTTTAAATTAAATTTTAGAGGCACATAGTTCAACTTTTTTTTTTTTTTAACCTATTGGGATTTCTAGTCATAATTATATAATCACAGTACTTTTTCAGTAGAAGGACTGTAGAACTCAGCTGGCCCAATTTACCTCATTGTAGGCATAAGGTAAAAGGGCCTCAGACTTCAGATATTGACTCCTTTAATGGCTTGCAACAGCATTTACTACTGTGCACATATGACATGACTCTGCAAGAGATGGATATGGAAATGGGGCTATTCTCTAGAAACAGGATACAAACAGTTCAAATATTCAAGAAGGTTGGATTCAAGAAGCGTACTCACAATTTAATGCTCTAAAGAGAGCCCCTTCAAAGTTTTATAACACTATTCAAATCAGCTGGAACTTTACATTATATTTGAATTAAAAGGCATGATAATTGAAGAGGTGGAGAAACTGAAATAATGAGTGTGTGCAGTCGATCTGGGGTTAGAGGGAACTCGCTTACAAGAATACTGTATTTTTGGCCTGCTCTGAGGTCCTCATAGACTTTTCTTTACAAGACAAAGCAAGTATGACATTAAAAAAAATCATTTTACACTTGTCACTTTTGGTCCCAAGAAGATCGTTAACAGCGTGACAGGGAGATTGTAGTACAATAGTGAAGTAACAGTAGCACTGACAACCACAGTAACTATCATGATATGTTAATTTTACATCACACTTTTCTTAGAAAAAGCACTCCTAGGAGCTCACATATTTAATTACATTTTCATTCAGATCATTCTTCTGAGGTGGTCGGGGCAAATATTGCACACACACCCCCAAACACATGCAGCCTTAAAAAAAAAAAAAAAAAAAAAAACCAAAAAAACAGATGGTGGAACATGAGTAGCAAGAATTGAGGAAATCTCCAAAGGTCTCAGGCTACCAAGTGCAGCTTCCATGACAGCCTTTTTTTTAGGCAACATTATCTTTCCAACATTGATAATTACCAGTGGTCTTATCCTCCCATGGTCCTTGTAACTCAACAAAAGATTGAAAAAATAAAGTCTAATTTATTCCCTTATTGAAATATGTGCCAATAGAGGAAGGAATACTTTTGCAGGAAAAGTGAGGAGTTTTCAAGTGTTTTTCTTGCATTTATTTTTAGAACAATATCAAGGCAGTAGAGCAGCAAAACTCCATGTGCACCATTCCCATTTTGGTGCATGTGAATGCTACTTTCTGGAGCACAATTCCCATACTCAAAGATCTTTATTGAACTTTTAGGGGCAGGGCCATGATCATTTTTAAATTAAAGCATGATTTTATTGTACTACTAGAGTGGAAAACCACTGCCTTTGTACACTAAGGGTTGTTTGATGGTGATTTTATTCTAGTTTCTAAGTTGTTAGATTATGTAACATATAAAATGTCATCCTGTCTACTGTTCTTCTCATTGCTATAAAGAGGTATTTGACCTGGATAATCTGTTATTTAAGAGATAATACGATTTTGATTCTAAATGTAGAATAGAATGCCTTTCACGGACTACTTTTCCAAGTTCATGATTTTTGTGTTCTACACCCATATTTTTTGTGTTTTGTGTGGTACACTCAAAGCACAGTCCATCAGAAACATGTTTTACCTAGAGTATTCCACCAGAGATGGAAGAAGTGGGGACATAGTTCCAGACACCAAGAAGGGGTTATGGCTTCTTTGGAATGCACAGAGTCCTAGGAAAGACAACTCTCAATCAATCTAGTCTGTGCATGAATGTATTCATCATAGAGTTGTTATATAGCCAAAGGTCAATGTTCAAGATGAGCCTACATTATAAAGCACGACTCTGGTCAGTAAGCCTAAGTACTTGGTTTTATCACATCATGATATGCAGAGATTAAAAACCCTACATTCAAAAATCCATAAAACAGTAAAGATAGAAGAACAGCAGGCGGTCTAAGTCATCTAGTACAGGTGAGTGAATGAAGACTCACAAAGCTATCCAGAACATTAGCAACATATTTGGGTTGGACAGAGTCTCTATACTCCCATGTTTGTGCTCCATTAAGTGCCTATGTGTTTTTTGACTTGATTTCATAAATCTGTGCTCTGTCTTAGAAACTTCACTGTACTTGGGGAACATATAATGTCTTCTGCACCTTTTCTATTTCTGCCTTACACTCCCTACTTTCTCCCAATCAGTGTTTCTCTATCCTAAACAGGGTTTTAAAGGTAGAGGGTGCCTCTAGACTGACATTGACTGGGTCTGAGCCAGTAGTTGACTGACTTTCTAGATGACAATGACCCATAGGTAATGTTTAGGTCAAAAGAAATATTTGTTGCTCATAGATATTTTTGGAAGCCATAGGCAGTAAGAATGTTTCTTCAAATTAAAAAAACAAATTTTGTTTTTAATTATAGTATATCCTACATCTTTTTGGAGTTACAGAACTAGAGTAAGTGATAGAAGTGGAGTAGCTTTGGGAAGAATGTTGGATTTTAACAAACAAATCGACAGACTTCAGGATGCTTGCTAACGCAATTTTCTGTGATTGGCACCAAATATAACCAAAACCAGATTATTCAGCAATGCTGTTCTTTTTTTACTATTTCACAATGTTCTCATAAAATACCTTATAAGGAAGATAACCATGCACTGGATTGCCCTTGCTCTTAGAGAGCCTATCATGAGCAAAAAGTGTTAGGAAATTTTTATCAGCCCAGACCTGGGAAATTTCCCACATACTTTGGTTCAATGGTGAATTGTGAATTTAGGATACGTTTTACTGTCCCAAGTTGAGAGATAAAATGGCAGGTATTCTTTCAAATATGAAAAGGCTACTGATGCTTTAACCCAATAGAGTATGTCATGTTAGTAGCTTTAAAAAAAAAAAATTGGAATTCTATCCTGATGCACCCCCACGTGATTTGGTATATATATATATAATTTATTATAGTTTTTATAATATACTCACAAATGTGCTTGTCAAGGTTATGAGATATAATTTGGAGGCCCTGGAGTAAAATCCACTGACTTATGAATGCATAGACCCTGTGTACTTGCCTATCACAACCCATTATATAATCCACTGATCACAGTTTTCCTGAACATAGTCATTCATTTATCCACATGTTTTATTGATATCATGACTTAACTCATATTTGTTTAACCCTTTGTAATTAATAAAGGATATTTAGGCGATTTTCTCATTTGATCTTGATAGGACTCCTGTTGAGCTTAATATCGACTTTTAAAGATAAGAAAAATAAATGCATAAACAGCCTGACACTCCTGAGTATACATAGCTTGCAAATGAGACCACGATGGTGCAACTTCAGAATTTTTGATTGCAGATCCGGCATTTATTCCACCACATGTCAGCTGCAAGGCATTTTGTGAGAAGCTGGAGAGAAGATGACTTTCCTTGCGTGGTTCTGGAGGAATAAGGATGTTGAAGTGCTAGGCCTCTGAGGAGTTCCATATTAACATCTCAGTTTTGCAGGCAAGGTTTGGCATGGGAGTATTGTGACCATGGCACTGTAGGGCAAGATAACTCAATGTCAAAAGATCTGGGTCTTAGACATGATTGACACTTTATTATTTCGGACTTTTCCTCCGTTGTACAGTGAGTAGCCGAATTGTTAAATATTTAAGATCAGTGATCAGCAAACTACAGCTCTCTGGGCCAAATATAACCTATTTTTCTCAACAAGGTGTTGTTGAAACATAGCTATGCCCATTTGCTTAAGTTATTTTCTATGACTCCTTTTACTCTATGATAGCAGGGCTGAGTAGTTGCCACAGAGAATGTAAGACCTGCAAAACCCTTTACCGAGAAAGTTTGTTGTGTCTTGTTTTTGCCCTTTTCTATTTTCTTTTATTTTACTTTAGTTTGCTTTATTTTACTTTATTCTATTTTATTTGTCAATGGGAGAATAAGCATTTTTTTAAAGAAGTATTTTTGCAGTACATCTTTAGCTAATGGGGGGGCATTTGTCTTAGCCAACAAAGATTCGGCTGTCATTGTAGAAGCTCCCTGGAGAAGCCGTCTCATTCCAGGGACTAAGAAAGGTGTTTTCTAGGTCTATATCACATTTCCACAAATACAGGTTCAATTAAAGTACCTTTTCTTTTAATTTTTCCCATTCTTTATTGTCATTCAGCCTTGAGTTGAGCCAGTGAGATTGGTAAGAGCTGCCCCCTGGAGACCTCCTGCAAATGCTATTCCGAGGAGTAGTGGTTTCCCGATGTGCGTCTCATACAAAACCAAACAATACAAATAATGCTTCTATTGTACCTTTCTTATGGTTGGTCTCAAGGGGGTGAGACTGTCATCATAAAGCACAACAAAGCTGCTATAGAAATGGACAGACAGAGGAGATAGTAGTCTGAGGGCATCAGAACCCCAACAGAAACTTCCTCTAAACTGACAGCTGAAAGCTGCAGGGTTTTTTCTTGGTTATTCACTGAAATGTGAAGATTTCTCATCTCAGTGGGTAGTTGAAGAATATTTTTACTATTATTTACATGTAAATTATTGAATAGATTATCAAAAAGATTATATTTATAATTCTTAAAATATTAACAGAGAAGCAGGAATAATTTTAAAATCCCAGATTGTTAAATGGTAACTGCTAACAGGCTACTTTAGGTTATTTCTTCCATTATCTTGCTAGATTTCTTCCAGTATGTAACACTACCAAAAGCTCAAGCTAGGTGTATGAATGTGGAGTTAGATTTATTGAAATTCATCATTGTTTGGGATCCCAAATTGCTTTGGTTATTCTGTTTTTAAAAATAATGTCTTGATTTTTATTTATTTAGGAGCATTCCTTTGCTTAATCATATCTCACACTTCTCCCTCTCCTATTTGTTTGTTAAAAGTAGTTTTTCAACATTTGGTGCAAAGATGTATTTACATAACTTGTATGATTCATAATATTCCTATATGCAGAATTCGGAAGACAGATTGTCATATAGAGGGAAGCCAGACTGCAAGGAAAAATTCTTTCTATAGGACTTACTGCATAAACATGAAGGAAGAAAAATCTGACCTGTTCAGATTTCTGTTCAGTTTCTTATTTTTGGTGTCCTCAGAACTCACGTTTTGTGGTCTGAAAAGTAAGTACCAACTAACTTGCTTTTTATAATTAAACTCATATTAGACCTGTGAAATAGCTAAGAGTTGGCTGTTAGATTCAAAAGATGAATAAGATCTCTCCAGGATAACCCAGTAGTATTATGGAGGTTTCAAAATATTTCTTTGCTTTTGGTATAGAAGGCGAAGCAGAATGATTACAGTTGGAAAAAAGATCTCGGCTTGGCAAGACTGTTCAAAAGCCATTATAATGTTAATTAAAGAATGTTCACAGAAGAAAAAGAAAACTATCTGTGTACTGGGTTCCAATCCATGGGTCAAGCAGAGGAATTTTGCCCCCACCCAAAGCACCAAGTCCTACAGCTGGATGTTTAGAGCATGTCTGATCTCTGCCTTGTTGCCTCTGGCCAATTCATCACATGAAAGCTCAGTCAGCAGTGTCTTGGTATTCCCTGGTTGACTGACATCATGCCAGTTAGTGAAAATCCCACACTTGAGTGGCGCTGTGTTAGGGTTTGGGAAGCAGAGAGCTATCATGCCGGGGCAGATATCCTATATCCATCCCAGAGTCAGAGGGTCTTTTAGGAGCAGCCAGATAAGCTGCTTACTTCAGAAATCTTTATTGCACATTTTTTTCCACAACCCAAGACAGGCATTATCACCTCCAAAACACTCTAGTCCCCGTGGCTGTATAGCCCAAGAAATCTATGTAGCTCATTCAAGCTACAGCAATGGACAGAAGCACCTATTGCTGTATTGAGCTCTTTAAACATAACAATCTAAAATACCCAGAATAATTTTCCATAAATCCAACACGAGTTCTTTTCTTATTGAAGAGTAATATCAGAAATTAAACCTTATAAGTACCCAAAAGCAATTACAAAACGAAGAGATTATGGTGGCAATATTGTAAATGGGAACTCACTTAAATGTCAAAGCACTTGTCATAAAAATGGCAATAATGATGCTAAACACCATACACTGAGTTTTCAAATATTTATTTCTTTATTTTTTTCTCTATTTATCATAATGAGGTTCAAACAGCCACCACCAAACTGACTGTGGAAATAATTATATCATCACCATCATTTGCTGGTGAAACACAAATAACTCCGTCATTCTGTCCTATGGGCACTTACTAATGGAAGAAGAATCAGACATAAATCCCTACAGGTAAAATGACAGGACATTACAAACCTCACAACTTGGAGCATAATTATAAATCTGCATGCTAATAAGCCCTACTTTAAATATACTAATCATAGCAAAAACGGCAATAAACAGAGAATTATTTTTTCAGACTGACTGCTACTGTTTGCTTGTCATAAAATTTCGTTTTTGAACATGTGTTGTTGTATTTGGTATTTATTCTAGCCTACTTATTGATCCAGTTCAATCTAGTTTCTTGAGAATAAGCTGCATGCCTGCTCCTCCTATCCATCCTTTATGAGAACTAGTCAAGTTGCTTCTGTGTACAGGTATTGTGCTAAGCTGCAAGGAGATACTAGGGAGATACGTGGCATGAGCTTGATCTTATAACAACTTGTAGCCTGGTTGAGAGAAATTAGAAATAGAAATATACATGCCAATTGGAAAAACTGGAGGCAAAAATAAACAGAAAAACATAGATTCTTCTACTAAATTTACCAAAGCTCATATCAGATGGGAAGACTGCTATGGATAACAAAAATCATGTAATTTAAGCATAGCAGCTTTTAAGCCAGGATAGCAAAAGGGAAGAATTCCTAGAACAATACTTTTGTGGTAGACTTTGATCTAGGTACCTTTACTTGTGTGTTTTGCAACATAACTCCCCTGTACCGTTGTAAGAGAAATTCATACCCCTTGTTTTATAGATGATGGAAGTGAAGACTTTAAAACCTCTTCTCACCTTTCAAATTTCAGCCAAAATGATACCTCTTCTTCAGAGAGAGTCTTTTAGGTGCTTTTTGCATTCCTGTGGCATTGTGTGCATATCTCTACTATAACACTCAATCCAGTGAATAGCACCTAAGTGCATGTCCACCTTTCCTAAAGGTTGCACTTAACTTTTGTGCCTTTCTGCCTTCAGTGCTGGGTACACCACTTTCAGCATAGCAGGTACTAAAAACATTTGCAGAATGAAAACAGTGAAAAACTGCTTGTATGGCAGAGCTGAGACTAATGTTTGTTTTTTGTTTGTTTGTTTTTTTAAATTATGCCCTTACTAATGCTTTTTCCACTAGTCCATGCTGTTTAGGCAGATGAGGAAGGAACAAAATTTAAAATTTTATCCTGTTCTTTTTTATGAGAGGAGTTTAGGGAAACAACTGGGTACCAAAATGAGTTGAACAATGAGATAGTCAATCAGGTGGTGTGCAGAAAGTTGAAAGTATTCTTAGAGTACTTCCACAAAAAGACACTGAACTTTCTTGGAAAAAAAGGTCTCAGTCATTTAACATAATGCTCATTAAATTATCATCAACATTTCTCTGGACCTGGAAACAACAATATAGGAATTCATATGGAAACATAAATGACCACAAATAGTAAAACAAAAACAAACAAACAAACAAACAAAAAAACCCCAGAAAAAACAAAACAAAACAAAGCAGGAGGTATCACACTCCCAGACTTTAAAGTGTATTATAAAGTACAATAATCAAAACAGCCTGGCACTGGTACAAGAACAGGTATATGGACCAATGAAACAAAATAGAGATTCCAGAAGCAAAACCTCAATTTCTCAATCAACTCATTTTCAACAAAGCCTCCACTGTCAACCACTGGGGAGAGACCCTATTCAGTAAATGATGCTGGGAAAATTGGTTGACCACATGCAGAAGATTAAAACAAGACCCCCTACCTATCACCATACACAAAAATCAACACTAAATGGATCAAAGACCTAAACATAAAACCTCAAACTGTAAGATTCTTAGAAAATTCAGGAGACACCATTATGGAAATTGGAACTGGCAACCAATTCCTGATCAAAACCCCAAGTGCCCATGCCATAAGAGATAAGATAGACAAGTGGGACCTCATCAAGCTGGCAAGTTTCTGCAAAGCCGAAGAAACCATTAGGAGAGAGGGAGACAGTCCACAGACTGGGAAAAAATGTTTGCCAACTGTGTATCTGACAAAGCCCTAACTAACATCTAGGATCTACAAGGAACTCAAACATGACAAAAAGAAAAAACAAACAGCCCCATTACAAAGTGGGCAAAAGATATGAATAGATACTTCTCAAAAGAAGCCATACAAGGCCAGGCGTGGTGGCTTAAACCTGTAATCCCAGCACTTTGGGAGGCTGAGGTAAGGGAATTGCCTGAGCCCATGGGTTCGAGACCAGACTGGGCAACTTGGTGAGACCTCATCTCTACAATAAATCAAAAAATTAACCAGTCTTGGTAGCATGTGCCTATCATTCTGGCTACTTGAAATATTGAGGCAGAAGGATTGCCTGAGCCTACCAGATCAACTCTGGGGTGGCCGTGAGCATGCCACTGCGCTCCAGGCTGGGCGATGGAGTGAGACTCCAACTCAAAAAAAAAAAAAAGGCACACAAGCAGTCAACAGATACACGAAAAAATGCGCAGCCTCATTGGTCATCAAAGAAACGCAAATTAAAACCATCCTGAAATACCACCTAACTTTAGTCAGGCTGGCCATCATTAATAACTCAAAAAACAACAGATGCCGGAGAGGTTGTGGGGATAAGGGAACACTTCTACAATGTTGGTGGGAGTGTAGATTAGTACTACCTCTATGGTAAACAGTGTGGTGATTCCTAAAAGATCTAAAATCGACCTTCCATATGACCCCACAATCCCCCTACTGGGAATATACCCGGAGGAAATCAAATCACTCTATGAAAAAGATAACTGCACATGCATGTTTATTGCATCATTATTCACAAAAACAAAAGCATGGAACCAAATGTGCTGTTCATTGAAAGAGGACCGGAAGAAAAAAATGTGGTGTATATACATGACGGAATATTATGTAGCCATAAAGAAGATCAAAATTATAAACTTTGCAGCAACTTGGATGGACTTAGAGTCTATAATGCTGAGTGACCTATCACAGAAACCAAGAACTGAATGCCACATGTTATCATTCACAAGCGGACCTTGAACAATTATCATAAAACCATAAGAAAGGGATTGGCAGTAGTGAGAAACTGCCAGGGGAGGGGGGTGGGATTGGCAGTAGTGGGTAACTGCAGCAGGGGGTGGTGGTGGGAACACCTCATCAACAAGGGTACCTTCATAATGAACATTTGTATACCTAGCCCTGAATTGTACCTTGCATCTTTAATTTAGAAATTTTTTTTTTAAAAAGACCTCTCAATTTGGCCTGAAATACGTTGGAGATTTGAGTATTCGACATAATTACTCTGGTCTTTGCTTCATTTTAATTTCATTTCAGGGGCTATATCATCAATCTTTAATTTACATCTGGAAATTTAAAGAATTGAAGAATTGGATTGAATGAGCTTTATTACATTGTGCTTAGGAATGTGCAAAGGCATCAATGATTGCTTGATTAATAGTCATAGTAGTTCACCAATCTTGAACTAATTTTGAAAGAGATGTGCAAATAGTTCCAGAAACTGGTAATTAAAGGAAAGCAATAGAAATATTCATTCTGGATGGGAAAGAACAATATTATTCCACCAAAAAACCTAATGTCAAGGACATTCCTAATAGGAAAAGAGAATCTTGGAAGAAATGCTGAGGTAAAAATGAGTTTGCTTTTCTTTTTAGTAGGACCATATGTTTACACTGCTGTGTGGGAAACTTTTAGGTAAAAAGATCAAGGAACCTTACCTTACTGTTATCTTGTAAGTGAAAGGTTAAAAATAGATTTTGAAGACAAACTATTTCAGACACTGAAAAAAAGATTGAATTGTACTTTTTGCCTATTTCAATATCCCATTGAATATTAATTAGCAGAAAACATAAGAAAATGCATTATAGTGTACTGAAAAACTAGATATCTATACCTATCAGAAAACAAGACCGCATATAATGTGCTTTCTTCTAAGTTAACAAATCTCCAGTTAACAAATCTATAACAAAGCTAATTTGGCACCTATTTAGCTGCCTTCCTGCCTTCTTGCCTTTCTTGCTTGTTTTCTTCTCTCTCCCTTTCTTCTTTCTTTTTTTCTTTTTTTGGGCTGGCTTAGAAGTAACTCAAGTTAATGATGGGTAGTGGTCTCTTTCCTTGTTTTTGAGATTGTCAGAATTTTTAGTTGTTTGATTTGTTTGAAAGACCATCCTATTTGGTGATTCAGTCAAGTCACTTAACTTTTTTTCTTTTTCAACAGCACAGAAAGGGTGAAGAACTGTCTCTTGTGCATGGTAGGGTAGGAGACACACTTCCTTCTCCTTCCCTTTCCTCTTTCCCTCCTCTTTTTTGTCTTTCTTTTTTGTTTTCCTGATTCTTCTTTATGAGTCACACAATGCTTTCACTACACCCCTCTAGTCAAAAAGGAAATCAGGTATTTCCACTTGTATGTTTTGTTAGAACTTTAAACTAACATGTCTAAATGGATTTCACCATCGTTTTCTCTCTAATTCATCTACACTTTCTGATAACACTGTCACCATTTATAACAAAATCTGTTCATTTAGACTTCTTTTTTTCACAAGTCCCGTATGCCCAGACATTAATGCCTCCACAGTTATTTGGCTACATTGTTTTTTCCCCCTCTCAGTGTTTTGGGATTCATTATATTATTATTGAACTTTTACAAATAGCCTTTATTGAGTTGTTTCTCTAACAAGTCATATCTTATAAAATACATCTGATTAATGATTACTAGTTTTATATTCTTTAAGTACAGCTTTAGTCATATCATGATGAAGCCCAAAAACATTTGCTATCAACTTAGTGTCTCCAAAATAAGAGTTCAACTTTATCTTAGAATTTAAGGTTGTTCTGAGGATTTGACATATATGTAATGGTGATGTCTGGGTGAAAACAAAGCAGAGAGAAGTTCAAATAATAATATCTTCATTTCAGGGTTGTTTGGAAGATTAAGTAGGATATTTATAGCATGTACTAAGTACCACTACTCTAAATTGAGCTAAAAATGTTAGTTATTGTTGTCATCCTCTATCAGGGAATTGTTGGAGTAGTGAAAGAAAGAGATTGTCTCCCTCTTTACTCTGGCTAGATTACATAAAACATTGTTATAGTCTGAGATAAATAGATAAATACATTTTAAGACAGTTTTATCAGCACGTTGGATTAAAAGCTTGATTCAGAATTTGTTTATTCATACTTTTCTTGTGTAATTTATCTTGGAAGCATTATACAACAAAAATTAACAAACCCTTGCTGCAAAAACCCACATTAGGGCCTCACAAATGTAGCTATATTCTGTAATTTAAACTGGGCATTTTTAATACGATTTTAAAAATTACATGGCTGTATTATTCAAATGAGAAAAGTAGTTGATGTGCATTCAGATTAGTTCCTTAATAAGGCTTTTAAAAAACTCTATGGCCATAGTACAATGATAATTTGCAATACCCCATTGGTTTCAATAAAGGGGCAAACAAAATGGTTTAAGTTATCTTAGGGAGCTTAATATGACATAGTATAAAAAGTAAGAGAGTTTTTTTAAACTCAGAAAATAAAAAGACACGAAGTAAAATATATGCATTCTGCCCACTTATGTTCTCAAAGGAGGATCCAGCTTCCAGGATACCAGTATAAACTGAATTTGTAATAGGTGAGATTAACCTCCTGTTTGCTCTTCAACTATGAGTAGGCTAAGACTTGTAGGAAAGTTCTGGAGCTGCAGGAGAAGGCACTCAGCAAGAAGGCTTAAACCCCATGAGGCATTCAGAAAAAAAAAGAATTTCTACCTCAAAAGAGCATGTGAGAGAGTTATTTTATCTAGAAGTTCTTTGACCCAAAGGAAAAGGTCCTGGATGTTTGAATATGGCTTCCTATTCAAGGAAAATAACTCACCTGAAATCAAGACTGGTATTTTAAAGAGGATTAAGATTAGGTTTCTTCTAAAGCAGTATGACCTTGTTCTAAGGTTTCTGCTAAACTTGGTGTCACCACAGCTGGCATCTCTCAGCTGCCCCAGTCACCCTACAAAGTATGTAGCTCCAAAGCATTACATTACAAGAGCTTTTGGATCTAGGAAAACCTCATGCTTACTTTATTACATATTGCCAGTGACAACAGGCCATATGATGATAGGGGACCTACCCATTGTTCTAAAAATTCCTAAGTCTGAGAGTTACTTGCTCATCTTTACTGAGGCTATGGTCTGTGATTACATGTTTCTGGTTTTCCATTTTATCACCGGCAGGATGTCTATCTTGATGATGTTTCCTGATTTCACTCTCTGTTGTGTGTTACTTTTTAAAAACTTTTTTCAAGCCGGGCTCGGTGGCTCAGCCTGTAATCCCAGCACTTTGGGAGGCCAAGGTGAGTGGATTGCCTGAGCCCACAGGTTTGAGACCCACCTGGGCAACTTGGTGAGACCTCATCTCTACAATAAATCAAAAATTAACTGGGTGTGGTAGTGTGCGCCTATAGTTCCAGCTACTTGGAAGGCTGAGGCGGAAGGATCGCCGGAGCCCAGCAGGTCGAGGCTGCGGTGGCCGGGAGCGGCCATTGCACTCCAGTCTGGGTGACAGAGTGAGACTCCAACTAAAAAAAAAAACAAAAAACTTTTTTCAGAAGGAAAAATGACATGTACTTTAGTACCTACTTAAAGGCTCAAGATGACACTGACAGCTGTGCCATCTGGCTAATACTCTTATTTACAACTGATAGAATTGACTAAATTTGACTTTTTTTTAATGGTAATCATCCACTTAATAACTGCCCTTCTCTATGCATGGTCTACTAATGTTAACTATTATTAGTGCAGAGTGATAAACGTAACATTTTACTTTTAGCTTTGTGTAGTGACCTGTATATTTTGCTGTGCATATCAACAGAAAGTGTAGGTCCCTAAAAACCTTTGACATTTTTTTTTTTGAGTTGGAGTCTCACTCTGTCGCCCAGACTGGAGTGCAGTGACCACTCCCGGCCACCGCAGCCTCGACCTGCTGGGCTCTGGCAGTCCTTCCGCCTTAGCCTTCCAAGTAGCTGGAACTACAGGCGCGTGCTACCACACCCGGCTAATTTTTGATTTATTGTAGAGATGAGGTCTTGCCAAGTTGCCCAGGCAGGTCTCGAACCCGTGGGCTCAGGCAATCCACTCACCTCAGCCTCAATCCACTTACCTCAGCCTCCCAAAGGCGTGGGAATACAGGCTGAGCCACTGAGCCTGGCTTGACATTTTGTTTATAGGGCTTATTCTACTAGAGAGCCATATTTTGCAGAAATTGGATCTAAGTTGCAATATTTAGGTTGAGTAGGTCTTTGTTGTTCAGCAGGACTTTACTGCATGACCCAAGTCATTTGGTTCCAATTACAGATGCCCAAAATATGTTCTAATATGTGTCTTAAAACTTCCTTACTTAGAAACGATACGTAATGCATCCCGTATTACAGGGACAAAATAATTTGCTTTTCAGAGATTTTATAAACCAAAGAGCACATCACATATAGAGAGATCAGATACAACAATTTTGGCTTCAACTGTTACCTTTGAGAATATTCAAACAGCTACTATAGTATACTATAGTGGTTGAAACACTGAATAAAGCTAGCTATCTGGATTTGAATCTCAGCCCTGCCTCTCCTTGGCCTTGTGAGCTAGGGCAAGGTCTTTTCTTTAGATATCTTATTTGTTAAATTGAAATAATACTACTATTCACCTCCTAGAGCCCTTTTGAAATGTAAATGAGTTAATAGGTAATAAGTGCTTAAACTATTTCCTGGTACAGAGTAAAAGCTCAATAAGTATAATTTCTCTGCAGGATCTTACCTGTTGTCAAGAGTTTATAAAAGCTAAATTGCAAAATTCACAGGTAATGTTTAATTAGAACACATTTGAAATGCAACTCCTTTGATGACACCATATTTAGATAACATCCTGATAGAAGACCTTTTAGATCCTTTTGCTAGATAAGTCCAGAGTGTTTTCCATGAAGAAAAACAGAAAGTTTGGAGGTTACAATTATTTTAGGAAAAATCTTTATATTTTTATGTGGATTAAAATATGCCAGGTTTATACACTTGATTTTTAATTCCACATTATTTATACTTCTTATAAAGTAAACATATAGTTGGCTAGACAAACAAATTTACAAATAATTATCTTTTTATTATTTCAATCCATTTTGGTAGGGACCACTAGAATAAGACTATCCTTAAAATGGAAGATAAATCTTTTGGTTTTATTTTGCTATACTTTTTTCCCCCTACCTTTAACTTTTTAAAATAAAGAATGTTATATAACTTTCAGAATTATATGGGCTTATACTATGAGGAAGGGCATGCTTATATGTCTTGCTCTTCCTTTTGAGGTGTAGATCCTCTTGAGTCTGGTCTTTTGTTAATGACTTGGTTGACCAATAGACTGTGGTGGAAGTGATGTTCCAGAATTTCCAAGATTTGGTCAACCTGCTCTTAGTATGTTTGTTCTTAGTAGAAAACAGCCTCTCTGTAAGAAGTCCTACTAGCTTTAGACTGTCATGCTGTGAGGAAGATCAAGCTAGTCATGTGGGCAGGCCACATGGAGAAACAGAGGCACACATAGTCCCAGCTTTTTCCAGCAATCTGACCTGGGTGTCACATAGGTGAGTAAAGATGCTATCTTAGATACTGCACTGCCAGAAGACAAAGTGGAGAAGAATTGAGAAAGCCACCAAACTGACTGAACCAAGACCCCAAGTATGTGACTCAGTTGAGCTGTCCCAGCCATCTTTACCCATTCAAGTCATCTTAGTTGAGGCCCCAAATTTTGTGGAGCAAAGACTAGTCATTCCACTGTGTCTTACTCAAATTCTTCACCCACAAAATTTTTAACATAATAAACTGCTTATTGTTTTATCCCACTAGCATTTTGGGTGGTTGTTATACAGCAATAAATATCTGGGACAAAGAAAAACAGTATTGTATGACTGAGGGTCCATAGTCTCAGTTTAAAATTTAAGACTTGGTCTTTTTTTGTCTCTCTCTTTTTTTCTCCTCTCTTCATAACTCCTTACTGAGAAAACAAACAAAATCAAACAACAGCCCCTCCCACCCCCACTACTGTTTGCTACCATTTAAATATCCTTATTTCCCTCTGATTGATATTCCACCCACAGGTCACCAAAGTCTAAAAGACTTTCCCTTGCAAAACATATACATTTTGCTTGATACAAAAAGATAAAGTTTGCATACAAAGTAATCGATATTACACTTTGGTTTTGCTATTTGAAGTCCTGCTTTCACTCACCCAGTGTGCCTAGAAACAAAGACGGTATTATTATGAACATCATACTTGGGTTTTTAATTTTCAGTGATGACTTTATAGCTCAAACACACGCCAAGGGAGGAAGCAAGGCGGGTACATAGCCACAGAGAGCCTGCTGAGTACGTGCAAACAACACTTGAGCACAGGTCTAGAGGAGTGAGTCTATTGGAACTTTAACAATGGCATTTTCTGTTTTCAATTAAATGGTGGTTCATTTAGGAGGTACTGTTCCCAAAGGAACAATCATTTTTGAGACTCTAAAATCTCTGAGTAGTATATTTTAACTCCATCAACTCTCATTGCCTTCTGTAAAACATCACAAAATCTCAAGGTTAGAATTTATTTTATGAAGAAGGAATGTTTGTTTTTTTGTTGTATCTTTCTCCAAGGAGAGAAAAGGTAAACACACATGGTCTTAAACTGTGTTGAGCTATTTAAAACTCTAACTTACAACTAGTGAAGAAATACAGGTTCTGATAGTCATAAAGCTTTTATTCACAGGCAGTTCTATTTTTAAGTGTTTCCTCAGAGAACATCCCTCTCCTCTCCTTCATCCTTTCCTCCTCTGTACCTTTTGACTGACGGCTAAATATGGCATTTGACTGGGGTTTCCTAACTAATTACTATTTTTAAAAAAAACAGAACTAAGCTGGGCTCGGTGGCTCAGCCTGTAATCCCGCGCCTTGGGAGGCTGAGGTGAGTGGATTGCCTGAACCCGTGGGTTCGAGACCTGCCTGGGCAACTTGGTGAGACCTCATCTCTACAATAAATCAAAAAAAAGTAGCTGGGCATGGTAGCACACCTGTAGTTCCAGCTACTTGGAAGGCTGAGGCAGAAGGATTGCCGGAGCCCAGCAGGTCGAGGCTGCGGTGGCTGGGAGTGGCCACTGCACTCCAGTCTGGGCGACAGAGTGAGACTCCAACTCGAAAAAAACCCCCAAAAACAGAACTATCACTTTTTTTGGATAGTCTTCATTTATTAATTGGGACTTGTATTTAAGATTTACTTTGACAGTTTTTTAGATGCCTAGGAGTCTCTTTCTCTTTCTCACATACAAATCTATCTGCTTCTTTTCTATATAATCTTCCTTTCAGTCATTCACCCATTTATCTATCAATCTATGTATGAGATTGCTGGGACCTTAGCATTCTTTCAAAAACTCAGGTTTTAAAAGCCCAAAGAGGTTCCTCAGGACTGTTCACACACCATTCTGTCGGCAAAAGTCACCGCAATGCATATGCCATATTTTCTTCTTGTACCTAGGTTCTGATTGGATGTGGGCCTCTAAAGTTAATTGAGGGAGTTTTAGAGTCACTATGGGACAGAATCCTTCCTGAAAACGTCTGTGATAATGTCACGAGTTTTCTCTTGATATTTTGTTCTTCTGGTGACCCAGGCTAATACCTGGGTTATCATTAATCTTTTTTGTCTTTCTTTAATGACACAAATTCAATCTGTAAGTCAATCCTGATCTCTCCAGTACAATATACTATCACCTTGGGACTAACAAAAGCAGCTTGTCCGTCTCCTTGCTTTTTTTTCCTCACAAGACAGAATTATTATTTTTTTCTTAATAATCTAAGGGAGATTGTATGACCTGGAATGGCCTCCCAGCCCTGACTCCGCCTAGGGTTAGCTCTCTGACCTTGTCAGCTTCCACTCTCCCTAGCCTGCTTGTGTTCCCTAGCACAGGTCTGTCTCCAGAGTCTCCAGTTGCCACCACTGCAAGGCCTTTGCTCTCCCCTCAAGTGGTGTGCTCTCTTCCAGCTGTCTGCAGGGCTCACTTTGTCTCTTGGTTCAAAGCTCAGTGGGCATTTCTCTGTATTAGTTAGATTATTCCAACTAAATGAGTCTCTTCGATACCATACCATTCTTTCTCAGATTTATTTTTCTTTACAACATTTATTATTATATAATGTAGAGGAATCTAATATATATATACCATAACATATACTATTTAATATATTATGTATCATATAGATAGATGCATGTATTTTATATAACATGATTATATATTATATATTGATTTTTTTAACTTGGTGATTGCCTGTCTTTCACAACAGCAGAAAGTGTTTCTTGTCGTGTTCACTTTTATATTCCCAGCAGCAGAAGCAGGGACTATCATAAAGTAGTGCTTTATAAATGCTTGTGAAACAAATGGAAGTTGCTGGTCTTCGGGGTGTCAAAGCTGAGTTGAAATGGGTGTTTGGATAAAAAGAATGGCCTGTCCTCAATTCTGTACCACATAATATACACATATAATACACTTGGGGCCAGTGTTTTACCTTGTTTACCCCAAGAATATCACAGTCTGTGATCTTTGCCTCTTCCCAAACCAAAAACCAAACATTTATGAACAAAACCCCGATTCCTTCATGTTTGCACACCCCCTCGTCACAAGAAGGAGTTAAATTAGTTCATGCCTGATTTCTCAACTATTTGTCCCCATACATTCTTTCTGACTTTCTTTGCCAATCATCTCTCCCAATGCACACATTCCTGTCAAAGTGTCTCAGTCCTACATGTAGAATAGAAGCCTCAAAGTACATATTCTTTTACACAAAAGAAATGGGAGGAGATGGAGAAATGTTTCCTTTTGGTAGTAGCTTCTGATTCTGAACAATTGCCCAAAGGAGGAAAAAATGTGAGGTGGGAGATGGGGGAGGGAAAATAGAATCTCAATTTCACATTATTGATCTGCAACCTTCTTATTGCTTAATAATCTGTTTTTTTTCTTTCTTGAAAATATAGTACTAAAACATTGCCATGATGTCAATTATATTTTTACAGTACCTTAATTATCAGCAGCATAGTATTTCATTTTCTAGTGCCATAGTAAAATTTATGTATTCAATCTCTTTTAGGTTATTAGGCTGCTTCCAATTTCTTACTATTGCAAACAAAATTATCATGGATATTCCTGAGACTAACAGCTGGCTTAAGGTTTTTGTGCCTTGTTAAAGTTAATAATTGGCCTCCAGGATTATTGAAACAATTTGCAAGATGGTTGAGAAGTCCTAAATCTTGTCACCCCACGACGTTAAGTCTTTTCAATCTTTTTTTTTTTAGAATAATAATAATACTTTTAATTACACCAGTGTATTTTTTTACCTAATTTTTTATTTTAAAGATGTGGGGTACAATTCAGGGTTAGATATACAAATGCTAATTATGCAGGTACCCTTGTTGATGAGGTGTGCCTTCCCTCTCCCCCAGTAGGCTTTCACTGCTACCAATCCCACCCTCCCCCACCCCCGTATTTTCCCACTATTGACAATTCTTTTCTTACAGTTTAACTATAATTGTTTAAGGTCTACTTATGAATGAGAACATGTGATACTCAGTTCTTTATTTCTGTGATAGATCACTCAGTATTATAGACTCTAAGTCCATTCAAGTTGCTGTGAAGTTCATAATTTTGTTCCTCTTTATGGCTGTGTAATATCCCATCTTGTATATGTACCATATTTTTTATATCCAGTCCTCTTTCATGAGCAGCATGGTTGGTTCTATGTTTTTGCTATTGTGAACAATGCTGTAATAAACATGTGTGTGCAGGTATCTTTTTCATAGAGAGATTTGATTTCCTCTGGGTATATTCCCAGTAGGGGGATTGTGGGGTTATATGGAAGGTCGATTTTTAGATCTTTCAGGAATCTCCAAACTCTTTTCCACAGAAGTTGTACAAGTTTAGACTCCCACCAACGATGTAGAAGTGTCCCCTTTTCTCTGCATCCTCTCCAGCATCTGTTGTTTTTTGAGTTATTGATGATGGCCATCCTGACTGGAGATATCGGTGGTATCTCAGTGTGGATTTAATTTTCATTTCTTTGATGACTAGAGAGTCTGAGCTTTTTTTCCATGTAGCTGTTGGTTGCTCATATGTCTTCTTTTGAGAACTGTCTGTTCATATCTTTTGCCTAGTTTGTAATGGGGAAATAAATGTGCAAAAGACAGTCTCATTTCTATACACCATCAATAAACAAACAGAAACCCAAATAAAAAGCAGAATCCTATTCACAATAGTCACCAAAAAATGAAATACCTCGGCATCTTCCTAACAAGAGAGTGAAAGACCTTTACAACAAAAACTATAAAACTCTGCTCAAAGAAATCAAAGATGACACAAACAAATGGAAAAATATTCCATGCTCATGGATTGGAAGAATCAACGTTGTTAAGATGTCCATCCTACCCAAGGCCAATCTAGAGATTTAATGCAATACCAAATAAATTACCAGCATCATTCTTCTCAGACCTGGAAATGACAATACAGGAATTCATATGGAAACATAAATGACCATGAATAGCAAAAACAATCTTCAGCAAAACAAAACAAACAAACAAAAAACAAAGTATGAGGTATCACACTTCCAGATGTTAAACTTTATTATAAAGCGACAATAATCAAAACAGTTTGGTATTGGCACAAGAGCAGGCATATAGACCAATGGAACAGGACAAGAGATTCCAGAAGCAAAACCTCAATTTCTCAACTAACTCATCTTTGACAAAGCCTCCATCACCAACCACTGAGGTGAAAGGAACCTATTCTGTAAATGGTGCTGGGAAAACTGACTGACTACATACAGAAGATCAAAACAAGACCCCTGCCTATCACCATACACAAAATTCAAGTCTAAATGGATCAGAGACCTAAATGTAAAACCTCAAACTGTGAGATTCTTAGAAAATGCAGGAGACACCCTTATGGAAATTGGAAATGGCAACCAATTCCTGATCAAAACCCTGGGTGCCCATGCCATAAGAGATAAGATAGACAAGTGGGACCTCATCAAACTGTCAAGCTTCTGCAAGGCCAAAGAAACCATTGAGAGAGCAGGGAGACAGCCCACAGACTGGGTACAATATTTGCCGACTGTATATCTGACAAAGGCCTAACATCTAGGTTCTACAAGGAACTCAAACGTGCTGAAAATAAAAAAAAAAAATAAACAATCCCATTTTAATCTTTTAATCTTTGAAAATAATAGACCTCAAATGACATCTCATTTTTTTTAAAAAAAATGTGTATTTATTTAATACTTCAATTCTAACACTTTATATTTAGCAAACATTTGGATATCCTGTTTTGTGAACCTAATTTATGACCTTTGACCATTTTTCTCTAATGGTAGTTACTTTTGCTTTAACATTAAAATGAACAAATAAAGTCTTTATTAAGTATGTCAAACATTTACAGCTAGCAAACATTCTACTCTAGTTTTACATTGGTTCTTGTGTACAAGGGTGTCCAAGAGTGAGATGACTTTGCTACTTGGGACCATGGAGAAACGATGTATATAAACTGCAAGTTGGCAACTGCCATAGTTTATCTGCTATCTATGAACTTTAATACTTTGTAGAGCTGGGCTCGGTGGCTCAGCCTGTAATCCCGCGCCTTTGGGAGGCTGAGGTGAGTGGATTGCCTGAGCCTGCGGGTTCGAGACCCGCCTGGGCAGCGAGACCTCATCTCTACAATAAATCAAAAAACTAGCCGGGTGTGGCAGCGCGTGCCTGTAGTTCCAGCTACTCGGAAGGCTGAGGCGGAAGGATCGCCGGAGCCCAGCAGGTCGAGGCTGCGGTGGCCGGGAGTGGCCGCTGCACTCCAGTCTGGGCGACCGAGTGAGACTCCAACTCAAAAAAAAAAAAAAAAAAAAAAAATACTTTGTAGAGTTGGAATCTCATTCTTCCTTTCTCTTCTATGTTAGTGTACTTGCTTAAAATCATTTTTTAAAAGGGCACATGGGACTAATTTTCTCAGCCTTGAATATCTTCAAAGTTTTTCATTTTCTCCTTTTAATTTGGTTGGCTTTTTTTTTTTTTTTTTTTCTTTGAGTTGGAGTCTCACTCTGTCACCCAGACTGGAATGCAGTGGCTGCTCCCGGCCACCGCAGCCTCGACCTGCTGGGTTCCGCGGTCCTTCCGCCTCAGCCTTCCAAGCAGCCGGAATTACAGGCATGCGCTACCACGCCTGGCTGATTTTTTGATTTATTGTAGAGATGAGGTCTTGCTGCCCAGGCGGGTCTCGAACCCGCGGGCTCAGGCAATCCACTCACCTCAGCCTCCCAAAGGCGCGGGATTACAGGCTGAGCCACCGAGCCCGGCACCAAGATGTTTTATATCCAACTTGGGCCCTTATTACTACCTTGCTCAATCAGGTGTAGTGTACATTTTATATTCTTGTAGCATAAAAATACTTATAACTGAGAATTACTTTTTTAGCATTAATTTTTTGCTCATAGTGGCATGCTCTGCAATGTTAAAGTAGTTATATAAAATAAACTTAATGGAGCATTCATCATTAACTTTAAAAAAGATTAAGATAACATCCTGAAATAAAGGGTTATGCAGTTCAACCACACATACATTATTTTTCTATGGTTTATATATTTCTGTTTTATAATAACAGCAATAACCTTGAAGTAGTCAATAGCTGGCTGAAATATCTGACATGTAAACTCAACTAAGAATGTATAAAGTCGAACCTAATTTGACTGTTTGGTTAAATTGGTGACTGCTTTCTATTATTTTATTTGCAGTGAAAAACGAACATCTCTTACATCTGCTCACAAGTTGTATGGTGTTTCAGACTGTGAGTGTGAGTCTATTATAAAGATGAGAAATTTGGCTTATCACTAAAATGTTATTGAGGTAAAACAATAACTATCTGTAATTGCTGCACAAATTCTTTATGTTCTCTTTTGATGCAAAGACAATGTGGCTATTTTAAGAAAATGAGTTGATTATATGGGATGAGATGATTATTTCTTATAATGAGGAGTCAAGCTCTCATTACTTTTCAAAAACTCAGGTATCTTATCCTTTGCATCTCTCACTCCACATCCACTGGGAGAGTTTGAAAAAAAAATTAGATTGTATGTGCAAATCAATAGCTGCTTAAGATAAAAACCTTTCTTGGATAACTATTTTGCCATCTGTACACTGTGTTCTTCTGTTCAGGTGTGATATTATGGTTTGTATCAATTGAGTATTTAGTAGTACTAAGTAACGTTCTGATTCCGTATATCATTGCTAATCCTTAACTAAGACTCTGCTCTAGCCTAGCCAATTGATAAGCTGCTGCCCACAGTTGATGTTAATTCCCACCTCAATGGCATCTCAACCATTCCCTCTAGGATTCCCTTTCATCACTTCTTTCAAGAACCAACTCCCAATTTCTCTCCTTTCCAGAACAAGACCTGCTTTAATTTTTGCCACTTTTAGCTACCATATATGTAAATTTCCCTTTTCTTTTTGCTCATATTCTACATAACTTAATACTTCATTTTTTAAAAATTCCAACTCCATTTAAGGAGCATGATATGATGTTTTCTTTTATCCATTTTAAGAACACAGTTTATTTACACTGCAGTTGCTTGATACATAATATTTCACTGTAAATTTATTTCTAAAGATAATTTGCGTCTCTTCAGTACTGATTTTCTTTACCTTGAGCTGAAATGAACGAAAAGTAAAATAATTGTAAATTTTAGCTTCTTGAATGGGGTGGCCATAAATGGCTCGTGATTATTTCTAACTACTCTGACTCTCTGTCTACTGATATGTTTCTTCAAACTTTTCCATTTTCAACAGCAGTGTGTGGACTTGTGTCAGTGCCCAAGATTCAAATGCATTATCAAAACAGCATTAGTGACTAAGAAGTGAAGTTGACTTTGTGGGTAGTTTTGCTACTATGTTTTCTAAATTGAAGTGATTGCTAAATTTAGGACAAAAGATGAGCTAAATATAAAATAAAAAGCAATATGCTAGCAGGAGTTATGCAGAGAGGTGGCAGTATTCACTGTGGCTCATTCAAGTCAATTAACTTGATACTTAGTCTCTTAGGAAAATGGAGACAGAGATCTGGGGAATGTGGTATTAAAGTGGCTGCAACTGTGTGGGGAGTGTAGTTCTGGAACTATAAAAACACATTTCCTGCATCTAGTATGTACTTGAATACTAGTTTTTTGTTGAATAAATAATTGAGTGAAAAGAAACAAATAAAGGTTTTGTTTCTCAGAGAACCAACCATATCAGAGAAGACAGGGGCAAAAATGTCTGTAATAAGAAAAGCTTAATGTTGAAAACTACCTCTCATAACATTAGCAAGAAACTCAAAGCACACTGAATAAAATAAAAATTGCAAATAACATTTTTTTTCTGTTATAATGTATATTTTTGCAATATATATAAATGTTACTATCTGTCCTCCTTTGCAGAAAAAAAAATATTAACCAGTAATTTTCTAATGTAGGAATCAATTTTGTTCTCCTGTTCTCTTTTGCTTTCTTTTCTCCCACATTCCAAAAAATTCACATGAAGTATTTGCACTCTAACGTTCATTGCAGCATTATTCTCAACAGCCAAGTTACAAAATCAGTCTAAGAGTGAATGAATGAATAAAGAAAATGTGGCATATTTACACAGTGGAATACTATTCAGCCTTCAAAAAAGAAGGAAATCTTGTCATTTGCGACCATGGATAAACCTGGAGGACATAATATTAAGTGAAATAAACCAGGCACAAAAGATAAATACTGTATGATCTCACTTATAAGTGGAATCTTAAAAAGTTGATCTCATAAGAGCAGAGAGTAGAATGGTGGTTACAGGGGCTGGGAAGATGTTGGCCAAAAGATTTAAAATTTCAATTAGATAGGAGGAATAAGTTCAAGAGAGTAGAACGTGGTGACTATAGTTAATAACAATGTGTTGTGTTTTAAAAATTGTTGAGGGAGTAGATTTTAATCACTCTTACCACACACACACAAATATATGAATGATATGTTAATTAGTTCAATTTAGCCATTCCACATTGTATACATATTTCAAAAGAACATGTTATAAATAAGTATATACAATTTTTGTTAATTAAAATTAATTAGCTTAAGAAAAAAGATCATTGATATGACAACAGACTTTTTTTTTTTTTTTTGAGGTTTTTAAAAAATACTTTATTTCCGGCCCGCCCATGAATTTGGAAAGGTGAATTTGCCCATGTTCCCACTCGGATCTTGGAGTCCGGAGCCAGAAGCTGGCCAGGGGCGAGGGCCGAGGGCCGTCCTCAGGAGCCGACAGGGGCGAGGGCTCTCCCGGCAGCCCCCACTCCACTCACGCCAGGCACCCGGGCCGGATCACAAATCCTGCTTGGCCAGGGAGGCAGACGCCTCGTCGGCCAGCGTGGCCAGCTGGGGCGAGTCCACCATGTTGATGCTGCCGGTGGAAGACAACAGACTTCAAAAATAAAAACAGACAGTTAAATGTATCTTTATTTGAACGCTTTCTTTAGCATAAAGTTAAACAATGATTCATTTTGTATAACGCTGATATAGAAGTGGAAAGGTGTTATAGGTCACCAAAAGAAACATTAACTCATAACTAATGGTTCTAGACCTTACATATTTCTTGAGCACTTAAGAATAAGGGTCAATTGATTTGAAAAAGTGTTTCTTTCTCTGTCCCTGACAGACTTCATGGCGTTTTGTTAAATAATGATAAAAATAAATATTATAAAATCTTAATAAAATGTCTTACAGTTGAGTTAAATCACAGAACACTCAGGCCCAGTTGAGTAATTAGCGTGATCAATAACCCTGGTGATATTCAAAACCCCAAATTTATTTATCTGAAATTTGAACTCTTTCTCCTGCAGCTGGTGAAAAGTCTTCTGTCAGAACAGGGCAGTTGGCTTCTCCTTTCTAAAGCTTTATGGTCCCTCTACTAGGTTGCTGACTTTAAGAGTTTCTGATCCCTTAGAGCTGGTGCTTGGGGAGGGAGAATACGAAAGATGTCCAAAAAATGTTCTATTGGACGAACATTGGCATGAACTGATAATGGTACTTTCTAAACATTGTAGATGTTTCAAGCTATTATCTTTCTCTTTTCCAAGAAATGTCATGACTTCTTTGGAGAATTCTGCTCTTTCTGAGGTTTTTTTTTTTCCTGGAAATTCATTTGGAAAGGTCAAATGTATTTCTATTTTGACTTGATAGCTTACTGTTTCCTCTGCTTCTAGGAATTCAGTCATATCTCTAGCCTCTCTAGTTTTTCTTTCCAGGTAGTCTTATTAGATAGGACTTGAGAAGAACTGTGTGAGTTCTCTTTCATACGAGGCCTGTATGGTGTAAGACACTTACACATCTATATGTGAGAAGTGGTTAAGAACTATACGTTGAACACCATTTTCTTAGTTCATCTGAGCCACTATAACAACATACCTTAGACTGGGTAATTGATAAACAGAAATTTATTGCTTACAATTCTGGAGGTTATAAAGTCCAGGATTAAGGTACCGGCAGATCCAGTGTCTGGTGAGAGCTCACTCTCTTCTTTAAAGATGATGCCTCTGCTGTCTTCTCACATGCAGAAAGGGAGAACAGACTCCCTCAGGCCTTTTTCTTAAGGGCACTAATCCCTTCCAAAGGCCCCACATTCCAACACCTTCCAGCCTTTTTTCACCACTGCACTGGGGATTACATTTCAGCATAAGAATTTGGGAGGCACATAAACATTCAGACTATAACAGCTTTCTTTGAAAGATTTCCACTTGTTCTAATCCTTCTTTTGGAAGGATTGTCTTTAAGCCATAGCAAAAATATACATCTTAACGTCTTTTTGTATCAGTGTAGTAAATTAAGAGAACAAGCTATATGACTTTGATAAAATTAACTAACTTCTAAACTCCAACCTTCTAGTCTTTTGTTTTTAAAATTAATGATAATATTTCTATAGACCACTTAGAATATGACCTGTCATATAGTAAAAGACCAGTACATGGGAGTTATTATTATTTATTATTTGTAGAAGCAGTGTGTTTGAGAACAAGAAAAAAATCAAATTTATATGTGCCCTCTAAAGATATGTAATTCTTTTAATTATTACTGTACCCTGAGATTTTAAAATAAGATAGAGGCTTGAGTATTTGTGAATTGTTTGTTCTCTCCCATACAAGATTTGAATGTCTTCAATGTTTCATTCACTCTTTTGGTATATATTTTTCCACTTTTCTAATTGCTCACTTTAGCTGAAGGAGAAGAGGAAGGGGGTTTATTAAAATGCTCGGATATATATGTCCTTTCCTAACATTGCTTTTTACAGGAAAAGTATCTTTTGGTGATAGAAACAGAGTGGTGTGAATAGGGCAACAGTAAATCTGTCCCAAAACCACTTTCCAACTGTAAATCATCATTATGGGGGATTGGCTTTCTACTCATGGTGACATTTTACCCAGTGAAGTGACCAGAAGGATAGGAAGCTATTACTACAGTATCAGCTTCTTTGGCATGATTCATTTCTGCTGTCATCTCAGCAAGTAGAAGCTTAGTTTCTGGTACTGAGGATCAAAACATAGCAACCTCACCACAATGAAGTCTGTAGACATTGCTGTGTCTAGCACATTGTCAGATTCTATTTGATGAAAAATTTTTGAAGCAATTATTTGGTTTGTCAATGCTACTTTAAATTGAATCTGTATTGCATTCATATCTTGTAAGTCATAAAATATAAAAAGTAATAAATTATTTAGATTGCTAAGCATCCACAAAATATATAAGTACATGCTTATACACTTTTATTTTTTTACAGTGAGATGAATTACTTTACATTAAAATTGGTGTAAAATATTGGAAAATATCAATTTAAAAAATTTAATGTAAACTTTTTACTATAAAATAAAATGCGGCTCTGGAAAATGCAGCTTAATGGCTTATTTTAGGTGAACGTCTTTTCACCACCACTCGGGTCAAGAACTAGAATTTTTTCAGTCACTCTCCATGCATATACCTTATCCTCACTCCCCTCCTTCCTCCTCCAGAAGTAACTGCTATCCTGACTTTTACAGACATTACTTCCTCAAAATTTTTCATAGTTTTATTACCTAAGTGTGTGATCCAAGAGGGTATAGTTTAGTCTTATTGGTTTTGAATTTGATGATTTTAAAATTTCTGCTAAAAAAATTTTACCCTCTATCACTTTCTTTTCCTTATCACTTTTCCTTATCACACCAGCCATCTTTTTTTTGCAGTTCCAAAGCCTGAATGTTGTTGATTGCAAACTCCAGGAGCAGTTCAAAATGTTCCTCTGCCTTCTATATTTTCTAAAATTTGGCAACTGAATCAGAGAATTTATTAGAATCATGTATAACCTTCTGAGAAGATTTTGGGCATTTTTCTTTAGAGGAACAAAATGGCTGAAAGCTTTCTCTTTCTGTGATTTGAATAGCTGTTGATGCTCAATGCCTAGATTCATTAACTTAGGGGGTTGCAAAATTTTGATTATATTCAAATTCCATGATTTCTTTTTCATTATTAGTCAGGATACTTTAAAAAGATATGTTTTCCCTCATTTCTGTTTAGCTATATAGTGCTTCAGTTTATATAGGAAAGGCAGGATAATTGCTTGGTTTTTAAAATCAATGTTTAAGAAAATTATGTGCTTACATCTTTCAAGTGTAATCATTTCTTTTTTCTTTTCAAAAATAGTATTAGTAATTTATGCTATAACAAATTTGGATGGATTCCACCCAGTTGCAATTATTTTTACTATTGAAGCTCGATTGTACCAACTTGGGCCAGTGGGGGACTATTTAATACGACTACAGAGTTATTTTGGCACAACCCTAATAGATCATGATAGCTCCCTTGTAATCTAGTATGACAGTATACTACAGTTTTATCTTTTTTATTTTCTGCCATTGTCCTGGAGCTGCCATATTCTCTCACAAAGCCCTGGGTTCTTTTAGTGCAAAAAAATATTTCAAGACCACAGTATGCAACCACTAGAGAGTGTTATTGTTCTCAATTGTTTGGTCATTGTTTCTAAATCTTTTAGGGATTACAGTGCGCGCGCGCGTATGTGTGTGTTTGTGTGTGTATGTGAGAGAGAGAGAGAGAGACTTTGGGTTCATACAGATACTTCTAATTCAAATTTAGCACCCCTATAGTGTTTTAAATTGAACCACTTCTTTATTACATCTGTATTTCCTCTTTGTTATGCCAAAGAGCCTGGTTCTCGGGGATAGTGCATGTCAGAATTAGAACACGCCATACTACACACATTAATATTGTATTGAATTAACAATACTAGCATTACCATCACTACTATGTAATTGACAACGTTAAACAATGCCTTGCATATGTTCTTACCACCCCCTTCATTTTTTATAGTTGTAATACTTTTAATTTCCAGAGCGTATAGCCATTATAGATCATCCTCTCCCTTCAGACTTAATTTATAACGGTTTGATGCTTAGCACTATCAAAGTTTCTTTGGTTGTATTAATTGTCTGAAGACTGCTCTCTATTCTTCAGAAAGGGCTCATGGAAATAATAATCTGTTTCCTCCTGCATGTGATAACAATTTGTCTTCTCACTTTTGTATTTGAAAGTCAGTTTTACTGAATGTAAAAAATATTTGGTTCACATTTTCTTTCCTTGGGAATCATGAATATATTACTCCAGTTTATTCTATACTAAAGTGTTATTGTTCACAAGTCAAATAATCTAAATCTATTTCCCACCTGAGACACTTACTCTTTTTGCCTAAATGAAAAAAAAATTCAGGTTTTTTTTTTTCCTTTAAAGTTTATTTTTCTTATTATGTAAATTTTACTAAACAATATCTTGACTTTGGTCATACTGACTTGATAGTCTTAGATACATTGTAAGCTCTTTCAACATCTGGTTTCCACTGGAGTTTTAAAACTGTATGTTTCAAGAATGTTTTCTTAAAATATAGCTTTGCTTTTTTCTTCCTAAGGGGCTCATTTTACTTCTTTGAATATATTAAATGTTTGTCATCTTCTCCTCTTTTCTCATATTTTTTAAATTTAAAAGTTTTTTTTTAATTTCCATTTCTGTTAAAGCAATTACTGCTTTGTTTGCTTATGTGTTGCTTTTAATTTAGCTGTGAGTTCTGAATTTTTTCTTTCATTTCTAATTACTTTCTGAGTTCTGTCTCTTAATTTCTGAGTTTTTTTTAAGTTATACTTTATATTATAATTCAATGTCTTTGTTTTCTTAATGTCTTTTATCTTGGTTTGAAATAGTAGGTTGCAGTTTGGTATGTTTAGTGGGTGTGTCTTTTTGGAATGCTTGCAATGTTTGTAGCAATGCTATTTTTATCCTTATTTTTATTTATTTTATAATCACTCGAAATAGACTTTGACCTTCTTTCTTTTCTGTTGCTCAGTTTTATGCACAATTACTTTTACCAATATTTTTGAAGGAGGTATGATCCAAATGTCCTCTTTTTGGTTGTTTCATTTAATGTTTACAAATATGGCTACTCGTTCATTGAGATTTCTTGACTATTCTCCAGCCACCATCACCACCCCCAACTTTCATCTGAAATTTATCTTTTTTTGTTTATATTGCCTTTATCCTGATCAATGTTTAGCTTAAATTGAATTCTGGCTGGTCAGTTTCTAGAGTTCACAGGGGTTTGTATGTTTTTCTCACAACTTAATGTCAGTCCGTTGGACTCATCTACTCATCTGCCTTTTGGATTGGATAAGACCCCTCCTAGTCAACTGGTCTCAAGTTGGTTCACCAGGCATCTTGTTGAATACCTATTGGCTATTTTGAGATTATCTTATTTTCTGGTCCACTAAGTATACAGTGCTTCCCATTTCTTCCTCCTTCACTGAAAATGGTTCCAGGAAGGTCTTTGTAGAATTTGGTAGTTTGCCTTGGCTATGGTTTGAATGTTTCCTCCAAAACTCTTGTTGAAATTTGACTGCCATTATAATAGTATTAAAATGTGGGACTGTTAAGAAGTGATTAGACCATAAGGGCTCCACCCTCATGAATGAACTTAATGTCGTTATCTCAGGAGTGAGTTCTTGACTAAGGCAAGATCAGCTCCATCATGTCCCTTCTTATTCACTTATAAGCACTCTCTTGCCCTTTGCTATGGAATGACGTAACAAGAAGGCCCTCACTGGATATAGTCCCTCAATCTTCGACTTCTATCCTCTAGAACCATGAGCCAAATGCATTTTTTTTCTTGATAAATTACTCAGTTTCTGGTGTTCTATTATAGCAGCACAAAATGAATTAAGATGATCCACACCTGCAGGTTTTTAAAGATGATAAGTATGCCTTGTCAACTAGTTTTGTTCTAAATGTAGTTCATGGGTTGTGGCTTTACTTTCTAGTTCCTCAGTTCATTTGAATATGAATATCTGAAGAAGTTAAAAAGTGGTGCCACTACTACCACCTTCATTATTTTTTAAACATAAAATTAACTAAAATTTTTTCAAATACACAGATTAAAAAGCACACAAATGCACACACAAACACAAAAAAGCAGTGTTCTACAATTTATACACTCTAGTTGAGGTTTTACAAAATAATTTAAATGCAAAAAAAGTTTAAGACACACAATTATATTTATTTGTTTGTTTGTTTGTTTACTTGTTTAAGTAGAGACAAGGGTCTCACTTTGTTGCCCAGGCTGATCTTGAATTCCTGGGCTCAAACAATCCTTCTGCCTTGGCCTCCCAAACTGCTGGATTATTGGTGTGAGCCACCATGCCTAGCCTATTTTTACTTTTAATCTCAGTAAAATTTCAAAAATTGATCAACAGCCATTTATTTTTCTACAGCTCTCAAAACAAATTTATATTTGGAGAGATGTTTTTTTCACGTGGAAAACTTAAACAGAAAGGAATCATGTGGGTACTTTATTTGCTTTTCCACTTTTACATTAGATATATACAGACAGTATGTTATAGATGTCACTTTTTGAATGAAGCCATATATTTGTAAAAGTAGATAAACAATGGATAATGTATTTTAAAAGTTTGTCACTGAGAGCATAGATGAATAAACGTTGTCTTATGCATCATTTCTTCTGTTTTTTGAGCCTAGTGTATTTGTAAAGTAGAGACAGCATCCGTTTGACATTCTGCAGTGTTCTTAGAAAAGCCATCATCAGTTTCTATCAGTTACAGTAGGCCTGTGATGAATGCATATCTGAGACAATTGCCTTATTTTCAAAGAGTATAGCAGTTGTAAATGGTTTCTGATGATCCCATCTAGTGAATATTGTCTCTATAGTTGACTGGTAATAAAGAAAAAGAAATTAGATTTTAAAAAAAAAATTTTTTTTATTTGGAGTCTCACTCAGTCCCCCAGACTGCAGTGCAGTGGCCGCTCCCGGCCACTGCAGCCTCGACTTGCTGGACTCCGGCGATCCTTCCACCTCAGCCTTCCAAGTAGCTGGAACTACAGGCATGCACTACCATGCCCAGCTAATTTTTTTGATTTATTGTGGAGATGAGGTCTCGGCAAGTTGCCCAGGCAGGTCTTGAACCCGCGGGCTCAGGCAATTCACTCACCTCGGCCTCCCAAAGCGTGGGATTACAGGCTGAGCCACCGAGCGCGGCCTGAAATTAGATTTTTGATAACCCTTTTTATCCTAAAGTATTCCCACATGTATAACATAACATCATAAATCAAAAAGTTTTCTTTATGATGCTCAGATGTTACCCACACATTTGTGGGTGATTTTTTCCAGTCTAGAGATGCCTTTTTTAACGAAGTTGTTCCACTTTACTATCGTGTTGCCTAAGACATCTTGTCATGTTTACAAATTACAGTCAGCATAGATTTATGCTAAATGTTTCCTCTTTGATGACAATAACTGATTATAAGAATAGCCCTTGCTACTTCTAAGGAAAAAATTATTGTCTATATTTTGGAGAAGTTTGAGACATCAGTAAAATAAGAATAGCCAAGTTTTTCCACAATATTTTAATTAAGTTAAATGGGCAAAATGCGAGAAACCAAAATGTGCAAACTATGTTTTTTTGTATTGTCACTGCCTGAAGAGTCCAAAATTCTCATCAATGGGATCATGATCTTTCACTACATTCATTTTCAGTAAGGTAATTTTGATACCTGACCAACATCAGACAGCAAGACCTCTCCTCTTCACTCAAAGACTGATTTCTGAGATCTTAATGTGTCTCAGGTTTAGTTCATTGTAGATGGAGTCATTTTTGCAAATGTGGGGACCAGTATTACCCAAGAAAAATCATAAGCTTTGGAATCACAGTCCCTTAATTCAAATTCTGGCTTTAAGCTTCTCTAGGTAACATGGGGAAAATTACCTTCTTTCCTGGTTCTCAGTTTTCTCATGCATTATACATGCGTAATAATATCTTATTTGCAATGTGGTTCCTGGATTTAGAGTTTAGCACATTACATATTGTGAACATTTTATAAATGCACCCATTTCTTTGTCATAGTCAAAAGAATATATCTGCTAAAGCAAATGAAGTAAATATACATGATTTGAAAGGTCTCCCTAGATGACTTCAATGGGCTCCCCCTCCTTTTAAAGACTCAATACCTTCAAGTTCTTGAGTAAATTTCAGCCTCTTCATTAAAGAAAGCAAAGATGCCAGAAACTCATGACTGAACAACTAAACAAATCAGTCTCTTGGATATTAATCACCAAAATACTAAGTTGAAATTAATCATAATTAATTATTAGTACCTTATTTATTTAAATTAATTAACATATTTATTTATTACTTATAGACATTATATTCATTTAAACACATTTTAGTATGATTCATTTAATTCATTCACCTATGCTTTTAAAAGGAAGCAGCATGAGTCTTTTGTAGACTAATATTTAAAAGTAAAGTACTTTTTATGTAAAGAACTTATCATTTTCACTTTAAGGAAACCCTTAATACTGGAAAATGTAAACTTAGAGAAATTGAGACTTAAAAGCAAAGCTTCATTGGATAGGACAAACTACACATTGACATCATGCTAATTAGAAACTCGAATCACTGACACCTGCATTGCTGAGCAGGGGACAATACAGATTCAAGGTCTCTGTCCTTTTGTTGATTTAAAATGTTATCCTTGAAATAGCAATGTTATAAATATTAATAAAAATACTAAGAGGTTGGCAAGTGGATTCCAAGAAAACTAATGAATTCCAGTTAAATATCAAGTCATTATTCTAACAGACATTTTACTAGGCAACAAGGATGGAACAACACTGTAAGCCCTTCATAAAGGTCTTAACAACCATTCAGCTGAGACAAAAATTACAACAACTAGTTATTTGACCTAAATATACTGATTGTTTCTGGGTGAATTAATCAGCCTTTGGTTATCATCTCACAATGCCAAAAGCTAATTTTTTTTTACTCCTTTAATTGGTTGTCTTTCTAGTTGGTATGCACGTACACACACACACACACACACACACACACACACACACACACACGTACCCTAAAAAAATATGTGTGAGAGTCAATAACTCATAACAGTTCACTCCCAGGTGGTATGATGTGTGCCAATATAGATATATCTCAAAAACATAACACTGAGCAATAAAAGTAAGATGTATAAGAATATTTAGGATACATTACCATCTTATTGCCTATCTTTCAAAACTATATTTTATATTGTTCATGGAGTATGTAAATAAAGGTATGGAAGGTGAATGGAAAGGTATGAAAGGTGAATGCTAAGTGCACAAAATCTGTGCCAAAGAAATGACGGGGTAAGAAGATGGGTGACAAGAGGAAAAAAGAAACAAAACAAGAGAACATATTGTGACCAATTATAATGATATACCACAAAATGTATAGTGAGATTAATCTTAGTAATCAAATGTTAGAAATTAAAAACTAGAATGTTAAAATATATTTTCATGTTAGAATATGAACATTTTTCAAACTGACTTCAGCCTATTTATCATTTAATGCTAACACTAGACTACCATGGAGTGATACCTATTTAGCATTTAAAATGACAGTGTTCTATTTTCCTTGTGTCAAGTTGAATGCTGAGATAGCAGAATTGAAGAAAGCGTCAGACTTTCAGTTGTTCCCCCAAATCCTTTTCATATGAACTGGCTACCAGACCAAAGTATACTACATACCCTGGCTAACCTGAATGTTTACATCAGAGGGATGTCTTCTTCATTAAAATTTGTGTTGTAAACACTTTCCACCACTAGTGAGTCTTGCTGAAAATTCCATATTAGAATATCAATTTAGCTTCATTATTAAAGTAATAATTAATGGGATGTATTTTGCCTGGCAAACATGGAAGAACACAGGTAAAATTGTACCCTAATATTTTATGAATATGTGAGAGAATCAGATACATATAGAACTCTCAATGTGATAGACTGTAAATAGTTATCTTTGTGAGAACTTCCAAAGATAAATGCAAATTCATGTAAGATTAACTAAAATACAAAGTTAGGAAATCTCAACAGTATAATTTGTCAATCTAACTTCATCTATACTCACATTCAAAGCCATGTAGTGTTTATGTGATTACCTTAAACTTATTTTGTATATATTGTACATATTAATCTGCAGCTGTTTGAAGGAAGCACCAACTTTCATGGGCTATTTATTTTTTCTTCCTCTAAGTCTAGTGTTTTGAATATAATACAAAAGAAGTGGAATGAAACAGTAGCCTATTCATGCAGATGCGTTCATTTCACATAGAGAGCTTCCTTTGAGATCAATCAATCAAAGTAAGAGAAAATTCTCTGAAGTCAACAAAATAGACAGTGCACATCTCTGTTTTTCATCAAGCACCTGATATCTGCACGTGAGAATGACTTAAAGCCTTGTTAACAGATTCCAAGAAAGAAAAAAAATAGTAAAAAATTGTAAATAATTGCCCATTTCTGCAGCAAAGTCCAAACTACTCTCTTGAAATGGTGAGCCAACACAAATAACATTAGAGAATGTCCTTGTTTTGGGGATTATTAATGGCCTTGTACTTTACACACTGTTTATAATGTACAGTCATATAGAAAATGAAAATGTTAAAAGTTCAAAGGCTAAAGTTGCAGGGAAATGTATGCAACAGATTTATATGTGTTCAGGTTTTTTTTAGAGATTATGCTAATTTTCATTTTACACGTTATTTCTATTGTTTAGAACAAAGAAAAATGCATTTGTTAATCATGTGATAGCTGTAGTTATTTTTAAAGGAAAAGCTTTAAGCTGTGTCAAACCTACTGAGGTATCTTTTACTTAATATATGCAAATGATTAAGGTAGTTTTACATTTCAAACTTTAAGGTGAGTAGGTAATACAAGAATCATTATTACTAACAACCCAACAACAAAAATGTATAACACATAGTTATGCTGAAATATTCTAAAATGTTTTAATATAAACAAGTATGCTAGAAAATATTGTACAATATAGGGAAAAGGTGAACATTATTGTTACCTCAATCATTGATGATAGCAATTGACTAGTGAAATGGTTTGCCCAAACTGTGCAATTCTGAATGCAATTTCAGTAATATGGAACTATATATTCTGAGAAATATGGGAAAATGTAGGAAATTGTTGCATAAACTGCTTTGACTCAAGTAGACATTGTGATGAAGTATAATCTCCTCAAGTAAACAGTTATTATGTTAAGAATGGAGAAGCAATCACACAATTTAAATGTTTTGCTTTGGCAGCTCCACTCATATTTTCCAACCCCCATTTCTCTGGAATGATGTATTCCTGCTGGTCCACAGCTTACAGAAATAGGCAAGGAGCCAATACATATAGGAATCAAAATCTGCTTAGAAAATATTGCATTTTCAGAAAGCAGTTAAATATTCCCATGTTTAATTTTGTTACTTTGACTGAAAGGACTATTAATGGACACTGAGTTCAGATGGGACATCTTGGTTGACGGAAATATTTCTGACATGTCATACCATGCAACAGGTATCACCCCAGAAATCACCTTTTGAAGCATGCAAGATGAGAAAATTATTGCAGAAACCACCAGTTCAATTTCTAAATAACCTCCTGGGCACTCATGAAGCAGGCTTAGCATACCTCCCCAAATTCCTATCCTGTGTTCTTTCCTCATTCCCTCAGTTCCCCAGTCTTTCAGCTCTACACTAAATGGATCTCAAAATTTACTCACAATGAGCTAGTTAAGACATAACTATAAGATACTGTCTGTTTTTTAAGAGCATTCATTTAATAAATTATGTGTCTTCAATAATAGTTTTTCTTTCACCTCATTAGGTGCTAATTTTAAAAAATATTTGGGATTCTATCCAGGACCTGGCAAAAATTAAAAAAAAAAAATTGTCTCCAATAGTGTAAGCATTGATTCTTGAGGTTAAAATTTGTTTCTTGGGAGTAGAATTTGACTTGGGGTTAAGTTTTCTAGATAAAATGGATGTTGATATTCTTCTGATATTAGAGAGAAAAAAGAATAGTGATGATTTTATTTTGCAGTTTAGAAACTAGATCTAAAGGCAGTTCCAAAAGAGGTTTCCAAAAAATATTTTGAGTAATAGAAACATTTTGGAACAAAGCTATGGTCTTCATATATGACAGCTTGTAAAACAAGATGATGTGCTTGTCTTAGAACTCCTTGGTGCTTTCAAGTCTCTCTAATAGAAAATTTCTATTACACAGGTGTTGGATTTATCATCTAGAAAATATGCTGATTCTCTACTTGTTAAACTGTCATCCACATACACCAGATGATATCTCTGACTTTTGAGGAAACTATTGAAGCATGTCTTAGATGCTGTTTACTAGAAAGGCAACTGAGTTCTTTCAGTCAGCAACACGTTTTGTAAATCTTATTATTTTTTAGCATCAAGTCGGACATTGTGAGTTCAAACACCAGTTCCATTATTTATGACCCTTTTGGGCAATTTACTTAAATGTTTTTGGCTTTACTTTCTTCATCTATACAATGGGAATAATCCTTATACCTGCCTCTGAGGACAGTGCTAAGAAAAAAAAATGAATTATTACATGTGAAGTATTCAATCTTGGAATGCAAAACATATTTAATAAATGGTAGATATACTTGATTTCCTGGTTATACTTTGTAAATAATACAGTTGAAAGTATTGCTTCCACTTGGCTTTTAGTTTTAATAACAGAAAGTTGCAGGTTATAAATACATAAATTAAGTTCAGATTCAATAAATATGCAATGAGGAATAGAGAAATAAATTTGGCAGGATAATCATTTCTATCAAGCTTCTTACTTTCCATATCTAAGTCTGTGATATGAAACTATATGCTATCATCTAATGCTTCAGTTATTGCCCATTTGAGAATCTTTCAACTGAAGGTAACTTCTCCAAATCAATATGAAGAAGCATATTTAAAAAAAATTTTTTTTAGGTTTGGAAATAAGTATTAACACAGCCTGTATCTTTAAAAAGGTTTTGAAAATGTACTGCTTTGTTAACAAATATATTTATTATTCATACTCTGATTTCATTTGGAATAATTCAAAATATGCCATATTTTTATTTAAAAGATAAATTAATACATTCATTAAATGTGATGAGTATTAAACATTTGGGAGGCTGAGGTGAATGGATTGCCTGAGTCCGCGGGTTCTAAACCCACCTGGGCAACTTGGTGAGACCTCATCTCTACAATGAATCAAAATGAGCCGGGCATGATAGCGCACACCTGTAGTTCCAGCTACTTGTAAGACTGAGGCGGAAGGATCACTGGAGCCCAGCAGGTCGAGGCTGCGGTGACCGGGAGCAGCCACTGCACTCCAGTCTGGGTGACAGAGTAAGACTCCAACTCAAAACAAAACAAAACAAAACAAATTGGCACAGAGATTCCAAAATGCAATTTATAAATGAAGAAATATAAGATAAACATCTAAACATACAAGTTAACCAAATAGTTTTCTTATCAATTTAGACATCTAGGCTTGATTGTGCTCAAGCTTTTCTGATGTATCTTATTTTTGTTTTTGTTTTTAATTTAGAAACCAATTACTTGCTCAAGGAATGTAAAGGGGTTTTACAGTCTTAAAAAGTTTATTTTCTGATTTAGAAAGTATAAGGAGTTTTTGTTTGTTTGCTTGCTTTAACATAACATGACTGGTTCAAAAGTGGGAAGAGATGGTTGAAATCTAATATAAAATAATTGTGATAAGGATGTTTTTGAAAATTCTTAGCAAAAGTAGGCTGGGTGCAGTAGCTCCTGCCTATGATCCCAGCACTTTGAAAGGCTGAGGCAGAAGAATTGCTTGAGGCCAAGAGTTCAAGACCAGCCTGGGCAACAGAGTGAGACCTTATTTCTACAATAAAATAAAATGATAAAACAAAATAAATTTAAAAAAGAAAATTATTAGCAAAAGTAACTTTTAAAAATGATTACTTGACTTGGTGATAACTGTGAATGATTGCCAACACAGGATACAGAAATGTGTTGTCTTAGTGTGGGTCTCTCAGAAAGCAGAGCCGGAAGCAGAGGTTTTGGGAGTTGCTACTTTATTAAGGAGTATTATTCTAGGGAGAGGAGTGAGGGACAGGTAGTTAATGAGAAAGGAGGAAGAGTCAATATAACGATGTGTTATTTAGTTGGTTATCCCAAATGCAACTGAGAGATAGATCCCATATCAATGTTCCCCAAGAAGCCATAGAAGTTCTGTCTCAAAACAATTAATTGGGGTGGGGAGCAAGAAATCAGTTGCCAACCAGCTTCCTTCTCTCATTGGTCTAGAGTTCACACAAAGAGGGTAACGTTTGGCAGTCCTGGTTCCCAGAACAGAAAATGAAAGGCTTGCAATGACAGTCGGGGAGGGACGAAGCAAGGTCAGAATATACATGTGTGTAATGGCTAGGCCAAGAAACAAGTGAAGCTTTAATTTTGAAATTACAATGAATTCAGAGGAAAAAATTGTCAACTATATTTTTGTAAACCAGGAGTAACTCCTTGTTATTTTTAAAAAATGTATTTCTACTTTGTCTATGTCCAGTTTGAATTTATTTTATATGAATATGATTTTTTCCATCCAGAATTGTGTTTGGCTCTATATAATAGAAACTCAACTATAAAGAAGGTGACTTCACACACACAAACTTTGAGGATAAGCACATGATGACTAGACAGCCCATTCATCAGTGCCACCAAGAACAAGGTACGTCTTCTCCTGTCTCTCCTTCCTCCCTGATGGCTGCTCGAGGCTGTTCCTCCTGAACACTGTTTAGTTAGAAAAGACAAAGTATGAAATAGTTGATGCATTAATCCTATATACATCTTGATAGACAAAACTGAGGTACACGAGATGAGATATCTAATACATGAACATATTACACATATTATTTTAAAATTAAAATTATAAAAATAATCACTTTTTATGATACTGGATATGCATCCTACTAGAGAATATTAATCAAATTTAGTGCCTAAGGAGAAATTTCATACAAACAAAATCACTAAAATGTATTTAACATTCTAAAATTAATCTATGTAATTTACTACATTAACAGAATAAAGAAGGAAAAAACCCTGATAATATATGTAGAGAATGCATTTGATGAAAGTTGATACTCACTCATAGTTTCAAAATCTCAGCAAACTAGAAAAGAGGAAAACTTCTTTTATCTGAAAACAAACATCATTTTTTTTAAAGCTACAGTTTTAGCACACGTAAGAATAATATATTCAAAACCTTCCCCATGAGTTTGACATCAGGGCAAGGATGTCTGCTACTTCTATCCAAAATTATGCTGGTCGTTTTAGCCAGTACAACAAGGCAAAAAGAAAGATAAGTAATAGAGAACGAAAGCCATAATGCTGTCATCGATTTCAGCTAACAAGAATGTGTGCATATAAAATCAGAATGATATACAAAGTCTAAGTTAATAAGTAGATCTAATAATTTTGTTAGAATTAAGTTAAATATACAAACAGCTATGATAATTTTTATAGAGTAGCAAAGCACTAGATAATAAACATTGCTGAGGGTAATTGAAGACAGTCAATAGAGAGGTTGGGTGTAGTGGTTCACACTTGTAATCCTGTGACTTTGGGAGGCCAAGATGGGAGAATTACTTAAGCCCAGGAGTTTAGGACCAGACTAGGTAACATAGCAAGACTTTGTTTCTAGAAAAAACATTAAAAACGTAAGCAAGCATGGGGATGGATGCCTGTGAGCCTGGGAGGTCAAGGCTGTGGTGTGTCATGATGGTGCCACTGCACTTCAGCCTGAGTGAGAGTGAGAATCTGACTAAACAAACAAACAAACAAACAAACAAATAGAATACCATGTTCTAGAATTAAATAATTCAATATTGTAATTGTCTTGTTTGAAAAATAAATTTTGTGCAAACTCAATCAAAATTCCAGTAAGGTTTTTTTTTGCAGAAATTGACCAGAAAATTCTATAATTTGTGTGGAAATGCAAAGAACTATAATAGTCACAGCAATATGGAAGAAAAACAAGCCTATGGGACTCACACTAGTATATATTAAGACTTTCAATGGAGCTACATTAATTAGTATCATGGAGTACTGAAATAAGAGTAGAAAAATAAGCCAATGAAATAAAATAAAAAGGCCATGAATAGATCCACGAATATATGCATCTGTTTTACAACCAAAATTGTCACTGTAATTTAGTGAGGATGGGATGATTTCTAAATAAATAATACTAGCTTGCAATTCTATTCCTAGATATATAAACAAGAGGAATAAAAATGTGTTAACAAGAAGACTAAATGCCATATGACTCTGTTTATATCAACTTTAAGAACAAGCAAAACCTACGATCACAAACATTAGACTGATTGCATGAAGTGAGGTCTAAAGGCTGCATTGACTAGAGAGGAGCAATTCTTGGGTAATGACACTTTTCTATATTTTGATTGTATGCTGGTTACCCAGGGATATATATTTGTCAAAATAATTGAATTGTGCATTAAGATCTATGGATTTTACTTCATTTAAATTATACTTTATATAAGGATACAGGGTAAAATGGTCATCCCTATCAAAAAATGAATTCCAATATTTATTTCACCCAATGCACAAAATTAATTTGAGAAGGGTTATAAAAATAAAAAGTTCAACAACAAAATTTCTAAAGTAAATGTGGAAAGATATTTTCATGACTTTGAGGTAGCCAAATATTTCTTAAACAGAATACAGAAAGAACTACCCATTTAAAAAAGAGAGTTGATAAATTAGATTTAATAAATATTTAGAACTTCTGTTAAAGAAAAAAGGTCCCTCAAAAGAATAGGAAAACAATACCCAGAAGTTCAAAGATTTTGCAATCCTTAGATATATCTGACAAAGGACTCTGACATATGCCCAAAATATGTAACTCCTATGAGTAGTAAGGAAAATATAAGATAACTCAAAGTAAAGTGACAAGATCATATCCAAATAGTCAACAAATGTATAAAAAGTTGTTCAGCATCATTTGTTATCAAGGAATGTAAATTAACACCACAGTATTGATATGACCACACATACACTGGAATGGTTAAAATAAAAAAAATGCAAAGGTTTGGTGAAGATATAGTGCAATTAGAACTCTCATGTATTTTTTTGGGAGTGTAAATTGGTACAGCAGTTTTGGAAAATAGATAATATCTACTAAAACTAATAATGTGTATTACCCAGTGATTTTATTATTGAGTAATGTAATACACCAATGATTATCTTGGCATAAGCCCTCCTTAGCCCTTAAATAAATTCCGTATTTATCTTTTGATTCTATTAATAGTTTTCTTTCTTTAAAACTATAAACAAAACAAACAAACAAACAAACAAAAAACCTATAAACATTCTTTTCTGAATGTAAGATTTACAACCTATAAACTTGTATAATAAGATTCATGCTACTGAATTTTGGAATTTGGGTGTTCTACAGGCTGAAGTAATGACTTCATGTTTACCTATGTAATTATATAGAAGTGAAACGAAAGTAATTTTGATTGTGTATGGTGCAGGTGAGACACAAATTTATGATTAAATTCCCCAACCATATGAAATTCTAGTTAAAATAAAAATTCAAATACGCTGTACCAAACAATTTAGTTAAAACATATAAGTTAAAAATGATGACAGGAAAGTAAGTTGATAACATTTTCTTCAAGTATTCAATTTATTTTTTGTTTTTACAAACACGTTTTTGATAGTACAATGAAAAAATTGTTTAATAATAAAGCTAAGCCGGGCTTGGTGGCTCAGCCTGTAATCCTGCGCCTTTGGGAGGCTGGGGTGAGTGGATTGCCTGAGTCTGCGGGTTCGAGACGCACCTGGGCAGCAAGACCTCATCTCTACAATAAATCAAAAAATCAGCCGGGCGTGGTAGCGCGGACCTGTAGTTCCGGCTACTCGGAAGGCTGAGGCAGAAGGATCGCCGGAGCCCAGCAGGTCGAGGCTGCGGTGGCGGGGAGTGGCCACTGCACTCCAGTCTGGGCGACAGAGTGAGACTCCAACTCAGAAAAAACAAAACAAAACAAAAACCCAACAAAGTTAATTAAAATAAGCTTTTGTTAACATATGGTAACTTTTTTTATTATTGGTTTTGTTTTTAAAGGTTTAAGTGAAAGTTAATACTAGTGGAAATTGTTGTCCATATCAACATGACCCAGAAGGTAAATAACTAGTGACATCTCACCAGGATATTGTTTGTATTGTTACTTTTAAGGTCGTGTGATTGCTGTTCTGTGACTCTTACTGAAAGCAAATGAATTTCAAAATCAAGAGTATTTATTATTGACTGTCAAATATCCTGCAAAGCACTAGTCAGAATCAAATTGCTAAAATTAAACGTAATTTTTGCAAAAAACAAGGTACAACTTAAGATGCGGGATAAAAAGTTTGAGGAAAGTTTGCAGATAATGCATACCTTCATAACGTTTCTCTGTAATGGCTGTTTTGGCAACAGTTGGGTTTCTTATTTCTTTATTCTTCCTCTCCATTTCTCTTCTCTTGACTTCTTGTCTTTTCACCATTTCTTCCAAATTTTTGTAAGTCCAAGTAAGCAACATTTCAGCTTCACTAAATGAAAATTATCTCATGTAGCATTTTCCATTATAAAAATATATTTATAAACATTTGGTGGCACCAGTAAATTTACAGCAAATTTTCAGTTAAGGAATTGGTCTTATGTGATAATTTATTTAGAAGTCAATTATTTGCAATCTTAAACAAGTTTTCATATAGATGCAATATTAAAAATGATAGTTTGTCTCCCAGGCCAGCCTACAAAATCCTGTTTAATTTATAGTATCATTTTTCAATTTTATTTTACAATAAAGTTATGAGAAATTTGCTCTAATACTTCTAATTAAGCAAAACAATCAAAGACCAAAATGTAATGAGGATTCTTATTAAAAACATTTGAGCTAGAGGAAATTAGATTTAATGGAATAAAGATGAGGTAAAGCTATGAATTAATAAAATCTCCTAGTGTCTGTCAAGCACACGGTGAATATTTTACATAGAATTTGAAGCCTTATCAAAAACATGTAAGATAGATATTATTTCCAAATTGCAGGTAAATATTCTGAAGCTCAACAAGTTTAAGTAATTTATCTAGGGTCAAGAACTGAAAAGAATCTGAACATGACTCTTAACCTGAGTGTGACTATCTCTGCAGCCCAAATTCTTTCCACTGTCCCATGCTATGAACGGTACAGGTAACTTCAGTTCACTTCCTAAAATTTCACTTTGAATATTCTTCCCAGATTTCCTGAATTGGAAGAAACTCTTGAAAAAACTTTTTTTCAAGTTCATTACCTTACAAAGGAGAAAACTAAGATTAAGAGAATTGGAGGAATCCTCTGCTTATACGCAAGACCAATTCTATATTTTATTTATTTTAATATTTCTCTTGCTTTCCTATTTCTATTGCTATAGAGACTAAATTAAAATCCTAATTTTGTCTTGCCAAGACTATTGCAGTAGTCTCTTCGCTAATCTCTCTGCCACCAGTTAATAATTCTATATACTGCTATTTGAATAAACTTATTAAACATAAATACTTGTCACAGTAAAATGAGATAAGAATAGGGCTGGGAGAATTCAAAGAGACAACACATGTAAAGTTTTTAGCATAATGCTGAGCAGTTAGCACCCAGTAAAACTTGCTATTATCACTTTTCTACCACAAATGACTTTCTATTGCTCATTAAGGGAAGATCCTTTTCCTTAGGTTGAAATCCCTAGAAGCAAACTATGGAAAGAGGTTTCGGGTGGTTTTCAAGAAATTATCCTTGGAGAAGCTGATAGTTAAGTGTAGGAATCAGAAAAAGGAAGGGAAAATAATCCAAGTTAGCGTGTGATTTCAAGTGGAAAAAAAAGTCAGCATTGATTGGATATCATAGGAGCTCTAGAGGATACATTGCACTTCAATGTTTATTCCACCATCAGGCAAAGAAGGTGGGCTGGCTTTTACATTTCTGGTCAGTCACTGGCTATGAATAACGCTGGGCGGGACATAAACTTGCAGGTTTTTCTGGCCTTTGGCCTGTGTGGTAAAAGAACCTGACATAACCCAGTCAACAGATGCAAGTTGGTAGAAACAAAGCTCCCACGGACTGGTGGATAGGTGGACAGAACTGGGAGGAGAGATTCCAGGAGACAGATGTGGGCAGAACATTCATAAGGTCCAGTCTTCTTCCTGAATTGGAGTTGCAATTTTCCTACCTGTTAAAACTTGTTTCCCACTGTTGCTAATCAATTCCTCTGTGTTCTAGCCAAGTCATAAAACTCACTCACTGTTAGTCAGCATGCGCCAGGCACTGTTTTAGTTGGGAAAACAGCAATAACAAAACGTTTTCTTCCTCCTAGAGCATATGTTCTCTCAGGAAAGAGAAATAATAAATGATAGTTTTTATTATTAGCAGTTTTTTTTTTTGCCAGCAGTCTTAATCTCATAATATTCTTATGTAATGAAGGAAAATAAAGCGGAGTAATAGGATAGCAGAACTCAAAAATTTTGTGTTATTGTTTTGTGTGTTTGTTTTAGAGTAGTCAGGAAAGGTTTCCTTGAAAAGGTGACATTTCAAGTGAGGTAAAGAAATAAACTAGGAGAAATGAAATTCCAGGGGGAAACAAGAAATGAAATTCTAGGGGGCCTGTCCACAGCCCTGAAGTGAGAGTGTGCCTTGTTTGTCTTGAGAAACCACACAGAGGCCATTAAGACTTGAGTCTGGTGGATAACAGAGGGTGGTAGGGGGTAAGGTGAGAGAGCAAGAGCCAGAAGTCATGTGGTGTAGGTTTCTTAGAAACTATAGCTGTGGTACATACTTTGGATTTCATTCTAACTGTGAGGAGAAATCATCAAAAGCTTTTGAGTAGATAAGTGATATATCTGATTTAGATCTCTAAGTAATCAATGTAAGGAAGTATATCAGGTATTTGCTGCAATTCTGAAAACTGAGAGCTGTGGGAACTAGGTTCTCCGTTAGGTGTTTCACGTGAACCTCATGTTAGGTTTTTTTACAGGGTGTGTGGAGCAGATGTGGAAAGAAAGATCTAAACGTCAGTTCTATCTATATATATTAAGTTGAACACAATGATTGGTTGTAAGAAGTATTATGCAGGCATTTGCCATATGACTATGGATTTCAAGGGAGAGACCATGCTTGGAAATACACATTTAGAAGCTATTTAAAGCTAGTGGTGGAATAAGATAACATAGGGAATGAGTGTAGATAAGGAAGGGAATAGATTTATAACTGAGTGGCTCTTAGGTAGGGGCAAGGAGCGGATTCAGCAAAGGTGACTAAGAAGATGTAATCATTAAGGTATTTAGTACATTATTAAACATAATAAAACGAACAATCCAAGAATAGATGATGAGTATCATGTAACAAAGACAATGCTTCATCCCATTCTGCGCCCATTATCTATTTAATATGAAAAGCCAAACAAAAAAATTATTTGATGATTTGCATTTTATTTCAACAATTTTTCTTCATTGCTGTCCTAATTATTTTAACTTCCACTTTTTGAAAGCCTCTTACCAGTCAAGTTCTAAAAGTGGAAAAAAAGTGTCAGATGGAAGTCAAAACACCAAGTTCTTACTAATAAAATGCAAGTTGAAGGATGTAGTTTAGTAGTGGGCAGACTTACCACTTGGAGACAGCTGTAGACAACCACAGGCTTCCTTACATTTTAGCTTCACTAGTAATTACTCTAATGCATGTTTTGTTCTCCCAAATTCCACTGTTTTTTTTTAAGACAACACAGCAAAGGTTGTAACATTTATAGGAGTCCAATAAATAGCATTCTACTTTCTTGCTAAATTTAAAAAAAAATTATGTAAAACAAAAGGATGACCAATAGAGATCAGAATTTCAATTTAACTATTGACAAATGCTATGGTGGAGGACTTGGAGTGCCTGCTAAATATGCTCCAAAATGAGGTAGACTTACCAACGGTCTTCTGTTTATGCTACTGTGACAGAATATCAGGAATAGAATAATTTATGAAGAACAAAAAATTATTTCTCAGTTCTGGAATCTGAAAAGTCTAAGATCAAGGCACCAGCATCTGGTGAGGGCCTTCTTGGTGCTTCCTCACATGGAGAAAAGTGAAAGGGCAAAAGGGACAAATGCTGTGTCCTCACATAGCAGAAGAGTAGAAAAGTAAACTAGCAAATGCTGTGTGAACCCTCTTTTATAAGGACCTTAATCTCATTCATGAGGGAGGAGTCCTCAGGTCTAATCACCTCTTAAAGGCTCCACCTCTTAATATAGACATAGCTCATATTTTTTGCATTTTGCAGATATTGTGCTTTTTACACATTGATGGTTTGTGGCAACTCTGCATCAAGAAAATCCATCAACATCATTTTTTAACTGCATGGGTTCACTTTGAGTCTCTGTGGCACATTTTGGTAATTCTTGTGATATTTTAAACCTTTTCATTATTATTATATTTTGTTATGGTAATCTGGGATTAGCAATCTTAGATTTACCATTGTAATTGTTTTGGAGTATCATGTACTCTGAATATAAGATAACAAACTTAATTGATAAATGTTATGTGTGTTCTCACAGCTATACCCACTGGTTATTCCCATTTGTCTTTCTCTCTTTGGAGTTCCCTATTCTCTGAGAATACAGCAATATTGAAATTAGGCCAATTAATACTCCTACAGTGGCTTCCAAGTGTTCAAGTGAAAGGAAGGGTCCCATCTCTCACTTTAAATAAAAAAGCTAGAAATGATTAAGATTCATGAGAAAGAAATGGCAAAAGCCAAGACAGGCCACTTGCTCCATATAGCTAAGTTGTGAATGCAAAAGAAAAATTCTTGAAGGAAATTAAAAGTACTACTCTAATGAGTACACAAATAATAAGACAGTAAAATGGCCTTATTGCTAATATGGAGAAAGTTTAAATGGTCTGAATAGAAGATCAAATCAGTCACAACATTCCTTTAAGCCAAAGCCTAATCCAGAACAAAGTTCAAACTCTCTTCAATTCTGTAAAGGTTGAGAAAGGTGAGGAAACTGAAGAAAAGCATTTTGAAGCTAGAAGAGGTTGGTTCATGAGTTTTAAGAAAAGAAGTCAGCCAGGCACGGTGGCTCACCCTGTAATCCCAGCACTTTGGGAGGCCAAGGTGAGAGGATTGCCTAAGCCTGGGGGTTCGAGACCAGCCTGGGCAACTTGGTGAGCCCTCGTCTCAACAATAAATCACAAAAACTAGTCGGGCATGGTGGTGTGCATCTGTAGTTCGAGCTACTTGGAAGGCTGAAGCAGAAGGATCACCTAAACCCAGCAGGTCAAGGCTGCAGTGGCCGTGAGTGTGCTACTGCACTCTAGCCTGGGCGACAAGGTGAGACTCCAACTCAAAAAAAAAGAAAAAAAAGTAAAGAAAAGAAAAGAAGTCATCTCCATAACATAAAGTTGCAAGGTGAATGATACACCAAATATTGTTATAGAAGCTGCAGTATGTTATCCAGAAGGGTAGCTACACTAAACAACAAATTTTAAATTTAGATAAAACAGCCTCCTACTGGAAGAAGATGCCATCTAGAACTTTCATAGCTAAATAGAAGTCAATGTTTTTATTGGTCAAAATTTTAAAGAACAGTCTATCTTGTTAGAGGCTAATATAGCAGGTGATGCCAATGTTCACTTCCTTTCCAAAAATCCTAGGGCATTTTAAAAGTTATGCCAAATCTACTCTATCTATCCCCTGTAAACAGAACAACAAAGCCTGAACGACAGCACATCTGTTTATAGCATAGTTTACTAAATATTTTAAGCCTACTGTTAAGACCTACTGCTTAGAAAAAATATTTCATTCAAAAATGGCCAAAGTTAATAGAAAACCTTCTGGAAAGGATTTACTATCCTAGATGCCATTAAAAACATCTGATGATCTGTGATGTTGCTACAGATTCTGGTGGATATTACAGAATTACACATAAAATTTACATTTCAAATGAATGAATCTTATTGTTTGCAAATTATACCTCATTAAAACCTTTTTAAAAAAGGAAAAAAGAACATTTGTGATTCATAGGAAGAGGTAAGAATATCAATATTAACAGGAGTTTGGAAGTAGTTGATTCCAGCCCTCATGCATAATCTTGAGGAGTTCAAGACTTCAGTGGAGGATATAACTTTATATATACTGAGAAACCGAAATATTTTTGTGACTTGCTTTATTGAGATATTCGTTTTATTGTGGTAGACTAGAACCAAACCCACAATATCTCTGAGATATGCCTATACTATCTCATTGATAATACCTGATTTCTCGAGGAAGTATACTCAAACCAGAGCACCAACCAACCCATGACAGGCTAGGTGGACTTTGACAGGGCCTAGGTGATGGAGATGGGCAAAGAGCTGCCCTGGGAGAAGAGTGGAGAAGAACTACTTCTGTGAGTAATTCAGTCTCAAGAGAAACAGAGGATGGCCTGGTTATATAAATCTTGTTTATTCTTCTCAAATCAATTACTCAACCAAGATGGAGTAAACAAGTGTAGAGAGAGGACAAAGTATATACCCATATAGAAGGAAACATCAGGAGTGAGGGTAAAGTATCCCCCCAACAAACACTTAACACTTTTATGTTTGTCCTAGGTATATTATTTATATATGTAAGAGTTTGTAAGGTATATTATTTGTATATGTGGAAAGTATTTATTATTATTATTATTATTTTTGAGTTGGCATCTCACCCTGTCACCCAGAATGGAGTGCAGTGGCACGCTCCCGGACACTGCAGCCTCGACCTGCTGGGCTCCGGCGATCCTTCCGCCTCAGCCTTCCAAGTAGCTGGAACCACAAGTGTGCGCTGCCACGCCTGGCTAATTTTTGATTTATTGTAGAGGTGAGGTCTCATCAAGTTGCCTGGGCGGGTCTCAAACCTGCATTTTCAGGCAATCCACTCGCCTCGGCCTCCCAAAGTGCTGAGATTACAGGCTAAGCCACCAAGCCTGGCCAAAAGTATATTATTTTTGTAAAGGCATATTTCTGGTACTATTTCATATTTAGCTGCATTTTAATATGTCATAGCAGTCATCAGAACCCTTAGAAGAAAATCATTATAAAATAAATCTTATCTATATTTTTATATGCAGAAGGAATGAAATAAAAATTTTATGTATATGTGTATTGAGAGGTATTAGGGAGTTGAAGAGAGGGAGCTTGACAAAAAGACAGACTACATGGTTTCAGCTTGATTCTGCTGAAGGGGATAACAAGAAGTGATGAAGACAATGAATAAGGAAGTTCTCTGAACAACTGTGGTGGAAACACTGGTTAAGAACATCTGTGTTGCTATCCAACGTTAGGAGAGGAAGAGAGATGCAATGTGTACCTCAGTGCTCACTAATTGAGTGTTCTTACTGTGCAGTGAAAGGGCCAGCCTCAGGCATGGAGTGAACAAACTTACCTTAACACCACCATCTCTTCTCCTTCCCTATAAGGCACACTCATGTTATGAATCTCCTGCTATGATTTTACCTCTGGAGAATCAAGTAGGTAAGTGAATTCTAATGGATTCCATCAGAAAAATAGCAATCCTTTCTAATCATTGCCCTTATCACACTTCTAGTTATCCTTCCAATGCCCACTTAAGTAGTTCTAGACTGACATCTCTTCTGAGCATTCTAAAGTCATAGCCCATGTGTGATAGTCACTCTTGCGGGGAGTCCCTAATACATGAACTGTGGAATTGGGCATGTACAAATTATTTCTGAGACTTTCACTTGAAGGGAAGTTCAAGTATATATATCACTTCCCTCTGGATATGTTAACTATTTTTTAATGATGTTATCTGATATTTTAACAATGTATGCAGAACAGCAGAGCCTTGAGTTTGTTGTTTAAATATCTTTGATGCTGTGTCATAACAAATTAGTTTCTAAATGTTGCCAATTTGGCAGACAAAGCTGATTATTTCCTGCAATCACACTGCATATGTGCACAAGATTATAATTAATGATCAGGGATGCCAGCCATACTTTAATAATGATCCTTCAGTGTTTCGGAGCCGATTAGAGCAACTGGCATTTATGCCCTCTACTGGGGTAGAGGCAAGGGAAAGGAGGCAGTGAATCTAGACAGATCTATCATAGTCAGAGAATCAATAGTTTCCTGATTTCTGTTATAAATTTGAAGATTCTGGGGGAGTTATTGACATAACTGCTGCTGTGAATATTAACAGAGTGTTTATGTAGCCTTCAGTGAAGCAGTGCAAGTCCTAATTAGATTGAAATTGGTCTTTTGGCAACTTTGCAATTTGTGCTTCCTCAACATACCAGTATGCCACACACAGACTCTGAGGAGATTAGTGATGTACTTCAGAAGAATTATGTGAGCACAAAATGTCAAGATATCTAAGGTATTTTATCAAAATGAAATGAAATTTATCAACTCTCACTGCCCAGCATTTACACATTTTTGTGGACTACTTTTTCCCCCTGTTTCTTGGCAAAAACTTGGGCAACAAGTGAATGTTCTTAAGTATGTGATAGCATCAAAGATTTTTAAAAAAAGGAGAACAGGAGGAAGTGGAGAGAGAGAGACAAAACACAAATCTTTATAAGTACAGCCTAATTTAATAAAAAAGAAAACCCTGGAATTCCAAAGTAATTAATAAAAGAATTCATCTTGGAGTTATTTTAAGTTTTCTAGCACTCCTGTAGGATTAGGAGTTTGATTTGCTTACCATTTACAACAATTTCCTGTATAAACTGAGGTAAACCTACAGTTCCATGAACCTTTTAAACATGCTGCTTACTAGGATACTTTTTTTTTTAAAGCAGGATTTTTTTTTTTTTTTTTTTTTTGAGTTAGAGTGTTACTCTGTCACCCAGGCAGAGGGCAGTGGTACACTCACCTGCTGGGCTCCAGCAATCCTTCCACCTCAGCCTTCCAAGTAGCCGGAACTACAGGCACACGCTACCATGCCCCACTAATTTTTTGTTTATTGTAGAGATGAGGTCTCACCAAGTTGACCAGGATCTTGTGGGCTCAGGCAATGCACTCCCCTCGGCCTCCTGAAGTGCTGGGATTACAGGCTGAGCTACCAAGTCCAGCCGAAAGCAGGATTTATTAAGAGGACGGAAAAGCTCCCACAGTGGGAGGGGACCCTGCTTACTAGGATTCTAATTTTGCTCTTAATTTCTTCTTCCTTTTTTGAGTTGTAGACGTTTTTGATTAAAATAACTCAAAAAGGATAATCAAGCTGGGTCCAACTGAGAAACTGCTTAAATATAGTTTGAATGTATCAGCTCTGTCAAATTGATATTTACAGGAAGTTAAAGTAAATGCTTTGTTCAGTTAAAAATTTTAAAATACATAATGCAAAATAAGGCATATATAAAAATAATGTTTAATATCTCATAAATGTGACCAGACTCTGAAATGTTTCACTGGGATTGATGTTCAGTGTTATCCTCATAGACATGGACACTTCTGCTTTGGAAATGAAGTAGAAGCAGCATTATTTTAACTTCAAAAGAGATAAAATAATTATCTTTAGAACACATCTTATACAATAACTCTGCTAATGTTGAGAAAGGTATTACTTTACTTTCTATCATTTTACCTTCCAATTTGAGTATAATTTTTTCTTTGAAGATAATTTTTTAAAATGTTAATTACTTTATAGAGCTGTGCATATCATGGGAAATAAGGAAATTCTAACACACGAATGGAGCAAGTTTGATTTATTCTGAGCTGATATTCAAATGGGAGCTCAAATTAACCCAAGAGTCAATTTGGGGACACTAGGTTTCTCTGAAACTGCCATGTACAAAATTATGCTGTGTGCTCTCTCTTCTGTATTCCTACATCTTAAATTCTTCACTCACATTTACAGTTAGACTACTAATACATTTTAGAAGTGTTCTCCTCCAGGAGTATTTGCATTTTATAAAATCATAGTTGAAGCTAAAGACTTGAAGCACAGGAAAGAGAACTTTATGACTCAATTAATAAATGGAAGAGGATTTCAGAGTACATTAAAACATTTCTAATAACTTGATTATCAAGTATGAAGCTGGCACAGGATGTGTGTTGTGTAGGTATTCGGTGACCAAGAGACCTTGAAGAAAAATTCAACAGGCAACTAGTACCATATATGTCTATTTTTGTAAGACGCATAGCATAGGACTTCAATTACATACAAGTTGTGTAACTTAACAACAACGTATGTAGCAGACCCATCTTTTTTTTCTTTTTTTTTTTGCATCCTGACTTCGTCGGCTGAGTGCTTTCCATGTCTGTATAATATCTGAGATATATTTGAACACTGTTGAGCAAGTATTTATTTATTTATTTATTTATTTATTTTGAGTTGGAGTCTCACTCTGTCATCCAGCCTGGAGTGCAGTGGCCGCTCCCGGCCACCGCAGCCTCGACCCACTGGGCTCCGGCGATCCTTCCGCCTCAGCCTTCTGAGTAGCCGGAATTACAGGCGCACGCTACCACGCCCGGCTGATTTTTTTTTTGATTTATTGTAGAGATGAGGTCTCGCTGCCCAGGCGGGTCTCGAACCTGCGGGCTCTGGCAATCCACTCACCTCAGCCTCCCAAAGGCGTGGGATTACAGGCTGAGCCACCGAGCCCGGCTGAGCAAGTATTTATTGAGACTTCTATCTCCTTAACCTTTGTTAGAAGAAATATGAAACACAGCCCTTGCCCTTATTCAATTTATAATGACAAAAATTAAAGGAAAAAATCAGTACTGAACTACATGAAATTTATGAAGAATTAAAAAAGTTGGGGCTTGAAATCTCATTTTGGAAGATGGAATTTCCTGAACTACGTTTGACGATAGGTAAGTTATTGCAATAGCTTAAATCTTAGCAGAGAATCTGTGGAAGGTGCAGATGAGTCATCTGACAGGGAAGAAAAGGATACTTAGGAGCAATTGTTGTTCCCTCTTTTTTTCTAAGGTCAGTCTAAAATATACTTTGAGGTAATATTCAATAGGAGTAAATGGTTTTGTTTATAGACTTAATTTTTGGTGGTGCTTTTAATTTCTGTGAGTACTTTGTTATGCAAAGTATGAGCCAAGCACCAGCAGCTCTAGAAAAACCTTGGACTTTGTTCTAAATGCAGATTCTTACGAACCAGTTCAACCCTTCTGGATCAGAATCTGCATTTCAAGGTCCCATATGATTCATATGCACAATAAAGTTTATGAATTTCTTTAGACACATTTTGCTACATCCTATAATCATTTGGGGAGCTATAAGGATACTGATAACCAATCCACACTGCATGTCCATTATCCATTAAGTTAAAGTCTGATGAATGGATAGAACCTGGGCATTAGAATTGTTTTTTAAAGCTGTTCGGGTAGTTCCTGTGTACACCCAGATTGAGCATTCGTTCATGAGATACTACCACCACGGTACTTAGAGCAGCAGCAGGTAGAATTGAGGAGCATCTCTCAATATTTGATACATTCTGATTGTCTAAGTTGCTTTATAGATTCTCATTGAATGCACACAAAATATTAGCATATTTTTTAACATGTGTTTGAAAATTTAATTAGGCATCATTTGAACAACTGCTCTTGAGACTGGTTTTCCTTTCTCGAGATTTTTCTTCAGACAGGTGTGGCTGCATAACATGTAAAACATTGAAGTTTTTGGTTTCCTTAAGGAATGTGCAGTAACAATATTTGATCAAAGACAAACATGATGAAGTGAAATAGGATGTACTGTAAAAGAAACATATTTTCACTATATGAGAATTCATTTGAAATTCCCTTTTGCTTGGGCAACTTCTGTAATGAAAAAAGAATTTAAAAAATTTAAAAAAATAATTATTTCTTTTTTTATAGTTCTTTAACCATAAATAGGAAAGTATTACTACTTAATCATACAGAGTGATAAAAAATCAATTTTTTAAAAAGGGTAAGCATTCAAGACAGTAAAATCTGCATTTTAGAAGTTTAGGAGCATCAAAGAGAGTCAATAAACATATTCTTAATATATCTTTTGTCTTTTCTATGAAACTTACAAAAGAGATTTATGAATACAAATTTTAATTAGAACTAAGAAACAGGTCTCTGTTTTTTTACATATTTCTGTTGCAAAATAATTTAGTGGAATTTTTATCAGTTTCATTTATATTATACTTCAGTAACTTAAGTATTCTTAGATATACTTAAGTATACTTAAGGTCAAAATTAAAATCAGAGAAAGCTTCAATATAAAGTTTCCTGAAGTTATGTTTGAAGATAACCCTAATGAATATAAACATATCTCTTTCACAAATAAGACTTTGATATTTCCTTCCCCAAGTATCTTTATTTGTATATGTGTGTTTGTATTTTATCTTTTTATTTCATAATAATTTTAGGCTTATGTAGTAATATAAAATATAGTACTAAAGGGGGCAGAACTTTTGTAACTGTAGAATAAGGACCTTTGAAAATCTGCCTCTAAATAAAAGCAATAAAAACACTAAAAAAAATGTCAAAAATCAGTTTTTTCAGAACTCAGGAAATAAACCAACAGTTTGCAAAAATCTGAGAAGAGTTGATTAAAAAATGACTGAATATTGATACAGTAAAATTTGTGGCATTTTAATTTACCATCCCTTTCCTACCAGTTCCATGGTATCTTTGAAAAATAGCAGTATAGCAGCCACTGGGATGGGAAGATCAGATTTGAAATTTTTCAAGAGCCCTATTTCTAGATAATTGCACCCCTAGGGAATTTGTAAAAACAATCATCAGTACTTTCTTAGCATTGCTGCTGCTGAAGTAGAGAAATCAGTTGAGGAAAATAAGCGGTGAGTTAGTAATTTTTTTAAAAAAGGGTTGTAGAGTAAGAAGTCCACGGAGGACTTTAGAAGGTTCCAAGATATTCCTAAAAATCTAGAATGTCAGGTGCACCCATAGGTGGTAACAGGTGTAGGGCTGTGCACGTTCTAAGGAAAGACCTATGAAGGTCCTAATCTCTTACCTCTGATTAACCTTGGGACCTAGCAAGTGAAGGCTGAGGTAAAGATGTGAATTGTTGGAGTATTAAAACTGTGTCCTGATGCACACATGGGCCTTTTGCAAAGGGTGGAAGACCTATTGGTTTAGGACATTTAAGAAAATCTCTGTGTAATCATTATATAAACTTTAAGCTAACCAGAGACTTCAGTGGATGCACATAACAGGGAATGCAGATTTTGCATACTTAGTCCAGGAATGTTATTAAATTAGTAAGCAGAAAACAATAACAAAATGAAGCAAAAAACAAAAACATTAAAAAATAATAATAGTAACAACAAACTCTGGACGAGAGATCTTATTTCCAGAGTTGTGACATTCTATTAAATGTCCAGTGATCAACAAAGTTGTGAGATACATAAAAGGAAAGTATGACCCATACACAGGGAAACACAATCAATGGAAATAGTCCCTGAGAAAGCTTAAATATTGGATTTACTAGATGTATTTTCTGGTCCCATAGCAAATTACCAAAAACTGCTGACTTAATCTAAATTTATTATCTTACAGTTCTGCAGCTCGGATGTCTAACCAGATTGGTGAGATAAAATCCAGAAATCAGCAGGATTGAATTCATTTCTGGAATCTCTAGGGCAAAATTTATTTCCTTGAATTTTCCTGCTTCTAGTGACCACCCATGGTTTTTAACTTATAGCATTAGTGCTTCATCTTCAAATCTTGAAACAGAGTGACTTCCTTCCTTCCTTCCTTCCTTCTTCTTCTTCCTTCCTGTCTTCCTGTCTTTCTTTCTGTCTTTCCTTGAGTCACTCTGTAGCCCAGTTGGGAGTGCAGTGGCATGCTCATGGTCACTGCAGCCTCAACCTACTAGGCTCTGGTGATCCTTCCGCCTCAGCTTTCCAAGTATCTGGAACCATAGGCTCAAGCCACCATGCCTGACAAATTTTTTATGTATTGTAGTGACGAGGGCTCAACAAATTGCCTAGGCTTGTCTCGAACCCCTGGGCTTAGGCAATCTTCTTGCTTCTGCCTCCCAAAATGCTGGGATTATGAGCATGAGCCACTGCACCCAGCAAGGGGTGAGTTTTTCTCACTTTTAATTTCTCTGATTCTTTTTCCATAGTTAATCCCTTCCTGACTGAAACCAGAAAATGTTCTCTGCTTTTAAAGATTCATGTGATTAGATTGGGCCCTCTCAGATAATTCAGGGTAATATCCCAATCTCAAGGTCCACTAACTTAATCACATGTGTAAACTCCTTTAACTGTGTAACATATTCAAAATCAGATTCAGAGATTAAGGAACAGACTTCCTTGGAAAGCCATTATTCTACATACCACATGAGACAAAGAGTATACATCAGCTATTACTAGAATGCTTTGTAAAAACTAAAGGAAGCTATATATAAAGAATTAAAGTAAAAGACTATATTTCACCAAAGAAAATCACTAAGGTTAAAAATTGTGAAAAAAGAAACAAATAAAATTATTGATATTGAAAAGAACAACTGAAACTTAAATTTCATTAGAGGAACTCAACAGTGGATTTGAGTTGATAGGAGAAAGAGTAAGTGAACTTCAAAATAGGTGAATTGAAATTACACATTTTGAAAATTTTAAAAAGATGAGGAAAAAAACCATAGTCTCAGAGACCTACAAGACACTATTATGTGCACCAATATACATGTAATGAGGAACCCAGAATAAAAAGAAAAAGAAAGGACAGAAAAATGTTTGAAGAAATCATAGCTGAAAGTGTCCCAACTCTGATTTAAAAAGACAAAGCTTCAGTGATGAAGCTCCAAGTAGGACAAACTAAAAACAAACAAACTATATTTTAGGAATATTATAGATTGTTGCAAGTGAAAGGGAATCTTAAGAGCAGTGAAGGAAATTGCCTCATAACAAAGAATTTTACTTGATCAGCAGTTAATATCTCATCAGACACCACAGAGACCTGAAGGCAGATTTAAAACACTGTTAGAAAATTACTGTCAACCAAGCATTTTGTATGCAACAAAGCTCTTCTTTAATAATGAAGGATATAATTAGACATTTCCAGATCAACAAAACTTCGATAATTAATCATTAGAAGGTATTCTTTACAATCAATACTAAAGACTGAAATAAAATGACAATATACAGTACAGAAAATACACATGAAAAAATAAAGAGCACTCATAGGAGAGTAAAAACCATTTTTGTAATCCTTTTTTGTTCCTATACAATTTAAAATACAGCTTCATAAGATGATAATTATGCATATGCATGCTAGGCACTCAATGTATAAAGATTTAATTTTATGATGATGGTAACATAAAGGAGTAGGGAAAATCAATATAAAGGAACATAGTTTTTATATACCATTATAACTAATTGGTTTTAATCTGAACTACACTGTTATAAATTATGATGTGATCACTAGGGCAACCACTACAAAAATGATTTAAAGTATAGTAAATAAATGGAAATAGAATTGAAAGTTGCAATTATAACCAGATATACACACCTAACAGAAGAACCCAAACTGCATGAGGTAAAAATGGATAGAATGGAACTAGACAATGTAACAAAAATATTTTATAAGGCCAATTCTCTATTTTATTTATTTATTTATTTAATACCAATATTTTATTTTATTTTATTGTTCCTCTTTTAATTTTTATTTTAAAATTGTGGGGTACAATTCATCTGGAGATGTTGCATGTGCAGGAACTGAATGAGCAATGAGGAAGGCATTTTGGGAGTTGGTGTAGATGGTTACCCGCTGCCCTTTAGATAGTTTGAGAGCCTGTGTAAGAGCAACAAGCTCCACTTTTTGGGAAGTGGTGCCCAGAGGAAGGGGTTGGGCCTCGAGAACAGAGTCAGCAGAGACTATAGCATAGGCCACCTGCCGGTGGCCTTGCGGGGTGCAGACAAAACTACCATCCATGAACAGAGTGAGGTCTGGGAACTGGCTGAAGTGGCTGATTTGAGAGTCTGTCCCTGGGCAGAGTCAGGGCCTCCACCACCTCCGGGCAAGAGTGGGTAGGCCCTGCATCAGAGGAGGGGAGAGGGAGTAGGGACACCGGGTTAAGAGGTGATAAAGGCTTTAGAGTTACCCTCGGGTTGTCCAAGAACAACAAATGGAACTCCTGTAACCTGGAGGGTCCTAGGAGAGAGAGCACCCGATGTTCCAACAGTTTGTGGTCTCTGTGAGGGGAGAAGACAGTGATATGGTGATGTAAGGAAAGTTTTAAAGCCTCCTTGGTTAGAACAGCGGCCGACACTAGCGCCCGTAAGCAGGGTTTCCACCCCTGAACAGTGGTATTGAGCTGTTTGGAGAGGTAGGCTACCAGGCAGTGGGAGGGGCCCACCAGGTGTGTTAGGACCCCCACAGCTATTCCATGGCACTCATCTGTGAACAAACAGAAGGGCTGAGAGGGGTTAGGGAGACACAGTGGTGGTGAAGACAGGAGGGTGTCTCAGAGAGCAACAGATACCTTGCAAATCTCAGCGGGGGAGGTGAGAGGCCCCATAGGTGTTTGTTTGGCGGCTGCATACAGAGGTTTGGCTAACAGGGTGAAGTTAGGGATTCATTGCCTGAAGTACCCCACAAAGCCCAAAACGGACAAGATTTGGTTACCATTAGACGACTTCAGGTTGTGTGAGCTGGGCTTTCTGGGGGGACACCCTGTATTCCCTAGAGGCCAGGAAATTGAGAAGGGTGACTGTGTGTGTGCACGACAGTTTCTCAGATGGGCTGCAAAGTAAGAGATTATCCACGTACTGGATGAGGTGGCTAGGTTGGAGAGGGCAATCAGCTAGGTTAGCTGCAAAAGCCTGGCCAAAGAGGTGGAGGCTGTTACGGAAGCCCTGTGGCAAGACCGTGCGTGTAAGTTGTTGTGCCTGTTTCGTGTCCAGGTCCTCCCAGGTGAAAGCAAAAAGGAGGTAGGAGTCTGGGGGTAGGGGGATAGTAAAGAAAGCATCCTTGAGATCAATGACAGTGAAATGTGTTGTCTGAGGCGGTATCCGAGATAAAAGAGTGTAGGGATTAGGAACCACTGGGTGGAGAGGGACCACCGCCTTATTAATGAGACGGCGGTCCTGGACCAAGCGGTAGTATCCAGAGGGCTTACGGACCAGAAGGATGGGGGTGTTACATGGAAAGTTAACAGGTATGAGGAGACCCTGAGAAAGCAACGAGTGATGATGGGTTTAAAACCCTTACGCTGTGTGACTGAAATGGGGAACTGGGGTCTAGAAGGGAAGTTAGAGGGGTTTTTCAAAATTATGCAAACCAGGGTGTGGTTTTGGGCTATGACTGGGGTGGAAATGTTCCACATATTGGGGTTGACTAGATGGGGTGGGAGGGGAGGCGGCAGGTTTGAGCTGGGAAAAACAGAGACTAGAGCAATATTGGCAAGAAATGTGGCCGCTGATTGAACCGGCAGCGTTAAAGTGGCCCCCAGTTTTGAGAGGATATCCCTGCCCAGCAATGGAACGGGGCAGGACGGGACAATAAGGAGTGACTAAACATCCAATCACTGAGAGAACAAGGTAAAGGTGAGGTTTGAAGTGGGGCAGAAGGCTGGCTGTTGATACCAATGACTGAGACCTGGGAAGGAGATAGAGGCCCTGAAAAGGAAGGCAGAACCGAATAGGCAGCCCCCGTGTCCACGAGGAATGAGATTGACTTACCCGCTACCTGGAGTAAGACCGTGGGCTTGGCGAGGGTAATTGGGGTCTTTGAGTCTGGGCAAACTGAGCTTTCTGCCAGTCCAAGCAGCTCATGGAGCAGAGCAGACGGCTCAGCCACACCCCCGTGTGGAGGCACTGGGGCTTGGCCAGGCCATGTGCAATCCGACTTCCAATGGCCCTTTTATTTGCAGATAGGGCATGGCTTACTCGGTGGACACGGGTTAGGGCACTGCTTGGCCCAGTGGCCCTCCTGGCCACACTCAAAACAGGCTACCAGGGGAGCTTTGTTACCCATCTCCGGACATTGAGAGACCCCCGTACCCTGTTGCATTGGCCACAGGACTGCAGCCGGGGTGCGGGCTTGCACTTTAGTGGCCTGCTGGAGGCGCTGTTGCCTAGTGGTTTCTGCATTTTCCTTGCGGGCATTAAAAACCTTAAAGACCATTTTACCAGGACACAGACAGGGGTTTGAGGGCCATCCTCTGCCTTCTTAGCTTTCTGCGGATATCAGGGGCAGATTGGGTAATGAAATGGGTAGCGAGAATGGTGGGACGTGTATCCGAACAAAGCCATCCAGGCCAGCAATCTCTCAGAGGGGACAAATGGGCGCAGGGACAAGGGGGTGGGGAGGGTGGTGCATGCAGTGTGAACGAGTATGTGAACTGACCAGAGAGGGGAGGGAGAGGGACAGAAGGGGAGAGTTGGAAGGTGAAGGAGGAAGATGGGGGTAGAGAGTGGGTGGATTGTATGGGGGTGGGTTGGAAGAAGGAGGAGGATTTGGAGGACAGGCGATTGGCGCAGTTAAGTTTTTCAGAAGATTTATGAGGGGGTAAGACTCTGGATCAGGTGGAAGAGGCTTGTATTTGGGTGGGGGGACTGGGGCAGATGGAATGAGGGAAGGGTTGGGAACAGAGGACAGGGAAGGGGCGGGAGTCTCCCTTTACCAGCAAGATTTGGGTTGTGGAACAATACTGACACAGGGAGGGACGGGAGTGCAGGAGCCAGACAGCCTGAACATAGGGCACCCTCCAACCATTTTTCACTGTGTTTGCAGAAATTATTAAAGTTAGTGAGGATGTTAAAATTAAAAGTTTCCTTGGGGGGCCATTTGGACCCATTTTCCAGTCTATACTGAGGCCTGGCCACAGTACAGAAATGGATTAGACATTTGTGTTGAATGTCCGGGGTTAATTCCAACTTGTCGAGATTACTGAGAAGACAGCCCAGAGGCATCTTAGAATTAGATTTGGAGGGTTGGTTACCCATGTCGATCTAAATTTCTGGGCCCTATCTGAGTCTGAAAAGGCATCCCAATTCAGTCAAAGACCGGCCGGGCAGTGTGAAGGTCAGGATAAACAGGGCGTCCTCAGGATTTATCGCTGACAGGAATGGAGGGCTTTCCCTAGCACAGCTGTGACTTCTGATAGGGAGGCCCAGAGGGGGAAAGAGAGACCAACACGCGGGGAACTCACCTCATGAAAGTTTGAGTGGAAGAGTGGGTCAGAGATTTTTGGTTCGGGCTGGAGGCGTCCAGGTTGGAGGCCCCTGAGCCAGAAGGTGAGGCCTGTGTGGCTCAGTCACCTCCCAGGTTTCAGCACCAAGATGTAACGTTTGGAGATACCAAAAGAGGCACAGGACAAAGGGCCGGTATAAACCAAGCGTTTATTGGGGGAGAAACTCCCGGGCGAGGTCCCGTGGTCCGGAAAGATGGGCCAGGGGAGTGGCGCTCAAGGAGGGGCAGGCTTGGGTTTTTAAGGGTGCTGTATTCGGGGATGGTGTTGGGGGCGGCAGCGAAGTGGGGACACAAAGCATCGCATCCGGCATGGGCTGGAAAGTTTCTGTCTGGCCCTTATTGGCGGCTGCTGGCAGGTTTCAGGAAGCTTTAAGCGAGGTATGTGGTTGTGGGTTTGGGGTGGAGGGGCAGATGGGGGAAGGTGAGTGCTTCTTCCCCCTTTCTCTTTCTTTCTTTCTTTCTTTCTTTCTTTCTTTCTTTCTTTCTTTCTTTCTTTCTTTCTTTCTTTCTTTCTTTCCTTTCTTTCTTTCTTTCTTTCTTTCTCCCTTTCTCTCTCTCTCTCTCTCTCTCTCTCTCTCTCTCTCTCTCTCTCTCTTTTTTTTTTCTTTTTTTTTTTTTGAGACAGTGTCTCATGTGATATGTTGCCCAGGCTAGATTCAAACTTGTGGACTCAAAGAATCCTCCCACCTCAGTTTCCCAAAATTCTGGGACTACAGGCATGCACCACAATACCTGCTTTAACAAAATGTTTACATTTAAAAAAAATTTATCTTTTTAAGGTTGGTAAGCAAATGTATATCTTTTATGGTAAAAAAAAGCATCTAGATTGGAAAGGAAGAAGTAAAATTATTTCTCTTTGCTGATATAATCTTGTACACAGAAAATATGGAATACAAAGTAAACTATTAGAATTTATTAATGAGGTCAGAAAGTTTTTAGGATCAAGTTAATACACAAAATCAATATACCTCTATATAATAAAAATGAATATTTAAAAAATAAGATTAAAGAAATAATTTCATTTATAGTAACACAAAAAATAAAAGAAATATACTTAATAAAAAGAATTACAAGATTTATATACTAAATAATATAAAACACTGATAAAAAGAAATGTAAATAGATGCAATGATATCCCAGTTCATTAATTGGGAGATTTAGTATTGTAAAGATAGCAATGCTCCTCAATTTTATAAACAGATTCAATGCAATCTGTGTCATAATTGTATCTGCTTTATATACCAAATTGACAAACTGAATATAAAATTAATATGGAAATGTAAGAGACCAAAACAATCAAAAGACCAGAACAACCAAAACAATCCTGTAAAAGATGAAAGGTAGAGGACTTATATTTCCAGATTTCAAAATTGATTATAAAGTTGAAGTGATAAAAACAATGTAGTACTGGCATAAGGATGAGCACATTTCAATGGATAAAAATTGAGAATCCAAACATAAGCCCTATAATTTTGTGAACTGACCTTTTGACAAAGATGCCAGAGAAATTCAATGGGTAAAAGAATTGTGTTTTTAACCGATGGTGCTTAGACAGATGGGCATCTATAATTAATTAAAAATGAGTCACAGACCTACACGTAAGATTTAAAACTACAGAAATCTTAGAAGAAAGTATAGAAATAAATCTTTCTGACCTAGTCTAGGCAATAGTTTCCTGGTTATGATACAATGAACACAGGTGATTGTGACACAAACATACAAAATAAATTAATTGGCATCATAATTTTTTTTTGCTTTAAACTGTACTTTTAAGAAAAATAAAAAGACAATTTATAAAATAGGAGAAAGCATTTGCAAATTATAAATCTGATAAGTGTCTTGATATATCTGGAATATACCGAGAAGTTTTGCAAGGCTACAATAAGATGATAAATAACCCAATTAAAAATGGGTAAATAATTTGAATAGATATTTCTCAAAAGTGAATACACACATGGCCAATAATCCCACAAAAAGATGTTAACATTATTAGTCAGTAGAGAAATGCAAATCAAAACCACAATGAAATGCCATTTAATAGCCATTAGAATAGCTAAAATTAAAAAAAAAAGGAAGTAACAACATGTTGGCAAGAATGTGAAAAATCTGCTATTGTAAAATGGTGCTACCACTTTGGAAAATAGTTTAGCATGTTCTCAAAATATCAAATATAGAATAGCCACATAATTCAGTTATTCAACTTCTAAGTATATACCCAAGATAAATAAAACAAATGTCAACACAAAATCTGTATATAAATGTTCACAACAGCATTATTCATAAGAGTAAAACAAGCAGAAGCAATCCAAATGTCATCAATATATTAATGAATAAATAAAATGATTTATCTATGCAATGAAATATTATCCTGAAATAAGGTCAAAGAATGAGGGATATGTGCTGTAACATAGATGAACCCTGAGAACATTATGCTCAGTGAAAGAAGCCAGTCACAAAGAACCACACATTGCATTAATCTATTTATATTAAATGTCGAGAAAAAAAATCTATTGGGCAGAGCATATACTTGTGGTTGTTGGGGACTGAATGGAGGGTAACTGCCAATGGGGTGGTGAAAATGGTCTAAAATTAGACAGCAGTCATGACTGTACAACTCTGGGAACATACTAAAAGCCACAACAGTGTATATTCTAAATTAGTTAATTTTATGATAGATAAATTATATTTCAATAATGCTGTTATTTAAAAAGTACTAAAAATTATCAAATATATTTCAACTACATTTTGCAAATTAATTCCATATTTTCCTAATTGTTTTTCACATAGATATATTTCATTATAAGTGATGTTAACTTTGATGACTTGATCACAAATTTCTTCACTGTAAGGTTACTATTTTTCCCCATTATACTTAATAAATATCTTTTGGGAATATAGTTTGGATAATATAAATGTCCCTTTTTAAAAAAATGACTGTACCTACTCAGTTTTAGCTTGGAGATGTGTGTGTGTATGTGTATGTGTGTGTGCACATTTGCATGCCTCTGTTCGTAAGGAGGGTTGGGGGTAGTTGTGAAGGTATAAGTGATAAGAAAACTGAATGTTTGAACATAAATTTTCTTATTCTGATTAATTTAAGCGCTTATTAAATTAAATTTCATATTACTTACAAATCTGAGAAAATGAATTACAAGTAACTTTGGACAGTATTTAATTTGTTTGCTTGTTTTTGTTTTTGAGGCAGGGTCTCACTCTGTTATCCAGACTGGAGTGCAGTGGCATGATTATGGTTCACTGCAACCTTGAACTTCTTGGTTCACACAACCCACTACCTCTAACTAATTTTTATTTTATTTTATTTTTCTTAGAGATAGGGTTCCACTGTGTTGCTCTGGTTGGTCTCGAGCCACTGGCCTCAAACAGTCCTTCCACTTTGGTCTCTCAAGGTGATGGGATTAAAATCATGAACCACTGTGCCTGGCCTTGAACAGTGGTTTTAAGTATTAAAAAAAGTAAAATAAATATAATATTGAATAATTCATACCATGGAATAAAAAGGTATGCTGCAATCTTACTTATCCAATGGAGTTCCACAGTTTTTCTTTGATAAAACTTAGTGTTTATGTTTCTTAAATATTTTGTGTTGTTCCTTAAGTATCTACATACACTGAAAACTTAGCAACAACTATATTATATAGCATTTAATTTACCTGTACATGTATTTGCTGAGGGCTAAAAGTTTGATCACTTGAAAACATACAGAGATAAATCAGTGTGCTCATTTGATATTTTAAATGGATGATAACAAATTAAGTATACAGCAAATCAGTGTACCAGATCTGGACCTTTAGATACCTTGACATTTCCATAGCTGTCAAAACACCTGGGTTGAGGAGAGACCAGAGGCAGGACCACCATTAAAGCCATTTTCATTCTCCTACTCCTGATTTGCTCATCCATAAAAAATTCTAGTCTCATGAGGACCCAATTTTTAAGGATTTCCAGGAAAGAAAGTGCATGGTTTTCTGCAATCTATGAAATAACTAGGCTAAAATTATGCTATATTTCATAGAAATTTTGCTATCTTTGATGTGAGGTTCATCCAGTAGAATCACATGGTTTACTCAGTGTAATTCAGAGAGAAGAAAACACTTTAAAGCAGATTCTTAAATGTTTTTTCTTCAATCTGAGCTCTCTGTATACCTTATGCATCCATAACCCACCAAATGAAAATCCAATTTTAAATAAATATCCTTACCAAGTAGATAATTGCTTTGGGTTCAAACTTGGTGTTTCTATGTACACATCTTAAATCTTTCTAAGACATACAGGTTTTGTAAATTCAATTCCTATATTCCTTCTGTTATACCATACTGTTTCACTCTGAATGAATGTGATTATTTTTAACACTCAGGGTTATGTGTTGAAGTATTCATTTTATATGAAGCATTTTTCTTTGTAAGCAGGTATAGTGTATGTGCTCTCATTTATACAACTCTGAAATCTTTAATCATGTAAATCAAAGTTCATAGACATGTTTATTATATCTTAATATATGTTATGTTTTGCATTAAAATGTGGTGGAGGTGTCAAGAGAGACTTATAAGCAAATGGTTCTTATAAACCATAAATCCAGGTAACTGACCACTAGATAAATGGGATTGTAAAATATATATCAGTGGTTAGAATTTGTGTGTGATCAGTTAACATAAATAGGCTAAACCTTGGTGACATTCTGTGGTTTGGTTTTTAATTCTGAATAATATATGTTTAACACCAGTTAAAACCATCAATAAGTCCCCCGATGTCTTACATTTTGAGCAGTTTAACAGATTTTAAATAAACTACAGTCACCCTGCTTCACTTTGCTGATCTTATTGATATATTTGTCTCTTTGATATTTGATTTACACTTTTTGTTCAGACCACCTCATATTTTTTAGCTAATAGTAAATCTTTACTATTTTTGCTGTGGACATGTAGAGAAGGTCACAGAAATTTTAGTAGTTGAAATAGCACCTTTGAATTTGAAAAGCATAAGACCAATGGGGATGCACTTTAGCTTCAAACTTTATGCCATTCAAAATGTAAGACAAGAGATCCAAGGTGGCCACCATGGAGCAGCAGACCAGTGCCTCTCTTGCCTAGTAAGATGGAGATTTGGGACCTAGTCGCCAGTTGATGTCGATGCCCTGAACACTTTTGTGTGGGTAATTTATCTTGTATGAAGCAAAGGTCTCTTTGAGCACACAGAGACCAGAAAGCAATGGCAAATGTTAGATTCCAGGTGCCCCATCCCTTGCCCTGTTCCAGGCTCAGACAACATCAGAAGTTCTGCCTGGTGGAGGAGAGAGGTGAGTGATTCTAAGATACTTTGAATCAGCTGTGTGTGAACCATCTCATGAGGGAGGAGTTTTGGTCAGGATACAGTTGGGGACAGTTGGAGCCGGAGTGAAAAGAGGAACAAAACCTACCCACCAGTCACTGCTGTGGTGGCCAGTTCCCAGGCAAGAAAACACACACACACACACACACACACACACACACACACACTCCTGCAAAATGAATCTGACTGGCACACCCGCCACTAGCAACTAGTGGAGAAACAGACCAGTGCCTCTCTTGCTGAGCAAGGCAGAGAGTAGGAACCCAGCCACCAATATACCCTGCATACAGCAAGGGTCTCTTTGTACATGGAGATACCAGAAAACAATGGCAGGTGCTAGAATCCAGGCATTCTATTCCTTGTCATGAGCTAGTAGTACAGGAACAGAAGATTCACTCAGTGAAGGAATGAGAAGAGCAATTCTAAGACAAGTCAGTTTGCCTGCTCTCAGCCATTGGTCACATGCAGCAGGGGCTGAAAACTAATTTGACTAGTTTAGCAGCAGAAAAGAGAACCTGCAATTATGGTAAGCTGTCACAGGGTGAACCAAGCAGTAGAAGTGACTGCTTCTCCCTCTCTCACTGAATGTTGGAATTATAGAGAAGAAAAAGAGACCTGTCACAAATGAAGAAAAATCAATGGAAAAACACAGGCAATCCTCAGAAACCAAAAGTTACAGTGTCCCAAACACAGTCACATAAATCTGACAGTCACATAAATCAGAGATTGGATAGTAAAAATGAGCATGAACCAAGAAAAACAGAAGCAAAACTCAATGAAATTGTATAGGAAGTAAAAGTGGAGTTGGCCAATTTCAAAAAGCCAGTTCTAAAATAATGGAGGTAAAGAACTCCATCTTCACAATAAATAAGAAATAGGGGGCAGAATCAACTAAGCAGAGAAAAGAATCTCAGAGTTTGTGGATCAAAATATGGAATTAACCCAATCTGTTAAAAAACAAGGGGGGAGGACTCAAAAGAAGGAGCAAAAAAGTTTCCAAAATATGTGGGACTATGTCAAGAAGCCAAATCTATGTCTGATTCATATTCCTGAAGCAGAAAGGGAAATGAAGAACATCATCGAACAAGCATTTCATGAGCTTGTCCAAGGAAACTTTTCTCATTTTGCCAGAGATATGGCCATTCAAGCACAAGAGTCAGAGAACACTCACAAGATATCACATGAGAAGACCAATACCTAGATACATAGCAATTCACCCACACAAAGTAAGCATGAAAGAAAAAATTCTAAAGGCAGCAAGAGAAAATGTCAGACTACAGACCAGAGAAGACCAATCAGAATCATTCCAGACTTATTCACAGAAACATTACAAGCCAGAAGAGACAAGAGTCCAATTTTTAACATTCTTAAAGATAGGTAATTCCAACCAAGAATTTCCTAACCTGCCAAGCTTCATCATTGATGAAGAATTAAAGTCCTTCACAGACATTACTCTCTGTTTTTTTTTGAGTTAGAGTCTCACTCTCTAAAAGAATATGCAGTCTTTAGACACGCTTTTTAGGAGATGTTTAAGAAGGTGTTGAACAAAGGGAAAAAAGAAAAAGAAAAAAGAAAAGAATAGACATGCCCATCACTAAAGTACAGGCAAACACAGAGTTAACAGAACATACTGATCACCTACAAAAATGAAACACACTCATATATAAATACAAAAGTTAAACCAAAACAAACCAACCACCTAAAAGACCCATGGCAATGATAAGCTATCATATTTCAATAATCAAACTGAACGTGAATGAACTAAATGCACCACTGAAAAGACAAAGAATGGCAAACTGGATTTTAAAAAGCACAATTCAACAATCTGCCGCCTCCTATAAACTCATCTCACTGCAAAGGACACTCACAAACTCAAAGTTGGAGGCTAGGAAATGATCTTTCAGGTGAACAGAAAACAGAAGACAGCAGAAGTAGCTATTCTGATATCAGACCAAGCAGACTTCAAGCCATCAAAAGTTAAAAGGGACACAGAAGGACACTGCATAATGGCAGAAGTTTTAGTCCACCAGCAAGAGAAATCCAGATCTAGAACCTCAGCTCAATGCTCAACCAAATGGGTTTAATAGACATCTACAGAACACTTCAACAACTACAGAGTATATATTCTACTCACCAGCACATGGGACATCCTCCAAGACCACATTCTTGGATATCAAGCATAAACAAATTCCCAAAGATCAAAATACCATGCATCTTCTCAGATTAAAATGGGATAAAAATAAATATAGCCACCAACAAGATCTCCCTCAGACACACAAAGACATGGACACTAATCAGCGTGTGACTGAATGACTTCTGGGTCAACATGGAAATCAAGACAGAAATAAAAAGTTTCCTAGAAACAAATCAAAACAAAGAAACATCAGAATCTCTGGGATGTCATGAAATCAGTACTAAGAAGAAAATTCATGGCTTTGCAAGCACATATCAAGAAAACAGAAAGATCACAAGAAAATAGTCTATCATTACACCTAAGGGAGCTGAAAAGGTAAGATCACCAAAATCCTAACTTAAGCAGAAGAATCAAGATCATTAAGGTAAAAATCACAATTGCAGGACATAGAAGACAAAAATACCATAGAAAAAATCAGCAAGAGAAAAAGCCAGTTCTTTGAAGGATAAATAAGATTGAGAGACCTTTGACCAAATTGACTAAAACAAAACAAAACAAAACAAAAACAAAAAAAGGAGAAAGTCCAAAGAAACACAATTAGAAATGCAAAAGGTGAAATCACAAATGACCCTGAAGAAATTCAGAATATTATCTGAAATTACTATGCATATATGTAAGCAAAAAACCTTGAAAACCTAAAGGAAATGGATAATTTTCTAACATCACACAACCTCCCATGGCGAATCAAGAAGAGATTGAAACTCTAAACAGACCAATAACAATTAAGGAAATTGACTCAATCATAAGAAATCTCCCCACCCAAAAAAAGCCCCAGACCAGATAACTTTCCAGCTGAATTTGACAAGGCATTCAAGTAGAAGCTCATAACAATATTATTGAAAGTATTTCAAACAACTGAGAAAGATGTAATTCTTCCCAAACATTTTATGAAGCTAACATCACACTGATACCTAAACCTGAAAAAGACTCAACAAGGAAAGATAATCTCAGGCCAATCTCCTTGATAAATATAGATGCAAAAATTCTCAAAAATATTCCAGCAAATTGGATAACAACACACCTCAAAGATCATCCACCATAACCAGGTGGGCTTCATTCCTGGAATGCAGTGCTGGTACGTCCACAAGACCATAAGTGTAATTCAATACATTAGCAGATATAAAAAAAAAGAATCCCATGATTATATCATTAGATGCAGAAGGAACATTCCATCCTCCCTTCTTCATAAAAACCCTTGAACACCTAGACATAGAAGGAACATTCCTCAAAACAATAAGAGCTATTTGTGATAAACCGAGAGCTAACATTTTGCTCAATGGGCAGAAGTTGGATGTACTCCACCTGAGAATGGAAACAAAAAAAAAATGCCCATTCTCACCCCTTCTGTTCAATATAGCACTGCAAGACCTAGCCAGAGCAATCAGATAAGAGAAGGAAATCAAGGGGATCCAAATAGGAAAAGAGGAAGTTAAGCTATCTCTCTTTGGGGATGCTAATTGTTTATATCTTGAAAACCCAAGGAAGTCTTTCAAAAGCCTCCTTGCACTGATAAACAACTTAAGTAAAGTCTTTAGGTACAAAATCAATGTGCAAAAGACAGTTGTGTTTCTGAATACTAGTAACAAGCAGGCAGAGAACAAAATAGAAAGAACAATCCCATTCACCACACACACACACACACACACACACACACACACACACACACAAAGAATTTCCTTTGAAATACATTGACATCCACCTAACCAGAGAAGTGAAAGACCTTTACAATGAGAACTATGAAACACTGCTCAGAGAAAGCAAAGAAGACACAAACAAATACAAAAACATTCCTTACTCATGGACTGGAAGAATCAATATGGTCAAAATGTCCGTTCTACCAAAGGCAAACTACAAATTCATCACACTATTCATCAAATTACCAACATCATTTTTCACAGAACTGAAAACAAAAATAGAAAAATTCATGTGGAAACAGAAGAGAGCTCAAATAGCCAAAACAATCCTCAGCAAAAGGAACAAAGCAGGAAGTATCACACTTCCAGACTTTAAACTTTATTACAAGGCTACATACGGTAACTAGAACAGCCTGCTACTGGTACAAGACAAGACACATAGACCAATGGAACAGGACAGAGATTTTGGAAGCTAAAATATGGTCTTTCAACCAACTCATCGTTGACAAAGCTACCAATAACAATCACTGGGGAAAGAAGACCATATTTAGCAAAAGGTGCTGGGAAAACCAGGCAACCACATGCAGAAGAATGAAACTCGACCCAAACCTCAAACCATATACAAAAATCAACTCTAAATGGATCAAAGACTAAATGTCAAACCTGAAACTATCAGAATCTAGAAGAAAACGTAGGAAACACCCTTATGCACATTGAAGTAAGCAATGAATTCTTGACCAAGTCCCCCAAAATGAATGTCATAAAATCTAAAATAGACAAGTGGGATCTCGTCAAACTGAAAAAACTTTTAGACAGTTAAAGAACCCTTAGGAAAGAGATACCATACAAAATAGGAGAAAATATTTGCAAATTATGCCTCTGACAAAAGCTTAACATCCAGGATCTACAAGGAACTCAAACAAAGTGAAAGAAATAAAAGAAAAAAGAAAAAAAGAAAAGAAAGAAAAAAGAAAAAAAGAAAAGAAAGAAAAAAGAAAAAAAAGAAAAGAAAGAGACAAACCCATTAAAATGTGGGTAAAAAACACAAATAGATACCTCTCAAAAGAAGACATACAAGCAGCCAACAGACATGAAAAATACTCACCCTCACTAATCATGTGAGAAATGCAAGTACCATTTCATGAAATACCACCTAACCCTGGTAAGGACGGCTATCATTAATATGTCAAAAAACAACAGGAGCTGGTGTGGCTGTGGAGAAAAGGGAATGCTTTTACATTGTTGGTGGGAGTGCAAACTAGTTCAGCCTGTATGGAAAGCAGTGTGGAGATTCCTAAAAGAACTAAAAATTGACCCTCCATATGATCCAGCAATCCCTCTCCTGGCAATATACCCAGAGGAACATAAATTGATCCAAAAGATACCTGCACACACAAGTTTATTGCTGCACTATTCACAATAGTAAAAACATGAAACCCAACCCTGCTTCCACTGAAAGAAGACTGGATAAAGAAAATATGGTATATATACACGATGGAGTATTATACAGCCATAAAGAATAACAAAATCATGCACTTCACAGTAAGTTGGATGCAGTTGGAAACGATCATACAAAGTGATCTAAACAAAGAACTGAATATTGCATGTTCTCACTCATATGTGGGCCCTGAACAATAATCACATGAACATAAGGATGGGACTGACAGTTTCTGGATACTTCTGGGGGATGGAGGGAGGTAGGAGGGTGGGGAACATGTGACAACACAAAGCTTACCAGGTATCCTACCAGAAGAAGGAGGGCCAGTTGGAAGCCTAAACTTCACCTATGTGCAGCCTACCTATGTAGCTAATGCCTCACTTGTACCCCACACCTCTATAATTTTTTAAAAAATAATAAACGACTTGTGTAGTCCCACTCATTTTGTTTGGTTGAAAATAATTCTTATGCCATTTTGGTGGGTTAATTAGACTTATTATTTCCATTTAAAAGCATATGAAATATTTTGTCTTCAACAATCAAAATAAAATATAATATTCTATTTGTATGAAACTTCATGAGGATGGGGCAATGAATGTCTTAATCTCTTATTTATCCTCAGTGTCTGATATACAAGAAGTTTTCAATACTCACTTTCTAAATGAATGAATGTTCAAAAAAAACAAGTTTTTCCTGATTTGACACAGACCATATTTAGGAATGGAGAGTGGAGACTGAGAATGGTGGGAATGTGATACATTAAAGAAGTCATCTTGATGCATTCTACTAAATCCCATGTAACTAGGCAATTCTGAAGATTTTACTTGATTTTAGCCATTTAATTATTTATAAACTTCTTACTGTCTTCAGTGTACAAATGACATGAGTTAATTTCTTACTGTCACAAGATTTCTCAGGATGGTTCATAGCTCTACTAGTCATTTTTCTGTGATTCTTTCTAGGAGATCACATTGTCTTTTGACAGACTGGTAATTAACCTAGGTCTTCATTAGATGGAAAGGACTATATATTGGTTTTAAGCATTCTCAATAATGATGTGATTTATTCCTAATAAAATTGGAATCTAATTTGTTAGTGACAGAGCTTACAAATTTCATTTACATTTATTTATCCAACAAACATTATTCATAGCTTTATGTAACTTATTCTGTGCTAAATAATGTTTGCTAAGGTATTCTAGTGACCTCTTGATACATTATTATTTATAGATCTAGTGGAAATAAGGTTGAATTTAGCTTGACATTAAATGTATCTATTTCTTGCTTGTTAGCTTGTTAAATGCAAGTGTTTAAAATTCTCCAATATCTATCTTTGTAAGACAATAAGAAGATAATCAGTAAATAACTTTTAATTGATACATTGATAGATGCTTTCTATCTCAGATATTTAATAATTTGCATTAGAAAGGATGAACCATGCTATGATGAAGAAATTAACTCAATAGCTTAAAGTGATGTGGTAGATTATATTATCATTTCCAATTATTTACTCTCTTTCTTGTCAGAAGATTATATATCCCCTTTGGTTCCTGTGTGACTTGTGGGGATAATGTATATCCCTACCCCATTGCCACGAGGCTAAGCTATTTGTCTTGTTTTCGCCAAGGGAATGTAAATTTATGTATATAACATTCAAAAAGATGCTTTAATGGCCACTGTATGGTTTCATTCTGGATCTTCTCTCCTTAGCATTGGGTTAAGAGAGGAGCTGCTTTCTAAGTCTGCATCCTGGGGTGAATACATGTAGAGTAGAGATTCAGAGTTGTAGCTTACCCATAACCATCATGTAACATGAGAGAGAAAGAAACACGATAAACCACTATAATTTTGGGGTTGTTCCTGCACCCTTATCTAATAAAAGTTGATTAATACAAATAACAAAGTTATTTATCGTTCTATCCATCTGCATGACCACTCTATGCACTCCATGTTCTATTTTTCACTGTCTCCCTCAGTGCTCTAATTCCCAGATCTTTTACCCCCAGAAACATTGTCAGGTAATGTGGCAGAGTGAAAGTAATATGACAAACCATTCTCCAGCAGTTAGTATTTTCTCCTGGAAAAGGCACACCTTGCATTTGCTCATATTTCAAAGAACAAAGTAAATCACATGTCTTTGCTTAATTAAAGGGAATGAAAGGATGAGAACTAGCAAAAATGGTGAACAAAGATCACCACAAAAGCTAACAATCCACAATTTACAATCTCTTTCAGAACTGATTGAGTGGAGCAATCTCTTTTTATAAAGAAGAATTCAGGTTTGGCTTTGGACATTCTCACAGAAAAGACCTTTATATGTTACACTTTTGAATTGCCAGTACTAATACAGAATGCAACAGTACCAAAGAGAGAAAAGAAAAATAAATTACATTTTTAATGAGTTTATAATTTATAAATTTATATTTAAGGACAAAAGCAGGAACAGTCCTGTCCATTAATTCGTAATACGTTTTTGTGATGATAGAAATGTTCTATATCCTTGCTGTCCTATGTGGTAGCCACTTCCACAATGGGGCTGGTGCCTTTGTTTTTGTTTTTAAACTTTTTTGTTTATTTTAAAGATATGAGTTACAATTCAGAGTTAGATATACAAATGTTCATTATGCAGTTACCCTTGTTGATGAGGTGTGCTCCTCCCCTGGCAGTTTCCCTCAGCTGCCAATTCTACCCACCTCCCCTGGCAGTTTCCCACTACTGAGGGGCTGGCACCTTTGAAAGTTGGCTAGTATAAATGTGGATAGCCGGAAGTTACTATCACATCGGAATTCAAGTTTAGAAACAGATTCATGTTTGTCCTAGGAAAATATTCAATTTATACTCTTTTTTTCCCCCATTTTAGGTTTTTCTGTCTTGTAGATGGACTTCCAAATGATCTGGAACTCTGCCACAATTTTCAAAATAATCAGAAATATATTGAGGTAGTCCCTTGAGAGCAATTACCACCATAAAGCCATACTCTGAAGAAACATGCTTCTAGGAGCCCCATAGATTTCATAGTAGGGAGAATGAGTATGAGTCTCCTTAGAAAATTTCTTGTAATTTCAAATTATAAGATAAAAAATAGGCCTCATCTATAGACCAGAGATCATTGCTTTTCTATTTTCCCCAAAGTCCGAACATGCATATACAATTATTCACTTCTTTATGTTAGATGGTTAATATATATCTTAAATGTAACAGATTCTAAAATCAAAATCTTTATTTTTCTTTTCTAAATTTTACCTGTACCTATCATTACTCATCTCAAAAAATTTACTCAATTGCAAATACAAAAAAATTGATTCATCCCTAATTCCATTTTTTTCTCTCACAATCCATCATCAGCAAAGTCCATTCCTCAAAATATACATAAATTCAAGTCCTCATCAGCCCCTTTACTGAACTTCCCTAAATTACATGACCTCACCTTTCTCCTGGACTGCTGTGTCCTGGCTAATGGACTCTTACTTCCTAATTGTCTTCCTGTCTCTCTGCTGTCTTTTCCGCACTAACAACAAAGGTAATCTTTTTAAAACATAAGACAAATCCCACCACTTCCTGTGCAAAACCCTCTACAGGTCTGTTAGGCCCTTATCATTTGGCTCCTGACTACCCTCTCACCTTTGCTAAAGCAGTTTCCTTATGCTTCCTTGAACATGTCAAGCAATTTTCACCTCAGGCCCTTTGCACTGCTACTTCTCTCCTGAATGCTTTTTCCCAGAGATCTGTGAGGTATATTTTCTATTTAAGATTCCTTTCAAAATCATCTCTTCAGAGAGACCCTTTCTAACCACAGTACCTAAAATAATACCCCTCCTCCTCATTCTCTGTCTTCTCACTTTGGTTTACTTTTTCATTGATTTATTAAAAAAATTTTTTTTTTATTTTGAAGATGTGGGATACAAGTCAGGGTTAGGTATACAAATGTTCATTTTGCAGATACCCTTGTTGACGAGGTGTGCTCCCCCTCCTCTGGCAGTTTCCCACTACTGCCGATCCCACTCTCCCATCACCCTCCAGCAGTTCCCACTACTGCCAACCCCTTTCTTATAGTATTATGATAATTGTTTAAGGTCCATTTATGAGTGAAAACATGTGATACTCAGTTCTTTGTTTCTGTGATAGAACATTCAGTATTATAGACTCTAAGTCCATCCAAGTTGCTATGACATTCATAATATTGTCCTTCTCTGTGGCTGTGTAATATTCCATCAAGTATATATACCACATTTTTTTATCCAATACTCTTTCAATGGACAGCACGGTTGGTTCCGTTTTTGCTATTGTGAACAATGCTTCAACAAACATGCATGTACAGGTATGCTTTTCATAGAGTGATTTGATTTCCTCTGGGTATATTTCCCAGTAGGGGGATAGCGGGGTCGAGCGGAAGGTCCTGACTTCATCTTGTGCATTATTTATTTAGACATTTTTATTCGTTTCTTTAATCAGCTGTCTTTTTCCACTGGAAATGTAATCACCATATGGTGATGTTAGTTTACTGTTGTATCCCTAAAGAAAAGACTAAATAATTATGTGGTGAATGAATGAATGAAGTTCTGAATAATTATGTAAGGATTAAATATGCTCTTTGGTAAAAGGATTTTGAGATTTGGCATTAAGTTGCCTTAGATGAAGTTCATTAAGAAATCATTAGTTCCCTGCTTGTCTGTTAATTCCAAAGGCAATTAATTGTAAATAGAAAACAAGTTCATTCTATGTATAATGTATTTTTTATTCATGCTTTACTAACATTTCGAATAAATGAACACAAGGGGTTATGATTTTTAGACTAAGTCAATTTCAATTTACCATGGATTTGGTTTTCAAGTAGTCATGCAATTATTTAGCAGGTCATATTTTGTTTGGAAAGTTAGTTGTTTTTTTTTTTGTTTGTTTTTTGTTTTGAGTTGGGGTCTCACTCTGTCACCCAGACTGGAGTGCAGTGGCTGCTCCCGGCCACCGCAGCCTTGACCTGCTGGGCTCTGGCGATCCTTCCGCCTCAGCCTTCCAAGTAGCTGGAATTACAGGTGCGCGCTACCACACCCACCTAATTTTTTTGATTTATTGTAGAGATGAGGTCTCACCAAGTTGCCCAGGTGGGTCTCAAACCCGCGGGCTCACACAATCCACTCACCTCAGCCTCCAAATCGTGGGATTACAGGCTGAGCCACCGAGCCCGGATGGAAAGTTAGTTTTTAAAAGACATTTACCAATTTTAAGTAATGGACAATAGACAATAGGTGGGCAACTAACAAGCACATTTTCAGTTACCTAAATTCTTATGTTCTTATCCAGAATGTTTCACGAACTGTATCTAATAAAATTTCAGTACCTGGTTACTAAGGAAAGCATTTGCAATGTTTCATATTCTTATGGCCCTCTGGTGCATTTTGTTGTTTAAACAGGAAGAATACTCTCAAAGAAATGCAAGGCCTTTTAGACACTGCAGTCTGAGTGCTTACCTCACCTTTTAAAATGATCCAAAACAGGTATCATCCATACACTTAAGTAAATTGAAATCCCCAACATTTTCTTGTTCCATTGACTTAGAAACTTCATCTTATTTTTACTATTCCTATTTATCTTCCCTGACATCTATTCCTGAGCCAAGATTTAGAGGCTGGTCTCGCCAGATCCTAACCTCTTCTGCTCAGGCTTCCTCCCCTAAATATTGGAGAGCCTTATCTAGAAATTTTACTTTCAGTCTCTCTCTAACTGCAACTACTACCTATCCTCGGCCTTCATAATTCATGAGTTTCAGTTTTGTAATGCTCAAATCATACAGTTTACAAGGAAAATTTTCTGGGCCTATCTCTTTATGTTATTAGACTTGCTGACTAGTGAATCATCTAAAAGAAGCTCTATTCTTACTGAGACAAAATTGGAGAGGATATTAATGAAAAATATTAATTAACCCCTGCAAAGTACAGTATTTTCCATTTCTCAGAAAAACAAACTGGGACCCAAATAAGTTAAATGATTTTTCCCCATTTTCACTAAGGTAATAACTTATAGAGTTAAGGTTCAAAACAATTTCTGTGTTATTGTAAATTCCCTGCTATTCCCACTGTTATTAATGTAAAACATATATATTCAAGAAACAAATTCTAACATGCAATAAATGGTTTGAAAGAAAGAAAAATGACTCCAAATATCTAAAACCGTTGAATCAGATCATAAAACTTGTTCTAAAGCCTAAAAATTACATTCTACTTTCAATGTTTCAAGAATGAGCCTTTGGCATTACTCTTTTTGAATTTAACTAATTTAAAGCTGACACGAATAAAATATTCATTAAAACTACGGTAACCATTTATCTATGACCTTTACCAAAGCTGCTATTAACTTTCAATTGACTCATAGTTGTAGATTGAACCTACCTAATAAAGTATCCATTCCTGCCTAAACTTTCCTGGTAGAGGTTTGATTTACATCTCAAAACTATCTATAAACATTGTACATTAGCCAGCTCCATGCTTCCTACTTCTTATTTCTTAAATCACTGTAATGCTTCAAGTCAATATTATTCCTAGTATTTTAGTAAAGAACATCTCCATTAAGTACATCTGAAGTTCTCTATTTTAATTACTGGTTTCTTTAATCTAGTTTTCCTTATAGGGAATTACAATGCCAAGTGATTTTTAAAAGATTTAAAATTGTTCCCAGGTGAACAAATTATGCCCTTTTATTTCCATAACTGTTGTAGTAGAACTTTCTGAGGGATCTTTCTGATGAATCCATGTCCCTTGCCTCTCCCTCAGACCTCATTTCTGATATTTTATATGCATAAGATACAAATGTATACTTACTGTAGAGTTAAATGCTCATCATCTATCTGAATGTAATCCGCCTAAATATCCAAAGCTTAATTGATTTAAAATTAGATTATAGTACATAATAATTACACATTCAGGAGAGCCAAGGAGGTAAATCTATGATAACAAGCACAATTTCAAATCCTCTTACTCTAGATAATGACCACTTTCTGTCTTTCTCTGTTTAGCTCCTTGTCCAGAGAGATTAACCTGGTATCCATCCCAACAGTAGTTTCCTATGCCCTCTGACCTCTGGTTGTATTTGGTTAATGGGGGCTTAGAGAGAAAAGAGGATTCATATCAAGGCGTTCTAGGTATTTATTTTCTTTTTCTTAAAGCATTATCCATTAATTTTTATTGTATTTTAACATATTTTTTAAAATTTTATTTTATAGAATTCTGGGGTACAGTATGTAAGGATTAACTACATAAGTAGGCTGCATGCAGGTGAAGTTTGAGCTTCTAACTGGTCCTCACCATCCTTCCTCCCCCAGTATTAAAATAGGTACCCTTTGAGTGCTCCTCAGCCTTCTCCCTCCCTCCCTCCCTCCCCTAGCAGTGCCCGGTGACTGCTGATTCCTCCCTTGTACTATTGTGACTATCGTTCAGGGCCCATGTAAGAGTGAGAACATGTGGTATTCAGTTATTTGTTTCTATGTGATGTGTCAGTCAGTGTGATGGTCTCCAACTCCATCCAATTTGCTGTGAAGTCCAGGATTTTGTTATTCTTTATGGCTGCATAATAATACTCCGTTGTGTATGTGTACCACATTTTCTTTATCCTGTCCATTTTTGATGGACATGTTTTTGTTATTGTGAATAATATGGCAATAAACATGTGTATGCTCAGGTGTCTTTATTTTGTAGAACAATTTATGTCCCTCTAGGTATGGTGAGGAGAGGCATTGCTGGATCATATGGAAGATCAATTTTTAGTTCTTTTAGGAATCTTCACACTGCTTTCCATAGAGTTTGAATTAACTTGCACCCCCACTAACAGTGTAGAAGCATTCCCTTTTCTTCATAGTTACACGAACACCTGTTGTTTTTTGACTTATTAATGACAGCCATCCCTACTGGAGTTAGGTGGTATCTCTTTATAGTTTTGATCTGCATTTCTCCTATGATTAGTAAGACTGAGCAATTTTTATGTGTCTGTTGACTGCTTGTACGTCTTTTTTTGAGAGGTGTCTGTTCATATTCTTTGCCTACTTTTTTTTTTTTTCTGATCCCAACCTTGTGCTAATGTGACTAGTGATCGGGGTCTACACACTTTTTAATGGTTTTTTTTTTTCCTTCCACTTCAATTGAGTTCCTTGTAGATCTTGAATGTTAGGCCATTGTCAGATGCAGAATTTGTAAATATGTTTTCCTATTCTGTGGGTCGTCTCTTTACTCTCCTAATGGTTACTTTTGCTGTGCAAAATCTTTTCAGTTTGATGAGCTTTCATTTGTCTACCTTAGCTTTTATGGCATTCACTTTTGGGGACTTGGTCAATAATTTGTTGTCTACTCTGATGTGCATGAGGGTGTTTTCTAGATTTTTTATTTTCTAGGATTCTTATACTTCGAAGTTTTACATTTAGGTCTTTGATCCATCTAGAGTTGATTTTTGTATATGGTGATAAGTAGAGGTCCGGTTTCATTCTTCTGAAAGAGGTAAGTCAGTTTTCTCAGTACCATTTACTAAATGTGGGGTCTCTTTTCCCTAGTAATTGTTACTGATGACTTTGCTGAAGATGAGTTGGTTGAGAGACAATGTTTCAGCTTCCAGAACCTCTGTCCTGTTCCTTTGGTCTATGTGCCTATTTTTGTACCAGTACCAGACTATTTTGGTTACTGTGGCCCTGTAGTAAAATTTAAAATCTGGAAGTTGATACTTCACATTTTATTCCTTTTGCTGAGGATTGCTTTGGCTATTCATTGTCTTTTTTGTTCCTATGTGGATTTCTGTATTTTTGTTTTCATGTCTGAGAAAATTAATGTTGGTAACTTAATGTACCCATTGAATCTGTAGATTGCCTTGGGTAGAAAGGGCATCTCTACAATATTGATCCTTCCAATCCTTGAGCAAGAAATGTTTTTCCTTTTGTTTGTCTCATCCATGATTTCTTTGAGCAGTGTTTTATAATTATCATTGCAAAGGTCTTACACTTCTTTGGTTGGGTGGATGCCAAGGCATTTCATTTTCTTCGTGGCTATTGTGAATGGGCTGTTTTATTTGATTCTCTGTCTGTTTGTTGCAGGTGTATAGAAATGCAACTGTCTTTTACACATTGATTTTATACCCCAAGACCTTACCAAAGTCATTTGTCAGTGCAAGGAGGATTTTGATAGGCTTCCCTGAGTTTTCAAGGTATAGAATCATATCATCCCACAAAGAGGGATAATTTAAATTCCTCTTTTTCTATTTGGATTCCCCTGACTTCCTTTTCTTGCCCAATTGCTCTGGATAAGACTTCCAGCACTTTGTTGAACAGGAGAGGTGAGAATGGGCAACCTTGTTTTATTCCTGTTCTTAGTGGGAATACTTCCAACTTCTGCCCATTGAGCAAAATGTTGACTGTGGGTTTATCATAGATGGCTCTAACTATTTTGAGGAATGTTCCTTCTATGTCTAGATGTTCAAGGGTTGTTTTGTTTTTATTTTATCAAGAAGGGATATGGATTTTTTTTTAATGCTTTTTCTGTGCCTAATGATATAGTCATGTGTCTAGGTATTTATTTTACTAGATGTCTCTCTATAGGGTTGGTTTGGGTTGGTTGTGACCCTCCAACTAACATTACTATTCCACTTAAGGTGATCTGTGTGTATCTCTCTTCTGGTTCTAATAATGGTTTCTTTCTTTTTACCTCTAAGAAGCTACAACAGCTTCATAGTTACTAATCTCAGTTTACTACAATATCCCTTCTGGTTCATCTATAATCACAGAGAATGACTTTGTAGGAAACTAACTCTTGGTTTACTATTACTTAAGTGTATCATTTATTTTCTTTTGGAATCCTGTTACTTATGCTTTTAAAGTTCAGATTTTTAGAAAAATTGTGTATAATGAGCTCTTCTAGAAGTCAGGAGCATGACTTGGTCAGTAAGCACAGAAGTAAGTTTGTCCCAAATTCCACAAATATCTAGTAACCTCAAGGTACTTTTTTGCACAATTCTATACTTCTAAATTTATATTTCATATGTCACTCTGATGCTTCATGTCAGTCTTATTCTGACATACTATATAAGTAATATTTCAGAAATTACACCTCTTTATTAAGTACATTTAATGCTTTCCATTTTATTCAGCATATTTTAAAATGAAAACATCTTCACTTTTGGCATTTCTAAAAATGAGTAAATATGATGGGTGTTTTCTTAATTTAATTTTATTTATTTATTTATTTATTTTTTGAGTTGGAGTCTCACTCTGTTGCCCAGACTGGAGTGCAGTGGCCGCTCTCAGTCACCACAGCCTCAACCTGCTGGCCTCCGGTGATCCTTCTGCCTCAGCCTTCCAAGTAGCCAGAATTACAGGCATGCGCTACCACGCCCGGCTGATTTTTTGATTTATTGTAGAGATGAGGTCTTGCTGCCCAGGCGGGTCTCGAACCTGCGGGCTCAGGCAATCCATTCACCTCAGCCTCCCAAAGGCGCAGGATTACAGGCTGAGCCACCGAGCCTGGCTCTTAATTTTATTTTAAACAAATTTTATATTATTTTAAACAAATGTAGACATACATTAGTTATAATACAATGCTACTCTTTAGAAGTAATGTGGGAACTCAGATTGTATACTCCCTGAGTTATTGTCTTAGTGTGTATTTTTTGACTATCAAAATATCATATTTGAGTTCCGGAAAGGGTTCATTTGATGATGATGACTTTGGGGACTTCTACTTCTGGCACACTCAGGCTTGTACAAGATAATGCTTCTGCTGAAAATAGCTAGGAAAGATAGATGAAATATGATAACCATCTACATGGAGATGATGGAGAACTGTTCAGATTAAGATCCTGGATAGAAAAGAATCACAGAGAAAGATTAGAAACCAGGAGAAAATGAAATTACTCTTGTAAAATGCTAAAATAAAGAAATCATTAATCTATACACATACTGTGTCATTATATACACAGTGAAAATATTCTTTATAAGTGATGGTGAAATGAAGACATATTCAGACAGAGAAAAACTGATAAAATGTTTTACTTACAAACCCATACTAAAAGAAATACTAAAGGGAGCTTTTCAGACTGAAAGAAAGGGATACCAAAAAAAACCCCAAGAAAATTAAAAAGAAAAGAATGGAATATATATACACAGGGGGTGCCGAAAATGTACACACATCTTAAGAAAGGAAAAAACTGGACTTCTGGCAAGATAGGGGATGGGGCAGCATGGTCTGTGAGACCCTCTGCAAAACAGAACACTCATAAAGACCCTAGCTCTCTCCCAAGGGCTGCAGGTCCCATCTTCCACAGCCTGTTCTTCACAGGGAGCTCAGTCACCACTGTCACCCGCTGTTGCTACTCAGATATCACAGCAGTCTGGGCTGCTCCTGTAGTCCCGGATGCCGCCACTGTGGTCATTCCCAACTCATGCCTGAAGTGACCTACAACTTCAGACCATGAAGCCCCCGCAAGCAGGATCTTCTGAGATTGCCGCTGCCTGGCTGCTGCTGCCACTGCCACACCATGCCCCTAACTGGGAGATAGGCCTGCGAAACACCCCCACTCCCCATGTATGGGGAAGTTGCCATGGCAGGTCACGGATTCTTAACCAGCTCACTCCCCTCTGGACTGCAGCTGTGAGATAGCACCACATACTGGGGGTCCAAGGAAACAACATCAAAACGGGAAAGGCAGAGGCTCATTCCTCTTGATAAATAGAAAAAGCCAGATCTCAGTAATAGACTGGGCAGGGAGCCCATATCTGAGCTGTTCTTCACAGCAGGCCAGGGGCAACTGACCCTAACTGTGAACAATTCTACCAGCCTGCAAAGACAGCTAGAAATCAGAGCTGAAAGGGCATGGGACTTAAGGGAAAAGTCTCAGAGTGTGCTTGGTTGGTTCTGTTAGTCTACTGACTTTAACCTATCCCTTTTCCCTTTTTTTTAGTTTATCCTTTTTTCTTATTTCTCTGTAAACCCCATCTTTGTATAAAGGAATAGCACACCAATAAGGAGGTTGGTCAGCATGTATGTTAGGATTATTGTATGTTTTAGCTTTTTAAATGGTTGTTGGTTAGTTTTAAGTGGTGGCTATTGTTTTTCCTTATATTTGTTTCAGTCTTTGTTTCTCTTTTCACTTACCAGTTGGTACACTCATCTGTTTTCCCTCTCACTCCTCTCTCTCTCCATCCCTCTTCCTCCCCCCACTGCCTGCTCCATTCTCTTCCCTCTGCTAACCTCATTTTGCTTTCAGGCAGTAAACCTACAACCCCACTGCATGGACAGACTCTAAGGCAGTGGGAAGTGGGTTTCAGACTATCCATATACCTGTTGGTGGATACCGGGATCTGCAGAGAGATTTTGAATCACAACTCCCCACTTAATTAAATCTCGAAACTACAAAAAGAACTGCCTCCAACCTACAGTCCAACTCCAGAACTGAACAAAGCAAGAGGAAATACATTAGGAAGAATAGGAGATTGAAGAAACAGAAGTAAAAGCAACCCTTCCACCCCTGAATAACAGAATTAAAGAAGACAGGGAAGTGGAGGGAAGGGAAAAGTAGGGAGGAAATATCGGCACAAATGAAGAAAAACTGAACAAAGGATATATGGCTAACAGAGACCCCTGGGAGGTCAGACACTGAGAAAACATACTTTGAAACACAAACAATGAAGAGCCCCCAGAATGACTGGTCACAAGCAACAAACCCAGACATCAAGGCATTTATAGAGAGAATTAAAAAAATTGAGGAGAGACAAGGAAAATAGGAAGGAACCGATGAAAGAAATAACAGCAGTAAAGAATACTGTGATGGAAATAAATATCAAACTAATAAGCATGGAAAGCAGAATTAGGCAAGCAGAAGAAAGAATCTCAGAACTTGAAGACCAAAATACAGAACTAACCCAAACTGTCAAAAACATAGAAAAGAAGCTTAAAAAGTCAGAACAAAACCTTAAGGAGATGAATGGTTACTTCAAGAGACCAAATCTAAGAGTAATTGACCTTCCTGAGGCAGAGAGAGAGTCAAAGGTCACACTGGAACAAACATTTCATGAAATCATTCAAGAAAACTTCCCTCATCTCATCAGTGATACAAAAATTCAAGCACAAGAGATTCAGAGAACCCCTGCAAGACAACAAATGAGAAGACCAACTCCCAGACACATAATAATTCACCTAAACAAAGTAGCTATAAAAGAAAATATCCTAAAGGCAGTGAGAGAAAAAGGCCAGACTACCTACCAGGGAAGGCCAATTAGAATAGCAGCAGATTTATCTACAGAAATCCTCCAGGCTAGGAGAGCCTGGAGCCCTATCTTCAAAGTTCTAAAAGGTAAATAATTTCAACCAAGAATAACCTACCCAGTCAAGCTAAGCTTCAGTAGTGAGGGAGAATTGAAATCTTTTCCAGATATCCAATCCCTAAGAACCTGCCACCAGACTACCTCTACAAGAAACACTTAAGAAAGTACTGAACACAGAAGAAAAGGAAAAAAGAACAAAATTCTTCACAAGAGTACAGGCAAAATATTAAAAACACATGAACCAACCCCAAAACCAAAAGCAAGACAACAAACAGACAGGAACAACAACTCTGTAAGAACCTTATGACAGGGATCAACTCTTGCATTTCAATAATTAGCCTAAATGTGAGTGGACTAAAAGCACCACTGAAAAGACATAGAATGGCAAATTGGATAAAATATCACCAGGCAACAATCTATTGCCTTCAAGAGACTCACCTCACTAGAAAGGACACCTACAGACTCAAAGTAAGAAGATAGGAAACAAACTTTCAGGTGAACAGAACACAAAAGAAAGGAGGAGTAGTGATCTTAATTTCAGACAAAAATACCCTTCAAGCTATTAAAAATTAAAAAAGATACAGAAGGCCACTACATAAAGATAAAAGGTTCAATCCATCAAAAAGAAATATCCATCTTAAACATATATGCACCCAACATAGGAGTGCCAATTTTCATAAAGCAGCTTCTAGGTAAACTAAAAAAAGATATTGACTCCAACACCATCATAGCTGGGACTTCAACACCCCACTCACAACCCTAGACAGATCATCAAGACAAAAAATCAGTAACGAGATCCGAAACCTCAATGTGACTCTTGACCAAATGAACTTAATTGATACCTACAGAACACTCCATCCGAAGACCACAGAATATACATTCTACTCATCACCACATGGAACGTACTCTAATATCAACCACATACTTGGCCATAAATCAAGTATAAGCAAATTTAAAAGAACCAAAATTTTACCATGTACCTTCTTGGACCACAGTGGAATAAAAATAAACATCAGCACCAACAATGTCCCCCTAAAACCCATAAAGACATGAACAGTAAACAGCATGATGCTAAACAACTCCTGGGTCAATGATGAAATCAAAACAGAGATTAAAAGGTACCTGGAAACAAATGAAAATAAAGAAACATCTTACCAAAATCTCTAGGATGCCATGAAAGCTGTAGTAAGAGGGGAATTTATATCCCTACAAACACACATGAAGAAAATAGAAGGATCACAATTTAATAGCCTGACAAGTCACCTAAGGAAGCTGGAAAAGCAACACCACCAAAACCCTAATTTCAGCAGAAGAATTCAGATCACCAAAATGAAAGCCCAAATCCAGGATATAGAATACAAAAAGATAATACAAAAAATCAATGAAATAAAAAGCTGGTTCTTCGAAAGGATAAACAAAATTGATGGCCCCTTAGCTAGAATGACCAAGAAAAAGAGAGAAAAAACCCAAATAAATGCAATCAGAAACACAAAAGATGAAGTCACATCTGATCCTAAAGAAATACAAAATATCATTAAAGACTGCTATGTATACTTGTATGGAAAAAAACTTGAAAACCTTAAGGAAATGGAGGATTTTCTGACATCATACAACCTGCCAAGGTTGAAACAAGAAGAAATTGAGACCCTAAATAGACCAATAACAATCAAGGAAATTGATTATGTAACAAGAAAACTAACTACAAAAAAAAAAGCCCTGGACCAGATGGCTTTCCAGCAGAATTCTACAAGACATTTAAGGAGGAGCTGATACCAATCCTACTGAAGGTATTCCAGGCAATTGAAAAAGGTGGAACTATCCCCAAATCATTTTACGAAGCTAATATCACATGGATACCCAAGCCAGGTAAAGACCCAACGAAGAAAGAGAACTACAGGCCAATATCTTTGATGAGTATAGATGCTAAAATTTTCAAAAAGATCATAGCAAACTGGATTCAAACACATCTCAAAAATCATCCATCATGATCAAGTAGGCTTCATACCTGGGATGCAAGGCTGGTTCAACATTTGTAAAACCATAAATGTAATTAAATACATCAACAGATGTCAAAACAAAAACCACAAGATTATATCTTTAGATGCAGAAATAGGTTTTGATAAAATCCAGCACCCCTTCTTCATTAAAACCCTCGAACATCTGGGCAAATGGGGAACATACCACAAAATAGTAAAAGTCATCTATGAGAAACCCACAGCCAGCATACTCCTAAACAGACAAAAATTGGAACCATTTCCCCTGAAAACTGGAACAAGACAAGGATGCCCACTCTCACCCCTCCTATTCAATATAGTATTGGAAGTCCTGGCTAGAGCAATCAGAGAAGAGAAGGCAATCAGGGGTATCCAAACAGGAAAAGAGGAAGTCAACTTATCTCTCTTTGCAGATGAGATGATCGTGTACCTTGAAAACCCAAGAGAATCTGTCAAAAACCTCCTAACACTGATAAAGGACTTTGGCAAAGTCTCAGAATATAAAATAAATGTACAAAAGACAATCACATTCCTTTACACCAAAAATAAACAAACAGAAACCTAAATAAAAAGCACAATTCCATTCACAATAGCCACACACAAAAAATGAGATACCTTGGCATTTTCCTAACCAGAGATGTGAAAGACCTTTATGATGAAAACCAAAAAAAAACTGCTCAAAGGAATCAAGGATGACACAAACAAGTGGAAAAATATCCCATGCTCATGGATTGGAAGAATCAACATTGTGAAGATGTCCATCCTACCTAAGGCAATCTAAAGATTTAATGCAATAACTATTAAATTACCAGCAACATTCTTCTCAGATCTAGAAAAAACAATACAGGAATTCATATGGAAACACAAATGACCAAGAATAGCCAGAACAATCCTCAGCAAAAAAAACCAAAGCAGGCGTATCACCTTACCAGACTTAAAACTTTACTATAAAGCTACAATAATCAAAAGAACTTGGTATTGGTACAAAAACAGGCATATAGACCAATGGAATAGAATTGAGATTCCAGAAGCAAAACCTCAATGTCTCAACCAACTCATCTTCAACAAAGCCTCCACCACCTATCACTGGGGAGAAGAGAACCTATTCAGTAAATGGTGCTGGGAAAACTGGCTGACCACATTCAGAACACTCAAATAAGACCCCTATCTGTCCCCATACACAAAAATTAACTCTAAATGGATTAGAGATCTAAATGTAAAACCTCAAACCATAAGAACCTTAGAAAATGCAGGACATACCCTCATGGAAATTGGAACTGGCATCCAATTCCTGTACAAATCCTGAGACCCACAGGCCATAAGAGATAAGATAGACAAGTGGGACCTCATTAAACTGACAAGCTTCTGCAAAGCCAAAGAAACCATCAAGAGAGCATGGAGACAGCCCACAGACTGGGAAAATGTATTTTCCAACTCCAGGTCTGACAAAGGCTTAACAGCTTGGATCTACAAGGAACTCAAATGTGCTGAAAAGAAAAAAAAGCAAACAACCCCATTATAAAGTGGGCAAAAGATAAGAACAGACACTTCTCAAAGGAAGACATCCAAGCAACCAATAGACACATGAAGAAATGTTCAACCTCATAATCATCAAGGAGATGCAAATCAAAACCACACTGAGATACCACCTAACTCCAGTCAGAATGGCTATTAAAAGTAACTCAAAAAATAGCAGTTGCTGGAGAGGGTGTTGGGAAAAGGAACATTTCTACACTGTTGGTGGGAGTGCAAACTAGTGCAACCTCTGTGGAAAACAGTGTGGCGATTCCTAAAAGCTCTAAATATCGACCTCCCATATGACCCCGCAATCCCCCGACTGGAATATACCCTGAAGAACTCAAATCAGTCTATCAAAAAGATACCTGCACACGAATGTGTATTGCAGCATTGTTCACCATAGCAAGAACTTGGAACCAACCATGCTGTCCATCAAAAAAGACTGGATTAAAAAAATTTGGTACATATACACGATGGAATACTACGCAGCCATAATAAGAACAAAATCATGAATTTTGCAGCAACCTGAATGGAACTAGAGTCTATAATACTGAGTGATCTCTCACAGAAACAAAGATCTGAGTATCACATGTTCTCACTTTTATAGTAGACCTTGAGCATCTACCATAATACTATAAAAAAAGAACTGACAATGGTGGGAAACTATGGGGGGGTAGGGAGGGGAAGGGAGGTGGGACTAATGATAGTCAATATCTGTCTGGGGATGGGGAGACACCCTTTATTAACAAGGGTGTGTGAATGATGCACATTTGTATACCTAACCCTTAACTGTACCCCATAATTTTATAATGAAAAATATGTTTAATAAAAAAAAGAAAGGAAAAAACTGTATTGAAATTGTAATACTCAATATATACTGATAACAAAAGATGAATACAAGTCATGTTTGACTTCTGTAATTACAAGAGGTGTTCAAAGTGGTTACTATCAGTGTCCAGACACTTCTGATTATGGTGAACTACTGCAGGACTCATTGCTGGGTGAGGCCTCCTAGATGTTCCCTTGTGCACATCACACAGTACCAGTCTCAGACTTATCATACATATAAGAAATTGTTAGATGTGTTGGAGGTTTTGTTGCATACTCATGCCTCCATTGTTGTACTTTCACAACGTTTTTGAGTTTCTTAATACCACTTCACAATGGTCTTATGCTCCTTTAACAACAACAATGCTACTGCCATTTTTATTTGAGTGTCCTTCTTGTTGTATGGTAATGCTAGCATTCACTTAATTAACACCATCTTCTGAACTAACATAATGGTACACATGACTACCATAATTCAATTCAACTGCAAAAAGTAATATAGATAGCATCTCTTAAAATGTGTATACTTTTTTTGGCTCCCCCATATCTATATATCTCTATATCTCTCTCTATATATACACAGATATAGATAGATAGATAGATAGATAGATAGATAGATAGATAGATAGATATACACAGACAACACACACATTTATATTTAGGTGAGTAAATATAAAATATTGACTGCACAAAACAAAATAATTTTTTGTGTAGTCTAAACTATATGTAGAAATAAAATGCATAACAGCACATTGGAATAAATGTATTGTATGCTATAGGATTGCATGGGAAGTAATTAAGGTATTAATTTCCCAATACTGTAAAAATTTAAGAATGCATGCTTCAATTTTCAGAGTGACAACTAAAAGAAATAAAAGTAACGTATGACAAACCTGTATAGGAAGAGCTAGTGGTCACACACAACCCAAAAATAGGCAAGAAAGGAAGATAAAGGAAGATGATCAGTTGGGAAAACAGATAAATAAATGTTAAGATGCTGGATAGCAAGCCAAAGATATCATTAACTGCATTATAAATAAGTGAAGTAAAAACTTCAATTAAATAATTGTCTGTTGGGTAGAAACAATTGTCAATGTATACACATAAGATACAAATCTAATTATACGGAAATAATAAAAGGGTGGAAAAATACCATTTACTAAACAAGAGAGCTGGTATAGTTTTATTTATACATAGTTATAAATTTACATTCATATATATTTACATAGTTATAAATAAACAAATCTAATATCATAATAAGAGACTTTAACATACCTATCAACTGATGGAACAAACAGACCAAATAGAGTAATAGTGTAGAATGATTTTAAAAAATGGACTTGATTGACATTTTAGAGCACAGTACCCAATGCAGAATACACATATTTTTATGAAATATTTATAAATGTTCACCTTATGCTGGACCATAAAACAAGTCTCAAAAATTTCAAAGCAATAAAATAATTCAAATCATGTTTTTAAATAGTTAACTAAAACATTACAAAACGTTTGGATTTTTTAGATATGCTATTTAATTTTTTGCAATTTTAGATTCAAGGGGTACAGGTTCAGGGCAGGTTTATAAAATGGGTATATTGCATGGTGGTGAGGTTTGGTCTGCCATTAATTCTATCTCCCAAAAAGTGATCATGATACCCAACAGGTACCAACCCTTGCCCTCCTCCTTCTCTCCCCACTTCAGTATCTCCCAGTATCTGTTGTTCTCATCTTTATGTCCATGTGTACTCAGTATTTAGCTGCAATTTATAAGTTAGAACATGTAGTATTTGGTTTTGTTTCTGTACTAATATACTTAGCATAATGGCCAGTAGCTGCATTCATGTTGCTGCAAAAAAGATGGTTTCATATTTTTATGCCTGCATAGTATTCCATGGTATGTATTCAAAACCCATGCATTATAAAAGCTCTAATAAAACTATTAATAGAAGTTGAACTCCTTTAATATAATAAGAATATCTGCTACAACAAACTTAGTCTATTCAAACATTTATTTGTTGATGAGTTGTTAACAACTTTTTCTTGGGAATGAGAATAAGACAAATGTACCCATTTTTACCAATTCTGCTCAATATTGTATTAGAAGTTCTAGTAATTGCAATAAAGCAAGAAGAAGAAAGGTGTATGTGTTGGAAAAGGAATAATTGAGTATCACTATTTGCAGATAATTTGATTATGCCCATGGAAAATACAGAAGTATTTAGAAACAAACTATTAGAATTAATGGTAATATCATTAGATGAACTACATTAAAAATAGATTTTATTTTCATATACCAGCTACCAAAAATGTTAAAATTAAGTAAAATAATAAATTACTAGAGTGTCAAAAAATATATACTACACTAAGGATGCCTAAGACGTCAACAAATAATTGTACAAAATGTTATTGAGAAAAATTAACAAAGACCTAAAGGAATGGAGGTTGTTATAGGTTTATGGTTTCAAAACCAAAATATTTTAAGACTTTGTTTCACCCCAAATTGATCTATAGATTCAATGCAGTACAATTTAATAAACTGGCATGTTAGTTTTTGTTGTTGTTTTGGTGGAAGTTGATAAATGGATTTTAAAATGTGTGTAAGATGCAAAGGGTCAAAAAGAGTCAAGACAGTGCTGTTGAACAAAGCTGGAAGATATGCATGATCAAGTATAAAAACTTACTATAAAAACTTACTATTGGCTTCATCCCCTAAAGCTAATTTAACAGTATAGTATTGGTGTTCAGATACACAAACCAATGAAACAATTAGCACAATGTTTCAGTCAGAACCAGACTCCCACAGATATGCCAACTGATTTATAACAAAGAAGCCATTGCTGTGGAGTGAAGAAAAGAACAACCTTTTCAATAATAGTCCTAGATAAATGGATAATTATACAGGAAAAAGGTTAATTTCAACTTATACCTCACATCCTAAAGAAGTATGAATTTTCGTTGGATCACCCATCTGTAAAAAATAATAAACCTGCTATGAGAAAACCCAGCAGAGTATCTTTATGGCCTTGGGATATATAAGGTTTTCTTAAACTGGAAACCAAAATGCTACCTGTAAAGAGGAAAAAGTGATTAATTATACTACATTAAATATTAAGACTTTCTGTTTATCAAACAGCACCATTAAATAGTGAACATTTAAGTCACAGAGATAGGACAAAGGACTTATTTTTGGAAATGAAAAACTTAAATCAATAAAAAAGAAAGTTCACCCAATAGAAAACTGGTCAAACAACTTTAGATGGCACCTCATAAAAAAAAAAAAAAAAAAAATATATATATATATATATATCTACATAGTCAATGTAGAAACACTAGATTATTTTGATTAGTCATCAGAAAAATGAAGTATTTTTTTTTCTTTTTTGTAGAGTTGGAGTCTCACTCTGTTGCCCAGACGAGTGCAGTGGCACACTTCCAGCCACTGCAGCCTCGACCTGCTGGGCTCCAGAGATTCTTCTGCCTCAGCCTTCCAAGTAGCCAGAACTACAGGTGCACATTACCATGCCTGGCTAATTTTTGATGTCTTGTAGAGATTAGGTCTCACCAAGTTGCCCAGGTGGGCCTCAAACCCGTGGGCTCAGGCAATCCACTCACCACGGTCTCCAAAAGTGCTGGGATTACAGGCTGAGCCACTGAGCCTGGCCAGAAAAATGAAATTTTAAATTGCAAAAAGTTATCATTATATATACATTGGAATAACATTAATGTTAAAGGACTGACAAGACCAAATATGGTGAGGATTTGGAATAAAAGGAAATTTCTTACATACATGGTGGAATATAAATGCCAAAAACCCTCTTGAAATCACTCTTGGAACCAGCTTTAAATTTAGCAGTATATAATAAAATTTATCATTTTTAAAAGAATGTTGCAGCAGTACTGTTCATAATAGGAAAATAGAGGGAGTCATTCAAATGTCAATCAACAGTGTAGTTAAATAATTTATTTAAATACATTGTGATGTATTTTTTACAGTAGATTATTATAAACCAATGAGAATTAAGGATGAATTGTGACATACAAGAATATAATGTTGAAGCCGGGCTCGGTGGCTCAGTTTGTAATCCCGCGCCTTTGGGAGGCTGAGGTGAGTGGATTGCCTGAGCCTGCGGGTTCGAGACCCGCCTGGGCAGCGAGACCTCATCTCTACAATAAATCAAAAAATCAGCCGGGCGTGGTAGCGCATGCCTGTAATCCCGGCTACTCAGAAGGCTGAGGTGGAAGGATCGCCAGAGCCCAGCAGGTCGAGGCTGCGGTGGCTGGGAATGGCCACTGCACTCCAGTCTGGGCAACAGAGTGAGACTCCAACTCAAAAAAAAAAAAAAAAAAAAGAATATAATGTTGAGTATCATAATTTAGGACAGTGCTTACTTTTGGAGAGGGAAATGACTGAGAGAATACAGAAAGAAAGGCTTTCTGAGTTGCTGCTAATATTGTTTTTCTTGAATTTTAAGGTAGTTAATAATGAGTGAATAATTATTGAGCTGAAATATATGCTATACTTTAACCAAAGGTTTATTTCTAAAAATATACATTGTATTTTTTCCAAAAAAATGTTAGCAGTCTGACTCTGTTTTAATAGAAAAACAAAAAAATAAAAATAAAGAAACCAGAATATTACATATTCTGAGTTATTAATTATCTCAGGTAGGTTTAGTGTATTGAGTTAGATGATAAAAACAGCATCCAGTAGTTAATAGACTACTACATTAAACAACCTTTTAAGCACCATTGGTGCTTGAGGTAGTGGTGTCAAGAGGAAGAACTGCTTTGGTTCTAAGGATGGCTTCAATCTCTGGAGGTTTTTGGATTGGACAAAAATAGCAGAGTCTAGTTATTGTTCCATTACCTTCTCCTTTCCTCCATTTTTCTTTCACTACCTCATTTTTCTTTCATTACCTCCATTTTTCTTTCATTACTTCCATTTTTCTTTCAATACAATATTTTCTTTCAAGGAGAAGAACATGAGAACCTTGGAGGCAATTTCCGAAACTAGTCTCCTTCCTTGTTTTTTCTTTCCTTCTAGTCTCCATTTTCAGAAACTGTGAGTGTTTCTTTTCGGAGTTTCAGAACAAAATGTTGGAATGAGTACTTTAACATTTCATCAAGAGTATTTTTAATACAATTATTTTGTGACCGAAAGCTTAACAATGGGCTAATGTCCAGTGACAATTAACAAAAGAAATACACTAATACCTTAAAATGAGAAATTTGGGGCCAGACTCAGTTTCTCAGCCCACAATACCAGCACTTTGACTTTGGGAGGCCGAGGTGAGTGGATTGCTTGAGCCCAAGGGTTTGAGACCAGCCCAGACAACTTGCCAAGACCTCATCTCTACAATAAATCAAAACTTGGCCGGGCTACTTGGAAGCCCGAGGCGGAAGGATTGCTGGAACTCAGCAGGTGGACGCTGGGGTGGCTGTGAGTATGCCACTGCATTCCAGCCTGGGTGACAGAGCAAGACTCCAACTAAAAAAAAAAAAAAAAAAAAAAAGAGAAGTTTGGGTATTTCTTAGCTGTCTTTGGCCACAGATTTCTTAGAGAGTCATGCTACTGTTATCACAGTTCTGCTTTCAGACAATTCTGCCTGAAGTCATATAAATCCACTAAGATATATCATTTGTGAATAACTGGAAGATTGAGAGATTCTATTTCCATATAGCTGAGGAGTTTTCAATGACAACTGCAAAAAGCTTTTAAAAGCGTTTTTATGCTTCCACTCTTGGCCATCCTGCTGTTTCCTTAGCCTGCTCTTACTGCAATAGCCAAAAAGATTATTTTATTACCATGAACACAACTCTCTAATAGTTTTCTATCAAATTCATAATCTGACTATGTTGCCATGTCTATAAAAACTAGTGTTGTAGATAGTGGTGTATTGGTAAATGTTTAACAACCTGATCTCTGGTGAAAGAAGAGCCCTGATTTGCACCATTTACCTACTTCCATGGTGTAAATGCTTCCCCATAACTAATTTTAAGCTACCAAAGGCTCAATAATGGGCTCATAGAATTTCTAAAAATTTAACAATAAGTCTGCATAACTGTATTTGAGCTAGCTGCTTGGAGTCAAGGATTATACCCCCAAATCTAGAAGAGGATCCAGAGCTGTGGCCCAAAGATGTGTCTTCACATACCCTGAGCAAGAGTCAGCCTTCGTTGATTCATGGGTCACTGGGAAAATTTCAATACATTAGTGAATAGGTGTCTTTTGCAGGATAGTGCCTGTATTATAATTCTAAAGAAGAAATAGCTTTGAAATGTTTCCAACTTCTAACTGAGCTTAATCTGCTAAAACTAATAAGAGAAATACACATGAGAAGGGATACTCAATGATTCATCAAAATGAAGGAGAAGAATATATTTTAACTATGTCTTAAAGTAGCTTTTCCTCCTACCCAGCAAATTCTTACCTTTTTATGCCATTAGTTGTTCTGACCATTGTAGTTCTAAAACATTAATAAAGGAAAGAGACTGTTCTCACAGCCATAAATTGCCCAATATAAGTGTATATGTTAGAAGAGTATCCATTGGCAATGCATTTGTTTTAAACTTATTAAAATATATTTGAATAAGCCATTAGGAAGCAAGGGTTCATGAGTTATCAGTCAGAGGGCATGGATGAGAGAAATAATTTCATTTTACTGTGTTTAGAAGCTATTTGTACACCGATAAACTTCTATTTATGGAGTATAAGTTTAACCCTTTAGAAATAATTCAGTTTCTTTAATGGTTATAGGTATTACCTATTTTTAGATTTGATGAATATGAAATGTTCAATGGATTAGAAACAACAACAAAAAACTCTTTATATCTCATTTTAAGAGCCATAAGTAATTAGTTCCAGGAACTAGAAAAAGTGATGTGACGCAAGTAAGTGTTAGGAAAACAATACACTCAAAGCACCCCTCGCTTTCCTTGCTGTTCACTTTGTGATCCATACACATCTTCCAACAAGCTATCCAGGCTGAGATGTAGTTTATTTTTTCTTCACCAGGTCCTCAATGCTGAGCCTTGAAAATGAAGATGAATTCTCATGAGCAAAATGGGAGGTTCTTACTTCATCCCCTAATGTTTACAAAAAGCTAAAATGGAGAAATTGATTTTATGTAAGTAGATATATTCTCCCTTTGTAGGGTATATTTCAAAATAACTAAAAGAGTGAATTTTAAATGTTCTTACAAAATAAATGATATATTTGATATGATAGATATGCTTATTTGATCATTCCACAATGTGCTCCATCACAGTGTGCTCCATAAGTATGTATAATTATTGTCAATTAAAAATAAAGTAGCTCTTTAAAAGCTGCCTCTGCTTTTGATTTCCCTGCTTTCCACTGAAGTTTCTGGGAGAATACAAGGAATAGATAAACTGCTAATATTCATGCTGTCCTACTACTTATCAAAGGGACAATATCTTATGAGTCCTTAACCTAGAGAAATGTGATATTTTTCCACCTTCTTTTGTCTTCTGCTCTTATTCTCCATTTTCCTTATGGTTTAAACTGTTTGGTATCCTGCTGACAATGTACTTAAAGAGGTAATGTTTCTCTTGGCTCTGTGCATTATAAGGAAAAGAGTTGGGAATTTGCTTCCAAGTTGTGTACAATTCAGAAACAGGTTTCCTCACTCTCAGAAGCATATTGACTTTTATAATGTCATAATATCATATATAGCTTCTTGTGGTAGCCAACTGGGGGTTTATTTTCATGTAAACTTGGCGACACCCAAACTGATTAAACCTTGGAGGGGGGTCTACATCTCATCCGATTTACACCTAATAATGAACTAGAAGCTTTGGAGAGAATTATACAGGTAGAAAGAAGCTCCATGGACCAGAGGTTGTCCCTTTTCTCACTCTCTTTAGTACTCACACATTCTCTTCTTTGAGGCATTTTTTTTCCCTGGAAGTCCTACTATTGGTCTGGTTGGAACACTAGCACTACCTTGATCAATACTGCCTATGGCTTTTCCAGTAGCTACTGTGGGACATTTCTTGGTCTGCTATCACTTCCCTGGAAAAGGAAAACATGTTTAACCTGTGTTCCACAGTTTATTTTTCCAGACTGCCCTGACTTCAAAGTCACTTATTTTACCTTGCCTCTTTGTTCTCCTTAAGGGCTGGTTTCTATTTTAAAAAGTGGAAAACTGCCAGGGGAGAATGGGAGTGGGATTGGCAGTAGTGGGAAACTGCCAGGGAGGGAAGGGGCACACCTTATCAACAAGGGTATCTGCAAAATGAACATTTGTATACCTAACCCTAAATTGTACCCCACACATTTTAAATTAATTTTTTTAAAAAAACCACACCACGTTAATGCATTTTCTCTTTGGTCTGACTGATTTGAATAAATTATCAGTTTCTTCAGTTATTTGCTATGTTAGCATCTCAGCTCATGCCATAGTTCTTTTGGGCTGCTATAACTTAAAATAGTAACTCACAAACAGTAGAAATGTATTACTCACAGTTCTGGAGGCTGGGGAGTCCAAGATCAAAATATCACCAGGTTTGGTATCTGGTGAAGGCTTTCTCTCTGCTTCAAACATGGTGCCTTCTATCTGTGTCCTCAAATAGTGGAAGGAACAAACAAGCTTTCTTGAGCCTCTTTTACAAGGAAACTAATCTCATTCATGAGGACATTGCCCTCAGTACCTAATTACCTCCTAGAAGTCTTACTTCCTAAAATCACTGTACTAAAGTTTAAATTTAAAGATATGAATTTGGAGGGGGACCCAAACAATCAGACCATAGAAACAATTCACATAGTGTCACATGACTTTGATGATATTGCACTACATCTCATTTGCCAGGAAACTCTTTTTCCCTATTTCAATCTATTTTTGAGACCCCCACTGTGTCTCTATATTAAACAAAAGTAATGGATGTATGTTAACTCTAATTGATTTCCAATTCCTGGCTTGAATTATCAGTTTTGCTCACTTCAGATTTGGTTTGATGACTTCTAACTCCCAAGTAAAAATAGGAGGGCTAAAGCTATTATAAAGCACCTTAAAGATATTCCTATGAATTTCCAGCAAGATGGCGACGGGGCAGCATGGTCCGTGAGACCCTCTGTGGAAGAGAACATTTATAAAGACCCTAGCTCTCTCCCATGGGCTACAGCTTCCATCTTCAGCAGCCTGCTCTTCACAGGGAGCTCAGCTGCTGCTGCTGCCACTGCTGAAAATCACCATGGTCTGGGCTGCTGCTGCAGCTGCGGATGACACTGCTGCGATCATTGCCCGTCCATACCTGAGGCGACCCACGACTTTGGACCGTGAAGCCCCTGCAAGCAGGATTTACTGAGATCACCACTGCTGCGACTGCTGCTGCCACTGCCATTGCCAAGCCATGCCCCTCATATGGAGCCAGGCTTGTGGAGCTCCCCCCATGTCTGGGAGGTGGCCACCTGGGATACCGTCGCTGGCTCCCTCCCTTCCTGGGCGACCTTGGAACTGAAGGCTTCAGCAGCTGCAGATAAAGGTTTACTGGAGTGGTGAGATAGCACCTCCTGCTGGGGAGCCAAGGTAACAACATCAAAATAGGAGTGACAGAATTGACAGACAAGGCCAGATCTCAGTAATAGACTGGGCAGGGAGCCCATATCTGAACTGTTCTTCACAGCAGACCAGGGGCAACTGACCCTAACTGTGAACAATTCTACCAGCCTACAAAGACAGCTAGAAATCAGAGCTGAAAGGACATTGAACTTAAAGGAAAAGTCTCAGAGTGTGCTTGGTTGGTTCTGTTAGTTTACTGACTTTAGTCTATTCCTTTTCTTTTTATTATTTTATTATTATTATTATTTTTCCTATTTCTCTGTAAACACCATCTTTGCATAGAGGAATAGCACACCAATAAGGAGGTAGGTTAGCTTGTATGTTAACATCATTGTATGTTTTACTTTTTTATATGGTTATTGGTTAGTTTTTAGTCGTGGTTATTGTTTTTCTTTTTTTTCAGTATTTGTGTCTCTTTTCACTTGCTAGTTGGTACACTCATCTAGTTTCCCTCTCACTCCTCTCTCTCTCCACCTCCCCCTTCCCCCCACTGCCTGCTCCATTCTCTTCCCTCTGTTAACCTCATATTGCTTTCAGGGTGTAAACCTACAACCCTACTGCATGGACAGATTCCAAGGCTGTGGGAAGTGGGTTTCGGACTATCCATACACCTGTTGGTGGATACTAGGATCTGCAGAGAGATTTTGAATCACAGTTCCCTCCTTAATTAAATCTGAAAACTGCAAAAAGGACTGCCCTCAACCTACAGACCAACTCCAGAACTGAACAAAGCAAGAGGAAATACATTAAGAAGAAATGGAGATTGAACAAACAGAAGTAAAAGCAATCCCTCCACCCCTGAATAACAGAATTAAAGATGGGTAAGTGGAGAGAAGGGAAAAGTAGGAAGGGAAAATCTGCACAAATGAAGAAAAACCAAAAGAAGAATACAGGGCTCACACAGATTCCTGGGAGGTCAGACACTGAGAAAACAGACATCAGAACACAAACAATGAAGAGCCCCCAGAATGACTGGTCACATGCAACAAACCCAGACATCAAGACATCAATAGAGAGAATAAAAAAATTGAGGAGAGACAAGAGGAAAATAGAAAGGAGCTGATGACAGAAATAACAGCAGTAAAGAATACTGTGATGGAAATAAATAACAAACTAATAAGCATGGAAAGCAGAATTAACCAAGCAGAAGAAAGAATCTCAGAGCTTGAGGACCAAAATACAGCTGTCAAAAAGATAGAAAAGAAGCTTAAAAAGACAAAACCTTCAAGAGATGAATGATTACTTCAAGACCCAATCTAAGAGTAATTGGCCTTCCTGAGGCAGATAGAGAGTCAGAGGCCACACTGGAACAAACACATCATGAAATCATTCAAAAAAACTTCCCCCATCTCATCAATGATGCAAAAATTCAAACACAAGAGATTCAGAGAACCCCTGCAAGACAACAAATGAGAAGACCAACTCCCAGACACATAATAATTCATCTAAACAAAACAGCTATAAAAAAAATCCTAAAGGTAGCAAGGGAAAAAGGCCAGACTACCTATCAGGGAAGACCAATTAGAATAGCAGCAGATTTATCTACAGAAACCCTCCAGGCTTGGAGAGCCTGGAGTCCTATCTTCAAAGTTCTAAAAGATAAACAATTTCAACCGAGAATAACCTACAGCAAAGCTAAACTTCATCAGTGAGGGAGAATTGAAATCTTTCCCAGATATCCAATCCCTAAGAACCTACCCTGCCAAAATACCACCCCTTCAAGAAACACTTAAGAAAGTACTGAACACAGAAGAAAAGGAAAAAAGAACAACAATATTCTTCACAAGAGTACAGGCAAAAGATTAAAAACACACATGAACCAACTCCAAAACCAAAAGAAAGAAAACAAGCAAACAGGAACAAAAACTCTGTAAGAACCTTATGACAGGGATCAACTATCGCATTTCAATAATTAGCCTAAATGTGAGTGGACTAAATGCATCACTGAAAAGACATAGAATGGCAAAATGGATAAAATATCACCAGGCAACAATTTATTGCCTTCAAGACACTCACCTCACTAGAAAGGACACTCACAGACTCAAAGTAAGAGGATGGGAAACAAACTTTCATGTGAACAGAACACAAAAGAAAGAGGAGTTGCGATCTTAATTTCAGACATTACCCTTTAAGCCATCAAAAATTAAAAAAGATACAGAAGGCCACTACATAATGATAAAAAGTTCAATTCACCAACAAGAAATATCCATCTTAAACATATATGCACCCAACATAGGAGGGCCAACTTTCATAAAGCAGCTTCTATGTAAACTCAAAAAAGATATAAACTCTGACACTACCATAGTTGGGGACCTCAATACCCCACTCACAATCCTAGACAGATTATTAGGACAAAAAATCAGGAATGAGATCCGGAACCTCAATATGACTCTTGACTAAATGGACTTAATTGATACCTACAGAACACTCCATCCAATGACCATAGAATATACATTCAACTCATCACCACATGGAACGTACTCTAAGATTGACCACATACTTGGCCACAAATCAAGCATAAGCAAACTTATAAAGATCTAAATTTTACCATGCACCTCCTTGGACCACAGTAGAATAAAAATAAACATCAACACAAACAATGTTCCCCCAAAACCCACAAAGACATGGACACTAAACAGCATGATGCTAAACAACTCTTGGGTCAATGGTACAATCAAAACAGAGATTAAAAGATATCTGGAAACAAATGAAAATGAAGAAACATCTTACCAAAATCTCTGGGATGCCATGAAAGCTGTAGAAAGAGGAGAATTCATATCTCTACAAGCACACATGAAGAAAATGGAAGGATCACAAATTAACAGCCTAACAAGTCACCTAAGGAAGCTGGAAAAGCAAGACCACCAAAACTCTAACTTCAGCAGAAGAATCCAGATCACCAAAATAAAAGCACAAATCCAGGAAATAGAAGACAGAATGATAATACAAAAAATCAATGAAACAAAAAGCTGGTTCTTCAAAATGATAAACAAGATCGATGATCCCCTAGCTAGATTGACCAAGAAAAAGAGAGAAAAAACCCAAATAAACACAATCAGAAATACAAAAGATGAAGTCACATCTCACCCTGAAGTAATACAAAAGATCATTTGAGACTGCTATGTACAATTGTATGGAAACAAACTTGAAAACCTTAAGGAAATGGAGGACTTTCTGACATCACATAACCTGCCAAGGTTGAAACAAGAAGAAATTGAGACCGTAAATAGACCAATAACAATCAAGGAAATTGACTATGTAATAAGAAAACAACCTACCAAAAAAAAAAAAAAAAAAAAAGCCCTGGACCAGATGGCTTTCCAGCAGAATTCTACAAGACATTTAAGGAGCTGATACCAATCCTAATGAAGACATTCCAGGTGATTGAGAAAGATGGAACTTTCCTCAAATCATTTTATGAAACTAACATCACATTGATACCCAAGCCAGGTAAAGACCCAACAAAGAAAGAGAACTACAGGCCAATATCTTTGATGAACATAGATGCTAAAATTCTCAACAAGATCCTAGCAAACCGGATTCAACAACACATCTCAAAATCATCCATCATGACCAAGTAGGTTTCATCCCTGGGATGCAAGGCTGGTTCAACATTCGTAAAACTATAATTGTAATTAAAAACATCAACAGATATCAAAGCAAAAACCACATGATTGTATCACTAGATGCAGAAAAAGCTTTTGATAAAATCCAGCACCCCTTCTTGATAAAAACCCTCGAACATCTAGGCATACATGGAACATACCTCAAAATAGTAAAAGCCATCTATGAGAAACCCACAGCCAGCATACTACTAAATGGACAAAAATTGGAACCATTTCTCATGAAAACTTGAACAAGGCAAGGATGCCGACTCTCACCCCTCCTGTTCAATGTAGTATTGGAAGTCCTGGCTACAGCAATCAGAGAAGAGAAGGCAATCAGGGTGATCCAAATAGGAAAAGGGGAAGTGAAGTTATCTCTCTTCGCAGATGACATGATTGTGTACCTTGAAAACCCAAGAGACTCTTTCAAAAATCTCCATACACTGGTAAAAGACTTTGACAAAGTCTCTGGGTATAAAATAAATGTGCAAAAGACAATTGCATTTCTTTACACCAATAATAAACAAACAGAAACCCAAATAAAAAGGATAATTCCATTTACAATAGCCACACACACACACAAAAGAAGTACCTTGGCATCTTCCTAACCAGAAACGTGAAAGACCTTTATAATGAAAACTACAAAACACTGCTCAAAGAAATCAAATATGACACACACAAACAAGTGGAAAAATATCCCATGCTTATGGATTGGAAGAATCAACATTGTGAAGTTGTCCATCCTACCTAAGGCAATCTACTGATTTAATACAGTACCCATCAAATTAGCAGCAACATTCTTCTCAGACTTAGAATAAACTATACAGGAATTCATATGGGAACACAAATGACCAAGAATAGCCAGAACAATCCTCAACAACAACAACAACAAAAAACAAAGCAGGAAGTATCTCCTTACCAGATATCAAACTTTACTATAAAGCTACAATAATCAAAATAGCTTGGTATTGGTACAGGAACAGGCATAGACCAATGGAATAGAATTGAGATTCCAGAAGCTAAACATCAATTTTTCAACCTACTTATCTTCAACAAAGCCTCCACCGCCTACCACTGGGGAGAGGAGAACCTATTCAGTAAATGGTGCTGGGAAAACTGACTGACCACATGCAGAAGACTCCAATAAGATCCCTATCTCTCCCTATACACAAAAATTAACTCTTAATGTATCAGAGACCTAAATGTAAAACCTCAAACCATAAGTACCTTAGAAAATGCAGGACACACCCTTGTGGAAATTGGAACTGGCATCCAATTCCTGAGCAATACCTGAAACGCAGGAGCCATAAGAGATAAGATAGACAAGTAGGACCGCATTAAACTGACAAACTTCTGCAAAGTCAAAGAAACCATCAAGAGAGCAGGGAGACAACTCACAGACTGGGAAAATGTATTTGCCAACTCTAGGTCTCACAAAGGCCTAACATCTTGGATCTACAAGGAACACAAACATGCTGAAAATAAAAAAACAAACAACCCCCTTACAAAGTGGGCAAAAGATATGAACAGACACTTTTCAAAGGAAGTCATCCGAACAGCCAACAGACACATGAAGAAATGTTTAATCTCACTAATCATCAAGGAGGTGCAAATCGAAACTACACTGAGATACCACCTAACTCCAGTCAGAATGGCCATTATCAATAACTCAAAAAATAACAGACGCTGGAGAGGATGTGGTGAAAAGGGAACACTTATACACTGTTGGTGGGAGGATAAACTAGTTCAACCTCTGTGGAAGGCAGTATGGTGATTCCTAAAAGCTCTAAATATTGACCTCTCATATGACCCCGCAATCCGCCTACTGGGAATATACCCTGAAGAACTCAAATCACTCTATATAAAAGATACCTGCACACATATGTTTATCATAGCATTGTTCACAATAGCAAGGACCTGGAAACAGCCATGCTGTCCATCAAGAGTGGACTGGATTAAAAAAATGTGATACATATACACAATGGAATACTACGCAGCCATAAAAAAGAACAAAATCATGAATTTCGTAGCAATCTGGATGGAACTAGAGTCTATAATACTGAGTGACCTCTCACAGAAACAAAGAAGTGAGTATCACATGTTCTCACTCATATAATGGACCTTGAACATCTATCATAATACTATAAGAAAAGGACTGACAGTGTGGGAAACTATGGGGGGGTAGGGAGGGGAAGGGAGGTGGGACTAACAATAGTCAATATCTATCTGGGGACAGGGAAACACCCCTTATCAACAAGGGTGCCTGAATGATACATATTTTTAAACCTAACCCTTAACTGTACCCCACAATTTTAAAATAAAAAATATGTTTGAAATGAAAAAAAAAAAGATACTCCTATGCACACTATTTTAGATGTTAAAAGGGTAAAAGACCATTAAAATGTAATATTCAGTGCTGGTAATGCTATAATGAAGCATATAAATTGATATATTCTGATGATGACAGTGAAAATTAATACAAATACTTATAAGAGACTTGGCAATGTGTATCATAACTTGAAAACATTTAATTTTTCTACCTAAAGAGGTAATAGGTCTTACTTACCTAATTTATTTACAAGTACTCTTGATAGTTTTATTTAGAGTAGCAAAAAATGAAAAAAAGCAGAGGTTAGATATAAAAGCGGTAATACATAAATACAATGATATTGTCCAGACAATTAAAATGTTTGCAAAAACTGTTAATGCATAGAAGATATGTTCTATGAATAACATAGGATGTGAATCAATATAAACACATATGCTATAGTCATCTGGGTCATCCTGTCCCTCAAAGATTCAGCTGAACTTTACCTAAATCTTATTATGTCCATGGTCCTGTGAGAGTTCAGAAACTTTCTAGTAGTTTGTAATCTGTGAGACTCTACACCTTCCTTATGCTCATTTTCAACAGCATTTTTTTTTCTGCTTTGACTCTCCTGAACTCAAATTTCAGTGCTTTTATTGGTTTCCAAAGAAACTAACTCACAGAAAATGCTTGTGTTTTATAATAATGTATGCTGAAGACAGGCGGACTGGAGTAGAGGCCAGGATAAGTTGTTATTGGAGAGGAGAAATTATATAGAGGGTTAAATACTGTAATATGTTCTGCTATCTCGTGGTTCCAATGTCACCTTCTCTTCCTTATTCCTTTCTTTTATCCCTCACCTAAAAAAAGAATTCTTAGCCGGACTCGGTGTCTCAGTCTGTAATCCTGCGCCTTTGGGAGGCTGAAGTGAGTGGATTGCCTGAGCCTGCAGGTTTGAGACCTGCCTGGGCAATTTGGTGAGACCTCATCTCTACAATAAATCAAAAAATTAGCAGGGCATGGTAGCGCACACCTGTAATTCCGGCTACTCGGAAGGCTGAGGCGGAAGGATCGCCAGAGCCCAGGTCGAGGCTGCAGTGGCCATGAGCGGCCACTGCCCTCCAGCCTGGGCGGCAGTGAGACTCCAACTCAAAAAAATAAAAAAGCAGGGTTAATCTAATCATACCCGGGACTTTTTTTTTTTTTTTTTAAAACCATAGTTGGATGAGATAACTTTCTTCTCAATACACATAATCTGGAAACTTTTCTGACCTAACCATTTTTCTCTACTGAATTACTTATTGTTCAATCCCTATGTGGTCAAAGCTACAAATATATTTTTCTATATTTAACTCTCTAGCTGTCTATTCCTCTTTTCCAGAGATACTCTGTGCTTTTTTTCATTAGCATATTTGTAGTTGATCTGACCTGCTGGGCAAATGTTCCCTTCTTCTCTTACTGTTTCATTTTGTAGTCACTCCCTCCAGAAGAATTATGTCTGTATAGAATAAGACTGTTATTTGATTATGGATATAGAGGTTGTTATAAACCCATGTAAAGCATATAAAAGATATTTTAAAACTTTGTATTTCAGAAAAAAATAAGCTATATATACCTAAAGAAAACACATTGACATTAATAATGGTAACTATTAGTGGTTAATATAATCATTGGTGATTTTCTTTAATAATTTTTATCCTTTCCAAATATATATAATATTTACCTACTTTTGATTATAAATAATAAAACTCTTATTAACCACATAATGTGAAGCATATTTTATAATAGGATCATACATATAATGCTAAATTTTATTGTTAGTTTCTAGCAATTATGTATGCTCTTTTAAAATCAGAAGTATGCTTACTCAGAAATAAGTATTTATTATCTTGAAACACAAGAACCTTCAATAAACATAAGGAATAAAAAAAACTTAGCTCCAAGCACCTTGGCATATTCCAAGATGGAATGCAAATAGCAAAGTATGTTACAAGGTAATTTTCACATTCTCAAGTAAATGTATTATTTTCTTGATCTTTCTGTTATGAAATCTTTCTGTAGCTGAATAGCTTATGGACTTATGCTAAGCTTTCAGCTGCTCTGCTCTGGTGGCATAATATTTATAAGCCAAACCAGCTATATTACGCTGTATCACTACACATTAGATGTCATTAAATATCTATTTCATTTGTCACAAATTTTTGACATGTCTATCTTAAATAGAAGACCTGGTTTAAAATTGCTCAATCTGGGGCTGCTGTCACTTAGTATTAGACCAAAGAAAAGGCTATATGCTGGCATGTAAAGACCTTAAAAAACAATTTTCATCTGTTGCTAAGAAAACAAAAATTGGCTTTCATGTTGTGAATTTTAATGAAAAAAAAAAAGAAATTATGTGGACTTTGCTTCAGAAAAGTATTTATGGAACTAGAGTGTTCGTTTCTTCTTTTTCCTACATGCTGTCATTTGTCAGCTCTCCATATCAATCTAAAAAAGAATTTTGTTCAGCGTGGAATGCTAAATAAACTAAGTCTGTATATTCCGGTTTAACGTCTTACATAAGATATTTACAGAAATGAAGAAAGCTATGTGGTAGGATAATATAATTAGGTGTATCTTGTTCAAATTCTCAAATGCAAACAATTTGCATAATTGTTTCATGACAATGGTCAGAAATGGTTAAAAAGTTTTATCTAAATTTTTCTAGTTATTTCAGCTGCCAGGTTAACAAGTAGATTAATATTATTAACAATCGAAATGGCCTTTTGACTTTGATTATCCCATATTAATGTCCCCATTTTTTTCATTCACAAAACCAAAAGAAAAAAGAATAACATTTGTTCATTATGATCTCTATACATTAAGCTAGGAGTACCCACTAACCATTCCCTACACTCAATTTTATTTAAAGAAACCTCTTTATCTTTTAAGACCTAAATCAAATCCATCACTTTCAGACTATCTGTCTCACCTCTGGGGGATGCACTGAATTATTTCTATTTTGTTTCAAGTCCATTTCATGTGTGTGTGTGTGTGTGTGTGTGTGTGTGTGTGGTGTGTGTGTAAATGTGTTTTCATTTCAAAACAATTTAATGTTTTTGAAAATAAGAATTATGCTTTATATTACTTTCTATTTTTCTTTTTCTTTTTTTTTGAGTTGGAGTCTCACTCTATCACTCAGGCTGGAGTGCAGTGTCATGCTGCTCATGGCCACCACAGCCTTGACCTGCTGGGCTCAGGCGATGCTTCTGCCTCAACCTTCCAAGTAGCTGGAACTATAGGCATACACCACCACGCCTAATTAATTTTTGCTTTATTGTGGAGACGAGGTCTCACAGGTTGCAGACTGGTCTCAAACCCATGGGTTCAGGTAATTTTCTCGCTTTGGCCTCCCAAAGTGTTGGGATTACAGGCTTCAGCCACCGTGCCTGGTCATATTTCTTTGGTATTTCTGAAATACACATTAAAACAGGAATGAGTATTTAAAGTTCTCAACCATAAATTCTGCTGGGATTCAGACTCATCAGAACAAATGATGGCTGCCAACAACCAATACACCCTTGCTGTGTGGACACGTTAAAATATCAGCTCTGCTACAAGATACATATACCTGTATTTTTTACAAGAAAATAATAATAAAATAAGGAGCAAAGTAGTAAGAAAATTTTATTAATGTGTGTTATTAGACTAGAACTTAATAAAACTCCATGACTAGTAAAATTAGAAAGATATAGACCGTCTGGCCACTTTCTAACATAGAAAATACTGCTAAGTTGCATGGAAGACAGATCATCTCCAAACAATTATTTGAGGCAGTCAGTATGTATGTATTTGGTTATAACAACAACACACAATAAATATTTATTGTATGCCTGCTTTGTGCCGGGGCAGTATTAGGAGTTAGGAGGAATATGTGATGTATAATCCATAATTCGAGATGTTGTGCAAATCCCCACAAGTCATCTCATACCATTGGAAGCAAGGCAGCCCCAAAACAAACCTAGAGTCAAGAGCTACTACACTTGAGTAATAAAGAGCCTATGAGCAATTTTATTAGTAAAACAAGTGACTAGACAAATTGTTTTGGATAATCTTGCATTTCATTCTTTCTCGCATAAGAGTTAAACTTGTGCTGTTGGTTCTTTCTTTCACTCTCTCTACTTTGCAGCAGTAACAATTTATGGATTCAATAATTTCTCACAGTCTACTTGAAAAATGTTTCTTTATCCAAAGGTTAACTCCTTTAGAGTACAAACCTCTAAATTTTCTCTGTTGCTGTATTAGTCGGTATAACGAGATTCACTAGACTCATAAATCTATCAATTTTCTAGTCTATAACAGTGTAATCCCTGAAATCTCACAGTTATAAATGGAATTGCTAATTTTCAATAAATCTACAGAAACAGGTAATAGTGTCATGGGCCCCCAGTTCCAATCATTTTAGCTATAATAAATGATACCACAGGGGACTCACTTTGGGTCATAAAATTTACTGATCAGGATACAGATTTTAACCCCCAAAGTATTTTATAACTTTTCCCTTCTGTGCCACTTTATCGTTTTTAAGAAAGATTTCTCACTTACAACTGATTATAGATAGGAAAGAGGAAAAAATGAATAAATTAACAGTTTTTCCAAGTTAGTATTCACAATTGAAAGAAGACAATACCTAAGCAGTAGTCTAGATGTTATTTTTAAAATGCACGTTTATATATATTTTATATATATATTATATATATAGTTTAACATAAAAGTTACGCATTTTGGGAAACATGAGATTGCTATTTATATTCTTATACTTTATCTAAAATATTTTGCACTAGAAATGCTCTTTTCCAGTAACTGTTAAACTTATGCTTTTAAAACTGAGGTGAGTGGATTGCCTGAGTTGGCGGGTTCGAGACCCTCCTGGGCAGGTGAGACCTCATCCCTACAATAAAAATCAAAAATTAGCTGGGTGTGGTAGTGCGTGCCTGTAGTTCCAGCTACTCGGAAGGCTGAGGCGGAAGGATCACCAGAGCCCAGCAGGTCGAGGCTGCGGTGGCCCGGAGCGGCCACTACACTCCAGTCTGGGAGACAGTGAGACTCCAACTCAAAATAAATAAATAAATAAATAAATAAATAAATAAATAAATAAATAAATAAATAAAATAAAACAAATGATGTAATACACAATTAAAAATTTTAATTTCCTAGCCTGGCTTAGTGGCTCAGCCTATAATCCCGCACCTTTAGGAGGCTGAGGTGAGTGGATTGCCTGAGCCCGAGGGTTCGAGACCCACCTGGGCAACTTGGCGAGACCTCATCTCCACAATAAATAAAAAAAAATTAGCCGGTGTGGTAGGGCGCGCCTGTAGTTCCAGGTACTTGGAAGACAGAGGCGGAAGGATCGTCAGAGCCCAGCAGGTCGAGGCTGTAGTGGCCGGGAGCGGCCACTGCACTCCAGTCTGGGTGGCAGAGTGAGACTCCAACTCAAAAAAAAGAAAAAAGAAAAAAATTAATTTCCTTAAATAATTTTAATTTCCTTAAATTTCCAAATATTTTCCTATTTTTAAAAAGCAGAGTAATATCTTTCATTTTATATTTTTATACTTTCATTATAAAAGTTTTATGAATATGTCTAAGACATATTTCCATAATACTTATTATTCATCCAAATATTAAGATGAATTAAGAGTTTTTAGATTATTTCAAATAACTTTTTTCAACTTTCCAAATGTATATTAAATGATCTCTGAAAATATGACTAAAATAATCAGCTTTTAAACAAACTTAAGGAATTGGTAAGCAATGAAATTATCGAGAGTATTCTAAAAGTAACACTTCAACAAAAATAATCATGAAAGGTATGAGCTTAAATTCATTCTAAATGAATGCTTTTATCCTGTAGTATTGAAACCTTTAAAATCTTTGAGTTTGATAGGATGAACTTTGTGATTTCCTGGGTTAAGATCAAAGTGGATGTGTGACCTAAGGAGTGGTTTAGCTGTGTTCTTTTTTGTATTTGTACAATTGAAGGCAGAATGATTAGAGCAGTTGAAATTCTAAATCAGTATTCCTTCATTTGTCTTGTCTTACCAGAACTACACACCAATTTTTGATTTGGTTCAAGTTTGTCAGGTACCAAACAGCAACATGTGGATCTGGTAACTTTCCTGTTTCTTTTGTGGGCAGTTTATGGAAATATTCAGACCGCTTCTCTGACTTTTATGATGTACATTTTCCTTCTTTCTATGGGTCAAGTTGAGTTGGTAGTAGATCTAAATAAACCACATGAAAGAAGCGCAACTATACAATTATCGGAAATAGGTTTCACATGACTTTCTAGAATAAATAAACAATATTGGAAAGAGTTCTGAGACAATTGGGATTATCAAAGAGAACTCTTTTAAAAGTAAACAGTTATTAGATTTATTAATAGAATCTTTAGTTTTTAGTTTAAAAAATGTTCTGGTACTCTTGCCAAGAAGATTGGTTTTACTGGTCAGGTCAGTACCCTTATTAAAATTAAATGTTCTGTCATACAACAGAAACTATGCTGAAATACAAAATGAATAATAACATGTTGAGAAATATGGGAATATACTTGATGCTCCCCATAAATATTTATTAATAGCCACATGTTTTTGAGAAATATATTCTGAAGAACAACTCAAATATGTCATATTGAAGACATTTGAAGAGAGGTATATGCCTTCTTCTGATTAACTCGTTGAAAGTAAAATTGAAATTTTTAGGGTCAAAATTATTACCATTTCAGACTTTATCACTTATAACTAGGCTATAGATATTAGAATTTGACAAATTAAGTAAAACTATGTTGACCTTTGGAGAAATAAACCATTATTCACTAGTTCTGGGACCGATAATATTTTTGGCTATATAAATGTCTTTTTCATTCAGCAATACTATATGTGTGACTAGCACTCCCTACACCTTTCATGTGTATGAAATAGTCATTTATTTATCGTTATCCAGTCCTTTATCTATTGATATATTCTCATAACTGTATTCCACAAGCTATTTAAACAACATATAGGGAATATGGTTTGAATTCTGTCTTGGAACTCGGTGAAGTGATTCCACCATGCTTTTTAGAAGGTCTTCCCAAACAATGCAGTGATGAAGGGAACAATTTTAGCCATGCACATGTTTTGTTGCAGTGATTCCAAATGCCCATTGGGAAGCGAGACATCTGGATACTTGAGTTAAAATTTCCCTTTCTCAGCAGATTTTTGTTGCGTGGACAGACGTTGTTCAGTGAGGAGCTTTTGCCTATTTGTTTGATCTCCTGGAACATATGAAAATAGATACATGAGGACAAATTGACAAACTGATAGACATCTGAATTAAACCAATATTTCTGAACTGACCCCTTTTAAAAATGGTGAAAACCTCCTCTAAAAGCTTAAGGAAAAGATATTCATTTGAATGAATCAATGTAAAAATAATTCATGCTAAAAGACCTAATTCTCAGGTTTCTTTTCTCCAGACAGGATATTTTCTTTGAATTATCATTTTAATTCATGGATTAGTAACAAAAAGAACATAGTACATGAAAAGATAGTCTGATAATTATAGTTTTCCCAACAGACTAAAACAGTGTATCACATTGTATACATAAAAACATGAAAATGCTTGAGATATTATCATTTTATATTGAGAAACAGTTTAATTATTTAGAATGTAGTTTTATTTTTTATATGCAGCCAATCATATTCTATTATTAAAAACTGTTACCATGGTTTCCAGCTTTGAAAATTATATTTATTGTGTTATGGCAACATATTGGAAGTTTTGTGCTCACATTAAAAACAAGATTAAATAAAATCAGCTTCCCAATAAATTAAATTGTGCCACACAAATGTATTTATAATGAGAACTCATTAAAAACATCCTGTATTGGTCCAGTATGCATTTTGAAAATTCTCTAGTTAGAACTAGAATCATCCTCTTTTTATTTTGTTCCTTCAAATTAGCTCTGATTCTTTTTTTTTTTTTTTGCATCAAAGTGTTTAGGGATAATCCAAAAACACATTGCAGGTGGGATTGCAACATAGGGTCTGCAGGGAGAGACAAGGCTTGGCTATGCTTCTACTCAGAATAAAAGGAGGAATGTATGGAAGAGAGAAGTTAACTCTAGAAAGTTCAACCTATTTAATAAGTTGAAGCATTTTAATTTTCTTCAGCATTTGCTTTCTGTAGCCATTAGTATGGGGGGCCAGCCCCCCAAAAGAGATTTAGAGGGTCCCTGGAAGGTGGGGCAGCGTCAACGAATATTCTGGAGAAATAAGGAGAAAGAAAGAGACTGGACTCTGTCTAGTGCAGAAGCCGATTCTGTAGTAGGGATAGATATTGAAAAAAAGATGGAGGGATAGAAATAAAGAGAAAGAAAGAAAGTGGACAACTGTTCAGTGAAATGAGCAGAAGCCATTTACTGGGACCAACCGTGAGTCTTTTATCCCAAACATTCACATGTTAAATCACAAGACTTTCATGTGAACACAAAGCCAGGTAGGTGGGGGGCATCCCCCACCCACCAGGCATTTCCCTAGGAATGAGGAAGGACAATCTTAATCAAATCACAAGAGTTTTACATGAACACAAAGCCAGGTGGGTGGGTGGGGGGCGTCCCCACCCACCAGGTGTTTTCCCCAAGCATGGGGAAGGATAATCCCAAAGTTATCTCACTGTTCCTCATGCTTGGTTTATATTCCTCAAAAGCAATATAACTGACTGAAATCTTAATATCTTTTTATCTGTGCTAATTTTACCTGTACTATAAACAACTCTTAATTATAGCTCAAACCAGTTTCTATAGAATGTGGCCCAGCCCAAAGATCAAGCTGGGCCACTTCCAGGAACAGTTGATTATGATCTCTTAACAAAATGGCTATCCTAAAATCCTATGTATCTACCTTAATTTCTATAAAAGTTTCTAATTCCTAATCCTCAGCAATAAATATTCTAAAATAAAACCCAAATACAAACTGTAATTGTACTAAAGCCAAAACTGCAATTAGTAGAAAGTGGGAACAAAGAAATTTCTAAAGTTAGCTGTATTCTTATAAAACCTTAAGGTATCATGTTTGATCATGCTTGAACCCTCATGTAGCATGACCTATTCTATAATACTTTCTATGAATAAAATAAATTCAGTTTCTATTATAAGTAGAAAAAACGTACACTAATTGTAACTAAAGAACTGTATTAAAAGAATGCAGCCCAGCCCAAAGTGGATGCTGGGCCCTTAGGAATGTGACCCAGCCCAAAGTTCGTGCTGGGCCATTTCTGGTAACCCTAGATAACCATCTAAAGCTGGAAACAGCTCTCTAAATTTATATACTAATTCTACAAATATATTTTTAAATCTTATAAAGAAGCTTGTATCATGTATAAGGCTCCCAAATGTGATCTGAGTTTGAACTGTGTTAAGTTTAAAGCCGAAACCGCAGTCTGTGAGAAGCGGGAACAATGGATCCCTAGAGTCAGCCATGCCTGTCATATTCTCAGAACTTCATGCTTAGATCATCAAAATCCCTGCCAGTGGGTAATGCTAAACAACGAGGAAAGGAGGAGGGAATGGGCCTTCAGCTCCTGAACCAGCCTGGTGGTCTCAAGGTCCGCAGCCACCTGGATCCCTAACGCTCAGGCAGGCCTCCATTGCCGGCTCCCAACAATTAGGCCTTATTGCTTTCCTATGTACCATCTCTTTGCCCTCTTTCTTCCAGCAAATTTATAATAGTATATTATTTTACTTACATTACTACCTAGTTTACATTTGATCCTCAGAATAACCCTATGAAGCAAATTTTATGTATCTATTTCAGAACCTAGGAAAGTGTTTCTAAAAATTAAAACTGAAGAAACTCTCTCAAGTCAGTGGCTGGTGGCAGTGGCAGAGCCATGACTGCATCTTGGTAACACAGAGCCCTTCTCCAGCACACTGTCCATTTGGCGGAATGCCTGTCCCTCTAGGATATCCTCTTCTTCATTTATATATTGCTGAATTCTATGGACAACTAGTTTAATATAATTTAGGTCTATTATTTAACCACTTCTTGAAACTTCTTTTCCTCATGTTTCAACACCTGTTTTCTGAATCAAGAAATTCTTGGTAGTTAGGGCTACCCATGACTGAGACTGAAGATCCCAAATGTGAGCAATAATTTCAAAGAGGATGAGGGTACTAAAATTCAGAAAAGAAACTAAAAGGCTATAGATTCTTTAGTTTTACCATTTTTTTCTAAAGACAGAGTCTTTAAAAACTAAAACTAGACTACAGGATTGGTTTTTGAAAATAAGTAGCTGAGATATCTAGCATATCTCATATCCATTCTATGTTTTGAGTTTCAGTATGCTCCAGATAGCAGACAAAGAACTTACCTTTCTTGAGCACTTATTACATGGCAGACACTATGTCAAGTGTTTAATTATATATTAGTTTATTCGATCTACAAAACAATATAAATTGACATTATGATCCCCATTTACTGATAAAAATATCAAGAGGCTTAAAGAAGTTAATGTTATTTTTGGAAACTAATAACAGGTAAAGCTTTATAAGCGTTGACTGTGTACCATGTATCATGTTAATGTGGATAAACACATTTACTCTTTATAATGACTTTTAAAATAAAGAAATAATCATTTTTATATTTTTCACATAAAAAATCCAAGGTTGAGTATTTTCAAGAGTCATTTTCCCACACTCAAATGAAAGAACTTGATTATGTCGATTTGACCTTATTGTCTTTTACTGAAAACATTGAAAATAGGACGGTGTAAATAAGTTACCTGCATGGGAATATGAAGAGAGGAGAGACTGATTGCTAGGTATAGCCATGACTTCTACAGAATGGAGTTGTCTAGACACCTAATTTCATTTTTCCCTGTTTTCACTGATACTGCTAGACCTTAGCAACTTTGTCTCGCCAGTAACAAAATGTTTCTTACTTTACTTTCTTAAATATATTTGTGTTGCTCTAAGACTTGTGGTAAAGTCTGGAAGATATTCTTAGCCTAATGTTCACTGGTCAGGCATATCTCTTAGAAATACTGTAGTCCCTGCTGTTTTTTGGTACCTCAAATGAAGAGTAAGTAGAGAGACTGAAAGACAGACCAGGCAATGTGCTATTAAAAAATATTTTAGAAGGATATTTGCTTGGAAGGAAGTAACATTTTCAAATTACCTACAATTTTGAATTATCTTTGGAAATTTTAGTTACTTGTAAATTATGAATTATCCTTATCTCCCCTGTACCTCAGTGTTTCAATAAATCAAGAGTAAGTTGAAAATTTTGCTGGAGTTCTCTTTAAATGTCAATGTGTTTAAATATATATGTTATGTGTATAATTTAAAATATATAAATATTTTTAGCATATAATTATACTGATTGACAACCAAGTTATGGGTTTTACAAATAATAAAATTATAATATTTGAAATGCAAATTTATTATATTGAGAAATCATGAACAAAAGGACAACCCAGACTATTATTCCCTGAGTAACTGAATAAACTTCATTAAATATTAAAGCATGAAAGGCACACAATAAAAAAAGATATAAGAAAAACTCATTAATCTAGCAGTTTTTATTGAAAATTTATTTTTAACACTAGGCAAAAGAAATAATATAATATAGTCTTTAAAACTTATTACACTCTCTATAGAAGTGTGTTTTCTAGTCATACCAACCCCATTTGCATGACAAGGTCAAGATAGCAAAAGGCAATTAGAGCCTGAAATCTGTGTAGTTAAAAAGGATAAAAGAAAATGAAAATAGTCATAAATTTTCAACAAGACATTTTAATACCAAAAACCACAAGGATGCAATTGAGCTCAACCACAAAAATATGAAAGTTTTTGTCACATCTGTACGTCCTCAATTTAACAAAATATAGAAGTATTTTCCATGTAGTGATTATGTGTTTTGGGTATCCATAGGGTTTACTTTTTTGCAATATTTAATCTTGCCTTGGCTTATTTTAGAAGGTAATCATTCATGGCTCAGTTGTATTGGTGTCCCATTTTAGAAGGCAGGGACTGTCTCAAAAAGTGGGTATAAAATGCGGCCTTACAGAGTGACTCTGAAGTTAAGACTGTCTTATTTAAAAACATTGCTGATCCCCATCTTCTGAACAGCAAACATTTAAAAAGTTGTTGGAAACATGTCCTATCCCCCAAACTCGTAATTTGCAAAGTTTTCTACTTATATAGATCTTGGTCAATTTGAGGTATGGATTTTCTTTTAAAATTCATAATTTTGTGTCTACAGGCAAAAAAAAAAAAAAGAAAAGTTAAAGCGTTTGGTAACCAAAAGGAAGGCCCTAGATCTCAGAAACTAACTTGAATTTCTTTGACTCATGTGTTTGAATTTCCAGGTATTCAGGTTTAATGTTAAAATTTTAATTTTTAGTGCCTATCTTTTATCCTTCAGGAGGAAATTATTTAGGCATTGATATTTGAAAAAATTATTCTTGGGCGAATGCACTGAAATTTCAGCACTGAATTAAAGATACAGCTATTCAAGGTTGTCAAAGGAAAATGCTCCTTTCAATTGTTCACCTTCACTGTACGCTGCTTCTGCGTTTGATAATATTTTACACATTGAGTTTCACTTTTTCAGCAGTAGTTATATCTCCTTGATCCTTTTCTCAGCATGAAACTTGACTCAATCTCAAAGCTAATATCTTTCAGATGGAAGTATTTCTCTCACTGATATCAAATAAATTCCCAATGTGAAATTGACACCCCGAGTTTTACTTGAAGAGGAAACCGTGTACATAGCATATCCAAAAAGAGTTGGACAAGTATATGACTTTGTAAAAAACAGAAAAGTCAATGACTGAGAAATCTCCTTTGGCACATCTGCAAGAAAGGCTTTATTTTCATTGGAGCAAGCATGTTAAATATTGGGGAGAAGAAAATATGCCTTTGTCATCTGTGAATTTTAGCTGTTTTTGTTTTGTTTTGTTTTGTTTTACCTGTAAGCATCCTGTAGGGAAAGAGTAAACTCAAAGCTCTCTAGAGAGATGAGGTATGAGCAAACTGCACATTGAGATAAATTTGAGTAGAGAAAATTTACAAAATATAATAAATTGGAAACCTTAAAAAATCTCAATATAATGCTTAATGGTACATTTGAGAAAAAGCAGCTTGCAAATGTGGCATGAAATAAACAGATCAGCACTTGGAAACATAACACTCACTAACCCTAGGGACACAATTGAAGTTCATCCCAAGTACAGGGCCTGGGAATTTGGCCAAGAAAATTATCTCATGGGGTCTAGAGCTTGATTTGTATTTTACATAATATGAAGTGGCATTCATTACCTTGTAATCGATATGCAGATAAGAAGAAATTATTTATGGCACAATTAACTGGGAAGGAAAGAGTACTATATATGTACATATGGGAAAACTGAAGGTTTCTGACAGGACCATAAACCATAAAGAGACTTTTGACAATGATCAGACCTCTGAGATAACCTGCTGTTTTGGAAATTCATTCAGCTTTATGTACCTAATATATTTGTAATGATTTTTTAGTGGCAAACTTCAAGTTAAACTGAATGTTTATGAAATTTTCCTCCCCTGCCAAAAACAAAACAAAACAAAACAAAAAACATAGCTAAAGTTGTTTTAATTTTTTGAAACATTAGAATAGTATTTCTGAAATGATCTTAGAATATATAAGTTCTGAGATGTTCATCAATTTGGAAGATACTGGGTTGAAAAAAGGAAATAGGACTCCTCAGAACTTTTAATGTCTAATATATATTGTGACTTTCCAAGAGGAGATAAATTACATAATACTAACTTATTTAATTGGAAAACACTTCTCTTTGGCTTTTTTTTTTTTTTTTTTTTTTGAGAAACAACTTGCCAAATTAAAAAAAGAAGAAGAAGAAGAAAAGAAAAGAAAAAGCAAGCAATCAGGTCGGGTAACTATTTTTTAGAAATTCCACCAACAACTGGTATGTACCTGCCTTTCACGTTAAACCAGGTGCTTTGCGTACAAGGCCTTCCCTACTTTATTTCATCTTGCTTGGCAAGATGAACAAGGTCCTCCATCCTCAGAGCTCTTTCAGGAATGGGAGATCCTGAACAAGGTCCTCCATCCTCAGTCAGAGCCCTTTCAGGAATGGGAGATCCTTTTCAGTGAGGCAGTCTGTTTGGTGAGCTTTCCTCCCAGTGAGTGAGTTATGCTGCCAGTGTTCTGCCCTTCATGCCCAACTCTAAGAAGCTCAGTTACCCAATGTCTTCCCTGGGCTTCCAAGGCTTCCAGGACTGGGTTCACTCATATATCTAGTAACTGGGAATTCAGGCTTCATGTTCTGGCTCATGGACCAGAAAGACAAGTAGTTCATAGGAATACCTCCAGCTTGAACAATTGCTACAAAAGTCTATTGATAACATCTTATTACTCTTGAATGCTTCATTTGAATGTCCCTTTATTCCTACAGTTTTCCTCACTTGGAAACTCACCCTTTCTACTTTTGCTTTCCAAACACTTTCTCTTTGATGGCAATAATAGAAATGCCTAAGAGTTAGAAAATTTATATTATATATTGTGCATATTAATATTACATATTATATATAAATACAGACTATTTTATTTTGAATTAAGTTCTAAAAGTTCATTAAAATTTTAATTTGAAAGCTTTAAAAAATGAAAAACACAACCACCAGGATACCTAGAATTTACAGTTGTTAAAGATGGCTGTTTTCCTTTATTTTTAAAATAAAATAAAATACCATACCTAAATATAAAGTATTTTTTATCTATCTTCTCATGTCCTATTCACCTCCCTATTCCTAGAGGCAAAAACTGTCATAAATTTAGTGTGTCTCCTCACCTTTATATTTATAGATTCTTATACATGAATATAATTTCATGGAATATATATGGTATCATTTCATGTGATTGTCATAAAAACCCATACAAATCATGCCATGATGTACATACATCATTTTAATGCTGATTTTCTCCTATCATTGTTCATAAAGTCATATTCTTATCAACATAGTTCTGTGGTACTTATTAGTCTCTTTTGTGCCATAGACCTGTTTGGTATTCCAATAAATGAAGCTAGTGAATTCCTTCTCAGAGTAAATTTTAAATTTGCCTTAAGAAAATACATAGGATTCTTGAGGAACTCAATAATATTAAAGTATAACTACCAAAATATTAAAGAAATAAATGGTAAATAAGTTACCTGTTTTAAATTTCTTTTAATTATTTTAAAAAATTGGACCTAGTGGTGAATCTATACTACTTTAATTTGGAGAAAGTGATGAGTATAAACAGTACTTCTAGATGTCTGCAACTGCTGCAATGAAAAAAATCTACAAACTCAAAACTTGACAAGCTCAGGTATGAGTCATGTCACTCTGATTTGTTGCTTGTATTTATAATTAAAAAATGCTAAAGTTTCGATTAGAGCTTAGTGATAACAGTGATGTAATCTTATTTTCACGCAAGTTGATAGACATCCTGAATTATTTACATATTTTTATTCTAAATCTTTCTTATTTAAATGTCTATGTTTTATCCCAATCTATTATTTGATTTTCTAATGATTTTTATGGAAACTTTTTTTTTTTAAAGTGAGAAAGCAGGATTTATTGAGGGAACAGAAAAGCTGTCACAGTGGGAAGGGACACAAGGGGGTTGCCCAATTTTTATGGAATCTTTTGATCCAGAAGAAAGTTAAAATTTGTGATTAAGTGAAATGTATACTTTTTACTTTTGAGAACTTTACCTTTTATGTCTTATATAAAAAAACATTTTCTTACATTTTATTCCAATAATTAAAATGATAGCTTTTACTTTTAGGTTTTTTAGTATATCTGATTTTTTAAAAATATGTATTTTAAGGAAGGGACTTAATTTTCTTTTCTGCAGTAACTTAACTTTTACAATAAAGCAACATTGTGGTATTATTATTGTTATTATTATTATTATCCTTTTCAAGAAACAGATTAACTATAATCATCTCTCATGACATCGGTGCTGAATGCTCCCTTTAACGGATATCTTAATCTTTCCACTTATCTATTTCTAATTGTATTTATTATCATACTTTTTTCACTTAATTTTTATTATTTCTTGTGAATTTGTTTTTGCTTCCAAAGATTGTGAGTATTTTGAGGACAGATAGAATTTTTCTTTTTAATTTCCAGTAAAGACTAGAAGAGTGTTAGGCACACACCTCAGTAAATATTTGCCAAACGATTGAAATTAATATATTATAATATATATTACCTTGAAACTCTTTCCAATTTTAATATAAATTCAGAAAAAATAAAGTTTATATCAGAGTATATCTTTTGAAATAGAGGAAGAGAAGAGTGTTTTTTCTTTTCTAATCATTTTTTCAGCACATGGAATCTTCTCTCTTTTTGTACTCCTTATTCCAACATAAAATATGCCTCCACAGTAATGACAGTGATTTCCACATGCCACCTACTGAAACCACATCTTTTTCAGGGTACAAGAAAGATAAAAATTTCTCTTCTATAGGGAAAAAAAGGAGAAAAATCTCTGTTCCACAAAGTCCAGCATATTGCCCGCTGCTCCATATCTGAGTGGTCTTCATTGTAGTCAGGACACGTGCAGAATATCTGGCTGTGAGGACCCAAGAGAACAAGGGCCATCCTACCACGCCTTTCTCCTCTTTGACCCAATTACAGTTTCTTCTGCTTTCCTAGACTAAAACTTTGTGAGATGTGAAAGTCAAGGGTACTACTTTTTCCCAGAAGCAATTCCATAGGCACAGCAATTGTTCTCTTTAACTTCTAGAAACTATATACTACTAACATAAATATTATTAACTAGGAATATTATCACTATAAAAGCAGACATATTGGTTTTCTATTTTCCTTAATCAGGAAGCTATGCTTTGTCTTTGTAAAAAATTTTCTCAAATATTTTTATTTTGAGATAATTTTATTTTTTTGAAATAACTTCAAAAAATGTATTTTTCTATTTTGAAAGAATTTTAGACTTGCAGAAAAATTGCAAAAATAGTAGAGAATTTTTGCATAAACTTTGTCCAGTTTTCTCTAATATTAATAGTTTACATAACTATAGCAAAATGATAAAAACTAGAAAATAAACATTATAACAATATTACTAATTTACTAAAGACCTCTTTATATTTTGCCAGTGTTTCCACTATGCTCTTTTTATCTTCCAGGATGTAATACTGAATTCCACATTTTATTTATTTATGGTACCTTCTTAGTATTCTTCAATCTGTGACAGTTCATCTGTTCTTAGCTTCCATGACCTTAGTATTTTTAAAGAGTATTATTACTTATTTTGTAGAATATAACTTTTGGGGCTTTGTCTGATATTTTCTGGTGGTTAAACTGATGCTGCGTTAATAGCAAGAATACCACAATGGTGGCGTGAACTTCTCAGTGTATCATATCAGGGGGATAAAAGATATTCATATGGCTTTTTACTGGTGATGTCAACCTTGACCACTTTGTTAGGATGTCTACTGGGTTGCTTCATTCTTATTACCTTTTTATTTAAAATTAATACATGTCTCTGGGAGATACTATGCAAATCTGAAAATATGTTGTTTCCTTAAAGTTTCAACCACAAATTTTAGCATTCATTGGTGGTTCTTTCTGCAGCAATTATTATTGTGGTGTTCTCTAATGGTGATATTTTATTCCTTTGGCTTTTTGTCTGCATGTATTAATTATGTATTTAAATCACTATGGACTAATTATGACTTAAAAATTTTTTCCACTTAAAATCCAGTACTATTATTACTTATTTTGTGCCTCAAATTGCTCCAGATTTTTTCTTTTGTCAATGACATTTAGACACCAAAAGCTAGGATTTCAAGGATTAAAATGTATACTGCACAATGGTTTCTACCTAGCTCTAAAGGAAAAGTCAGCAAGATTTTTAAATGACAATATCTCAAATAGACTTTGCAGGCCATATAGTCTTCATTGCAACTACTCCATTCTGATGTTGTTGCATAAGAACAACCATAGACAATAGATAAATAAATAGTTGTAGGTATGTTCCAATAAAACTTTATTTACAAATATAGGTGGTAGGCTAGATTTGGTGCATGGGGCTGCAGTTTGCCAATTCATGCTCTAGAATGACAAGCCATATACTGATTTTCACATATGTTTTAAGACAAAAAAAAAAACTTAATATGTTTTCATTTTCTCTTGTAAGTAAGGGACTGAATTATACTATGTAAATGGAGTTAACTTAAAGTTTTGTTTTTTTAATTTAAAATATTTTGAATTATATTATTGAGTTCAAAATAGAACAAAATGACAAATACTATTTCTTTGCTGGTTTTAATTATTGGACATGTAGGTGGTACAGCATTTATTTATTTGCAGAAGAATCAGTAAATAAAAATTAAAGGAATTTATGGATTTTTAAAAATTACTAAGTGCAAAATAAATTGTGTAGAGGAAGCAGGAAAAATTGTGGGTTGGAGTATTCTGAAAAGTTTCATTAAGAAGGTGAAGATTGAGATAGGCAGAAAGGCATGGACAAGACTTAAATCACCAAAAGCAAGAGAAATAAAGTTGATGATTTAGGAACAATTTGAAGAAGAAAGGGTTTGAAAATGGGCTGTGAGTATTTGGGGACTAGGAATAGCAGGAATAGCAAGAATAGCAATAGTAATTCAAAAGGGAGGTAGGAACCAAACCTAACTCCAACAATATTTCTGATAATCACATAGGGATGTGATTATAGTATATGGTTGTTCAAATAGTCTTGCATTATTAAAAACAATTGACACTATGTTTTGAAGATTTAACTGGTCCTACAGTATTAAAAAATTTTAAATGAATTGAAGATTAAAATATTATTATTATTATTATTATTATTATTTTTATTATTATTATTATTTTTGTGACTTGGAGTCTCACTCTGTCGCCCACACTGGAGTTCAGTGGCTGCTCCCGGCCACCACAGCCTCGACCTGCTGGGCTCCAGCGATCCTTCCGCCTCAGCCTTCCAGTAGCTGGAAGTACAGGCGTGAGCTACCACACCTGGCTAATTTTTTGATTTATTGTAGAGATGAGGTCTCGCCAACTTGCCCAGATGGGTCTCGGACCCGCGGGCTCAGGCAATCCACTCACCTCAGCCTCCCAAAATGCGGGATTACAGGCTGAGCCACAGAACCCAGCCTAAAATATTATTAATTAATTTTTTTATCACTACATAACCAAGAAAAATTTTGCTGTTATTTCTTCACTTTAGGTGTTAATTCTGTAATTCACAGGTCTTGCCAAGATGACAGTATTGTAAGACACAAGAAGACTTACTTTTGCACTTAGCTTCTGTGACAGACTTTTTGGCTCTCCAGTAAATGCACAATGAGCCAAATAACTCATTCTTAAAAGTCTGAATCTAATTCCACTTTCATTTGAAATCAAATATCTCCTTGCCTCATTTGAATGCAACCCTAAGCTCAGAGACAGGTCATTTCACTGTCTTTTGCTCCAGCAGTTTCTGTGCTGACTCCTGAGCAAGCCGATGAATCAAATAGAAAAAAATTGCCAGAGAATTTATTGGAATGTTTCTGTGTTTGTTGTTTTATGTCCCTTTTCTAAGAATTAATTCATTAGTAATGATCATTAGTGAAATATGATTCTTTGTGGCAAAATTGTTTTGTAAGTAAAATCAAATGCTTCATTGAAAGTACACTGTCTAAAGTTTTCTTATCAATGGTCTTAAAATGTTCTCATTTAGAGGCCACTAAATCCATCACTATTTGTGCTGCAAAGTAGATGAATAAAAAGGGAAATCGAAGTACACCTTGAACTTCTTGTATAACAGCTGGTATTATTGAATTAAACAGATATTTGATTCCTATATTTAAGACAATTAACATTGCTTTGGTAGGAAATAGTGGACTATGATATTATAATCAAATTTTCTAAAACCAATTTTTTTAAAACATGAAGTTTAGTGGGTATGAAGATTTTTCTCATGAATTGTGATATTTCAAAAAGAACTAATGCTCTCCTCAGTATGTAATCTACTCACACTTGTATTTCTATGGTAGAAAACCTCCTTAAGGGTCAGTCTGATGTCCTCTTCATCAGTCTCATAATTTTTTTCTCACTTTATTCAAATGTGGCCATCTTTTGGCCAGCTTTGTTGTCTGCTTTAATATATCCTGCCTCACGTTCTCTGGTAGGCACTGCAACTCCTTCAGGAAGCAGTTTGTCTTCCCAAATCATAAATACATACAACATCCCTTCCTGCTTGCTTTGTTTGAAGCCCTTAAAGAAATGTTCTCAGACACCAGGAACCATGTTCCATAGACCATCTCAAGATCAACTCTTCAACATTCCTTGGATTTAGCTGGCACAGTCCATCCTCCTGCTTAGCTCAGATCTTCTTGAAATGCTCAAAAGCAGGTCTTGAACAATTATCATAATATTATAAGAATGGGATTGGCAGTAGTGGGAAATTGGCAAGGGAAGGGGGAGACCAGATTGGCAGTAATGGGAAACTGCCAGGGGAGGAGGGGGCCACACTTCATCAGTAAGGGTACCTGCATAATGAACATTTGTATACCTAACCCTGAATTGTACCCCACATCTTTAAAATAAAAAATTAAAAAATTAAAAAAAGAAATGCCTTTTTTATTACCACCCATCTGTCAAAACCCAATCTTGCTTTAAGACTCAGTTTAAGGATTAAAAATAATGTAATACCTATACGCTATGGATTATTAGGCAGCCATAAAGAAAGACAAAATTATGAACTTCTCAGCAACTTGGATGGATTTAGAGTCTCTCGTAGTCAGTGATGTATCACAGAAACAAAGTACTGAATACCACATGTTCTCACTCATGAGTTGAACAATTATCATATGAAAGTCATCGGCAATACTGAGAAACTTCCATGGGAGTGGGGGTGGGGAGGACATGCTTCATCAATAAGTGTACCTGATCTCAAACCAGGAACCAAAGTAAGGCTCTAATTGTACTGTACAATGACCATTTGTATACCTAATCCTGAATTGTGCCCCATATCTTTAAAATAAAAAATAAATAAAATTTAAGAAAAAAAAAGAATCAGGTTAAGTTCTAGACTCTCTGAGTTCTTTATGGACTCCAGCTCTACCACCATTTCTGAGCAGTCTCTCCTGTGGATTCCTGCTTCTCTTATTAAACTCCTCACAGATGTTGTTCATTGTTCTTATTTCCCTTCGTCCACATTCCCATCTTCCCTGGAAGAATGTAAACCTGTCCAGAAAGGAAACATGTTCTATACCTTCCCACACAGTATGTGGAGGATAACAGCATGTCCAGCCAAAGTAGGCCTGTCTGAAACGAGGAATGATGACATTCAGTAAGCTTTTACCCTCATCAAAGAGAAGTAGCAAAGAAGATATTATATTCCACTGAATTTTCTGGGATAATTTTGATATTTGAAGAGAGGCAAATCTGTTGAAAAGAAAGTCACTTCGAGTTCAGGTTTTCATGTGAGAATTTGTAACAAATACATCAGATTGTAGCAAATCAGTTCTCATTTTTTTGCACAATAAAAAAATTGTAATGTAGAAAGGAAAAGCAGGGAAACAGTTGTAATCCAATTTAGGATGTAAATTTAGGAAACAGTCTAATCCAGTGTAGGATTAAAGAGCTAGCACAATCTAGAGGGATAAGATAAACTTAACATCAAGGAGTTTTAAGATTACTGAAAAGCTACACAAACTGAAGTTCTGTTATTCTCCAAATATTCAGGGATCCTAACAGATTCCTACATATGAAAAATTATTTTACTGAGTTCTGTAAAGATTTACCAAGTCCAATTGCATTAATGTTAAGTATTTGGGGCCTACCATGGCGAGTCTCTACACCCTTAAAAGAAAACATGATGTATAGCCATGTACAGTGCAGACAAGCACACCTATCACTGGGGATTCAGTTCCAAGTTTTATCTTTAGAGCAAAGTGTTACATAGCTAAAAAACATCTGGGTTATATTATCACCACTAAAAGGTGAAATATTTTCTCTGTGACTCTTTTCCAGATGTTTCTGCTGTTAGCACGGTCTGACAAAACAACCCACTGAGAGCAAGCCAGTTCCTGTAAGATTGATAATCTAGGTCCAAATCTGTGAGCACACCAACAAACCAGGATGGTTTCTGTCAGAAGTCATACACATACGTCTGCAGTTTACACTGTAAACTGTTGAAAACATATCATGTAAACTAATTTGTGACTTAAATAATTTAGATAAATTATTGTAAGGCCAAAAAGATATTTCCCTCATCATTTTTGAAGTTGTTTCTTTATGATGCACATATTTTTCAAATATTAGCCTAATGGTAAACTCTTGATACCAACCATAAAACTTACAAATAACAAAGGTCTTGAGTTTTATGTTAAAATATTCACTTGTTTATATTTGTTATTGTAGACATGGATAACAGAAAGGGAACCCAGTTTTGATTATTGATTTCACATAATCAGAGTAGACAAGAAAATAAGATATGTATATAAAACTAGTGAAGTTTCTATTAAATACAGTGTCAAGTCCCCAGGAATCATTTTCCTAATCTCCCCTGAAAGAATAATTTCATCTTTAAAAATATCCCACTGCATATATCTCCTTTCACCTTCTCCATACCTGTTAAATAAACTTGTCATTTTTACAGTCAATTCAGGAAAAAAGTTCTTCACGCCTCTCCTTGGAGATCTAGTCATACCCAGTCCGGTCTCTGGGGTCGACCTCCGTCTCCTCTGAAAGGTTGGCTGCATGATTTGATAGTCACAGCTGTCATTATCATCCAACCTGGCACATGCCCCAAGGGTTTTCCCATTGAGCAAGAATCTGAACTGTGCTGCCCATGCTTCCTCCTACCAATTATAACTTCCATGTAGTTATCTAAAAGGAAGAAAAATTTATCAACATCATTCCTAGCCTTGTAATGAGGAACCAATTTTCCCTTATTATAACTGACTAAATATGTGCTGGCTGACCCTCAAGGCCTCTCATCACCCTGCTCCTGTCTCTCTGGAAATCATGGCCAAGACTCACAATTCATTTCAGATTTCCTTTGACTCCCACTTGTTTCGTTTATTTCTCTTAATCCCACACTTTTTCCATCTTCATCTTGACTGTGCGGAATGCCTTTTCTCACTCTATGCCCTTATTGCATCTCTTTCTGACGTGCTGCTCATTAGGACCTGACTTCTGTTTCTCATTTCTTGCTTTTCTATCACTGGACTTTTTCATCACGAACTACTGCTTGGGCACCAGAAAAGAAAGATTCTCTAGTTATGCAAACGATCCAGCAAGTTTCACTTGCATTTCCTTTTGTCAATTCCAAGAACCTTGTATGTCTAAAACTCCCTTTGTGTCCAAAGAATTTATGTTGTGTGTACGTGTTTTAACCAGAAACAGTGACATCTGTTGGCTGCAAGCAATGAAAACATGAATTACACTGATGAGTAAAATAGGAAAGACACAATAAATATGTAATCATTTTTGTATCATTTTACTTTTAGGTAGAGCACATTAAAGACATTTCACAAATAAGCCATTTTCCCCTATATTGAAGAGTAGAAGGAAATCATCTTTGAAGATTTGATAATAAACTAAGAAAGACTTTACAAAAAAATAATTTTGTACACTGTATATCAGTGATCCCTACTTTCTAACATATAACACTTTGGAGGATTCCAGTGTGATAAGGATTCTCTCAGCCCTAGACTGAGATAATATTTTACTCTGACAAAAGTTTATGTACTCAAGATTTTGCCATATGGAAAATCTTGACTAACCTAATATTTGTTCTTCTTTTTCTTTCTTAGAAAAACAACATCTAAGAATTAGGAATATGCTAAACTGAATAAAAACTGCATTTCCCAGGCTCCTAAAAATTTAGCAATCTGCCACTTTTACGAACTGATATATCACAGAAATATTTAGTGTGGGCTTCAAAGACATCTTCTAACACTTAGTCCATGCTCATTCCTCCTTCTTCATCCTATTCCGTATTTTTCTTTCTGAATCATGAAACAGATGTCTAGATAGCTAATAGTTATACTGAATTATGAGGGCAAAGATCATATCTTAGGAATGGTGAAATAGTGAGTTCAAAAAAGCCTGGGTCTGAAAACTTCATACATAGAACTATAATATCAGATTTGGTATTATTTTCTATGTGAGAGAATGAGTTATAAACTGTGTTGCTTAAGTCATGATTGCTTTGTTTTTCCCTGTCACACACAACCACATGTAACTCTGATTCATGGAGCATTGTGGTAGCTTGAATAGATAGAAGAGATTTTGACTGTATTCTTTGCTCATGGAATACTGAAAATCAAAAATTATCTATTTGAGTTTAGGTTGTGGCCACATATAAATTAGATGTCCGTGGTTGCTTTTTCTATCCCTGGAGACATTTTACTAGTTTTTTAGTGATCCAGTACTTACATTTAGAGAAAATTTGTCCTAGAATGAGAATCTGACAGGAAAGCAAAGGTATACATCTGTACATGTTAATTGTAATAGTGTATGTAATAGAAAAACAAATTTAAATAGTCTATTCAGTAGAAAAATTGTTAAATAAAAATGGCACATCATACTTTGGAAGATGTTTGGTTATTAAAGGTGATTTATTATGCATTCATTAAATATATTAAAATGAAGGGATTATCAGGACAAATCATTGGGTGAAAAAAATCTAATTTAGATTTGGGGTTATGATAACATTATAAATTATCTGGGGAATCCTCTTTACTCTACACATATGCCAAATGTGAATAAGATATAGAAAAAAGAAGATCCAAATGACCAGTTTCCTAAGATGAAAAGCATAAATCTTTATTAAAAACAGAAAAGAATGAGATTGCTGAATCATATGGTATTTCTATTTTTACTTTTTTAGGAACTTTGATACTATTTTCCCCAATGGCCATACTAATTTACATTCCTACCAGTGGTGTTTAAGAGTTTTCTTTTTTTCACATTTTTTGCCAGCATTTATTATTTTTTGTCTTTTTGCTAATAAGCCATTAAAATTGGGGTGAGTGAGCTATTTCATTGTGATTTTAATTTGTATTTCTATGATTAGTAATACGGAGCATCCTTCCTATATCTGTTGTATGAAAATGTCTTCTTTTGAGAAATGTCTATTCAGATTTTTTGCTCATTTTAGATCAGATTCTTTGTTTTATACTATTGTATTAGATGATTTTAAAAACTATATTCTGAATACTAACCCCCTGTCAGATCCAAATACTTTCTCTCATTCTGTAGGTTGTCTCTTTACTCTATTGATTGCTTTATTTGCTGTGTGGACGTTTTTCAGTTTGACACTATTTAGACATAAAAGAGTACAATATATTGTCATTCACAGCAACATGGGAAACTGGAGAACATTATGTTAAGTGAAATAATCCAGGTACAAAAAGACAAACAACATATAATATCACTAATATGTAGAACCTAAAAATGTTGATCTCATAAAAGTAGAGAGTAGAATATCAGTTACCAGAGGCTGGGTAGGGTAGGGGAAATGGGAGAATGGGAAAGGTCAGTCAATGGGTAAAAAGTTACAGTTAGACAGAAGAATAAGTTCTGGCATTCTATTAAATAAAGTGACTAGAGATAATAACAATGTATTGTATCTTCTAAGATAACTAGAAAAGAGGTCTCACCAAAGATATGATAAATGTTTAAAGTGATAATTATGCTTATTAACTTGATTTGATCATTATATAATGATACATGTATTGAAATGTCACATTGTACCCCATAAAACTATTATGTGTTAATTATTTTTAAAAGAAAAGAAAAATAAAACATAAAAGAATATTTAAACAAATGTTTAGACATCACGTTCATGAACGAAAAAATCATTTAAGATATCGATTATTGTCAGTTTAATTTAAGATCAATTTTATTCAAAATATTGGCAAGAGTTTTGAGGACACTTAAAAGCTGATTTTAAAAATTTTACGAAAAACAAATATCTAAGAATATTAAAATAAATTTTTTAGAACAAAATTACAATAAATACCAAGTCTTGTTAGAAATTCTAATGCTTACAATAATGTGTACTTAATTTCAATATAAAGAGAGAGATTAGATTTTCTATTAGGGTCATTTCTCAAACAAAATTTTAAAACATAAACTTGATAAACAAAAAAGATCTATAGGGTTGGCAACATTAAAATAAAAACAAATAAACAAAATACTGTATGAAAGAACATCATTTAATTCACAAAGTCAATTTTGAGGCAGGAGTAATGCCTTAAAGTAAAAAAGATTATATTCTACAGTATAATAGAAGTCTTACAAATTTAAAAGGAAGAAAAAAAAATTGTTCAAGGTAATTTGCAGAGGAAAAAACTGAAATGTTTTATAAACATAAGAAAACATTCTTAACTTCCCTACTTAGCACAGGAATATATTTAAAAATAGAAAAAATATAAATAGTCTGACATAACTCAGCATTGGTAAAGATGGTGAGAAGTGGATAATCCACAGTCTGCTGCTGGGTATATTAATTGACAAATAAGTTTGAAGAGTTATTCAGTAATACATTATAAATTTGGTGATGTGCAAACATTAAAATTGTGCAATTCCATATCTAGTAATATGATACAGTAATTCTCCAGAATACACGAAAAGAAAAAAATTGCAAAATGTGTGTTCCTATTTGTAATAGGAGACTACCTACATACCCATCAACAATAAAATTAGAATATTATTTTTAAAGAATTAGAATATTAATTAGATAGTTAAAAGAAATAAACTATATTTCCCCATGGAAGGGGTAGAAGTTTAGGGTGTTGTAAGAGAAAAAAAAAGCAATTTTAGGATAATTCATATTGGGATATAAAACAATGTATATGCATATGTAATGTTAAAATAAACCCATATAGGCTGGGAGCGGTGGCTCAACCTGTAATTCTAATACTTTGGAAGGCCGAGGCAAGAGGATTGCCTGATCCTGGAGGTTTGAGACTAGTCTGGGCAACTAAGTAAGGCCTCGTCTCTACAATAAATCACAAAAACTAGCTGGGCATGGTGGCATGTGTGTAGTTTCAGCTACTTGGAAGGCTGAGGCGGAAGGTGAGCTTGCCACTGCACTCCAATCTGGGTGACAAGAGTGAGACTCTAACTTAATAAATAAATAAATAAATAGCACATCCATATAAACAACTGTTCTATATATTTGTTGAGATCATATCAATATATGCAAACATTTATAAAATTGATTGGGAAAATGTCCTCTCAGTTCTTGAGAGTGGAGCCTCAGATGACTGAGTGGCAAGAAAATTAGTTCTCTATCATGATGAGGAAAGGGCTACTTAAAGTTGTATTTTTTTCTTTCTGTTTTTATTTTATTTTATTTTACTTAGTTGTGGGGCACAAGTGAGGATTTTACTACACAAGTAATTTCACACAGGTGAAATTTGGGTTTCTAGCTGGCCCTCTCTTTCCTTGATAGTGGACTGGATATCCAATGCATTGCTATGTGCCCCCCTCCCTCCACAGCCTCCTTCCTCTGGCAGTGTCCAGAGTCAGCTGATTCCACCCTTGTACTCATGTGACCAGTGAGCAGGGTCTGCTTATGAGTATGAGTAAGAACATGCAGTGTTCATTTCTTCGTTTCTAGAGGCCATCATACTATGTAATTCTTTTAAAAAAGATTTAAAGTAAGCAAGTATCAATAGTAGTCAATAATTGCTCCTAATGGGGTAGGTATACAGATTTTAACATAAATTCTCTTGTACTTTTTGGAATTTTAAAATGTCTTAATACAATTTATAAATATTTTGGAAATTTGATAAAAATATTATGGAGCACTTTGCAACTTGCCTGGGACATACTAAGCATTTACTCATTATTAACAATTATGATGTTAACATAATTCTTACAAGCAATAATAAAGGAACAAAAGGAAACATACAATTGAATACATCAGTTGAAATGAATGAATTAGAGCTATGTATTGGAACACTGTTAGATGCCAAACCAAAATGCTGAATGAAGAAAGTAGGTATATACATCATAAAATTCATTTAAAGTTTAGACTACACAGAATCTTAAAGATACATACACATGTAATACAATGCAAAAATATATAAGGGAATAATACAGATAAACTTTAGGACCAAATTTATCCATGCAAAAAGGAGACTGGGAAAGGAGACTAGTAAGTAGAGACTATCTATATCTGTAATGTATTATTAACAAAAAGACATACAGATGGCCTAATGCTATGCTTTATTAAATTTTTATTCTTTATACTATTTTTAAGGTTATAGTATTTTTAAAGAAGATATTATAAATAAGAAATGTGATTGTACATTATGGTACTTCCATACAATGTACCATAGATTTGGCCTTTATGTAGAAAATCTAGGGATTTGAGATAGGAAATTTTTCCTTGTGTATTCTCTTGTGTGCATGCTTGTGTTTGTGTGTAGGTTGTCACATGGAGTCATGCCATCAACCACATTTGAGTGTAAACCACTTTTATAAAATTTATTGTAACATGATACAGGTACAAAGTAAATATCCTAATTCTACATTATTTACACAGATAGGCATGCAACAGAATACCTTGCATATTATACTACGCATAAACACACACACACACACACACACACACACACACACACACACACACACACACACACTCATGAGCCCACAACTTTGAGTATGGCACCAGTCATGCGGTGTAAACTCAAGTTGAAAACATAAGGTTTATTGGTTTTGAGAAACAGATGCTACATTAAGTTTTAAGACATCTTTGCTTACTCAACATATATTTTTTAAGAGCCTCAATGTGCAGACAACCGTGCTAGACACTATGGATAACAAAAATCCAGTAAAAATATATGATATTGAGACAAATATATCTGATTTTAAATTCTGAAACACCTTTAGTTGTGTGATTTAAAATAAGTTACTTAGCCTATCAAAATTTTCCTGTTTGTTAAAAAATAATAATAGTATTTATTTCATGAACTTTCTGAGAAAAATTAATGAGTTTATGTTTTATACATACACACACACACCACACATCTGTACACGTAGGGGTGTGTACCTGATACATAACTGGTATTCAGTAGATGAGTTTCAACTTTCCTCTTGTTCTTTTTACCCCAGCTACTATTTTAAACATAGTATTCAAATTTTGAAAAATCATTACTGTTAAAATTTTGAAAAATTATTACTTTTAATTTTTAAAAACCATTACTGTTTAACTTAATTTAATTTCATCAAATATTTTATTTTAATATTTATTAATTATATATTTAATAGTTTCCACTCTGTACAAGATAATACTAATTTTTTAAACAAATTTTTAATGGTTGGTAAGTGGCACTCACTGTGTTAAATGAATATTCACTGAAAACAAAGTAGATAAATTCACTGTTATCATGAAAAATTAATTTTTCTCTACTTCCTTTGTTATGTTAATTCATTAGAAATATTAATTAATATTTGGAGTGGAAAACTGACTGTGTGGGGGGTGGGACTGGAAGTTGAGGGAAACTGCTAGTGGAGGGAGGGGCATACCTCTTCATCAAGGGTACATACATGATCAATGTTTATATATCTAACCCTGAATTGTACCCCACATCTTTATAATAAAAATTTTAAAAAAAGAAAAAATAATTTTTCTCCACTTCCTTTGTTATGTTAAATCATTAGAAATATTAATTAATAAAGATATTTGTATTGAGTGTTTAAAAGTATACAAAAAGACAAAAAGACTGTGGGCCATTGCTTTGCTGAACTCGGGTGTGGCTATGTATTCTTTGAACTGTGACCACTGCCATGTTTTCTAAGTTTTGACTTCCTCCCCCACCTTGGAGAGGTGAATCTCCTTTCTCTCTCTCTCTCTCTCTCTCTCTCTAATTTACTTTCTAAATAAACTATATTTTCCAATCTTAAAAAAAAAAACAAAACTTCTGACTCTGATTAAATAAACAGGATAGCAAATGTCCCCAAATGCAATTATAAAGCAAGACAAAATTTAAAAATAGCAATTATTTCAGCACCTAGGAAATCCACCCAAAACATTAAACAATTTGGGAGTATTTATGATTAAAAACACTAAATGGTGGGAGTTTGTGGTATTTAGTTTGGAGCTGCAATCCTCCCTCTCTCCTCCCATCTACCTTGGTTGGTGGAAGTTAAACAGATCTATAACAAATGAAAAACAGAATTACTAATAAAAAGTCTTCTCACAAAGTAAAATCTAGTCCTAAATGGCTTCACCATTATAATTAAATATTATGATATAGTAAAGTTTATAAATATGTACTTTACATATATTATTTATATAATAAACTATTATATAGTCAAATTTATTAAATAATTAAGAAATTATACCAATCTTTCAAAAATTATTTTTTAAAATAGAGAATACTTTCCAACTCATTCTATGAGACCAAGTATTATTATCCTGATGTTAGAATGAAAAATATTACATTGAAATAAGACAAACAAATATCTCTCTTGACTACAGATGCAAAACTTCCTAGCAAATGTCATGAAATCTAATACAGTAAAATATTTTAAAATATTAAGCACTATTGTCAAGTGACATTAATCCAAGAAATGCAAGGTGTTAATATATGTTAAGAAAATAATGGACACAAAACAAATAGTCATCTCAGTAGACGTAAAACGTTCATCTCCAGTGTGTGACAGCAGATCTCAACAAAGTAAGAATAGAAGGAAATTTCCTTAACCTAATAAAGGACATGTATAAAAATCTACAACTAACATCATACTTAATGATGAAAGACTGAATGCTTACTCCTTAAGATCAGGAACAAGACAGGGATGTTCACCTTTAACACGTGTGTCACTCTACTGAAGGTTCTAGGTAGAGCAAAAAGTCAGTAGCAGTGATAATTATTATAATAATAGATTGGAAAGGAAAAAGCAAACTGTACTATCTCACAGAAAACTTAATCTTGTATGTATAAAAGCCCAAGGAATTCATAAAACAACTGCCAAAACTAATGAAAATTTTAAAAGAATCACAGAATACAAGACCAATAAGCAAAAATGTATTTCTATACACTAACAATAGTTTGAAATTAAATTAAGTAAAAATTATAGTTACAATAGCATCAAAAATAGCATTAAATTTAGTAATATATTTTGTAAATGAAGTGCAAGATTTGTACCTTGAAAACTAAAATCATTGCTGAGAGAAAGATAAAAAAATTGAGATAAATATTGATGGAATGGTATTCAATATTATCAAGATGACGATTTGTCCCAAGCTGAGCTATAAGTTTAATGCAATCACTATTAAAACTTCAAGCAGACATTTTGTAGAAATTGACAAGCTGATCTTAAAACTTATATTAAGAGTAAAATATTAAAAGCTGTGAAGGACCTGACATTTTTTGCCACTTGCAAGCCTACATATTAACTACATATTAATGATTTAAGCCTATATATTAATGATTTCCTGGATGCTAGTAAGAAGATAGAATATATGAGACACCTGGGTCAGAGACAAAGGACTTTATTAGGCAGGGTGCAACAGGAGGCATAGGGTTATGTTTGCACTGTATTTATTTATCTCGGTTCCAGGAGGGTAGAGAGTCCCAGTTGGAAGTTGCACACACAGTTGGTTTACATCATAGCTATGAAACCCTGAACTAGGGACACTGAATCTTTTATAATGAGCTAAAATAAAACCTTCCTATGCCCTGATGGGTAGCATTATCTTTATTATACTGAACAGATACCAAGTCTACTCATGGCTTTAGAAGGGCATTAAAGCATCTAACTTCCAGATTTTTTGTAGATAAACATCTTTGGAAAGATAGTCCAGAAAAAGGGAAGAGTGTGTTTCAGTTACAAAATGTTCAAAAATACAAGAGACCTATGGGAAGAATGAACCTAGAACACACAAAACAATTTTCATTCAAGGAACGAAGCTGGAATACTTAAACTGCAAATTTCAAAATTTTCTATAAAGTTACAGTAATGACAACTTGACATTGATGCAAGAATAGGCATATAGATGATGGACCAGAATTGAGAGCCAAACAAAACAAGATGTAAAATTTATGGTCGATTTATATTTTATAATGGCACCATGAAAATTCACTGGGTAAATGACAGCCTTTGTAAAGTGCTAGGAAAAAAGCAAAAACAAAAGCAATATATTTTTATGGCCTTAGGTTAAACAAAAATTTCTTATATAGAATACCAATAATCCATAAAAGAACAAAATTGATAAAATGGATGTCATCAAATTAAAAGCTTTTGTATTTCAAAATATATAATTAAGAAATAAAAAGATGAGCCACAGACACCAAGTCATATATCTGATTTTTTTAAAGAAGCACTTTATCAAGAAACATTTATCATAATAATACAAGAAAGGAATTGGCCGTAGTGGAACACTGCCAAGGGAGAAGCAGGTAATCTCAATAAATGTACCTGGCCTCAAACTAGACAAAGTGAGGACCTATGGGAGACTAAAGCTTCATCTGTAGGATGACTACTTATGAACCTAACCCTGTATTGTAACCCACATCTTAATAAAAAGAATATGAGGGAGAACCCCCCCAAATCTGGAATTTATTTATTAAAAAATTATGTATTTATTCTTTCATGTTTAAACCTTAATCATCTTCAAAGTACTTTCTGTTTGATGCAATACACCTATCAAGATGCTTTTTGCACTCCTCAGAAAGGTTTTTGAACTAATTTTGATGCCTTTTAGTACTTCTGCTATTTTTTGTTTCACATTTTCCACATCAGCAAAATGTTTCCCTTTGAGGAATTTTTTCAGCCAGGGAAACAAGAAAAAGTTGCTCAGGGTGAGATTGGGTGAATAGGGAGAGTGGGGCACAGAGTCATGCCATTTTTGGTAAAAAAAAAAAAAAAAAAAAACTGCTGAAAACTCAGCATGATGTGAACAAGTACTTTGTCGTGGTGGGAAAACAAGTCACCTGTTTGCCACAACTTGGGATGTTTATTCTGCAAATCGTGAGGCAACATTACCAAAACTTCCAGATAAAACTTTGGTTGACTGTTTCATCTAGAGGAACAGATTCTGAGTGTACTACAAGGGGCCTACCCTCCAAAAGATAATTCCGTGTGTTTTGGAGTCCCCCTTGTATATAGGCAGCACAACTGACTTAGAAGAGGATAAGCAATCCAATTAAAAAATGGACAAAGTATTGAATAGACGTTTCACCAAAAATAAGCCAAGAAACATTAAGTACATGAAAATATACTCAACATCATTACCTTTTAGGAAAACATAAATAAATATTTAATGATATACCACTACACATCCACTACAATGGTTATAGTTTTTTAAAAGCAGAAAGTACCAAGTGCTGTTGAGAAAGTGGAAAAACTAAAATCTTCATATGTTGCTTGTGAAAATGCAAAACTGTTCAGTCACTTAGGAGAATAAATTGATGGTTTCTAGGTGTAGTGCGTCAAGTGGAGAGTACTTCGAAGGTGACTGACATTTAACCATGTCAGAATAAATACACAATTTTTGAAAAAACAAAACTTGATGATTTCTTAAAAGTTAGTGAAATGTGAGACTTATGAATGAACTGTGGAACTTAGGCTTCCAGGAGTCAAAGTGGATATACTTTTTCTATTTCTCCTACTAGGTAAACTAATAAACACAGGAACACACCCCCCTACACACCCACACCCACACCCACACATTTACAGACTCATACACAATTATATGTAGCATAATGACACTTTACTCAATGATGGATTGCATATATGACAGTGGTCCCATAAGATTATAATGGATCTGAAAAAAATCTATAACCTAGTGACATCAAAGCTGTCACAACATCTTAGTTCAATGTATTATTCACACATATATATTTCAGACTATATAGATTACTCTGAAAGTTGTAGAAAAGAAGGCAGATTGGCTAGGAACTTTGTCATCTGATAACATGATGACAAATTTTTGGATATTCTTTTTGACTCATATATTCCAGACTTGAAGATGAAAAAGTAGCGACCTAGAAATACCAACATGTGAAAAAAGTGAATTAGGTTCCAATAAAAACCTGCTCTTGGTAGACAAAGGACCAGGAAACGGTCAGACTAGCAAAACAGAAACTTAAGACAATTACTGTTCTATGTCCAAACACCCTATACAAAATTTTAGCCTCACTCCTTCAATGCCAGCAAATACTGAGTGGAAAATCCACTTCTACTTTTCTTTCTTTCTTTTTTTTTTTTTTTTGAGAAGGTAAGATTTATTGAGAGGACAGAAAATCTCTACAGTGAAAGGGGACCCAAGGGGACTGCCCAACTTCTACTTTTCTGAGGCACTGGAACACCCTTGTCATGGGTCAGAGAAGGCCAAGTAGGAAACTGGGACCTTCATCTCCACCTGCAAGTAGCAAAGCCCTACTCCCTTTGGCGTCACTGAAGAAAATGTGGGAAGCTTAGGTTTCTGCTCCCACTTGACAGTAATGAGGTGTCTGTCTTCATTCTCGCTGGGGGCTATCCAGGAAGGCATAGTGGAAAACAGGAACTGTTGCTGTCACCTAGCAGTAATGAGGCCACCACACTGTAGTATTGGTGGAGATCATATGGGTAGTCAGAATTTCCATTTTTGCCCAGCAATGCGTACACCATACTGGGAGGTATCAATGAAAGTCAGAAGTCAACTGGAAATCCTGAATTCAATCTCTAATTAACATTAATAAGTTAACATCACCCCCATTTTCTCTACCAGGGTGGTATTGGAGAAAATCAGCTAAAATAAGATTCGGAGTTTCATGATATAAAATAAAAACGTCCAGTTTCAATAAAAACAATTGCTCCACATACCAGGAAAGAACTAGGAAAAACTCAAGAACCAAATAAAACCCCTAGCAAATTAAAAAGCACACACACACAATCAGTAGAGACAAACATTAATATGACAAAGATGTTACAATTATCTGACAAAAATTTAAAGTAACCATGATTAAATTTACTCAACAGACAATTGCAAACACACATGAAGCAAATAAAAAAATAGAAAATGTGAAAAATAAACAGTGGATAGACCTACCCTAAAAAATTGATGGAAGAATTTCTCTGAAGAAAGGAAACAATTAGGAAAGGAATATTGGAACATCTGGAAGAAAGTCCATAGTAAGCAAAAATATGGGTAAATGTAATAGTTTTTTTTCTTTTGAGTTTTCTAGATTAGTTTAGTGGTTGAAGCAAAATTTACAACATTATTTTGGGTAATTCTAAATTTATAGTAAAAAATATATTTAAGACAATTATATTATAATGTATAAATGAGGAGAGCAAAGGACTATAAAAAGAAATAAAGTTTCTAAACTTTCCTCAATTGCAACATGGCAACACAATTAAACTATGTTAGACTATGGAAGACTATGTAGATAACGTATACATGTGTATACATACAGTCATGCATTGCTTAATGGCAAGGTTACATTTTGAGATGTGCGTTATTAAGCAATTTCATCATTATGTGAATACCACAGAGTGTACTTACACAAATCTAGATGGTGTAGCCTACTACATTCCTAGGTTATATGGTATAACCTATTGTTCTTAAGCTACAAACTTGTACAGTATGTTACTGTATTGAATTCTGTAGGTAATTATAACATAATGGTAAGTATTTGTGTATCAAAACATATAAAATATACAGTAAAAATATCATATGAATTATTTTAAAAAATGCTACATCTGTATAGGACACTTACCATGAATGAAACTTGTAGAACTACAAGTTGCTTTGGGTGAGTCAGGGAGTGAGTGATGGTTGAGTGTAAAGGACTAGAACATTAGGACATTACTGTGTGCTACTATAGGATTTATAAACACTGTATATGTAGGCTACATTAAATGTATTAATTTTTTCTATTATAATAAATTAATTTTACCATACTATAATATTTTTACTTTATAAACTTCTAAATTTTGGATTATTTTTACTAACCCTCAAAACACTTAAAGTGAGCTGGGCACGGTGGCTCAGCCTGTAATCCCACGCCTTTGGGAGGCTGAGGTGAGAGGATTGCCTGAGCCCGTGGCTTCGAGACCAACCTGGGCAGTGAGACCTCATCTCTACAATAAATAAAAAAATCAGTCGGGCATGGTATAGTGCATAACTGTAATTCCAACTACTTGGAAGGCTGAGGTGGAAGGATCACTGGAGCCCAGTGGGTCGAGGTTGCGGTGGCCGGGGCCACTGCACTCCAGTCTGGGTGACAGAGTGAGACTCCAACTCAAACAAACAAACAAACAAAACACCTAAAGCACAAACACATTGTAAAATACAAATATCTTCTTTTTTGTATTCTTATTCTATAAGCTGTTTTCTAGGAAATTTTTATTTTTGTTGTGTTTACTTTTTAGATTTTTTAAATTTAAAACTAAGACACAAAAACACACATTAGCCTAGGCCTGTATAAGGTCAGGATCATTAATATCACTGTCCCCCATAATCACATTTTGTCCCAGTGGAAGGTCTTCAGGGGAAGTAACAGGCATGAAGTTGTCATCTCCTATCGTAATAATGTGTTAGTAAAGAATAGCTCCTAAAGGACCTGCCTGAAGCTGTTTGATAGCTAAGTTTATCTATAAGAAGAAAGAGTATAGTCTAAAATAACAGTAAAAGGTATCCTATAGTTAATATTGGGTGTCAAAAGTTTTTTTAGCACCATTATAATCTTATGCAACTACCTTCATATATATTGTTAATCATTGACCAAAATGTCATTGGGGGTGCATTACTGTATACACATAAAATAGATATACGATATATCTATATATGTAATACCTAGAACAACCAATAAAAAGTTATACAAAGAGATGCAATTAATAATATTATAGAGGCTAGAGCAATCAGAGAAGAGAAGGCAATCAGGGGTATCCAAATAGGAGAAGAGGAAGTCAAGCTATCTCTCTTTGCAGATGACATGATTGTGTACCTTGAAAACCCAAGAGAATCTGTCAAAAACCTCTGTACACTGATAAAGGACTTTGGCCAAGTCTCAGAATATAAAATAAATGTGCAAAAGACAATCACATTTCTTTACACCTATAATAAACAAACAAAAACTCAAATAAAAAGCACAATTCCATTCACAATAGCCACACAAAAAAGAAATATCTTGGCATCTTCCTAACCAGAAACGTGAAAGACCTTTACAATGAAAACTATAAAACACTGCTCAAAGAAATCAAATTTGACACAAACAAGTAGAAAAATATCCCATGTTCATGGACTGGAAGAATCAACATTGTGAAGATGTTCATCCTGCCTAAGGCATTCTACAGATTTAATGCAATACCCATCAAATTATCAGCAACATTCTTCTCAGACCTAGAAAAAACAATACAGAAATTTATATGGAAACACAAATGACCAAGAATAGCCAGAACAATCCTCAGCAAAAGCAAAAACAAAAACAAACAAACAAAAAAAAAACAACGCAGGTGGTGTCACATTACCAGTCTTCAAACTTTACTATAAAGCTACAATAATCAAAATAGCTTGGTATTGGTACAGGAACAGGCATATAGACCAATGGAATAGAATTAAGATTCCAGAAGAAAAACCTCAATTTCTCAACCAAGTCATCTTCGACAAAGCCTCCACACCTACCACTGGGGAGAGGAGAACCTATTCAGTAAATGGTGCTGGGAAAACTAGCTGACCACATGCAGAAGACTCAAACAAAACCCCTATCTATCCCCATACACAAAAATTAACTCTAAATGGATCAGAGACCTAAATGTAAAACCTCAAACCATAAGAACCTTAGAAAATGAAGGACATACCCTCATGGAAATTGGAACTGGCATCCAATTCCTGAACAACAATCAAAACCCACAGGCCATAAGAGATAAGATAGACAAGTGGGATCTCATTAAACTGACAAGCTTCTGCAAAGCCAAAGAAACCATCAAGAGAGCAGGGAGACAGCCCACAGACTAGGAAAATGTATTTGCCAACTCCAGCTCTGACAAAGGCTTAAGATCTTGGATCTACAAGAAACTCAAACGTGTTGAAAAGAAAAAAAAACCAACCCAATTATAAAATGGGCAAAAGATATGAACAGACACTTCTCAAAGGAAGACATCCGAGCAGCCAACAGACACATGAAGAAATATTCAACCCCACTAATCATCAAGGAGATGCAAATCAAAACCACACTGAGATACCACCTAATTCCAGTCAGAATGGCCATTATCAATAACTCAAAAAAATAACAGTTGCTGGAGAGGGTGTGGTGAAAAGGGAACACTTCTACACTGTTGGTGGGAGTGCAAACTAGTACAACTTCTGTGGAAAACAGTGTCATGATTCCTAAAAGCTCTAAATATCGACCTCCCATATGACTCCACCATCCCCCTACTGGGAATATACCCTGAAGAACTCAAATCACTCTATGAAAAAGATACCTGCACAAGTATGTTTATTGCAGCAGTGATCACAATAGCAAAAACCTGGAATCAACCATGCTGTCCATCAAAAGAGGACTGGATTAAAAAATGTGGTACATATACATGATGGAATACTACACAGCCATAAAAAAGAACAAAATCATGAATTTCACAGCAACCTGGATGGAACTAGAGTCTATAATACTGAGTGACCTCTCACAGAAACAAAGATCTGAGTATCACATATTCTCACTCATATAGTGGACCTTAAACATCCATCATAATACTATAAGAAAGGACTGACAGTGGTGGGAAACTATGGGGGGGGAAGGGAGGTGGGATTAATGACATAATATCTGTCTGGGGATGGGGAAACACCCCTTATCAACAAAGCATATTTGTATACCTAACCCTTAACTGTACCCCACAATATAAAAATAAAAAATATTGATATAAAAAATAATAATAATATTATAGATAAAATAAAGTTCTAAAACCCACAGCTAACATTATAGTTAATGCAGAAATACTGGAAGTTGTGCCCTTAAAATTAGGACTGAAATAAGGATGCCTGCATTTACCACTTTTATTCAACACTCTACTGAAAGTTCAAGTCAAAGCAAATTAAGCAAGGAAAGAAAAAATAAAAAGCAACAAAATTGGAATTATATAAGTAAAGTTATTTCTATTCAAAGTTGTTGTAATTTTATATAAATAAAATCCTAAGGCAGGTATACAAAACATTATTAAAGCCACTAAATAAATTCAGAAAAATTTCAGGATACAAATCAACACATAAAAATCAGTTGTCTCTACATACAATAACAATAAACAATATGCAAATCAAATTATGTAAACAATTGTATTAATAATAACATTGAAATGAATAAAATACTTAGAAATTAACTTTTAAAAGTACAAGATTTGGACACCAAAAACTATAAAATATTGTCAAAAAAAATTAAAGAATACCAAATTTAATGAAAAAACATTCAGCCTTTTCATGAGTAGGAGTAGTTAATATTGTAAAGATGCTAGTACTCCTTTTCAAAATCTACAGAATCCATGCAGCCTCTATCAAAATTTCAATGACTATTTTTTGCAGAACTGGAAATGCTGATCCTAATATTCATACAGAATACAAGAAACACTGAATAGCCAAAATAAGGTTTTTTTTAAAAGTACAACAAAATTGAAAGATTCCCACTTTCCAGTTTCAAACAGCAGTAATCAAAACTGTGGTACTTGCATAATGATAGCCAAATAGACCGATGGAATAGAATGAAGAATCCAGAACCCATAGATTTAAGGCCTACTGATTTTTCAACGAAGGTGCCAAGACCATTTCAATATGGGAAAGAACAGTCTTTTTAAAAAATGATCCCGGGACAACTGGATATCCGCTTATAAAAAGAATGACTTTGGATCCCTATCTTGCACCATATACAAAGACGAACACAAAATGGGCAAAAAACCTAAATGTAAGGGTAAAAATTATAAAATTCTTAGAAGAAAATATGATGTCAATTTGGCTACAGAGTCTTAGATATGACAAAAAAAATACAAGCAACAAAAGAAAAAAGATGTATTGGACTTTCTTAAAATTAAAACTTTTACATAGAAAATGACATCAAGAAAGTGAAAAGAAAACCTAGAGCATGGGAGACAATGTTTTACAAATCATGTATCTTATTAGGGCTGTGTATGTAGAAATTCTAACTTTTAAAATACAATAATAAAAGTCATATAAACAATTATAAAATGGGAGAATTGTCTGAATCAATATTTATCTAAAATGGATATACAAATGGCCAATAGACATGTTAAAATCATCTCGGCATAAATAGTAGTTCACATCCACTAAGATGGTTATTGTTAAAACAAAAAAATCCCCAAAAATTATAACAGGAAAAAAATGTTAAAAAAGACATGATAAATAGAGTCGTTGTGCATTTCAGGTAGTCATGTAAAATGGTACAGTTTCTGTGGAAAACAGTTTAGCAGTAACTCAAAAAGTTAATCATGGAATTACCCACAACAACAATTCCAGGCTTAGGTACACATGGAAAGGAATTATAAACAAATGTTCAAATAAATATTTGTACATAAATGTTCACAGCAGCACTACTTACAATACCCTAAAATTTAAAATGGAAATGTCCATCAACTGATGAATGGATACACCAAATGTGGCACATCTATACAATTAAATATTATTCAGTCATTAAAAGAAATAAAGTATTGGCACATACTACAACATAAATGAATCTTACAAACATGATGTGAAGTAAAAAAGCCAGATACATAAATTATATTTTGTAATATATTGTATGATTCAATTTATATAAAATATCAATAATAGATAAATCTAAAGAGGGAAAAAAACATTAGTGCTTGCCAGGTTTCAGGTGTGTGTGTGGGGTGTGTGTGTGTGTGTGTGTGTGTGTGTGTGTGTGTGTGTGTATGTGGTGGAGATAGGAAGTGATTACTTAATGGAAATGAGATTTCCTTAGGACAATGAAAATGTTTTGGAACTAGATTAAAACTATGGTTGCAGTACACTAGAACATATTAAATGCCATTGAATTGTACAATTTAAAATGGCTAACCATATGTTTTATAAATTTTACCTTAATTTTTAAAAAATCTTGCAGATAACAATATACTTAAAGGTAAAAGACTTTCTTGTAAGATTGGGACCAAGGCAAAAGTGTCCACTCTCATCATTCTTTTTCAAAATTGTGAAAGCTCTAGCTAGTACAAGGCAAGAAAAGGAAATAAAAGGTATACATGACAGGAGTGAATATATAAAACGGGTCCCTATTTGCAGAGGTTATGGTTGTCTACATAGAAAATTCAAAGGAATTTATAAAAAAGAAAAAACTCTTAAAACTAATAAGTGACTTCCACAAGGTTGCAAAATACTAGACCGACATATAAAAATTGATACCTGGGTTGGGTGTGGTGACTCACACCTGTATCTCAGCATTTCGTGAGGCCAAGCAGGAGAATTGCTTGAATCCAGGATTTCAAAACCAGCCTGGGAAACATAGTGGGACCTCGTCTCTACAATAATAATAATAATTTTAAAAAGCTCGGTGTGGTAGCATGCACCTGTAGTTCAGTTACTTGGGTGGCTGAGGCAGAAGAGTCACCTGAGACCAGGAGGTCAAGGCTGCAGTGAGACGGAGAAGTCAAGGCTTCAGTGAGTCTTGATTGTGCCGCTGCACTCCAGTTTCAGTTACAGAGTGAGATCTTGATTGAAAAAAAAATTTAAAAATAAAATAAAATATATGTTTAATAGCAATGAACATGTGGTTACCATAATTAAAATTCCAATTCCATTCCAAAATTCAAAAACAAATAAACTAAAATACCTGAATGTAAATCTAACAAAACATGTGCATGATTTGTATGCTGAAATCTACAAAATACTGTTGAAATTAATCAAAGAAGATTTAAATAAATTGTGGGACATATCATGTATAGGCATGGGAAGATCTGTATAGTAAATATATTAATTCTCTCCAAATTATATATAGGTTTATCATGATTCTTTCAAAATCTAACACAATTTTTTGTAGATATAAACACAATTATCTTAAAATTTATATGAAAAGACAAAGAAACAAGACTATCTAGAACAATATTGAAAAGGAATTAAGTGGAAAAATCAGTGTCTTTAATTTCAAAACTTATTATATGTAGGCATAATAATCAATACTTGTAGTATTGGTAATGGGATAGGCACATAGATCAATGGAAAAGAAAATATCAGCCAGAAATAGACCCATAAAATATGCCCAACCGATTTTCAACAAAAGGGAAAAAGCAATTCTATGGAGGAATGGTCGTATTTTCAATAAATGGTGCTGATGCAATTGGGCACCCATAATCAAAATAGTGAACCCTGGCCGGGCTCGGTGGCTCAGCCTGTAATCCCGCGCCTTTGGGAGGCTGAAGTGAATGGATTGCCTGAGCCCGCGGGTTCGAGACCCGCCTGGGCAACTTGGCGAGACCTCATCTCTACAATAAATTAAAAAAAAAATCAGCCGGGCGTAGTAGCGCGCGCCTGTAGTTCCAGCTACTCGGAAGGCTGAGGCGGAAGAATCGCTGGAGCCCAGTAGGTCGAGGCTGCGGTGGCCGGGAGCGGCCACTGCACTCCAGTCTGGGCGACAGAGTAAGACTCCAACTCAAAAAAAAAAAAGTGAACCTTGACCTAAAGTCTCATACTTCACTAAGATTAATTTAAAATGGATCATATGCACCAATATGAAGTGTTTAGAAAAAAATATTAGGAATCTAGGGCTGGATCCCTTTTAACCTAGACATTTATTTTCTGCCAATCTCTTCTTTTCCCAGCAATCTTCTTCCTTGCAGTTGGAAGGCAAGTTCATTTTTTGAAGTCATATCTGAGCAGTAGACCTTCATGATTACAGACTAGATCAATTATTTCATTATTTTGTTAGTACTTGCAAAATGGTGACTTTTAAAATTTTGCCATTATTTTCTTTATTCACTAGATAAAATATTGCTATATTGATAATTTACCCTTATAAATTATTGGACTTTCAAAATGGAGGTTATGTAGAAAAGATAGAATATATGTCTGACATACTTTCTTATTTACTAGTTTTTTAAAAAATGATGTTTTGGGGGGAGAAGGAATTGGGAAGATGTTAGTCAAAAGATACAAAATTTCAGTTAGATAAAAAGAGTAAGTCCAAAAAATTTATGGTAAAATCATGGTGTCCATCATTAATAACAATATATCAAGTTGATGAAAATTGCTAGAGGGTAAATTTTAAATATTCTCACCAGAACAAGAGTATATGAAGTATATATATGTTCATTAGCTTAATTTAGTCATTTCACAGTATATACATATTTCAAAACCAACATGTTGTATGTGATAAATATATGCAATTTTTATTACTCAATTAAAAAAATAAATGATTTTTTAAAATGTTTTCTTTTTTAAGATTCTTCCAAAGATAATGATTATTTTTTTCAAATGAATGGATGGTATTTAAAATATAATTAACATATTTCAAAATGTTGCAATTTTGTCTTTATTCATGCTTAAAGTTTTTGACCTTTGTTCAATAAAACCCTCTTCAACTTTTTTCTGGGTCCTTTTGACATGCCACTAATAGTCTTTGTTAGTTTCCTTATAGTCTAATATAACAAAATTTTTCAGACTTTTCTTACAAATTTCTGGTGCCAGACCTGTACCTTATAAAAGGTTCTTCCTTTTCACAGGATACAGTATTTAGAGACCATAATTTGGGTACCTGACTTGTTTGCTGCTCATAGATTAGTTTTTGTATCTAGGTCTCTTAAAATTTATAGATCTAAGAAGAATTTGTTTATTTTGTAAAGACAAAATATACTGAAAGTATATACTCATTTAAATAATAATTAATTCAAATAACATATAATTAATTCTAATTCAGTGTTATAGGACCTTAACTTTCTTGATCTCATCTCTTTCATTTACATTTCAGTATTCAATATTTGCTTTATTCCACAGTACACACATAATAGACTTGGTATTATAATTATACTGACATTTCGACTAACATTGTAATTACTGAAAGCAATTTCAAGTTTTAGTTTGCCATTATTTTTGTGCTTCAGAAATATCCCAACAGAGACATTCAGTAAAGTACTGGGTTTCATCATCACCTTGAAATTTCTAGTCTCTGTGGCAACACTATCAAGTTAATACAAAGTTCAACTTATACAAATTATTATTTTGTTTCAAATATTTAGAAATTGCTTCTCTAAAATTTAATTTTATGTCAAATTATGTAAGATATTTATATAAAGTAAAATATATCAAATATTTCATATTCAGAGCAGCTTATTTTTCTGTTCTTTTCCCTCCAATGCAATTCTTCTCTCCCCTTATATGTATGAATATTATACATGCACAGACGAACCTATGGTTTATCTATTTTACATAAACACACACACACACACACACACACACACACATACACTCAATATTCAACAATGCTGAATGAGAATTGAATGAAAATGTACTTCAACTTCGGGAAAATTACATTTTTACATTAGCAAATTAATGTAACTTATTTTAAAGTACGAAATGCAATCTCTCAATTGGGTTTTATCATATTTGCCTATACAGTTTGAGTATCCCTTATCTAAAATGCTTAATATCAGCAGTGTTTTGTGTTTTAAACTTTTTTTGGATCTTGGACTATTGTATTATTTACCAGTTGAACCCATAAAATCTGAAAATTTGAAATCTAAAATGATCCAGTGAGCATTCTCTTTGAGTGTTACATTGGCACTCAGAAAGTACTGAAGTTTGCAATATTCTGGATTTCAGATTTGCAGATTTTAAATACTGATCCTGTATTTCCCTTGCCCATGTAATTCTGAATAAAATGGTATTGGATGAAAATATATGCCATGGTGAATATCCTTTTATGAGTATGTTGCTACCACAACATCAAATGTAAAATTCATTTTTGCATTTATTGATTTGTGTAAGTTCACTGAGCATACTCCCCTGTCATTTAGTCCTCTTGTGAACAATAGAAAGAAAGGGTTAACAAGAGTTAATTCATACTTTGTGTGTTGTATAACATTTCTCAGCATGACACCAACCATTTTTAATGAAGATTCAATTTATTTCTAAATACCAGTAACTTAATGCTTTAACTAACATTGCTAATCAAAATTTGTGCTGTATGTTTTATTACAGTGATTTGTAATGGAAGCATCTTTACAAACCATTTGTGTCAGTTCGCATTATGTTTGAGTACATGTAAGAGAAACCCACCTATAGTAGCTCAACCAAATAGGGATTTAGTTTTCTTATATTGTGAGAAAGCTGAAGGAAATTAGTTCAGTATTGGTACAGATGTTCAGGGAAGGTCCAAGATTTAAAAAATTATTGCCACATTATTCTTTTCATATGGCATTTATCTTTATTAGTTTAAAAATGATGCCTGTGCCTCCAGATATTGTGTTTATATTCTAGGCAGAAAGAGGGAATAGCAAAGAGCAAAATATGTCTTTTAGCTGAGCCCACAAACTTTATACTAGAAAAAAAAAATTGGGCTTCCGTGTAAAATCCACCTAATAGATTTACTGTTTGATCTCATTTGTCATAACTGGGTCATATGTCCATTCCTAGCTACAGTAGAGTTACATGATTGCTGTAGAAACAATTGGAGCCATAAGAAACCAGAAAGAATAGCTATAGGATAAGGAACCGAGATTTTCTTCCTAATCCCTCCAATTCCTCTTAGTGTTATATTTTTCTCAAAATTAAAGCATTATATACTTTGTGCTACTCATGTATCTGAATATTAACCAAATCTACTTGCCTGGACACAAAAAGTTTGTTTTTAGATTTTCTTTTCTTTTTTTTTTTTTTGAGTTGGAGTCTCACTCTGTCGCCCAGACTGGAGATGCAGTGGCCACTCCCAGCCACAGCAGCCTTGACCTGCTGGGCTCCAACAGTCCTTCCCCCCTCAGCCTTCCGAGTGGCTGGAATTACAGGCGTGCTACCACGCCCAGCTAATTTTTCGATTTATTGTAGAGATGAGGTCTCACCTGCCCAAGCTGGTCTCGAACCCACGGGCTCAGGCAATCCACTCACCTCAGCCTCCCAAAGGCGTGGGATTACAGGCTGAGCCACCGAGTCCAGCTGTTTTTAGATTTTCAAGGACTACCAAGAAAAAAAGATTTTGCAGCTGTTTCTATCAGTTTGTTTTAGGGCTGCCATACAAAGTACTACAGATTGGGTGGTTCAGAAAAGAGATATTTTTCTCATAATTTGGAAACTAAAAGTCTGAGAATAAGGAATTTGCAAAGTTGGTGTCTTCTTAAGCTTCTCTCCTTGAGTTGTACATAGTTGTCTTCTGCCTGTGTCTTTACCTTGTTTTTCCTCTGTGAACATCTGTGCCCTAAACTCCTCTCCTTAAAAGGACACCAATCCTATTTGATTTGGGCTCATTCATATGACCATATTTTAATGGAATTGTCTATTTGTTAAATCTAATTTACCATATTTCTAATTACAATCACATTATGAAGGGCTGCAGTTAAGAATTTAGCATAGTGCTTGCTTTGGCAGTACATATACTAAAATTGGAACGATACAGAGAAGATTAGCATGGCCCCTGTGCAAAGATGACACACAAATTTGTGAGGCATTCCATATTTTTAAAAATCAGACCTTGGTGCCCAAACAATGGAAATCACCAATGACTGGCTCCAGAATACAACAGGGATTAGGGAATGGGTGGAAAGAGTAAATAAGACTCAAGAAAGACAAGATGCAACTCTGAAAGTACATGTAACAGAGATTTTGGCAATAAAAATTTTCATACAGGAAATAAATAGTAAGATGACAAACATGAAAAGCAGAATTAATTTAGCTGAAGAAAGAATCTCAGGACTTGAAGACCTAATTTCATCCAGGAAATAAATAGCAAGATGACAAGCTTGGAAAGCAGAATTAATTTAGTTGAAGAAAGTATCTCAGAACTTAAAGACCAGGACATGGAATTAACCCAATCTGTAAAAAACATAGAAAGAAGACTCATAAAGAAAGAACAAAGCCTACAAGAGATGTGTGATTATATCAGGAGGCCAAATTATGCCTCATTGGTACCCCACAAGAAGAAAGGGAAATGGAGAACAACGTGGAGCAAGTATTCCAGGAGTTAATCCAACAAAACTTTTCCCATCTCACCAGAGATGTGACCAGTCAAGCACAAGAGATACAGAGAACACCCACAAGACACAAAATGAGAAGACCAACCTTAGACACATAGTAATTTGCCTACACATAGTAGGCACAAAAGAAAAATTCCTAAAATCAGCAAGAGAAAAAAGTCAGACTACTTACTGGGGAAAACTAATTTGAATAGCAGCAGACTTACTGGCAGAAACACTACAAGCAAGAAAGGACTGGAGCCTTATATTCAAAGTCCTCAAAGATAAACAATTTCAACCAAGAATTTCCTAACCAGTCAAGCTCAGCTTCATCAGTGATCAAGAATTAGAATCCTTCCCAGACATCCAATCCCTAAAATATTATACAGCTTCCAGACCAGCTCTATAGGAGACACTTAAAAAGGTATTAGGCACAGAAGAAAGAAAAAAAGAATGACCACACACTTCCCAAAAGAACAGCAAAGAATCAACAGAGAATACAGCACAAAATCAACAGAGAATCATCAGAGAATACAGCACAAAAAGAAACTTGAAAACACATACATACATCAAACCCAAAGCCAAAAGAAAACATGCAAACAAAGAAAAAAATTTACAAGAACCTCATGACAGGGAGAAACAATCACATTTCAATAATCAACTTGAATGTGAATGGACAAAATGCATCACTGAAAAGACACAAACTGGGTATGAAACCATGACCCACTGATTTGCACCATCCAGGAGACTATTCTCACAACAAGGGGCACACACAGACTGAAAGTTAAGGAATGGAAAATGAGTTTCCAGGCAAATGAATCACAAAAGAAGGCAGTCACAATCTTAATATCAGACAAACAACCTTTAAGCTATCAAAAATTTAAAAAGATGCAAAAGTACCTTACATAATGATAAAAGATTCAATTCATCAATAAGAAATATTAATCCTTAACATAAATGCACCCAATACAGGAACACCAGTATTTAGAAAGCAACTACTACTAGGTAAGCAAAAAAAGATATTGACTCTAACACTATTATAGCAGGGAACTTAAATACCCCATTAACAGCCCTACATAGAACTTTGAGGCAAAAAATCAACAAGGAGATCCAGAACCTAAACTTGACACTCAATCAAATGGTCTTAATAGACACCTACCCACAGATTATTCTACCCAACAACCACAGGTATACATTCTATTCATTGCCACAGGAAATGTACTCCAGGATCAATCACATCCTTGGCCATAAATCAAGCCAAAACAAATTCCATAAGATTGAAATCTTGCCATGCGCATTCTCAGACCACAGTGGAATAAAAATAAATATCAGTACCAACAAAATTTACCCAAAGCCCACAAAGACTGGGCAATAAACAGCATGATGAGGAACAACTACTGGATCAACACTGAAATCAAAGCAGAAATTAAAAGATTCCTGGAAACAAATGAAAATGAAGAAACATCTTACTCAAACCTCTGGGATGCCATGAAATCAGTTCTAAGAGGAGAATTTATAACTCTGCGAGCACACATTAAGAAAACAGAAATATCACAAGTGGAGAGCCTAACAAATGACCCAGGGGAGTTGGAAAGAGAAGACCACCAAAACCCCAACTTTGCAGAAGAATCCAAATCACCAAAATGGAGCCAAAATATGGGACACAGAAGAAAAAAAATCATAGAAAATATGAACAAAACCAAAAGCTGGTTCATTGAAAGAATTAACAAGATTGATGGATTCCTAGTCAGAGTGACCAAGAAAAAGAGAGAAAAAGCCCAAATAACCACAATCAGAAATACAAAAGATCAAATCACAACTGACCAAGAAGAAATACAAAAGATTATCAGAGATTGCTATGTACACTTATATGGAAACAAACTTGATAATCTAATGTATGGAGGACTTTCTGACATCACACAAGGTCCCCAAGTTGAATCAAGAAGACATTGAGATACTAAATAGGTCAATAACAATCCAGGAAAGTGACTGTCTTATAAAACTACCTAAAAAAAAAAAAAAAAAAAGCCTAGGACCGAATTGCTTTCCAGTAGAATTCTACAAAACATATAAGGAGGAGGTGATACCAATCCTATTGAAAGTATTCAATGCAATTGAGAAGAGGGAATTCTTCCCAAATCATTTTGTGATGCTAACATCACACTGACACTGGGTAAACATCCAACAAAAAGAGAACTACAGGTCAATATCCCTTATGACATAGATGCAAAAATCCTCAAAAAGATTCTAGCAAATAGGATCCAAATACACATCTCAAAAATCATTCACCATGACCAAGTAGGTTTCATCCCCAGGATACTGGGCTGGTTCACCATCTGCAAGACCATAAATGTCATTAAATACATCAACAGATGTAAAAACAATGACCACACGATTATATCTCCATATGCAGATAAGGCTTTTGCTAAAATCCAGCATCCTTTCTTGATAAAAACTCTCAAACACCTAGGTATAGAAGGAATATAACTTAAAATAGTAAGTGCCATTTAGAGTAAACCCAAACTAACATATTGCTAAATAGACAGAAACTGGAAACATTTTTGAATTCTGAAAACTGGAACAAGACAAGGCTGCCTATTCTCACTCCTCTTGTTCAACATTTTGTTGGATGTCCTAGCTAGAGTGATTAGACAAGAGAAGGAAATCAGGGGTTTCCTAAGGAAAAGATGAAGTCAAGTTATCCCTCTTTGCTGATGATATAATCCTATACCTTGAAAATCCAAGAGAATTTGTCAAAAACCTGCTTGCACTGACAAAGGACTTTGATAAAATCTCAAGGTACAAAATAAATGTGCAAAAGACAGTTGCAGGCAGAGACCTAAATTTAAAGCACAATCTCATTTACAGTAGCCACAAAGAAAAGAAAAGAAAATAAATACCTTGATATCTTTCTAACCAAAGAAGTGAAAGAGCTTTGCAATGAGAACTATGAAACACTGCTCAAAGAAATCCAAGCAGACACAAACAAATATAAAAATATCCCATTCTCATGTATAGGAAGAATCAACATTGTTAATTGTCCATCCTACCAAAGGCAATCCACAGATTCAACATAATACTCATTAAGTTACCAACACCATTTTTCTCAGACCTAAAAAGACAATACAGAAATTCATGTGGAAACATAAATGCTATGAATAGTCACAACAATCCTTAGCAAAAGAAACAAAGCAGGAGGTGTTATACTTCCAGACTTCAAACTTTACTATAAGGCTACAATAATCAAAACAGCCTGGTATTGGTATAAGAACAGGCATATGGCCCAATGGAACAGGAAAGAGATTCTGGAAGCAAAGCCTCAATTCCTCTACCAACTCAACTTTGACAAAGCCTCCAACGACAACCACTGGGGAGAGGAGAACCTATTCAGTAAATGGTGCTGGAAAAACTGGCTGATGCCATGCAGAAGATTAAAACAGGACTCCTACCTATCACCATACACAAAAATTAACTCTAAATAGATCAAAGACCTAAATGTAAAACTTCAAACTATAAGAATCTTAGAAATGCAGCAGACACCCTTACGGAAGTTGGAACTGGCAACCCGTTCCTATTCAGAACCCTAAATGCCCATACCTTGAGAAATAAGATAGACAAATGGGACTTCATCAAACTGACAAGCTTCCGCAAAGCAAAATAAACCATCAAGAGAGCAGGGAGACAGCTCACAGAATGGGAAAAAATATTTGCCACCTGTATATCTGACAAAGGCCTAATATCTAGGATCTACAAGGAATTCAAATGTGCCAAAAGGAAAAAAAAAAAAAAAAAAACAAATGACCCCATAAAAAGTGGGCAAAAGCTGGGTTTGGTGGCTCAGCCTGTAATCCCACGCCTTTGGGAGGCTGAGGTGAGTGGATTACCTGAGCCCGTGGATTTGAGACCTGGGCAACTATTTGAGAACTCATCTCTACAATATATCAAAAAAAAAAATTAGCCGGGCATGGTAGTGTGCACCTGTAGTTCCAACTACTTGGAAGGCTGAGGCGGAAGGATTGCCAGAGCCCCGCAGGTCGAGGCTGCAGTGACCAGGAGCGGCCACTGCCCTCCAGTCTGGGCGGCAGTGAGACTCCAACTAAAAAAAAAAAGTGGGCAGAAGACATGACTAGACACATCTCAAAAGATGATATATGGGCAGCTAACAGACACATGAAAAAGTGCTCAGCCTCACTCATCATCAGAGAAATGCAAATCAAAACCACATTGAGATACTACCTAACACCAGTAAGAATGTCCATCATTAATAAAACAAACATCAAGAGATGCTGGCAAGGATGATGAGCAAGAGGAACACTTCTACACTGCTGGAGGGAATGCAAAGTAGTCCAATCTCTTTGGAAGACAGTGTATCGATTTCTGAAATAACTAGATATTGACCTTCCATATGACTTAACAATCCCCCATTGGGAAAATACCCAGAGGAACTCAAATAATTCTACAAAAAAAGATACCTCCATACGTATGTTTGTTGCAGCTCTAGTCACAATAGCAAAAACATGAAACCAACCATGTTGTCCATCGAAGCTGGACTGGATACAAAAAATGTGGTAATGTACAATGGAATATTATGCAGCCATAAAGAAGAACAAACATGGACTTCGCAGCAACTTGAATGAATTTAGAGTTGATCATTCTCAGTGATCTATCACAGAAACAAAGAACAGGGTACCATATGTTCTCACTCATCAACGGACCTTGAACAATTATCATAATACTATAAGAAAAGGATTGGCAGTTTTGGGAAACTGTCAGGGAGGATGGGATTGGCAGTTGAGGGAAACTATGGGAGAGGGGCATACTGCATCAACACGGGTGCCTGCATAATCAGCATTTGTATACCTAACCCTGAATTGTACTCCAAATAATAATGAGTAATAATAAAAGAATTCAACACATATAATTTGGGGAGGACACAGTTTAGCCCATAAGTCTGCTGTAACATAGTACAAATATCAATGAGAAAACAAAAATAAAGCCTAATAAAAAGCTGACAAAACCATTTCTAGGTCATCCAATTCAAACTTAAAATTGTCAAATTTCCAATCTCACCTCATCAGTACCATTTGAAAATGGTAACCAGAAAATATTTACTTGGTTAAACATAAAACTAAAGTTGCCAAATGATTTCTGGTTTCTATAAGCTACAGATTCTAATAGCTAATACATTTATTTGTTTAGCTTACGTAAGTAGACGTGTAATTACAGTTATTCATGCATTAAACTGTGAGGAGCAGCAAACCCAATTAGATTAAATCCTAGCTTATCTCTCTGGGGTTTGTGGAAAACATTTAAGCAAAAAGACATGCCATGTCCATAGTTTAATTTACTTGTACCTGTTTATTTATATTTTTGTGATTTGCTCTTATTTTGCATGTGATTATGTGCAGATAGCAATCAGCTGCAGATGTGACAGACAGCATTATAATTTTAGAATATTTTTGTTAATTAACTGGGTTTTAAATTCTAATAACATGCATGAATTATTCTGAGGCTACTAGAGTGTGGAAAATAAATGATGTTGCAATTATATTGTTTATTTTTCTACTATTTTATGTTATACAAATTGTCTACAAGGTTGTTGAAAGCAAATCAAACACAGGACATGGTGAATTTTTATGTGAGTCATAAAAAGGTAGGAAAGGATACAGTCCCAAATAACTTGAATTAGTATTGATTTTAATTAATTAATTATTATTTGAGAGTTAATGTCAAAATATGTCTCATACGTTAAGTGATTATTGGTTGGAAAACAGAAAGAGGTCTTAGAAGGAGGGGACTGATATAGCTGATTTGAAAGCTTGAGTTGGAGGTTATTACTGCCAACACTGAAGGATTTGCTATATGCTATCAAGTTGAACTATCTAGGGATGATCTTCAAAGTTGGAGCATCTGAAATAAGACAAGCTGGAAAAAGAGACAGTTTTGAACATCTGAGAAGATAGTGGTGGAACCAGTCAGACTACATGAGTCCCAGTGTGAGTGAGTGAGTGTATGGAAAATTTTGCATTTGTGTCTGTGTGCAACTGTGTGTATGAGTGGCTGACTGAGTGGGGACATGTGAGCAAGCGGCCAGAGCAAGCGTCCACAGCTGCTCTACTTGGACCCTTGCACTTCCCAGGGTGCAGAAGCTGAGTGCCTTTTAAAAAAATTATCAAAGCCCTTCCCAGGAAGCTGCCAAGAGTGACTGTCATCTCTAGGCTCTACTTCACCACCACAGCACCTGGCCAGACACTGGCAGCAAGGGCTGTGGAGGGTGCATAGTAAAGAAGCCCAGAGGCAGAGCCCCACTGGAGAAGATGAACAGACACTCAGCCACCATCTTGAAAACTGAGCAGGAAAGTGCTCTAGCTTGCTCACCACAGAGTGACAGACCTGATCTTCGTGACCAGCAGGTTAACTACTCTGGCACTGATCATGACCCAGAGGGAGTATCTTGAAAGCACAAATTCCAGAAGGACAGGATGAGTGCTGAGTCTCAGGTGCAACATCCAATATCCTAACTCAGGATAAAGTATATGACAAGAAAAGGATGAGGAAGATCCCCAAAGAAATCAACGGTGAGTTCAGTTCTTACCTAAATCCCTCCTCCCCAGGAATTCTCTGAAAGTCAGACTCATATAGCTGGGGCAAGACTGTGAGGGATGAACCCAGGCAGAGTCTGGATGTCAGCTGCAATAGGAGGACTCTATTCCAGGATAAGCCTGATGGGTATCCCATGTCAGCACCTGGGGAAGAGAAAATCTTGCATATCCACACCAGAGGGAATTCCCTTGAAAATACGAGAGTGGGAGGGGAGGACTGAAGTCCCACCCACCCCCACTGCCTCCTCCTTCTTCCCCAGGCTGACACTGGGGAGATTGTGAATGAAGCCATAGCTCCACAGGAGACATCAGGAGGACTTACATGTAATCACCTGAGAAGAGCAATTACAAAACTTGCCACAAGATGGTAGGATTTTTTTGTTTGCTTCTTCTATTAATTGTTTTTTCTTTTTCCTTTGTGCAAGAATGTGCATGTGAGGGTTTGATATGGATTCCCCCCCACTTTATTTTCTTTCTTTCTTCTTTCATTTTTTATTTTCCGTTATGTGTATACATAAATGATTGTGTTCATCTTTCAGTTTTTTTGTTACCTTTTTAAAATTTAATGTGTGTGTGACTGTATGTATGAGGGTTCTATTTGAATTCCTTTTTTTCTCATTTTGTGCAGAGTATATGTGCATGTGTGTTCAGTTTTTCTGCTTTTTGGTTTGTGTTTTTTTTTTTGTTTTACTTTGTTTATCTTCCAGTTTGTTTTGGTGTGTGTGTGTGTGTGTGTGTGTGTGTGTGTGTGTGTGTGTGTTTAATTATTTTTTACTTTGGTTCTGCTTTTGTTTCTCTGTGTTTTTTTATTTTATATTTTATAATTTTTATCCATTTTATTTTATTCTACTGTTCTCTGTTCTCCTCATTGCTGTTACTGTATCTTGGACTCAAGGGGTACACACATGTACCCTTCGCATCATCATACAGAGTGGTGGTGGAGAGTAGGTCTCAGGGAACACATACCATAACTAGTGAACATTGTGATTTGCAAATAGTTTTTTGAATCTGAGCACCCCATCCTCCACTGTATTAAACTCTCAAAGCTACAAGAGACAACAAAGCTTTCCACCCACAGCCCTGTTTCCAAATAAAACAAATTCAGAGCCCTGATAAGGAAGAATAGAGGGCTGAGCAAACACCAGAAGTGAAAGTTTCTCTCACTGTCACTGAATAATAGAACTAAGGAGAAAAGAGAGAGATCTTTCACAGATGAGGAAAAAATTAATGAGATGACGCAGGTAATTCCCAGTGTGCCAAAGAGAAAACACCTGAAAAATCAGATCTCAGAGCCAAAACAATGGAAATCATCAGTAAGAGGTTCCAGAATACAACAGGGATTCAGGAATGGATGGAAAGAGTGAATAAGACCCAAAAAGACAAGATACGACACTGGAAGAACTTGTAACAGAAGTTTTGGCCATAAAAAATTTCATCCAGGAAATAAACAACAAGATGACAAGAATGGAAAGCAGAATTAATCAAGCAGAAGAGAGAATCTCAGAACTTGAAGACCAAAATATAAAGTTAAAATCTATAAAAAACAGAAAGGAAACTCAGAAAAAAAGAACAAAGTCTCAAAGAGATGTGCAATTATATTAAGAGACAGAAACTACATCTGATAGGTATCCCAGAAGAAGAAAGGGAAAGGGAAATACCCCAGAGCAAGTATTCCAGGAGGTTATTCAAGAAAACTTTCCTCATCTCACCAGAGATGTGACCATCCAAACACAAGAGATACAGAGAACCCCCAAAAGATATCAAATGAGAAGACCAACCCCTAGAAACATATTAATTTGAATACACAAATCAGGTACAAAAGAAAAGATTCTAAAGGCAGCATGAGAGAAAGGTCAGACTACATTACAAGGAAAGCCAATCAGAGTAGCAGCTGACATATTGGCAGAAACACTACAAACTAGAAGGACTGGAGTTCAGTATTCAAAGTCCTCAAAGATAAACAATTTCAACCAAGAATTTCCTACCCAGCCAATCTCAGCTTCATCAGTGGTGGAGAATTAAAATCCTCTCAGACATCCCATCCCTAAGAGATTATGCAATTTCCAGACTAGCTCTATAAGAGATGCTTAAAAAGCTATTAAGCACAGAAGAAAGGGAAAAAAAATGACCATACACTTCCCAGCAGAACAGGAGAACACAGAATCAACAGAGAATACATCACAACTGCAAACTTGAAAACACAAACATACATCAACCAAAAACTTAAAAGAAAAGAAAGGAAAAACTTTATAAGAACCTCATGACAGAAATAAATAATCACGTTTCAATAATTAACCTTAATGTGAATGAACTAAATGTACCACTGAAAAGACACAGAATGGCAAACTGGATAAAAAGCCTGACCCAAGAATTTGCTGCATCCAGGAAACTCACAAAGGATGCACATAGACTCAAAGTTAGAGGATGAAAAGCAAATTTCCAGGAAAATTGATCACAAAAGAAGAAAGGGGATATGATCTTAATATCAGACAAAATAACATTTAAGCTATCAAAAATTTTATGTTTTTATTTTTTAAATTTATCTTATTTTTTTATTTTAAAGAAATGGGATACAATTCAGGGTTAGGTACACAAATGTTCATTATACAGGTACCCTTGTAGATGAGGTGTGTCCCCCCTTCCTTGACTGATTCCCACTACTGCCAGTCCTGTCTCCCCCAGAGTTTTCCCACTACTGCCAATCCTGTTCTTATAGCATTGTGATAATTGTTCAAGGTCTGCTTATGGGTGAGAACATATGATACTCAGTTCTTTGTTTCTGAAATACATTAGTCAGTATTATATAGACTCTAAGTCCATCCAGGTTGCTGTGAAGTTCATGATTTTGTTCTTCATTATGGCTGCATAGTATTACATCATGTATATTTACCACATTTTAAAATCTAGTCCTCTTTTGATGGGCAACCTTGTTGGTTCCATGTTTTTGTTACTGTGAATAATGCCGCAATAAACATGCATATGCAGGTATCTTTTTCATAGAGTGATTTGAGTTCCTCCTGGTATATTCCTGGTAGGGGGATTGTGAGGTCGTATAGGAGGTTGATTTTTAGACATTTTAGGAATCACCAAACTGTTTTAATGTTCTTGCTACTGTGAACAATGCTGTGATAAACATACACATGCAGGTATTTTTTCATAGAGTGATTTGTGTTCTTCCAGATATATTCCCAGAAGTTGGATTGCAAGGTTATATGGAAGGTTGATTTTTAGATATTTTAGGAATTGCCTCGTGTTTTCTACAGAGGCTGTACTAGTTTACACTCCCACCAACAGTGTAGAAGTATTCCCTTTTCACTACGTCCTCTCCAGCATCTGTTGTTTTTTGAGTTATTGATGATGGTTATCATGACTGGAGTTAGGTGGTATCTCAGAGTAGTTTTAATTTGCATTTCTTTGTTGACTAGTGAGACTGAGCATTTATTCATGTACCTGCTGACTGTTCATACATCTTCTTTTGAGAACTGTCTATTCGTATCTTTTGCCCCCTTTGTAATAGGGTTGTTTGTTTTTGTGTTCCTTGTAGATTCTAGATGTTAGACCTTTGTCAGATATACAGTTGGCAAATATTTTTTTTTCCAGACTGTGGATTGTCTCCCTGCTCTCTTAATGGTTTCTTTGATTTTGCAGAAGCTTGTCAGTTTGATGAGGTCCCACTTGTCTATCTTATATCTTATGGCATGGGTACTCAGGGTTTTTATCAGGCTTTTGTTGCCAATTCCAATTTCCATAAGAGTGTCTCCTGCATTTTCTAAGGTTCTTATAATGTGAAGTTTTACATTTAGGTATTTGATCCATTAAGAGTTGATTATTGTGTATGGTGATAGGTAAGGATCTCGTTTTAATCTTCTGCATGTGGTCAGCCAATTTTCCCAGCATGATTTACTGAATGGGTTCTCCTCTCCCTAGTGGTGGTTGGTGGAGGTTTTGTCGAAGATGAGTTGGTTGAGAAATTGAGGTTGTGCTTCTGGAATCTCTATCCTGTTTCCTTGGCCTATATGCCTGTTCTTGTACCAATGTCAGGCTGTTTTCATTATTGTAGCTTTATAATAGAGTTTAAATTCTGGGACTCTTATACCTTCTCCTTTGTTTTTGTTTTTGTTTTGCTGAGGATTGTTTTGGTGATTTGTGGTATTTATGTTTCCATGTGGATTCCTGTATTGTCATTTCCAGGTCTGAGAAGAATGCTGCAGAGAAAATTTTAAAAGATACAAAAGGACACAACAAAATGATAAACAGTTCAATTCATCAACAAGAAATATCTATCCTAAACATATATGTACTCAACACAGGAACAACAATGTTTATAAAGCAGCTACTAAGTAAACTAAAAAAAGATATTGACTCTAACAATATTATAGCTGGGGACATAAACACCCCACTAACAACCCCAGATAGATCATCAAGGCAAAAAAATCAACAAAGAGATCTGGAATCTCAACATGACATTTGACCAAATGGACTTAATACATACCTACAGAACACTTTACTACTTCACCCAACAACCACAGAATATACATTCTATTCATCATGACATGGAGCATACTCCAAGATCGATCACATCCTTGGCCATAAACCAAGCATAAACAAATTTAATAAGATCAAATACTGCCATTAATCTTCTCAGACCACAGTGTAATAAAAATAAATATCAACACTAACAAAATTCCCCCAAAACCTACAAAGACATGGACCGAAACAGCATGATCCTGAACAACTGCTGAGTCAACAGAGATAAAAACAGAAATTAAGAGATTCCTGGTAACAAATGAAAATGAAGAAACATCTTACCATAACCTCAGGGATTCCACGAGAGCAGTTCTCTGAAGGGAATTTATATTTCAATGAACACACATCAAGGAAATGGAAAGATCACAAATCAGCAGTCTAACAAATCACCCGAGGAAGCTGGAAAGACAAAACCACCAAAACCCTAACTTTAGTAGAAGAATCCAGAACAACAAAGTAAAAGTCCAAACATGGAACATAGAAGATAAAAATTCATAGAAAAAATTATAAAAAAACAACTGGTTCTTTGAAACAATAAACAAGATCGATGGACCCTTAGCCAGACTGACCAAGAAAAAGTCCAAATAAACACAATAAGAAATGCACAAGATCAAATTACAGCTGACCCCAAAGAAATGCAAAAGATTATCTTTCTTTTTTTTTGAGTTGGAGTCTCACTCTGTCACCCAGACTGGAGTGCAGTGGCCGCTTCTGGCCACCGCAGCTTCGACCTGCTGGGCTCTGGCGATCCTTCCACCTCTGCCTTCCAAGTAGCTGGAATTACAGGCATGCGCTACCACGCCTGGCTGATTTTTTGATTTATTGTAGAGATGAGGTCTCGCTGCCCAGGCAGGTCTCAAACCCACGGGCTCAGGCAATCCACTCACCTCAGCCTCCCAAAAGCACGAGATTACAGGCTGAGCCACCGAGCCCGGCCTGCAAAAGATTTTCAAAGATTACTACCCACACCTGTGGAAGCAAGCTTGATAATTAATTTATTTATTTCCTTTTTTATAATTTTATTTATTTATTTATTTTATTTTATTGAGTTGGAGTCTACTCTGTCACCCAGACTGGAGTGCAGTGGCTGCTCCTGGCTACCGCAGCCTCAACCTGCTGAACTCTGGCAATCCTTCCGCCTCAGCCTTCCAAGTAGCTGGAACTAGACTCGTGGTACCACACCCAGCTGATTTTTTGATTTATTGTAGAGGTGAGGTCTCGCCAAATTGCCCAGGCAGGTCTCAAACCCATGAGCTCAGGCAATTCACTCACCTCAGCCTCCCAAGGCGTGGGATTATAGGCTAAGCCTCCGAGCCCGGCTCTTTTTTATAATTTTAAAGATGTAGGGTACATTTCATGGTTAGGTATACAAACGTTGATTATGCAGGTACCCTTGTTGATGAGGTGTGCCCCCCATTCCCCAGGCAGATTTCCACTACTGCCAATCCAATCCTGCCCCTGGCAGTTTCCCAGTACTGTCAATCCCTTTCTTATAGTATTATGATAATTGCTCAAAGTCCACTGATGAGTGGGATCGTATGGTACTCTGTTCTTGGTTTCTGTGATACATCACTGAGTATGATCCACTCTATATTCATCCAAATTGCTGTAAAGTCCATATGTTTGTCCTTCTTTATGGCTACATAATATTCTATTGTGCATATGTACCACATTTAAAAAATCCAATCCAACTTCAATGAGCAGCATAGTTGGTTCCATGTTTTTGCTATTGCGAATAGAGCTACAACAAACATATGTGTGCAGGTATCTTTTTTGTAGAATGATTTTAATTCCTCTGGGTATATTCCCAATAGGGGAATTGTTGAGTAATATGGAAGGTCAATTTCTAGTTCTTTCAGAAATCGCCACACTGTCTTCCAAAGAGGTTGCACTATTTTGCATTCCCACCAGCAGTGTAGAAGAGTTCCTTTTTCTCCACATCCTTGCCAGCATCTGTTGTTGTTTGTTTTATTAATGATGGCCATTCTTACTGGGGTTAGGTGGTATCTCAATGTGGTTTTGATTTACATTTCTCTGGTGATTAGTGAGACTGAGTACTTTTCCATGTATCTGTTGGCCACCCATCTTTCTTCTTTTGAGAAGTATCTATTCATGTCTTTTGCATACTTTTTAATGGAGCCCCCCTTTTTTTTCCTTTTGGCACGTTTGAGTTCCTTGTGGATCCTAGATGTTAGGCCTTTGTCAGATATACAGTTGGCAAATATATTTTCCGATTCTGTGAAATTTCTCCTTGCTCTGTTCATGGTTTCTTTTGCTTTGCAGAAGCTTGTCAGTTTGATGAGGTCCCACTTGTCTATCTTATTTCTTATGGGATAGGCACTTAGGGTTCTGATCAGGAATTGGTTGCCATTTTCAATTTCCATAAAGATGTCTCCTGCATTGTCTAATATTCTTATAATTTGAGGTTTTATGTTTAGGTCTTTCACCCACTTAGAGTTAATTTTTGTGTATGGTGATAGGTTGGGGTCCTGTTTCAATTTTCTACATGTGATCAGCCAGTTTCCCCAGTACCATTTACTTAATAGGTTCTCATCTCCCCAGTGGTTGCTGTTGGTAGCTTTGTCAAAAATGAGATAGTTGAGAAATTGAGGCTTTACTTTCAAAATCTCTATCCTGTTCCATTGGTCTATATGCCTGTTCTTGTACCAATAACACACTGTTTTGATTACTGTGACCTTATAGTAAAGTTTGAAATCTGAAAGTGTGAAACCTCCTACTTTGTTTCTTTTGTTAAGGATTGCTTTGGCTATTCATAGTCACTTATGTTTCCATATGAATTTTGTATTGTAATTTCCAGGTCTGAAAAGAATAATGCTGATAATTTAGTGGGTATTGCATTGAATCTGTAGATTGCCTTTGGTAGAATAGACATTTTAACACTGTTGATTCTTCCTATCCATGAGCATGGAATATTTTTCCATTTTTGTGTGTATTCTTGGACTTCTTTGAGCAGTGTTTTGGAGTTCTTATTATAAAGGGCTTTCAATTCTTTGGTTAGAACGATGCTGAGGTATTTCATTTTTTTCATTGCTATTGTGAATGGGATTGTGCTTTTAATTTGAGCCTCTGTTTGCTTGTTGTTGGTGTATAGCAATGTGACTGTCTTGCACATTTATTTTGCACCCTAAGACTTTGCCAAAGTCCTTTATCAGTGCAAGCAGGTTTTTGACAGAATCTTTTGGATTTTCAAGGTATAAGATCATACCATCAGGAAAGAGGGATAACTTGACCACCTCGTCTACACTTGATTTACTTATCTTGTCAAATTGACCTGTTTGGACTTTCACCACATTGTTTAACAAGAGGAGTGAAAGTGGGCAACCTTGTCTTGTATCAGTTTCAAGGGAAATGTTTCCATTATCTGTCCATTTTGCAATATGTTAGCTGTGGGTTTATTGTAGATGGCACTTACTCTTTGGAGGTATGTTCTTTCTATACGTAGGTATTGAGGGTTTTTATCTAGAAGGGATGCTGGATTTTAGAAAAGCTCTTTATTCATCTGAAGTTCTTATTTTTATATCAGTTGATGTATTTAATTACATTTATGGTCTTGCAAATGTTGAACCAGCCCTGCATCCTTGGTCATGGTGAATGATTTTTGAGATGTGTTTTTGGATTCAATTTGCTAGAGTCTTATTGAAGATTTTTGCTTCTATATCATAGGGGTCATTGGCTTGTAGTTCTCTTTTTTTGTTGGATCTTTACCCAGTTTGGGTATCCATGTGATGTTAGCTTCATAAAATGAATTGGGAAGAATTCCATCCTACTCAATTGCCTGAAATACTTTCAATAGGATTGGTATCAGCTCCTCCTTGTACGTTTTGTAGAATTCTGCTGGAAAGCCATCCAGCCCAGGACTTTTTTGTAGGTAGTTTTCATAGACAGAGTCATTTTCCTTTGTTGTTATTGATTTATTTAGTGTCTCAATGTCTTCTTGTTTCAATGTGGGGAGGTTGCATGATGTCAGAAAGTTCTCCATTTCATTTAGGTTATCAAGTTTGTTTCCATATAGGTGTACATAGCAATCTCTGATAATCTTTTGTATTTCTTCTTGGTCAGTTGTGATTTGATCTTTTGTATTTCTGATTGTGTCTATTTGGGCTTTTTCTCTCTTTTTCTTGGTCATTCTGGTTAGGGGTCCATCAATCCTGTTAATTTTTTCAAAGAATCAACTTTTGGTTTTGTTGATGTTTTCTATGATATTTTGTCTTCTATGTTGCATATTTGGGCTCTGATTTTGGTGATTCGTATTCTACTGCTAAAGTTGGGGTTTTGGTGTTTTGGTGATCATCTCTTTCCAGCTCCCCTAGGTCATTTGTTAGGCTCTCAACTTGTGATTTTTCCATTTTCTTACTGTGTGCTCGTATTGATATAAATTCCCCTTTTAGAATTGACTTCATGTTTCCTAGAGGTTTTGGTAAGATGTTTCTTCATTTTCATCTTTTTCCCGGGATCTTTCGATTTCTGCTTTGATTTCCGTGTTGACCCTGTAGTTGTTCAGCATCATGCTGCCTACTGTCCATGTCTTTGTAGGCTTTCAGGAAATTTTGTTGGTTTTGATATTTGTTTTTATTCCACTGTGGTCTGAGAAGGAGTATAGCAAGATTTTAATCTATGGAATTTGTTTATGCTTGATTTATGGCCAACGATGTGATCAATCTTGGAGTACACTCCATGTGGTGATAAATAGATTGTATATTCTGTGGTAGTTGGGTGGAATAATCTGTAGGTCTCTATTAAGTCCATTTGGTCAAGTGTCAAGTTTAGGTTCTGGATCTCTTTTTGATTTTTTTTGCCTTGATGACCTATCTAGGGCTATTAGTGGGGTATTCAAGTCCCCTGCTATAATAGTGTTAGAGTCTATGTGTTTTAGTTTTCTTAGTAGTTGCTTTATAAATGCTGGTGCTTCTGTGTTGGTTGCATATATGTTTAGGATGGATATTTCTTGTTGATGATTGAAACTTTTATCATCATGTAGAGTCCTTTTGTACCTTTTTAAATTTTGATAGCTTCAAGGCAGTTTTTTCTGATATTAAGATCATGACTCCTGGCTTCTTTTATGATCCATTTGCCTGGAAACTCATTTTCCATCCTTTAACTCTGAGTCTGTGTGCATTCTATGTGATGAGATGTTTCCTGGGTGCCGCACATCATTGGGTCATGGTTTCCTATCTAGTTTGCCATTCTGTGCCTTTTCAGTGGTGCATTTAGTCCATTCACATTTAGGCTAATTATTGAAATGTGATTGTTTATCTCTGTCATGCGAGTCTTATAAAGTTTTTACTTTGTTTTCTTTTGTCTTTGGGGTTGATGTATTTGTGTGTTTTCAAGTTTGTTGTTGCGCTAGTGTGTGGTCATTCTTTTTTTCTCTGTCTTCTGTGATCAATAGCTTTTTAAGTGTCTCCTGTAAAGCATATCTGGAAGCTGCATAATTTTTAGGGATTGGATGTTTGGAAAGGGTTTTAATTCTCCATCGCTGATGAAGCTTAGCTTGGTTGGGTATGAAATTTTTTGTTGAAATTGTTTTTTTCTTTGAATATTTTGAAAATTGGACTCCAATACCCTCTTGCTTGTAGTGTTTCTGTCAATAGGTCTGCTGCTTTCTGATTTGTTTTCCCTGGTAGGTAGTCTGACCTTTCTCTCTTACTATCTTTAGGATTTTTTTCTTTTGCTTCTACTTTGTATAGGCAAATTACTGTGTCTAGGGGTTGGTCTTCTCATTTGATGTCTTGTGGGGGTTCCCTGTTTCTCTTGTGCTTAACTGGTCACATCTCTGGTGATATGGGGATAGTTTTCTTGGATTACTTTCTGGAGAACTTGCTTCAAGTTGTTTTCCATTTTCCTTTCTTTTTCTGGGATACCAATCAGGCATAGGTTTGGCCTCTTGATATAATTGTCCATGTCTTGTAGACTTTGTTATCTGTTTCTGAGTCTTCTTTCTATGTTTTTCCAGATAGGGTTAATTCCATATTCTAGTTTTCAAGTTCTGAGATTCTTTCTTCAGCTAGATTACATGTTTGTCATCTTGTTATTTAAAATTTGAAATTTTATAAGTTCTTTCAGTGTTGCATCTTGTCAGAATTGTATAAGTTCTTTCAGTATTGCATCTTGTCTTTCTTGAGTCTTATTCATTCTTTGCATCCATTCTCAAATTTGTCGCGTCTTGGGCCAGTCATTGATGACTTCCATTTTTTGACTCCAATGTCTGATTTTTCAAGAGTTTTCTCTTTGTTACACTTGAAATTGCCTGTGCTCTTCCTTTGATTTTTCCTCATTTGTGACAGATCTCTTGTTTTTCTCTTTAGTTCTGTTATTCAATGTCAGTGGGAGAGGTTTTCTCTTCTGATGTTTGCTTCACCCTCAAGTCTTCACTGATTTGCACTCTGGATTTCTTCTATTTTGAAATAGGTCTGGGGGTGGTAAGCTTTGCTGTCTCTTGTAGTTTTTGAAATTCAAAAATGATAGAGGGTGGGGTGCTAGAATTCAGAAACTACCTGCAAAGTACAATGTTCACTGATTGTAGTATGTGTTCCCTGAGACCCACTCTCCACTATCACTCTATGCAATGATGCAAAGCAGAAACCAACACATAAAACAATTGAACACACACACACACAGGCATACACAAACAACCCATAACAAACTGCAATAACAATAAAGTGAAACAAAACAAACAACAACAAAAAACAATAAAACTGAACACACACACACATGCCTAACACAAAGTGAGTGGAGAAGAAAAACAGGAAGAACACTCATACATATATTGACACACACCTTAAACTATAAAAAGAAGAACAAAAGAGTGAAAAGAAACCAATAACAACAAAATTGAAAGATGAACACTCAATAGTTCATATACACATAAACAAAAAACAACAAACAAAAGAAGAAAGAAACAGAAAAAGAAAAGAAATGATTGAGGGAATGCAGATGAAACCCTCACATACATATTCATGCACAAAGGAAAAATATTTTAAAAATAGATGAACTAATAAACAAACTGGCAAAAAATATTTACAAATTCAAAAAATTAAAAAATATAAAAAAACCTGCTCTCTTGTTGGCAGGCTCTTTAATTGTTTTTCTAATCGGGTCTCTCCTGCAGAGCTTCCACCTCTTTCACTCTCTCCCAAGTGTCTGGAGCAGGGAAGGAGGAGGGGCAGTGGAGTTGGGTGGGGCTGCAATCCTACCCTCCCACTGTCATATGGTCAGGGATATCTCCTCCAGTGTAGAGGTACAGGATTGTTTCTTCCCCAGGTATGCACTCTTAGGGGGTGTCTCAGCCAGGCCTATCCTGTAATGGAGTTCTCCTATTGCGACTGATGTCCAGGCTCTGCCTGGGTTTGTCCCTCTCAGTCGTGGCCCAGCTGTGTGTGCCTGATGTTCAGAGGATTGCTGGGGAGGAGGGGTTTGGGTTAGCTCCAGACTCACCACTGGTCTCTTTGGAGTTCCTCCTTCTCCTTTTCTGGCCACACTCTTTGTCCCATGGCTGGATCAGTGTAGGGGATGGGGTACCTGGGACTCTGCACTCATCAGGTCCCTCTGAAGATTGTGATTTTAGGGTATTCTTTCTGGGTCATGATCAATCCCTGAGCAGTCAATCAGTCAGTCACAGAGATAGGGTCTGTTGCTCCATAGTGAGCAAGTCAGAGCACTTTTCTGTCCCTCGTTCAAGATGGTGGCGGGATGCCTCCCTTGTCCTCTTTGGTAAGACTCTGCCTCTGGACTCCTTCCACAGCCCCTGCTGCCAGTGCCTGGCAGATGCTGAAGTGGTGAGAAAAAGCCTGGAGCCAGCAGTCTCTCCTGCTGCAGTGGTGAGGCAGAGCCTGTGATGGTAGTCTCTTCCCACTGCGTTTTCACAGGAAAACTTTTTCCATTTAAAAAAATGGTGCTCGACTTCTGTGACCCTGGTCACTTGCTCACAAGCTGCCAACCAGTCTCTCCTATGATTCTTTTCCCAGGAAAGGTTTTGTTGATTTAAAACAAAAAACTAACCACAAACAACAACAACAACAACAAAAACTGGCACTTGGCTTTTGCCCATCTTCGGAATTGCTAGGGTCTAAGCTGAGCAGCTATGGCACCAGCAGCTGCACCAAGAAAGCCCTGATCGCTAGCTCTCTAGCCCTCACTCAGTCAGCCACTCACATACCCACTCACTCACCAGCATGTATACAAAATTTTCCTACACTCACTCACTCACACTGGGACTCTTCCTTTTTCCCCAAATTTGATAATTTAGGTGAAATGAAGGACGTTCTGACATCACACAACCTCCCAAGGTTGAAACAAGAAGACATTGAGACACTACACAGACCAATAATAACCTAGGAAATTGCATCTACCATAAGAAAAATACCTACAAAATAAAGTTCTGGACCAGATGGCTTCCAGTGGAATTCTACAAAACACACAAGGAGGAGCTTATACCAATCCTATTGAAAGTATCCCAGGCAATTGAGAAAAATGGAATTCTCCACAAATCATTTTGAGAAGCAAACATCACATTGATACCAAAACTGAATAAAGCTCCAACAAAACAAGAAAACTACAGACCAATAACCCTAATGAACATAGGTGCAAAAATTCTCAAGATTCTAGCAAATTGGATCCAACAACACATCTCAAAAATCATCCACCATTACCAACTCAGCTTAATACCCAGGACACAGGGTTGATTCAACATTCAAAAGACCATGAATATAATCAAATACATTAACAGATGTAAAAACAAGAACCACATGATTATATCATTAGATACACAAAAAGCTTTTGATAAAATCCAGCATTCCTTCTTGATAAAAATCCCCAAACACCTAGGCATAGAAGGAACATACCTCAAAATAGTAAGTGCCATCTGCAATAAACTCACAGCCAGAATACTGCTAAATGGACAGATACTGGAAGCTTTTCCCCTGACAACCGGAATAAGACAAGCCTTTCCACTCTCACCCTCCTGTTCAACATTGTGTGGGAAGTCTTAGCTAGAGCAATTAGACAAGAGAAGGAAATCAGGGGTCGCCAAATAGGGAAAGAAGGAGTTAAGTTGTCTCTCTTTGCTGAAGATATGATCCTATACCTAAAAAAATCTAAGATAATCTGTCAAAAACCTCCTTGCACTGATAAAGTCCTTTGGAAAAGTTTCAGGGTACAAAATAAATGGGTAAAAAACAGTTACATTCTTATACACCAACAACAAACAGGTAGAGAACAAAATAAAAAGCACAATCCCATTCACAATAGCCACAAAAAGATGAAATACCTCGGCATCTTCCTAAACCAGAGAAGTGAAAAACTTTTACAATGGAAACTACAAAATACTGCTCAAAGAAATCTAAGAAGACACTAACAAATGGAAAAATATTCCATGTTCATATATAGGAAGAATCAACATTGTTAATATGTCCATCTTACCAAAGGCATTCTACAAATTCAATACAATATCCATTAAATTAACAATACAATTCTTCTCAGACCTGAAAATGACAAAATAGAAATTCATATGGAAACATAAACAACCACGAATAGACAAACCATCCTTAGTAAAAGAAACAAAGCAAGAGGTAACACAAAAAGTCTACAATAATCAAACCAGCCTTGTATCAGTACAAGAACAGGCATATGGACCAATGGAATAAGATAGAGATTTCAGAAGCAAAACCTCAATTTCTCAACTAACTCCTCTTGATAAATCCTCCACCAACAACCACTGGGGAGAGGAGAACATCTTCAATAAATGGTTCTGGGAAAACAGGCTGACTACATGCAGTAGATTGAAACAAGACCCCTATCACCATACACAAAAATCAACTCTAAGTGGATCAAAGATTTAAATGTAAAACCTCAAGCTATAAGAATCACAGAAAATGCAGGAGACAGAAATCAGAGTAGTCAACCAATTCCTGATCAAAACCCCAGATGTCCATGCCATAAGAGATAAAATAGACAAGTGGGACTTCATTAAACTGAAAAGTTTCTGCAAAGCAAAAGAAATCACCAAGAGTGTGGAGAGACAGCCCACAGAATGGGAAAAAATATTTGCCAACAGTATATCTGACAAAGGCCTAACATCCACAATCTACAAGGAAGTCAAATGTGCCAAAAGGAATAAAACAAAAACAAATAGCCCCATTAAAAAGTAGGCAAAAGGCATGAATAGACACTTCTCAAAAGATGATATACAGGCAGCCAAAAGACACATAAAAATATGCTCATTCTCACCAATCATCAGAGAAATGCAAATCCAAACCACATTGAGATACCACCTAACCCCAGTAAGAATGGCCATTGTTAATAAAACAAACAACAGATGCTGCGAGGATGCAGAGAAAAGGAAACACTTTTACACTGCAGGTGGGAATACAAACTAGTTCAACCTCTTTGGAAAATAGTGTGGTGATTTCCAAAAGAACTAGAAATTGACCTTCCATATGACCCAGCAATTTCCCTACTGGAAATATACCCAGAGGAACCCTAATCATTCTACAAAAAAGATTTTAAAAACTTGCACATGCACGTTTATTGCAGCACTATTCACAGCAGCAGTAGCAAAAGCATGGAGTCAACCATGCTGCCCATTGAAACTGGACAGGATAAAAAAACGTGGTACATATAAACGATGGAATATTATGCAGGCATAAAGAAGGATAAACATATTGACTTCACAGCAACTGGGATGGATTTAGAATCTATCATACACAGTGGCTATCGCAGAAACAAGGAACAGAGTACCACATGTTCTTTCTCATAAGTGGACCTTGAATATTTATCATAACACTTTAAGAAAGGGCTTGACAGTAGTGGGATCCTGCTGGTGTGGGGAGGAGCACAACATCAATAAGCATACCTGATCTCAAACAGGCAAATTGGGGACCAAAGGGAGGCTCAAAATTTAACTGTATGATGCCCAATTGTTTACCTAATCCCGAATTGTACCCCACAGCTTTAAAATAAAATAAAATATAAAATAAAATAAAGCAAAAGAGACAGTTTCAATGCCAAGGAGATAGTCAATGCATGAAATTATCCTGATGATGCAATGCTTAATGCTTGTTTCTGCTTCTAATTATTCTACAGAATTCTCTTGGATCAGTGTGAAGACTGTAATAGGCAACAAATCCATGGCTCAATGATTGCAAAAGTATATAAAATAGAACCGTCTATCTCATTCCCTGTGGTTAAATTCAATTAAATAAATGAACTTACATTAATCAAATAAATATAGAATTTCTATTAGATGTTGTGACCAGCCTACGTACCTGAGATGCAGTGGTAACCAAGTGTGTCTAAGGTTAGAAAACAGAAAGTATTAAGGGGGAAAAAAAAAGTAGAGCAGGGCATATATTGAAATAGTAAAGATATGTAATGATCAATCACACAACCTCTGTGGCATGCAACAGCAAAAAAATTCATTTAGCTAATGTCTGTGAATTGGTGACTTAGGCTGAAATGTTAATTTGATCATTTATGTTGGGGCCTCTGCTACATTCTATTGGCCAAAACAAATCACAAAGCCAATCCACACTCAAAGAGTAAGAAAATTCACATTCAAAGGGTGTGCATAAAGAGAGAGCAAAAGAAATAAAGTTATGAATTAAAATCAATCTATTATAATCTTGCCTCATGGAGGACATATTTATTGACACTTATCCCATACAAAAATAAACTATTCCTATCTTATGATGCTAAGGTCTGAATGTGCTCCACCAAAAACCATACCCTCCAAAGTGATAGCTTTAGAAAATGGGGTCTTTTAGGTGATTAGATCATAAGGTGATCTTTTAGGTGATTAGATAATAAGGAGATCAGAGGTGATTAGATCATAAGGGCACATTAGTGCCCACATAAAATAGGCCAAGGGAGCCGTTTAACCCTTTCCCACATGTGAATACACAGTTAGAAGGGGCCATCTATGAACCAGAAAGTAGGCCTTCACCAGACACCAAAATTTTGTAGTCTTGATTTTGGACACATTACTCAGAATATATCCCCATTGTTAAGTAATGTGTGAATGTTGTATAATTTCCTAATTCAGCAAGTTCTGGCCTTTCCATTTTACCTCTAAATTTTTCTTGCAAATTGGTCACTTATTGTCTGAATTCATCTCTTTTACATGGCACTTTTACATTTGCAGTAAAAAAAAAAAAAAAAAAAGATTAGCAGATGCTTTCAAAATTATACCTGGAGATATCTTTGGACCCAGTTTAAAGGTTTACTAAGCACAATTTCTGTATTTCAAGTTACTGCATTTGATAGTTTTGTTTAGCATAAGACCTGGGTTGCTATTTCTGCAGCCTCCAGTAGAAGTGTCCTTGTCATATGTGTTTAACTTGCTTTCTTTTTTCTTTTTTCTTACCATTTTCTTTTTTTTTTGAGTTGGAGTCTCACTCTGTCGTCCAGACTGGAGTGCAGTGGCCGCTTCCGGCCACCGCAGCCTCGACCTGCTGGGCTCCAGTGATCCTTCTGCCTCAGTCTTCCGAGTAGCTGGAATTACAGGCGCGCGCTACCACCCCGACTGATTTTTTGATTTATTGTAGAGATGAGGTCTCGCTGCCCAGACGGGTCTTGAACCCGCGGGCTCAGGCAATCCACTCACCTCAGCCTCCTAAAGGCGCGGGATTACAGGCTGAGCCACCGAGCCCGGCTTCTTACTATTTTCTAGCTCTGCTCTCTGACGGGTACCAAAACCAATACCATATATTTTATTTTATTTTGCAACAATACCACATTTAGAGGCACCAGTTTATGTATCAGTTATCTATTGCTGCTATGTTACTGAATAACAAACGATCACAGCTTCAGTGGCTTATAGCAATGAGTTTATTTAGCTTATTCTGAAATTTAGGGTGGACTTGCCAAGGCACTCCTTATCTTAATTATCTCACATGTCTGGGTATTTTTTGTTTTTGTTTGTTTGTTTGTCTGTTTTTTGAGTTGGACTCTCACTCCATCACCCAGGCTGGAGTGCAGTGGCATGCTCATGATCACTCCAGTGTCGGTCTGCTGGGCTCCGGCAACCCTTCCACCTCAGTCTTCCAAGTAACTGGAACGACAGGCACTCACTACCATGCCAGCTAATTTTTAAAAAATTTTTTGGTGGAGACAAGGTTTCACCAAGTTGCCCAGGCTAGTCTTGAACCCGCAGACTCAGGCAATTCACTCTCCTTGGCTTCCCTAAGTGCTGTGATTACAGGCTGAGCTACTGATTGTGAATTGGCTGACCTTTGGTGGCCTCAGTCAGAACGGATGAAATGTTTGGCTCTGCTCCATGTATTTTATTCTTCAGCAAGCTACTCAGTGTTAACAGTGGAGACACAGGATAAGAAAAAGATTAGTAGAAACACATAGACTCTTGAGGTCTCGGCTTGCAATTGGAACATCATCACTTTGCCACATATTATTGGTCAAAGGAAGTTACAGACCTTTCAAATTCAAATTCAAAGTTTAGAGAAATAAATCATCTTTTTAGTGAGAACTGAAAAGTCACATAGAGTTTGGATATAGGTCAGGAAAAAAAATGGAGACCACTTATGCAAGTATTCTACCAAAGTGATATTTAAGCAAATATTTAAAGGAAGTAAATGAATCAATCATGTGGATATCTACAAGACAAGCCTTCCAGGAAGAGAAAGAGCCAGTGCAAAGTCCCTAAGGAAAAAATAAAGCAGAGTCATTAGAGGAGAACAGTGTGGATGGAGGGGAGTAGAAAATAATAAGAATAAGGCCATACAGGCAGTGGGCATAAGTCTTATAGAATATTAAACATCTTTGCTTTAACTCAGAGTGAAATGGAGAACCATGAAGGATTTTTTGAACAATGGCATGATCTTATGTCTTATAAGAATCTATCTGAGCCGCACTCAGTGGCTCAAGCCTGTACTCTCAGCATTTTGGGAGGTTGAGGTGAGAGGATTTCCTGAGTCCAGAAGTTCAAGACCTGCCTAGGCAACATAGCGAGACCTCATCTCTAAAATTAAAAAAAAAAATTAGACAGGCTTGGTGGCGCATGCCTGTATTTCCAGCCACTTGGAAGACTGAGATGGAAGGATTGCCTGAGCCCAGCAGACTGAGGCTGCAGTGGCCATGAGTGTGTCACTGCACTCCAGCCTGGGTGACAGAGTGAGATTTCAGCTTTAAAAAAAATCTATCTGCCTACCATGCTGAGAATAAGCTACTAAAACAAAGGAGGAAGCAAGACTAGGAGGCCATTTCAGAAATTTATGTGCTCAGACTAGGGTATAAGATTTGATGTGCTTTGTGTCCATTTGCTATGAAAGAATACCTGAAGTGGGTAATATATAAAGAAAAGAAGTTTATTTGGCTCATGGTTCTGCAGGCTACACAAAAAAGCATGACACCAGCATCTGCTCCTGTTGAGGGGCTCAGGCTGCTTCCACTCATGACAGAAAGTGGAGGGCAGCTAGCGTTTGCAGAGATCACATAGCAAGAGAAGTGGCAAGACAGAGAGAGGGGAGGTGCCAGATTTTTTTTTTTTTTTAACAACAAGCCCTCACAGAAATGAACAGTGAGAACTCACCCCATTCCCCCTAGGAGAGCATTAATCTATTCATGAGGCATCCAGTCTTTGACCCAAGTACCTCCCTCTTGGTCCCACCTCCAACACAGTCACACGGGGAATAAAATTTCAACATAAGGTTTGGAGAGGTCAAGATCCAAACTGTAGCAGTTAAAGATATGAAATAGGGTCAGATTTTTAAATATATTTTAAAGGAAGAATCAGTGGGATTTTCTGACTGATGGGTTGTGGAATAAAGAAAAGGAATCTCTGACCTCTAAGGCTTTTGAATTGCATAGCTGGAGAGATACAGCTGTCATCAATGAAACTGATGGAACTGGTGGGAGAAACAGATTGGGAGAAAATACTGGAGTTCAGTTTTGAACATGTTAAATTTGAGATGCTTATTGGATATTTACATGTAAGTGTTGAGTAGATAATTGTGGAGATAAATCTGAATTAAAAATATAAATTTGGTCATATATGGACATATGATAATATTTAAAGTCATCAGACTGAATGACACTACTATGTGAAAGACTGAAACAGAGAAAGGAGTAATAACCAGAAACTGAGCCTTTGGGTGCATACAAAACCAAACCAAAACAAAACAACACAAACATACAATACAAAAAATGTTCAATTTCCCCTCCATCAAGTTCTTCTGCTTTAGGTCCTAGAGGGCTAACTATCTTTGTGGCTGTAGGAAAAAACAGTTCAAATCTATGAATAATTATAAAAAACAAAATTAAATTAAAATGACCATAAACAACCAGTTGCTTTTTGCCTATAAAAATGACCCAGATTATCAAAAATTACAGTAACAAGTGCTAGTGGTATAGTCTTTGCATGGTTCCTATAAGACATTGTAGAAAACAAAATCCAAGTTCATTAATTCACTTGTAGACATTTATCAGATGGAAATATATATGAAGTATAGAAAAACATATATAAAAAGATATGTAAAGCTGCTCCCTGGAATCATGAAGAAATATTGTACCACATGTCTCTAGCCCTGGAAAGGATCAAAATTCAAAATTTGAAATGTAGTTTTTACTACAACTTTACAATTTTGGACTATTGTAAAATTGAAAATTGTCAAGTCAAACTTGTAAGTTGGGGACAATCTGAATTTCATTTGGTATCACAGAGAATATAAAAGTGAAAAGAACAAAATGATGGCATGTGCTATAGCACAGCTTATGGGTGGTGCCTTTACCTAAAATAAGAAAGTAGGGGAGAAATTACTTGATTTCAAACATGTCCTAGGCCTTTGTAAGTCTCTATAGGAAAGGTCCAGAAAATACTTGGAAAGATATGTCAGGTGCTGCAAAAATAGTTCAGCTGCAGAGAACCTATTTAGGAATTGGATTGTGGGAAATAATTAGCCCTCTCAGTGAAAAAAAGCAACTTGGTGAATGTCTAAATTTAAGGTTGAGAGAAGTGAAGGTATAGAATGAAAGAAGTCTAGAAGGCATAATTAGAGATATGGAGAATTAAGGCATGGGTCACAGGAGTCCAGAGAGGAGCATTTCAGAGGGAATCAGCAAAATCGGATGCTGCAGGGAAAAGTCCACTAAAATGCATCCATATTAAAAAATATATATTTGATGAGAAATTTCTAAAGAACAGAAAGTTTAAAGAAGAAGTATTATTGCAGATGGTTTAGAAGTACATAAGTGAAAGAAAGTGAAAACTAAAATATGTCTTGAGATGAATCTGCTTACAAATATAGGGCAATAATGGAGGTAGCCTGACAGGACTCTTAGCAATACCCATGTTTCATGACAATGTCTACACCACGATGACATTATGTAAGAAGAGCCCTCAGTAGCTTGTCTTTGACTCTTTTTAATGACACAGAAAAATCTTCTCATTCTATAGGTGAATACTTGGATGGCATATTTGAAAGAAGTCCCCAGCTTCTGTGCTCTGAAATCTATCACTATTCCTAGGATTGTACCCACAATTACTGAGCATAGCAGGGCTAGTAAGGCAGTCACCTACTTGAGACAGAACACTTTGGCTCCAGGACTCCCCAAGAGGCCTTGTTAACTCTCCTTACACTGTATACTCTCAGATGCTTCCTTCCATTCTTCCACCACTCTCCTTCACTGCAGGGCAGACCTGCATTGTGGTCTGACAGCTCACTCAGCCTTTCTGTCTTCTGCCCCATTTTCTCTCACAGCAGCATCTGTTCTCATAAAACCCTTGAACATTTAACCCCATCTTGGCATCTGCTTCTCAGAGGACCTGGTCTAACACACACCAATAATATAAAGTATCAAATGTTTTTGAAACTGTGACCTGCTTAAGCCATGTGCTATTTGTTGAAGATGGCAACATACATTTATAAAATTGTCTCTCTTGATGTTTAAAACAGTGATTACTAGTTAGGCCTTACTAATATGACAGTAGAGTCAGTCCATGTTTGTCCATATCCCTTTTTGCATTGTTCCTCTATGCCGTGCTTTTCAAATTTTGAATGTCCAGAATGTTTAAAGTCATGAACAGTACCATCCAGTGATATCTGACTTCCCTTTCTGTTACTGAATATGTTTACAGTTTCCTTTAGTGAGTATGGTGAAACTGACAGGTGAATGCAAAGATTCTTTACTTTTCTTCTGCTTGACATGCAGTATTTACATTAATTGGTAGTTATCCAATATATAAAATGGGATGGCTGCTGGCTGCTATGGAAGAGATAATATAAATCATAGTAATACTTTTAGTACTAGAATGAAGGGAAAGCCAGGAAGTGTTCATTAGCAGGTATTCTACATACTATGTGGGAGGAACAAAGAAGAATAATATATGGCTAGGTGAAAGCCCCAAATAGAAATTATAGGTAAAAATTATAAGTAAACCTTGTTTCTCTAACAATGGGTAAAACTTGCTCCTCAAATCTTTTTTGGGAATGTTCCACTCCTCTTGAGGAATAAAATGCTACTCCAGTAACTGGGCTAGGAGTATGAATGTGGCTGTATGCAGGTGAGTTAAACTGTATTTGACCTAATTGTCATTTATTTAGTTTTCAATAAGATTGCCAAGAACCAGGGAAATATACTGGTCTCTCTTGTCTTTAGGTCACTTTGGGATCAGAGGAGTCTATTCTTGCTAACATATGAGGAGGGACCACCTCCAAAATCAGAATTTATTCATAAAAAATTGTGTATTTATTCTTACATATTTAAGCTGCAGTCACCTTCAAGTACTCTCCATTTGATGTAATACATCTATTGAGACAATTGTGCCACTGTTTGAAACAGTTTTTTAACTCATCAAATTTTTAAACATATTTTTTATTTTAAAATTGTGGGGTACAGTTAAGGGTTAGATATACAAATATGCACTGTGCAGGTACCCTTGTTGATGAGGTGTGCCCCTCCGTCCCCAGACAGATACTGACTACCGTTAATCCCACCTCCCTTCCCCTCCCTGTCCCCCATAGTTTCTCACCATTTTCAATCCTTTTCTTATAGTATTACGATAGTTGTTCAAGGTCCACTTATGAATGACAACATGTGATACTCAGATCTTTTTTTTTGTGAGAGATCACTCAGTATTATAAACTCTAATTCCATCCAGGTTGCTGTGAAATTCATGATTTTGTTTTTTTTATGGCTGCATAATATTCCATTGTGTCTATGTACCACATTTTTAAAATCCAGTCCTCTTTTGATGGACAGCATGGTTGGTTCCATGATCTTATTATTGTGAACAATGCTGCGATAAACATAACGTGTGCAGGTATCTTTTTCATAGAGTGATTTGAGTTCTTCAGGGTACATACCCAGTAGGGGGATTGAAGGGTCATATGGAAGGTCGATTTTTAGAGTTTTTAGGAATCACCACACTGATTTTCATGGAGGCTGCACTAGTTTACACTCCCACTAACAGTGTAGAAGTGTTCCCTTTTCACCACATCCTATCCAGCATCTGTTATTTTTTGAGTTATTGATAATGGCTATTCTGAATGGAGTTAGGTGGTATCTCAGTATAGTTTTAATTTGCATCTCCTTGATGACTAGTGAGGTTGATCATTTCTTCATGTATCTGTTGGCCGCTCATATGTCTTCTTTTGAGAAGTGTCTGTTCATATCTTTTGCACACTTTGTAATGTTTGTTTTTTTCTTTTCAGCACGTTTGAGATCTTGTAGACCCTAGATATTAGACCTTTGTCATGCATGGAGTTGGCAAATACTTTTTCCCACTCTGTGGGCTGTCTCCCTGCTCTCCTGATGGTTTCTTTGGCTTTGCAGAAGGTTATCAGTTTAATGAGGTCCCACTTGTCTATCTTATTTCTTATGGCCAGTGCGTTTCGGGTTTTGCTCAGGAATTGGATGCCAGTTCCAACTTCCATAAAGGTGTGTCCTGCATTTTCTAAAGTTCTTATGGTTTGAGGTTTTACATTTACGTCTCTGATCCATTTAGAGTTAATTTCTGTGCATGGGGATTGATAGGGGTCTTGTTTGAATCTTTTGCATGTGGTCAGCCAGTTTACCCAGCACCATTTACTGAATAGGTTTTCCTCTCCCCAGTGGTGGGTAGTGGAGGCTATGTCAAAGATGAGTTGGTTGAGAAATTGAGGTTTTGCTTCTGGAATCTCAATTCTCTTCCATCGGTCTATATGCCTGTTCTTGTACCAATACCAGGCTGTTTTGATTATTGTAGTTTTATAATAGAGTTTAAAGTCTGATAGTGTGATAACTCCTGTTTTTTTTTTTTTTTTCTTTTTGCTGAGGATTGTTTTGGCGATTCATGAACATTTATGTTTCCACATGAAATCCTATGTTGTCATTTCCAGTTCTGAGAAGAATTCTGCTGGTAATTTAATGGATTTTGCATTAAATCTGTAGATTGTCTTGGGTAGGATGGACATCTTAACAAGGTTGATTCTTTCAATCCATGAGCATAAAGTATTTTTCCATTTGTTTGTGTCAACTTTGATGTCTTTGAACAGTGTTTTGTAGTTTTTGTCGTAAAGGTCTTTCATGTCTCTGGTTAGGAAGATGCCAAGGTATTTCTTTTTTTCTGGCTATTGTGAATTGGATTGTGCTTTTTATTTGGGTTTCTTTTTGTTTATTGTTGTTGTATAGAAATGCAACTGTCTTTTGCACTTTGATTTTATACCTTGAGAGTTTACCAAAGTCCTTTATCAATGCAAGGAGGTTTTTGACAGATTCTCTTTTGTTTTTAAGGTATAGAATCTTTTTGTCTACAAAGAGGGACAACTTGACTTCCACTCTTTTCCTTTTTGGATACCCCTGATCTCCTTCCCTTGTCTGATTGCTCTAACTAGGACTTCCAAAACTATGTTGAACAGGAGGGGTGAAAGTGATCACCCTTGTCTTGCTCAGGTTTTCAGGGAAAATGGTTCCAATTTCTGTTTGTTTAGCAGTATGCTGTCTGTGGGTTTCTCATAGATGGCTCTTACTATTTTGAGGTATGTTCCATCTATGCCTAGATGTTGGAGGGTTTTTATGAAGAAGGGGTGCTGAATTTTGTCAAAAGCTTTTTCCATGTCTAATGATATAATCATGTGGTTTTTGTTTTTACATCTGTTGATGTATTTAATTACATTTATGGTCTTATGAATGTTGAACCAGCCCTGCATCCCAGAGATGACACTTACTTGATCGTGGTGGATGATTTTTGAGATGTGTTGTTGAATCCAATTTGTATGAATCTTGTTGAGAATTTTAGCATCTATATTCATCAAGGATATTGGCCTGTAGTCCTCTTTCTTTGTTGAATCTTTACCTGGTTTGGGTATAAGTTTGATGTTAGCTTTGTAAAATGATTTGGGGAGAGTTCCATCTTTCTCGGTTACCTTGAATACTTTAGTAGGATTGGTATCAGTTCTTCCTTGCATGTTTTGTAGATCTGCTGGAAAGTCATCTGGTCCAGTGCTTTTTTTGTAGGTCGTTTTCTTATGAAATAGTCAGTTTCCTGGATTGCTATTCATCTATTTAGGGTCTTAATTTCTTCTTGTTTCAACTTGAGGAGTTTGTGTGATGTCAGAAAGTCCTCCATTTCATTTAGCTTTTCAAGTTTGTTTCCATATAACTGTACATAGTTGTCTCTGATAATCTTTCATATTTCTTCTGAGTCAGTTGTGACTTGATCTTTTGCATTTCCGATTGTGTTTATTTGGGCTTTCTCCCTCTTTTTCTGGTCAGTCTAGTTAGGGGACCATCAATCTTGTTTATCCTTTCAAAGAACCAGCTTTTTTTTCCCTTGATTTTTTTGTATTATCTTTGTCTCTTATGTCCCGGATTTGGGCTTTTATTTTGGTGATCTGGATTCTTCTGCTGAAGTTAGGGTTTTGGTGGTCTTGCTTTTCCAGCTCCCTTAGGTGATTTGTTAGGCTGTTAACTTGTGATTTTTTTCATTTTCATCATGTGTGTTTGTAGAGATATGAATTCCCCTGTTAGTACTGTTTTCGTGACATCCCAGAGGTTTTGGTAAGATGTTTCTTCATTTTTATTTGTTTCCAGGTATCTTTTAATTTCTGTTTTGATTTCCTTGTTGACCCAGGAGTTGCTTAGTATCGTGCTATTTTGTGTCCATGTCTTTGTGGGTTTTGGGGGAACTTTGTTGGTGTTAATATTTATTTTATTCCACTGTGGTCTGAGAAGATGCATGGCAGAATTTCAATCTTATGAAATTTGTTTATGCTTGATTTATGGCAAAGAATGTAGTCTATCTTAGAGGATGTTCCATGTAGTGATGAGTAGAACGTATATTCCATGGTCTTTGGATGCAGTGTTCTGAGATATCAATTAAGTCCATTTGGTCAAGTGTCATATTGATGGTCCAGATATCCTTGTTGATTTTTTTGTCTTGATGATCTGTCTAGGGTTGCAAGTAGGGTATTAAAGTCCCCAGCTATGTTAGTGTTAGAATCAAGTTTACCTAGAAGCTGCTGGAAATTTGGTGCTCCTGTGTTGGGTGCATATATGTTTAGGATGGATATTTCTTGTTGATGGATTGAACCTTTTATCATTATGTAATGACCTTCTATATCTTTTAAAATTTTTGATAGCTTAAAGGGTATTTTGTCTGATATTAAGACTGCAACTCCTACTTTCCTTTGTGTTCCATTTGCCTGAAATTTTGTGTCCCATCCTCTTACTTTGAGCCTGTGAGTGTCCTTTTGGTGAGATGAGTCTCTTAGAGAAAATATACTGTTGCCTCATAAAATTGTATCCATTTTGCCATTTTATGTCTTTTTAGTGGCGCATTTACACCATTCACATTCAGCCTAATTATTAAAATGCGAGAGATTATCCCTGTCATGATCTTCTTATAGAGTTTATTGTTACTGTTTGTTGTCTCTCTTTTGATTTTTGGGTTGATTCTTGTGTTTGCAATCTTTTCCTGCATTCTTGTGAAGGGAGTTGTCATTCTTTGTTCCTTTCTTCTGTGTTTAATACTTTCTTAAGTGTTTCTTGTAGAGCTGGTCTGGAGGCAGCTTAAGCTCTTAGGGATTTAATGTCTGGGAAAGATTATAATTCTCCATTGATGAAGCCTAACTTAGCTGTATAGGTAATTCTTGGTTGAAATTGTCTATCTTTGAGAAATTTGAAGATTGGACTCTAAGCTCGCCTAGCCTGAAGTGTTTCTGTAGATAAATCTGCTGCTATTCTAATTGGTCTTACCTGGTAGGTAGTCTGACCTTTTCTTCTTATTGCCTTTAGGATCTTTTCTTTTATACCTACTTTGTGTTGGTAATTTGCGATGTGTCTAGGAGTTGGTTTTCTCATTTGTTGTCTTATAAGGGTTCTCTGAATCTCTTGTGTTTGAATGGTTACGTTTTTCTTGGATAATTTCATGGAATGCTTTTCCAGGGTGGTCTCTGTCTCTCTTTCTCCCTCAAAAAGTCCAATTACTCTTAGTTTTGGGCCCTTCTTGAAATAATTGCTTTTTTCCCTTGAAGGTTTTGTTCTGTTTTTTAAAACTTCTTTTCTATGTTTTTGATAGTTTGGGTTATTTTCATTTTTTTGTCCTCAAGTTTTAAAGATTCTTTTTTTGCTTGGCTAATTCTGCTTTCCATGTTTATCAGTTTGTTTTATTTCATTCACTGTATTCTTTACTGCTGTTATCTCAGTTATCAACTCCTTCACTTTCCTTTTGGGTCTCTCCTCAATTCTTTTTATTCTTTCTATTAATGTCTTGATATCTGGGTTTGTTTTTCCATTCTAAGGGGGTTCTTCATTGTTTGCATTCTGAAGTCTGTATTCTCAGTTTCTGGTCTCCCGGGGGTCTATGTGAGACCCATATTCTTCTTTTTTGTTTTTCTTCATTTGTGTAGATTTTCATCCCCCCCCCCTTTTTAACCTCTTCTTTAATTCCATTTTTGAGGGATGGGGGTAGCTTTTACTTCTGTTTGCTCAGTCTCCTATTCTTCCTTATGCTGATCCTCTGGCTTTGTTCAATTATGAAGCTGTACTGTGGGTTAGGGCTGTACTTTTTGCACTTTTGAGATTTAATTGAGGGGGAAGCTGTGATTCAGAATCTATCTGCAGATTCCAGTTTCTACTGAAAGGTATGTAGGACTCCTGGAACCCACTTCCCATGGCCTTGCAATCTGTCCATGCAGCGGGGGTACTTGTTTGCTTCCTGAAAGCAAAATGAAGTAAGGAAAAGAATGGAAAAAAAGGAAGACGGGGTGAGAGAAAGGTGGAGAGAGAGAGAAAAGTAAGAGAGGGAAAAAAGACAGACGTAAAACCAACTAAAAAGTGAAAAAGAAAAATAAAAATAAAATATACAAACACACAAACCCAAAAAACCCAAACACCCCTTTGATGCACTCTCCTCAAAATACCATAACTAACAGGAAGCTTAAAAAAAAGAAAAAAAAAGAAACAAAGCAAAATAAACAAAAACGAAAAAAAGAAAGAAGAAAAAAAAAACAAAAAACAAAATGAAAAAAACAAAGACAAAAAACAGAAAGAAAAAAAAACCCCACTCTGAGGTGGTTCCTGTTTAAATACCCAAATTTTCCCTTTTAACTTTTGATCTCCAGTTCCTCCCCTCAGCCCCCGACAGGGGGTGTGGGTCAGATGCCCCAGGCCTACTGTGGGAGGAGGGTAAATCAGATCTGGACTCACCTGGCTTGCTGCCTGTCAGGTCTCCCACTCAGATCTGACATGTCTGTGTATGATCCAGTGTGGGAGAGGGACATCTGTCTCTCCATGTTTGATGAGATTACCTCTAGGTTCCAAGTTGGTGACTGGGTTGAGTTGAGTGGAGCAGTGCAGGCCTCTGCCTGGTCCTGGAGTAAAGAAAATGGCTCCAGTTGGCATTTCCTCACTGGTGATGAAGCTTCTCTCTCCAGCTCTCCCAGATCTTCTCTCTCCACCAATCAGATCCAGGGGTTCCAGCTGCTTTGCTGTCACAGGTGATGTTGTGGGCCAGGTGCCAGGTGAGAATCAGCTGAATTCAGCAGACTTTTCTCAGGAGAGTCCTGAGAACAGTGGAGGTTCCTGTGCACTGGTGGATCCAATCTCAGGGTGGTGGGGGATTGCAGTCGCCTCTGGAGGAGAACCCTGGGTACATGAACGTGAGTCTCCTCTCAGACAGACTTTCACTCACCCACTGGTACACACCTACTCATGCAGGCTTTATGGACACTCACTTTTGCAGAGACTTTCACAGTCCAATATGCCCCATTACCATCTTGTTGGAAGTCACGACTGCTTCTAGGATTCTGCAAATGTCAGTGGTATTGGGGACTCCTTTTGCTTGAGTCACTACAGAGTTGAATGGAAAGAGATGACTAGATATAGTGTACACAGAGGGTCAATAATCTTAATTTTCCAACTAATTAACTCTCAATTTTGATGCCTTTCTGTGCTTCTGCCATTTATTTTTTCACATCAGCAAAACATTTCCCTTTGAGGATTTTTTTTTTCATCAGAAAAACAAACAAAAAAAATCACTTAGAGCAAGATTGAGTAAATAGGAGGGTGGGACACAGGGAATATGCTCTTTTTGGTTAAAAACTGTTGAACACTAAGGGTAGTATGGGCAGATGCACTTGTAAATCATCCATCATGAAATGGGCAAACACATTGAAAGAATCTCCAAAACAACAACAACAACAACAACAAAAAACACTGAAGCCTAACACAGCCTCTCACAAAAATCCTTGCTGGTACACTGATGCCTATGCATTCCTAGAACACTTACCTAATGAGGGAAATCTGTACTAAAAGGAGTCAGTCCTTCAAAAGATAATTCTGGTATTTTTGGGGTCCTACCACATTTATCCTAGCATTGTAAAATAGAGGACTTTACATCTCCTCTTATATAAACACTCTTTCTGCAAGAGACTCTAAGCTCATCCAGTTTGAAGGAGACAACACCTCTTGGAAGTGTAGCTTTATACAAAGTATTTTTATTAAAAGATACTTGATCCTATTTAAGTGAAGACATGTAAAATGCGTAGAGTGGGTATAATAATTTTGATTAGTGGACTCTAATGCAGATATCATCACATTTCCATAGCACAGTTTACATTTAGCAGGATAGGTGGCCTTAGATCAGTAACAACAGACCATAAGCAATCCTGGCATTTCCTAGGAAGCCTATAATTGGAAACCATAAATTGGGGAGACATCCATTTTCTTAAAATTGACTACTTTGTTCTATTCAGAGAAAATGAAAGTATAGAATAGGCTAGAACAAATGGTCATTGTCTTGAGTGTATTCTACTGAGAAACTAGAGTAGTGCTCTTGGAAATACTTCCAGGATTTGGGAATAAGAAAGTTTACAAGTAAAGCAAAATACACAAAAATCACAAAATCCCTTCCCATCTTCCATAGATTAATGACTCATCAATATTAAAAAGACACAAAATCTTAAATATTAAAATATTTGATAAGGACATTGGAGTAGGCATTTTCCCTTTTGTGACTGATTAGAATTTAAACTCACTTTCAATTTTGGAGTACTATCCCAATGTGTCTAAGTGGGAAGTAAGACCTACATCTTCACCATAAAACTGAAGGAGGACAAATTCTTTTTTTTTTCTCTACTCTCAAGAATTAGGATGTAATCACCTGATTTTGGTTTTGCTAGACCCATGCTCCATTCTAAGCTTAAACTCTGGAGGGAGTGATGCAAAGAGGAAGCGATAGATTTTATTTGCAAGATAAAATGCTGTGAGCATCCTGTGAGATGTGCATAAGCAATAGGATTGGCATATAATCTTGGTTTTAAGTATTCACTGACAGTTGTGTTCAGCAGTATAGATGGCCATGGTACCAGAAACAGCATTCTCATCAGACTAGTCCTTTAGCTTGAACTTGGTTGTGGTTGTTATTTCTTAGAATTTGGTTCCTATGTATTTTATCAAGCTTATTTCTCCCGATTTCAATCCATGAATCACCAAACAAGGAATTTATTTTATGTTATCTAGAAGTTTTGCTGTTTTTCATGGTTAGGAGCCCTGAACGATATGCCACTTTGTTTAAAAAATATATAGATGATTTTAAATGATCCTATCAGATAATATTTCTCATCTGTCACTTTGTGAGAATTATAGCCCCTGAATCTTGCAAGTAACCCTCAAGGGAACATTTTAAACAAAATTTTAAATAATACATAATACTTTCTATGACATCCTTGGTAGAGGCAATCTGGCTTTCATTCCAATGCTTTAGTGACAGAAAGCTCACAACTTCTCAAGGTTGATGACTCAATTTTAACAACTGTAATTTTTAGAGTTATTTCTTTCAACTAGCTTTCTTTAACTGTAAGACTATGATGACTCATTTGGCAGCCTGGTCTAAGTTTAGCTCATATTGAGATTGCTGTAAAGTATGTATTTCTGTTTTTAAAGCATGAAGTCATAGATTTAGTTTCATTGAAGTTTATAAAATTAAAAATGTTTTGAAAAAATGAATATGGCACAAAATATGGGCTCTAGAGGACCCTTTTTGTAATATTTCTAGCTCAAATTTGGGCCTGGCTCCCTAAATCCAATACAAGTTTGCATCTTGTTAGCTCATCCCCATTGGAAAATGCCTCCAATATCAAGTTGTCTTCCCCAAACTGCCTGATTTAGAATCAGATTTGGTCTCAATAATAAGTGGGAAAAAATTTAGATCAATTTGGGTGTTTGGCTCAAATGTCCTTTGACAAAGAGAAGGAATTGTGTTTGTGTAATGAACCTTCTGACAATGTTTTCTTTAAAAAGTGAAATAAAATGTAGCTAATTCAAAAACTTTCAGAGTGAGTGATAGTGCACATTTGGCCTAAAACGTGTGGCTAATTGCTATGTATTAGCAATGTGTTTTCCTCCTTTACAACAGCTATAATAAATCAACTATTGGAATTCCCCCATTAACTATCTCATGGATCAGAGCAGAATACATATCTTCATTGATCAAAACTACATAGGTGAAGAATAAAGTTGCACTTGCTTATATGTTTCTGAATTTATATTAAGAGTAAAGACCCTTGAAAATATTTGATGAAAAATAATATCTAATTTAAACAATCCCTCAAATCTCTAGAGGCTTTATAATTTTGTGTTTAGTGGAATCTGTTGTATTAATGGAGAAATTCAGTGAAATCAAATTTGTCATCAAATAATACACTAATTTGATTTTTTAATCCATGTATTTTATATTCTCTTGAAAACAGTGTGACTTTTAGCTAGGTGGCTTATAACTGAAGACAGTCCCCAATATTAATATTTTCAGAACTTATATTACTAATATGTGAGTAGGTTAGCTCTCTGGAAGAATATATCATTGAAAATTAATTTGGGAAATTCTTTAGTGAATTCCCCATTAAATTTCACCCTATTCTCTCCCCATGCTTAAGTCCCCTTGAGAAATTTGGGAGGCAGAGGCACAGAGACAAAGATGAAGTTTCATTATTATCAGTTCTATTGCTATAGTCTGGGCACTATAAGCATCTACCCACCCACCTGCAAAAATGAGTTTGTAAGGTGTACAGAATTCAAAGTTAAAAAACTCCCAACATTTTTGAAACACCATACTGTCCCAAAGACCACTACTTTGTCTAGCATATCCTTTCTATTATGCCTTCCTAGATACTTCTATTTCCTCCTCAACTAATGTTTCAATCATATTTGCCTCTGGGAAGTCTTCCCTGATCTCAGTGGTTAGGTATTTTATGTGCTTTTCTGGAAAAATGTACTTCTTGCCTTAGTACTGCTCATTACTATTGCATGATAATTTATATGTGGTTATCTGATTAATTTTTGTCTTATGTCCTGCAAATCGTTAGCAACTTGAGGGACAGAACTATATCTGGTTTTGCCACTATTGTTTTCCCAGCACCTTGCATCATGACTAGCAATCAGTAAACACTTGAAATAGTGGTCATAGATAAAACCTCCACACTCCTTTTTCAGAAAATGACCTCTCATAAACCTTCACCATTTTCCTGTTTCTCTACCATTAAAAGAAAAAAAAAAGTCCTCCCTCTTGACAAGGGAAATCCCTTCCCTGTGCTTTAGATCCCATCCCCTCCAGATTCCTCTAGTAACTCATTCCAACTGTCCCCAGTTTTGTTAGTATCTTCAACCTTTGCCTACATCTGAACAAAAGGAACAGGTTTCTAATTTACAAATCAAAACACAAAAAGGAGCACACAATAATTCATTCTATTATTTTATTTATTGGACATAAATTGTACAACATCTATGCTTTTTGTAATCACCAATCATCGGTCATATTTTAGGCTACATAGTTGAAGAACATATATGTAAATTTTATACAAAATCTGAAAGTCTAGCTACCATCCTATGTCTCTTTTTTACTTCAGAGTCAAGTTTCTAGTTTCTTTTTAAAAAAATTTTTTTAATTTTAAAATCATGGGGTACAATTCAGAGTAGGTATACAAATATTCAATGTGCAGATACCCTTGTTGATGAGATGTGCCTCCCTACCTCAGGTAGATTCCCACTACTGCCAATCCCACCTTCCTGCTCGCCCACCCCCACAGTTTCCCTCTACTCCTTTTCTTATAGTATTATGATGGTTGCTAAAGGTTGACTTCTGGGTGAGGACATGTGCTACTCAGTTCTTTGTTTCTTTGAAAGATCACTCAGTATTATAGAATCTACATCCATCCAGGTTGCTGCGAAGTTCATGATTTTGTTCTTTATGGCTATGTAATATTCCATTGTGTATATGTACCACATTTTTTGTCCAGTCCTCTTTTGATGGGTACCGCGGTTGGTTCCATGTTCTTGCTATTGTGAACAATGCTGTGATAAACATACACGTGCAGGTGGTATCTTTTTTACAGAGTGATTTGAGTTCTTCCAGGTATATTCCCAGTAGGGGGATTGCCGGGTCATATGGAAGGTCAATTTTTAGAACTTTTAGTAATCACCACACTGATTTCCACAGAGGTTGTACTTGTTTACTCTCCCACCAACAGTGTAGAAGTGTTCTCTTTTTGCCACATACTCTCCAGCATCTGTTGTTTTTTGAGTTATTGATGATAGACATCCTGACTGGAATTAGTGTAGTTTTAATTTGTATTTTTTTGTTATTGGTCTATTTAGGGTCTCGATTTCTTCTTGTTTCAACCTGGGGAAGTTGTATGATGTCAGAAAGTCCTCCATTTCCTTTAGGGTTTCCAGTTTGTTTCCATACAAATGTACATAGTAGTCTTTGATAATCTTTTGTATTTTTTCAGGGTCAGTTGTGACTTCATCTTTTGTGTTTCTGATTGAGTTTATTTGGGCTTTTTCTCTCTTTTTCTTGGTCAGTCTAGCTAGGGGACTATCAATCATGTTTATCCTTTCAAAGAACCAGCTTTTTGTTTCCCTGATTTTTTGTATTATCTTTTTTGTCTTCTATGTCCCAAATTTGGGCTTTTATTTTGGTGATCTGGATTCTTCTGCTGAAGTTAGGGTTTTGATGGTCTTGCTTTTCCAGCTTCCTTAGGTGAATTGTTAGGCTTTTAACTTGTGATTTTTTCCATTTTCTTCATGTGCGTTTGTAGAGATATGAATTCCCCTCTTACTACTGATTTCATGGCATCCCAGAGATTTTGGTAAGATGTTTCTTCATTTTTATTTGTTTCCAGGTATCTTTTAATCTCTGTTTTGATTTCTTTGTTGATGCAGAAGTTGCTTAGCATCATGCTGTTTTGTGTCCATGTCTTTGTGGGTTTTGGGGGAACTTTGTTGGTGTTGATTTATTTTTATTCCACTGTGGTCTGAGAAGGTGCATGGCATAATTTCAATCTTATGAAATTTGTTTATGCTTGATTTATGGCCGAGGATGAGGTCAATCTTAGAGTACATTCCATGTGGTGATGAGTAGAATGTATATTCTGTGGTCATTGGGTGGAGTGTTCTGAGATATCAATTAAGCCCATGTAGTCAAGAATCACATTGAGATTCCAGATCCCCTTGCTGATTTTTTGTCATGATGATCAGTCTAGGGTTGTGAGTGGGGTAATAAAGTCCCCAGCTATGATAGTGTTAGAGTCAATATCTTTTTTAGTTTGCCTAGTAGCCGCTTTATGAAAGTTGGTGTTCCTATGTTGGGTGCATGTATGTTTAAGATGGAAATTTCTTATTGATGGATTGAATCTTTTATCATTCTGTAGTGACCCTCTGTAACTTTTTAAATTTTTGATAGTTTAAAGGGTATTTTTTCTGATATTAAAATCACAACTCCTGCTTTCTTTTGTGTTGTGTTCACCTAGAATTTTGCTTCCCCTCCTCTTACTTTGAGTCTGTGAGTGTCCTTTCTGGTAAGATGAGTCTCTTTGAGACAAAGTATTGTTGCCTCATGATATTTTATCCATTTTACCATTCTACGTCTTTTCATTGATGCGTTTAATTCATTTACATTTAGGCTAATTATTGAAATATGAGAGTTTATCCCTGTCATGAGGTCCTTATAGAGTTGTTATTGTTCCTGTTTGCTTGATGTCTTTCTTTCATTTTGGGGTTGATTCATATGTGTTCATGAGTCATCTTTTTCCTACACTCTTGTGAGGAATGTTGTCATTCTTTTTTCCCTTTCTTCTGTGTTTAATACTTCCTTAAGTGATTCTTGTAGAGCTGGTCTAGAGGCAGCATAGGTTCTTAGGGATTGAATGTTTGGGAAAGATTTTAATTCTCCCTCCCTGATGAAGCCTAACTTAGCAGGGTAGGTTATTCTTGGTTGAAATAGTTTATCTTTGAGAACTTTGAAGAATGGACTGCAAGCTCTCCTAATCTGAAGTGTTAGTGTAGATAAATCTGCTGCTATTTTAATTGGTCTTCCCTGTTAGGTAGTCTGATCATTTTCTCTTGCTGCCTTTAGGATTTTTTCTTTTATATCTACTTTGTTTAGGTGAATTATACGTGTCTAGGAGTTGGTCTTCTCATTTGTTGTCTTGCAGGGGTTATCTGAATCTCTTGTGTTTGAATGGTCATATCACTGATGAGATGAAGGAAGTTTTCTTGAATAATTTCATGGAATGTTTGCTCCATGGTGGTCTCTCTCTTTCTGTCTCAGGAAATTCAATTACTCTTAGGTTCGGTCTCTTGAAATAATTGCCCATCTCTTGAAGATTTTGCTCTGTCTTTTTAAGCTTCTTTTCTATGTTTTTTTATAGTTTGGGTTAATTTTATACTTTGGTCCTCAAGCTCTGAGATTCTTTCTTCTGCTTGGCTAATTCTGCTTTCCATGCTTATCAGTTTGTTATTTATTTCATTCACAGTATTCTTTACTGCTGTTATCTCCATTATCAACACCTTCGTATTTTCCTTTTGTCTCTCCTCAATTCTATTTATTCTCTCTGTTAATGTCTTGATATCTGGGGGCTCTTCATTGTTTGCATTCTGTAGTCTGTTTTCTCAGTGTCTGGCCTCGCAGGAGTCTATGTGAGACCCATATTCTTCTTTTGTTTTTTCTTCATTTGTGTAGATTTCCTTCTCCCCCCTCCACTTTTTTTTTCAACCTCTTCTTTGATTCTGTTGTTCAGGGATGATGGGGTTGCTTTTACTTCTATTTGCTCAGTCTCCTATTCTTCCTTATGTGGATCTTCTGGTTTTGTTCAATTCTGAAGCTGGACTGTGGGTTGGGGGCTGTACTTTTTGCAGTTTTGAGATTTAATTGATGGAGAAGCTGTGATTCAAAATATATCTGTAGATACCAGTATCCACCAACAGGTGTATGGGTACCCTGGAACTCACTTCCCACTGCCTTACAATCTGTTTATGCAGTAGGGATATAGGTTTGCTCCTTGGAAGCAAAATGAGGTAAGAAAAAGGAAAATAATGAAAAAAGGAAGGAGGGGGCAAGAGGAAGGTGGAGAGAGAGAAAAGTAAGAGAGAAAATAAACAGATGTACCAACTAACAAGTGAAAAGAGACACAAAGACAGAAAAGAGTAAAAAAGACTAAAACATACAGATCATCATACAAACACACAATCCAAAAAAAAAAAAAAAACACAAAAAGCCCTCCCTATTAATGTACTCTTCCCATACACAAACAGAAATTCTAAAGAAAAGAAAAAAAATCAGTAAAATAACAGAAACAAAGCAGGTATGAAAACTATCAAAAACAGAAAGAAAGGGAAAAAAACTAAAACAAACAAAAATGAGCAAAACAAACAGACAAAAAATAAAAATAAAAAAATAAAAACAAGGACCAAACTCACTCTGAGGTCATTCCTGTAAGTCCAACATCCTTTCAACTCTGATCTCTAGCTCTCAGTGTAGGCTAATAGGGTTGCTCTCAGCACAGGCTGATGTGCTCACAGCTTGGGTCAGGTGGCCCAGACCTACTGTGGGAGGAGGGTGGATCAGATCTGGATTCACCTGACTTGCTGCTTGTCAAGCGTGCCACTCAGATCTAACCTGTGTCTAATCCAGCTTGGGGGAGGGACTTCTGTCTCTCCCAGTTTGATGAGATTACCTTAGGTCCCAAGTTGAAGGCTGGGCAGAGATGGGTGGAGATGGGTGGGGCAATGCAGGTCTCTGCCTGGTCCTGGGACAGAGAAAATGACTGCAGTTGGTGTCTCCTCACAGGGTATGGGGCTCCTCTCTGACTCTCTCTGATCCTCTCTCTCCACTGCTTAGACTAGGGATCCAGCAGATCCACTATAACAGGTGATGGTGTGAGTCAGGTGCCAGGCAATGAGAATCAGCTGGATTTGGCAGACTTTTCTCAGGAGAGATCTGGCACACCCCTTCTCCAATCTCAGGGGGCTTGCAGTCACCCACAGAGGGGGGTCCCTGGGTGTATGAACCCAAATCTTCCCTCAGACGAGCTTTCACTCTTCCACCAGCAAATGCCTACTCACACAAAGAGTCTTTATGGACACTTGCTTTTGCAGAGACTCTAACAGTCTGACCCATCCAGTCGCCATCTTAAGCTCCGCCCCTCTAGTATCTTTAAAACATTATCTTCTCTTGTGTTTTCTATTCCCTTCCTATTCATCCCTCCACATACTGCAGTCCAAGTTCTTCCCACACTGCTCTCTATCAAATAGCTAACCAATAAGTGATTAATTCTCAGTTTTTTACTAATTTGACATTCTTGCAGCATTTAGATTTACTGACCACTCCCTGCTGGATCCTCTTTCTTTTGTCGGTTGAATGTCACTTGTCTTTCTTGGTTCTTCTCCTACTTCATGAAAGATTTTTCTAGCTTTCATAAATGAACTCTTTCTTCACTGTTCATATTTAATGTTAGCATTGCTTGTGGTTCCATTTTTAGTGCTCCTCAGGCATTTCCTAGGTGATCTTATTTAATCTACTGGCTCAAGCTATCATGTGTAAATCTCAACATATCCTGATAAACTCTATTTTCATTTTTAAATATTTATGTTCAATAATTTTACCAGTTTTCTTCTTTATCCAGATAGCCCAAAGATCATTTCTAGAACAAATTCATTATCATGTACTTTCCAGTGCATTTTGTTCTCTTTTCTTGTTTTCAAAAATACCCTCCACTTAGTTGCTTGAGTGAGAGTCATTGGTTTTCACCTTTGATTTCTGACCATGTCTTTCCCTCACTTTCTATCAATTCTCATTGCTTTTACTAGCTTAAAATTATTTCTTATTTTTTTTAATTTTTAATTTTAAAAATGTGGAGCACAATTCAGGGTTAGGTATAAAATGTTCATTATGCTGGTACCCTTGTTGATGAGTTGTGTTGTCACTCCTCTGGCAGTTTCCCATTACTGCCAATCTCTTTCTTGTAGTATTATGATAGTTGTTCAAGGTCCACTGAAGAGTGAGAACATGTGGTACTCAGTTCTTTGTTTCTGTGATAGATGACTCAGTATTTAGCTTCCATTCTTTTCCCTCTATGTTCACTACTCCAACTTCCTTTTAGGATTTATCTTCTTTTACCCAGATTGTTATTATAGTCTCTTAAGTGGTCTTCCTTATAAATCCTGTTTTGACAATTCCTGCCAGCATGATTTTTATAATATGCAAATGTGGCCATGCTATTCTTGTGCTAAACATTTTTCGCTGGATCACTAGAACTATTAGGTCAACATCAGCCTATTTTGCATGTTCCATAAAACTCCTTGTGCCTAGATAATTCTTATTTCACATCTATTTTGCAGAACTTACTCAAAGTCTGTATTTTAGCCATATACATTTACTTCAACTTCCCCCAAGGAAGTTGTTTTCTCTCATTTCCAGGATTTAATGCATGATTCTCCTACTTATATTTTCTTCCTTGGTCTTCCCAATGTAGACAAGGATTTTTGTTATTTGATAATAGAATATCATAATTATCTTTATTAAACATTTACCCAGTCTAGAAGATAAAATTAACTTAAAATTCTTAAGCTATACATACCCTTTTTAAACCGTTACTCTTACACACACACACACACACACACACACACACACACACACACACACACACTAAAAGGGAATTGATCATCTTATTTTATTTTCTAGTGGGAACTCAGGTTAAAAGATCTCACATGACGATGACACTTTCTTTTATTTCCTATACTTTTCATTTAGTTTAACTATCTTAAAGTAACTCATAGCTTTTTTTTTTTCCCTGCTGAGGGTAGAGGCCACATGTTTTTCCTTTTGCCTCTATACTCATAGGATTAAATGTGAATTGTCCCAGAGCTTTTATCTTGGAATAACCATGGCCAACTCTTATTTCTGCTTCCTTTTTCCTGTGGCTCCAGCAAGAAAGAAGCTATTTTTTGAATATTAAAACAAACAAGCAACACCCCCCCAAAAAAACCAGCCACCTCTGTCTTCTCACATTAATAATCAGGTGTTTGACTCAATTTTTTTAAAAAAATTGTCAATAACTTGAAAGGGAGATCTTGAGATTTTTGATATGTGCTTATGGGAAGAAAAAGCTCTTTCCATATTTGCTAATATCATTTTAGCTCGATCTACCATTTTCTTTCATGAAAATAACACTGCAACAGTCTCCTAACAAGTTTTTCTATTCTTATTCTTGCTCCTTGCCCAATCATTTCTTTCTTTTTTTACATGTAGTAAGTACTTTATTTTTTTTTCTTTTAAAGATGTGGGGTACAATTCAGGTTTAGGTATACAATTGTTCATTATGCAGGTACCGTTGTTGATGAGGTGTACCCCTCCCTTTCTTGGCAGTTTCCCTCAACTGCCAACTGTCAATCCCACTCCCCTCTCCTGGCAGTTTCCCACTACTGCCCATCCCTTTCTTATAGTTTATAATAATTGTTCAAGTTCCACTTATGAGTGAGAACATATGGTACTCTGTTCTTTGTTTCTGTGATAGATCACTGAATATAATAGTCTCTAAGTCTATCCAAGTTGCTACAAAGTCCATATGTTAGTCCTTTATGGCTGTATAATATTCTGTTGTGTATATGTACCACATTTTTTTAATCCAGTCCAGCTTCAAGGGGCAGCATGGTTGGTTACATGTTTTTGCTATTGTAAATAGAGCCGCAGTAAACTTGTGGGTGCAGGTATCTTTTTTGTAGAATAATTTGAGTTCCTCTGGGTATTTTCCCAATAGGGGGATTGTTAAGTCATATGGAAGGTCAATTTCTAGTTCTTTCAGAAATCATCACACTGTCTTCCAAAGAGATTGCACTAGTTTACATTCCCACCAGCAGTGTAGAAGCATTCCTTTTTCTCTGCATCCTCGCCAGCATCTGTTATTGTTTGTTTTCTTAATGATGGCCATTCATACTGGGGTTAGGTGGTATCTCACTGTGATTTTGATTTGCATGTCTCTGATGATAAGTGAGGCTGAGCACTTTTTCATGTGTCTGAAGGCTGCCTGTATATCTTCTTTCGAGAAGTGTCTATTCATGTCTTTTGCCTACTTTTTAATGGGGCAATTGGTTTTTTTTCCTTTTGGTGCATTTGAGTTCCTTGTAGATCCTAAATGTTAGGCTTCTGTCAGATATGGTTGACAAATGTTTTTTTCCCATTCTATGGACTGTCTCCCTGCTCTCTTGAAGGTTTCTTTTACTTTACAGAAGCTCATCAGTTTGATGAGGTCCCACTTGTCTATCTTATCTCTTATGGTATGGGCACATAGGGTTTGATCAGAAATTGGTTGCCAATTCCAATTTCCATATGGAACTGCATTTTATAAGATTCTTATAGTTTGAGTTTTTATATTTAGGTCTTGATCTATTTAGAGTTAATTTTTGTGTATGGTGCGCAATCATTTCTTAACCCAGATCTCAGAGTGTTCTTTTAAAAATTTAGATCACATTACATTTATCCTCCCCCTTGAAATGTTTTTTTAATCTTCCCCCTTAAAATGGTTTTCCATTAAACTGAGAATAAAAGATGAACATGTTCACATAGTTTAAGAAGCTTTACTGTCAATTACCTCTTGAAACTCACATTTGTTTCCACCTGCTTACTATTATTGTCCAGCCACATGGGTTTATTTCAGTTCTTTGACTATGACAAGCTCCTTTTCATATGGTCATCTTTTCTGTTTGAATGATCTTCCATCACCCTGCCCTCACTTTTTAAAATTGGGATTTGCCTACCCATCTTTTAGATCTCATTTTCAATGACAATATCTCAGATAAACCTTCTTTGATTTTTTATTTTAAAATGAAAACTTCCTGTCATTCTCACTATTTTTCTTGTTATGGTACCTGATAGAATTGTCTTAATTTACAAGTATAATCTGCCTCCTCCATTTTATTAAGAGGTCCATGGATCTTACAGGCTATACAGAGACTATATCTGTTTTGTTCACCTCTATATTATCCTTCAGACATCTATAGGTTTCGCACATACCTTTGAGGAATATGTAATAAGTGTAATGTTTTGGGAATGAAGAGCTTAATGTGACTTTTTTACAATCTTATTTAATTAATCAGCTGCTATCCCTCACAGCCGATCAAGATGAGAGGCAGAAACTTGGAGAAATGAGTGTTTAATCTGATACCCAAAAAACTCACCCTCTAGCATTACAACTTACTCAGAATTTATACTCCATAGCCTCTCACCCACACTCAAGGCTAAATTAACAGAGGCATGACTTAAGATCTCCTAATCTCTTCACCACTCCCCAAAATTGAATTAACAAGGCCTACAGAAGACAGTTTTGGCATGACCCACTATCTAATCATGCTGATAGTTCCTTAAGGGGGTGGGAGAGGAGATAGACAGGGAACACCTGGGCAGAAAGAGCAGGCCCCCGTAACAAAGTGCGAACAAAACCTCCAGCAGACCTCTTGGGCTGATACACTCGTGTTTGTAAATAAATTCTCTACAAGCCGGGCTCGGTGGCTCAGCCTGTAATCCCGCGCCTTTGGGAGGCTGAGGTGAGTGGATTGCCTGAGCCCGCGGGTTTGAGACCCGCCTGGGCAGCGAGACCTCATCTCTACAATAAATCAAAAAATATCAGCCGGGCGTGGTAGCGCATGCCTGTAATTCCGACTACTCAGAAGGCTGAGGCGGAAGGATCGCCGGAGCCCAGCAGGTCGAGGCTGCGGTGGCGGGGAGTGGCCACTGCACTCCAGTCTGGGCGACTGAGTGAGACTCCAACTAAAAAAAAAAAAAAAAAAAAAAAGGTCCCTACAAGCTTCTCCAGCCACAGCTTAAGTACTCACTGCTGGGATAGAAAAATATTCAATCAACTCGCTGCCAAGTGCTGACCAAACAACGCACCATTAGACTCTGACCTTCTGCTGATTGGTCCTTAGTACTGACCAATCAGCACAGCTGGTGCTGACCATTCGCCTCACAGCCAGTGATAGCCAATGGGTTCAGTCTTAGAATTATATAAGCACTAGGTTTCTATCTTAGGTTGGCAACTTCCTGAGGTCCTTTCCTGCTGTGGGAGTTTTACAGTCCTTTAGTAAATCCTGCTTTCTCCAACTGTCCATGCCCCTCATTCCTCCTGGGCATGAGACAGGAACCCCGACCTGAAGAGCACTGGAGCCAAAGAGCCAGGCACCACGGAGGCTGGCTTGCCAGTCAATGGAGCCTTCTGAACTGGGAGAGCAGCTGGCAGAAGGTGAGACTCCAAAGTTGAGACACTTCTGGAGTCTGCAACGCTCTCAGGGCTTGGCTTGCCAGCCCATTAAAGCCCAACATTCCTGGGACTAGGCTTGCCAGTCTATCGAGCTGACACTCTCTGGGGCTTGGCTGGCTGACCCACTGAGCTGACACTCTCAAAAGGGAATGGGAAGTTACATCAATCAAAGATGCTACCTTGGAATATTTAGATAAACAACTTTAAATCAAACAGGAGGGATATAAGAAAACCCCTTTGCCAGAGCCTTGGCCTGTAACATTTTCACTGCGTTCCTTGGAGGGAATAAGGGTAGAGATTAACCTCACTGACCTTTCAGACGCGATTAAGACCTCATCATGTAACCCTGCAAGTTTTCAGTCCTCTACTCATACCCCCTTGGATGGCTTTGCGCTTTTGGTGCATTTCAGTTCCCTGAGTTCTTTTCCTCCCAGCAGCTAGCATCTACATCTCTTTTCAAAGACTGCCCTCAGGCTGGTAGAGAGGCTCAAAACCTGAATGCCTGAAGATTTATAACCTGCTGAGGAACAAGCTCTTATACAAGGTCTGATGAGTTTTAGGAGGAGATAGAAATATTCCATCCCCCATGTTTCTGGCTAAGACCACAGTCTCCTCTGTCTCCAAAGAGTCCATGTGGAACTGAGTCACACCTTGTGGGACTTCACTTAGTTCCATATCCTTGCTTGGCTTCTATATATCCTTTGCTTATCATAATTCTTCATTTGTCTATTGTTTCTTTCTAATAGATAACTTTCACACGAATATTCAGAGTCAGTTTCTGGGGAACTCTACCTAAGATATCAAATTTCACAGGAGAGGCTTTTAAATGTTTTTATGTCCCCAGTACATATTGTTGACCTAAGTTGTCAGTCAAATCTCAAATTATTTTTTGTTTAAACAGGCACAGGTAAAGAATGTGCTGGAAAAGGCTTAGTGATCTGCCCATCCAATGGCCTTGTTTTATTGATGAGGGACAGAGCAGCAAAAGAGCATATGCTTTGCTCAAGGTCACAGCCTTCGTGAGTGGCAGGGTGGCAACCAGGACTAGAATTCTGATATTCCTGACACTCAGAGTCATGCTTTACATCAAGAAGTTTTCATGCATTTAAACTGGGTGATTTTAAAAGGATAAAAAAACCCCCAAATACTATTAAAATAAAACAAATTGGCCTGCAGATAAAAATAATTCATAGGGGTATTAAACAACATTAAAATATAACCTGAGGATAAACTGAACTGATAGCAGCTTAGTGTCCCTTATTATATTTTATTGTGCAATTTTGCTTAAAGGTTATTTTCTCTACTGAGAAAATATCTGGCATGTATGTAGCAGTAGGATATATGTGTGTGTGTATCACATAGCATTGAGTTAAATACATTTTCATTGTTTATTTTAAAAAAATTATTTATTTGTTATTGAGTTGTGGGGTACAAGTGAGGATTTACTACATAAATAGGCTGCATGTACGTGAAATTTGGGCTTCTGGCTGACCCTCACTCCCCCGGTAGTTGACCAGATACCCGTTGTGTTGTCAGTTGCCCCCCACCCTCCCCCTTTGCCTCCCTTCCAAATACATTTTCTTAAAAATTAAAACTTGAAATGTTTATAAAATTATTATTAAAAGCCAAAATACAGCTGCTTCATAGATTATGATAAGTAATAGCTTCATATATCTTACTAAAGTGGTCTAAATGTATTGTACTTGTGACTTATGAGGTTCCCAGACAAGACAGAATCCTATAATTTTCTGCAGTCACAGTTACTCAAGATGATGGACTCAACTTAGAGTGGAATTGATTTATTAGATTTTATTTATTCAGATAATGAAGCCAACATATAACTCTAAATTCACTGATTAAGGAAAAGTTTCTAATGCCAGAACTAGCACATTTTCATGATTTGGTTTCTGAAACTAATTTTAGCTAAGTTGTAAATATCACTTAAACAGCTCTCTCTCTCTCTCTCTCTCTCTCTCTCTGTGTGTGTGTGTGTGTGTGTGTGTGTGTGTGTGTGTGTGTGTGTGTACACAGGAGAGCTCATGTATTCAGTGATAGGCCCATGAAATTTTATGGAATGTGGAGGGATCTCTTCTGGTGACATCAATTTTATTAGCAGTAAAATGTTAGAGCTTTTGTGATAGTTTTTCTGGAAAGAAGTGGCAGGGGCAGGTCTTACATCTTAAATATATTGCCTTAAAGTCAATTTCTGATAGCTTAGCATTATTTTAACTGAGATAGAAACACATAGTGCAATGTTTTTCAATAGATAGAGTGAGAAGGGAATGATTTAGTAATCACCCAAACTTTCATACTATGCTGGAGTGGTTTAAGTATCATTTCTTAGAAAAGATGTTTGAGTGCTACCAGGGAGGAAGAGCTTAATATTTATAGTTTTAGACAATAATACGATTTAGGGAAATTTAACTTATATTCATAAGAAGTGTTTGGCTTTTTATGAATCCAAAGCCCTTTTCAAAATTCTGCCCTCTGGTGATATACAGAATTATTCTAATTGCTCTTACTTACATAGGTCACTTCTTCACAGACACCATATTCACAGACCTCCTTGCTTTTCTAGATGAAAAATAGAGCTTCTCTTGTTCCTTTAAGTATTTTTCATGCAAAATGGTTTCCATATTTTTCATAATTCTGGCACAGTTTAAGTGGTGAAATTCTCTCTTCAAGTATATTTTATTAAGAAAACAGTACTTTTGCTGTTTCTAGTATATTCATTCAACAAATATTTATTTAGTGTCCATTTTGTGTCAACACTATTCTAGGTATTGATTGAGGGACACAAAAGGAAGAAAAAATGTTTCTCTCTTCACTGGGTTTTTAAGTATTTTCAGTAGTGTATATTTTAAAACGTAACCTACCTCCCTAAGTCCAAATGCTCTATTACCTTTAATGTAGTCTAAAACTATGTTAAAAAATTTAATTTAGCAAGTTAATTATGATATTTGATCATATTTAACAAATCATTAACTTAAAACATTTCAAGTATTTTTTTCTACATGAGCATGACACAATCTCCCATTCTAAGTTCTGCTTTTCCAATATCTAAAATGAACACATTTCTTGTCTTTTAAAAATGTTAACCTCATCATGTATGTTGAAATAATCTTTATAATTTAATTTTCTTGTCTTAGAATTGACCCACTTGGTTAGGATCAACAAGAAGTTTTCTGTGACTTTTTATTAAATGGTGATTAAAAGTTTCATTTAGAAAAAGAATCAAGTACAGACTCTTGAAATCTCATGGTTTCAAGATGGTAATATTATATAAACAAACATTATGGTTAAAAGCAAAACTATTCTTCAGTAAACCAAGTTTTTGAGAAATTCTACTTTCAATAACCATCATTAAAAATGCATTGTTTGCCTTTCCAGAATTTTAAGTTGCATAATTCTATATAAATGGTATCATATTTTACACTTCTGCCTTTTAGCTAACATACATATCACATATCCATTTCTATTTTAAAATGTAAAAAATATTCCTTTTCCTTCTGAATGTATGCATTTTCCACTATATGAGTGTGTTGCAATTTATTTAATCTATTCATTATTCATTAACATTTAAGCTGTTTCCAAAACTTTTTCATTATAAGCAACATGGCTCATATATACTGGGATATACATTTTTGCGCACTTACACTATTCTTATCCTAAGATAAACTTTCAGAAGTGGAATAGTTTCAGAAGTGGATCAAATTATATTCAAATTTAAATTTTGAAATACATTGCCAGATTGCCCACTGGAAAGTATAAACCATTTAACACAACCACCTCTGTAAATCAAATTTTCACTTTCTTAAACCCTTACTAGAAGAGGGAGTCATAAATCTTTCTAATCGTTGTCCACCTAATATTTTTGTTTTAATTTGCATTTGTATGTTTAATAACAATCTTTTTTACATACTAACTTACCACTTGCCCAATTTTCTATTTGAAGGATTTTATTATTTTTTTTGATTTGCAAAAAGATGCTGAGTTTTCTGGTCATATGTTATACAAATTTGTGTTATAATATATATCTTTTGTATATAGTGTATATCAAATGTGTGGTGTCAAATTTTTAAAAATTCTGTCATTGATTTGATCTTTAATCAACTCTCTTTAGATTTGATTTAATAGCAAAACAATTATAATAATTATAGCAGCATTGCAATACCAAAATGGAACTTGGAGAAGTCTGGGGAATTGTAATGAAAGCAAGTACTGCCAGATCATACTATCTCTTCAAATTTCAATTTCCATATTTGTAAAAAATATTTTAAAAAATTAAAATTGAGACTAATAATGTCTGTCTTGTACAAAGGGATGTTATAATGATAAAATGTGCTAATGTATATGCTAGAACTTTTTTACTACATGAGGTCATATTCACAAAATATTTCTTTCATTTTTTCCATTTGTACTTTAGATTCCAGGGTTATACGTGCATATTTGTTACACGAACATATTGTGTAATGGTGAAGGCTGGGTCTCAGGCAGCCCATTCCTTAGACAGTGTATATTGTACCCAATAGGTAGTTTCTGAACCTTAACTGTCCTCCCTACCTTTCTCCTTATTGGTGTCCCCAGTGTCAATTATTTCTATCTTTTATGATCATTTAGCTCCCACATATGAGTGAGAACATGGAGTGTATGGCTGTTTCTGAGTCAGTTCATGGACGATCATCTCCAGTTCCAATCATGCTGCTTCAAAAAAATGATTTCGTTCTTTTTTATGACTGTGTAGTATTCCATGATATACATAGGGGGTGCCAAAAACTGTATACGTATTTTAAGTATGATGTTTGAACCCCAAGTGCCATGCCATAAGAGATAAGATAGACAAGTGGGACCTCATCAAACTGAAAAGCATCTGCAAAGCAAAATAAACCATCAAGAGAGCAGAGAGACAGCCCACAGAATGGGAAAAAATATTTGCCAATTATATACTTACAAAGGCCTAACATCCAGGATCTACAAGGAGCACAAAAGTGCCTAAAGAAAAAACAAAAACAAAAACAGTCCCATTAAAAATTGGGCAAAAGACTTGAATAGACACTTCTCAAAAGAAGATATACAGGCAGTCAACAGATACAAGAAAAAGTGCTCAGCCTCTCTAATCATCAGAGAAATGCAAATCAAAACTACATTGAGATATCACCTAATCGCAGTAAGAATGGCCATCATTAATAAAACAAATAACAGCAGATGCTGGCGAGGATGCAGAGAAAAAGGAATGCTTCCACACTGATTTGTGGGAATGCACACTAGTGCATTCCAAGGCATTTTAAAAAATTCTGCCTTAATTTTATTGTTTACCCAAGAGTAATTCAAAAGCAAGTTGTTCAATTTCCATGTAGTGTTGTAGGTTGGGGAGCTCCTCTTAGTGTTGATTTCTACTTTTATTCCACTGTGGTCTGGGAAGATGCTTGATATAATTTTAAAGTTTTTTAAATTTATTGAGATTTTCTTCATTGCCACACATATGGTCTATTTTGGATATTGTTGCATGCAAAGATTAGCAGAATGTATATTATGCACTTGTTGAGAGGAAAGTTCTGTAGACGATTATGGGTCCATTTAGTCTACAGTCCAGTTTAAGTCTAGTGCTTCTTTGTTAATTTTCTGTTTCAGTGATCTGTCTAGTGATACAAATGGGGTGTTGAAGTCATTCATTATTATGGTATTGTTATCAATATGTTTTCTAAGGTCAAGTAGTGTTTGATTCATGAATTTGGGTGCTCTGTGTTCAGTGCATATATGTTTAAGATGATTAAATCTTGTTGAATTGTACCCTTTATAGTTATATAATTCCCTTCTTTACCCTTTTTTAATGCTTTTGTTTTAAAATTTGAGATATCTGATGTTCTGATGTAATGGTGGCAACTCTTGTTTGCAAGTGTTGTCCATTCATCTTTTTCTACTCACTTACATTGAGTCTGTGACTGCCTTTGTCAAGTAGGTGAGTCTCTTGTAAGTAGCATAGGGTGGGTGAGTTCTATTTTTTTTTTCTTTCAATTTGTCACTCTAATTCTTTTAAGTGGGGCAAGTAGACCATTTACATGCAGGGTTAGTATTGATATGTGAGGTTTTTCTCCTGCCATGGTGTTGTAAGATAATTGACTTGTAATAAGCATTGATTCAAATATGTACTTGCTTTATAGGTGCTGTGAGCTTTGTAGTCATGATCTTTTTTTGATGGTGAGAGTTGTCATTCTATTTCCAAGTTTAGCACTCCTTTGAGCATCTCTCGAAGTACTAGTTTAGTGGTGACAAATTTCCTTAGTGTTTGTTTGTTGGAGAAGGACTTTATTTCTCTTTTGTTTATGAAGTTATTTTGGATATAAGATTATTGAATGACTTCTTTTTCTTTAAGCAGGTTGAAAATAGGCCCCCATTCTCTTCTGGATTGTAGGATTTCTACTGATTGTAGGAGTCTACCGAGAAGTCCACTGAGTAGTCTAATGTCATTTCCTTTCTAAGTGATTTGGCACTTCTCTCATGCTGCTCTGAAAGGATATTTTCTTTCATGTTGACTTTGAATAATCTTACAATGATATACCTTGAAGATGTTCTTGCAATTTATTTTGCAGTTCTTTGGGATTCTAGTATCTGGATGTTTAGGTTTCTTTTAATATCAAGGAAGTCTTCTTGATTTATATCGTTGAATATACTACTTTTCCATACTTTTAACTTTAACTTATCTTTCTGGATGCCAATGATTCATAGTCTTACTTGCTTTACATAGTCCCATATTTCTCATAGACTTTGTTCATTCTTCTTGATTCTTTTTTCTTTATTTCTGTCTGACTGGGCTAGTTCAGGCAACCTGTCTTCCAACTTGAGATTCTTTCTTCACTTGTTCTAGCCTACTTCTATAACTTTGTACTGTGTTTTGTATTTCCACCATTGATCTATTTTAGTTCTGCTTGTTTTCTTTTAATGTTATCAATCTCTTCTTTTACCAACTGAATTGTTCTGCTAATTGCTTTGTGTTGGTTATCAGCTTGATCCTGCATCTCATTGCATTTCCTTATAATCAATATTCTGATTTCATTATCTCATATTTCAGGGATTTAGTTTTGGTTTGGTTCTGTGGTTGGAGAATTGTTGCGCCCCTTTGAAGAAGTAACATTCTCTTTTGTCATACCCTTAGAGTTGTTTATTTAGTTCTTTCTCATCTGGATGAACTATGGCAGCTAATCTGCCTGAGTTCCTTTGATATAAATAGCCTGTGTATTAGGCTTTTCTAAGCATTGGTTGTAATAGCAAGATAGTGGCCATGCAGGTTGGCTCATTGCTCCCTATGATGCTGGAGTGGTGGTGGGAGTCTTGGGAGGCTTAGCTTGCTCCTCTGTGGTATGCGTCGGTATCAATAAATTATCTGTTGTGATGCATCATTAAACCTCCAGGTCAGCAGGTGACACCTATGGGTAAGAGCTGGCTACTGTTGATGTAGATAAGTATTTACTTGTTCATTATTTACTAGAAGAAGTACCCTGTTGTTTCAGCAGTAAGCTTATTTGTGGAGTGCACTGTGGTCTGTTCTCCCAGTTCAGCTCTGGGGTAGGAGAACCAAGATCAATGGAATCAAACTGGGAAGGCCCACCTATAGGTCCACCAATGTCAGGTACCTGTTCCAAGGTAGGTTCTGATATGCGGCCTTTGAATGCCCAGAGGCGTGCCTTTGTGAGATGTTAGGGAACCTCTACTGCCTCAAATTATCTGTGCAGGAAGGGCATGGTGGTAGACTAAGTTTTCAATGTAGAAGAGTAGAAGCTCCAAGTTCCTGGGGATATGTCTGGGTGTTGAGCAGAGAATGCAGTGCAGCACCAAGAGCTTTACTCATGGGGAAAGGGGTGGCTCAGATTCCTACTCCAGGTAATTGAGTGTGTTAGGTCATGAAGCACAGAGGGCCTCTTTGCACAAGGATAGCTGCTCAGAAAGGGTAGGGTAGCTTAGGCTACTAATCTGGGTGTGTAGAAATGGTTGCTGCCTGATTCGTAGTACTGAGGATGTGGACACTTTTCTGACAGATTGAAGTGTAATATCTGGTTCTTTGCGATGACATCTGCAGTTTGACTCTGGGTCATGGAGCTGGCTTTAGGCCTTACTACCCAAGAGAAACCACAAGAAAGAATTCTCTTGCTGCTCAGGCTGCTGATTCAAGTGCAGAGGAGTGAGGTCCCTCCTGCTGATCTCCTGCCACTTAGATTGCTTTCCTAGTTTTCCTCAGTATTGTTGGAGCATGTTACCCCAACTAGTCAAGGAAGGAAGCTGCAGTTCTTCACAGTGGTGCTCACTGAAGAGTTCCAGGTTGCAAAACTGACATTGGCTGCAGGATGCTGCTAATGAGAAACGATGGCTACAACAACTCTCCTTCTGCTCAGTATGCAAGTTCCAGAGCATGGGAGTGGGGACCTCTTGCTAGAATCTTGTCATTTAGGCTGTTATTCTGGATGTCCCTTAGTATTGCTGGGATCCCTTGCCATAACTTCTTGAAGGAGTGAATGGGAGAGGGGAGGTTCCCAGGCAGTGCCATAGCCAGAGACTGATCTGGGTCACAGATCTGACCTGGAAGCCTGTCCTTCTCTATGAGACGGAAATGTGGCTTTGAGAGTTTCCCTGCTGCTCTCAGCCACAGGCTGAGCTAAGCCTAGCTCCCAGTTGTAAATCCTAGGGTGGTCTCTGTGCTCCCCACCCTGTTCCAGCAGTAGAAGGCTTCTCCACCCCTCCAGAGTGAGAAACCTTGTCTCTGAGCAACCAAAGTGCTTTAAGTGATTATTGTTAAGACAACAGACTCTGATCAAAGATGGTCTTCCTCACTGACCCAGGTTTGGGAGAACGTCTATGGCTTTACTGGGTGTCTTGCCTTCTCACTAATCCTTGTTCTCCCCCGAGACAGCTCCAGGGCTCAGGAGAAAAAAGCAGAGTAGTATTACTTTCTTTTTGTAATCTGTTTATTCCTACTTCCCAGCAGTTTGATGATCTATTATTGCCTTTTCTTTTTCAGAACACAATTTCAGACACCTTATATCTATAGCTGATAGTTTTTTAAGCTTCTCCTAATGTGGAGATTTATTTTTCTGAAATAAATTTTTATGTCTCTTTACATTTCTCTTTCTTTCTCTCTTGTTCTTCTGTATTTGTTTTAGGCTCTGTTCCACTTTCCATAGTCCTTAGTCCATTTGGGTTGCTATAACAAAATGTCATAAACAGAGTGGCTTATAAACAATAGAAATTTATTTCTTGCAGTCTAGAGACTGGGAAGTTCATGATAAAAACACCAGTAGGATTGGAGTCTGATGAGGGTCCACCTTCATGTTACTTGCTGTGTCCTCACGTGGTAGAAGAGACAAGGCAGCGCTCTGATGCTTTTTATATGAAGACACTAATCCCATTCATAAGGGTTCCGCCCTCATGGTCTTATTACCCAAAGGCCCAACCTTCTAATATCATCGTCTTGGTAATTTCCTTTCAACACATGAATTTTGGGACATACAAATATTCAGATTACAGCAACATCAATGAAGAGTTAATGCTAGTTGTGAGAGGTTACAAATATTCAGACTATTGTAATATCTATGAAGATTAAATGTTCTGAGAGACTAGGCAGCCAAGGTATATTTTACATTTCATCAGAGACCACAGAGGATATTTTTTCACTCAAAGCAATGAGAAATATCAAAGTTAGGGAAGAAGTTATGGAAAGAATAAAGCCAGAAAGGAGATCTAGAAGTGGAAAACCACTGGGTTTAAAGACATGGTGAAGTCAGCAGCCAGGGATAATAGAGAAAATGCAAAATGAAGCAAAGAAAAGCAACTGTGAGGAGCCTATTTGAAAGGTAGGAACCCCAAGCATCTTAGAATAGAAAAACTCAGTAAAATAATCTTAGTAGTAGTGTAGCCATTTGGTCTCAGCCCTAGCCCTGAGATTTTCTGCTGACCAGTCTATCCTTTTACCTCTTAATCATGAGCAAGAAGTAAAACCAGCCTCCCAGATTTAGGGCTTCGTAATTATTTCTAGACCCTTAAGCATGTCTATCCTTAATTGTTCTTCTTGGCATCTATGTTTCCAGCAACGATGTATTTTTATGCTGTCTTCCATAACCAGCCTCTGGCCCAACACCTGGAGTCATGAGATACCAGTGACTGGTGATGTTTAGAAATAAGACTTTATGACTTTCTTGTTATCTACATCAAAGAATACCACCTCTGAACTTTTTCCTTAGCCAAACGAGCCTTAAATATACCCAGTCTCTCAGCCTTCGAGTTCACTCTCGTCTATTGAGTTCCGGCCCCTTTCTGACCATGGAAAGCGGATAAAAAACTCAATGGGATATTATGCAGCCATAAAGAAGGACAAACATATGGACTTCACAGCAACTTGGATGGATTTAGAGTCTATCATACTCAGTGATCTATCACAGAAACAAAAAACAGAGTACCATATGTTCTCACTCAACAATAGACCTTGAACAATTATCATAGTACTGTAAGAAGGGATTATCAGTAGTGGGATGGGGAGGGGGAGGAGGAGTGGGATTGGCAGTTGAGGGAAACTGCCAGGGATGGGAGGGGCACATCTCATCAACAAAGGTACCTGCATAATGAACTTTTGTATACCTAATATTGAATTGTACCCCGCATCTTTAAAATAAAGAGAAAAGAAAAAAAGAAAGTAGGTAATAACTTTGCTTCCTTCTCCTTTGCAATTTTGATTTATTTCCATGGCACCAGCTCACATTGCCTCAGTTTACCCTCTCTCTACTGAAAGTCATGAGAATTTGTATTATTTTGCTTACTTTTAAGGACTGGCTGAAGCATGTTTGAAAAATGAATAAATCTTACATTCTTTGGTCAGTTCTGACCTAAAATTCCTCCAGGTTGTCTCTGGTATTTCATTATTTCACTTCTGGATATCATTTATTTTACTGTCTGATGTGGACAAAGCTGTTCACAGATCAATGGTTCAGTTTTGTAAAAAATCTAAGTTTTGTAGATTTGGACCATACAGTTGGGAATGAATAGAGTTAGCAATCCTTTGACTGTTCATGTATTAGTTCTGTCACAGGCCAATGGGACTGTATAATGAGGCATGTTCTATTTAAAGAGCTCTGCTATTTTGCTGGGAACATGCAGGAGAATCTAATGAACCCTTGTTGTATGTTGGCATTAGCACAATGGTGGAAGATCTGAGCTGCAGGCTAAAAAAGTCAAATATGCCTAAGTGACAAGGGACAGGGAACTAGCCCACAGACAGGTATGTTTTACAATCTGATTCCTACACACACACACACACACACACACACACACACACACACACACACACACACATTTTAATAATAGTGAGCCCTCCAGTCTATGAAAATGTTTATTTACTTATATCTTTAAAAATTTCTCTTAGTAATGTTTATGTAGGATTTGCAAGTATTTCATTAGATTTATAGCAAGGTATTTGATATCTTATGCTATCATAAATTAGTCTTTTAAAATTTTACTTTATAATTATAGCCAAAAATATAAATTACTGATGATGTTGCTTAATACACATTAATTCTAATAATTTAATAATGTTTCTGTAGGTTGTCTTTTATCTTATATATACTCAATTGTCTTCCATAAAAAATAGAGTTTCAAAAAAAAAACTAGCCGGGCTCGGTGGCTCAGCCTGTAATCCCGCACCTTTGGGAGGCTGAGCCCACGGGTTCGAGACCCGCCTAGGCAGCGAGACCTCATCTCTACAGTAAATCAAAAAATCAGCCGGGCGTGGTAGCGCATGCCTGTAATTCTGGCTACTCGGAAGGCTGAGGTGGAAGGATCACTGGAGCCTAGCAGGTCGAGGCTGCGGTGGCTGGGAGCGGCCACTGCACCCAGTCTGGGCGACTGAGTGAGACTCCAACTCAAAAAAAAAAAAAATAGAGTTTCAGGTTTTCTCTTTTTTTAGAACTTATTTTTTTTCAGATAAGCATTTTCAGAGAGGATTAATTTGTATTTGCATTCAGATCCAAAAGACATGGAGCATGAGGGTTCTGAAGGAGGGCTGGCAGTAAGTAGAATTTCTAGTAAAGTGTTTTTGCAGGAGCTTGATAAAGACCATAGGAAAATATGGGTGATGAAAGAAAAATAACATCATCTTCCCGGAAATGTCATGGTGTGAACCTTGTTAATATTGGTTTCATAAATCCCTGGACCTCTGCTTGTAAAGGAATATATTTGATTCAGCCTGATTACAATAGTTGACATTTCTAAAGATTTGTTATGTGCTATATATAATATGCTTTAAACTTTAATTCATATATTCTTCAAAAAAATCCAATGAGACACAAATGCTTATTATATCTACTTTAAATAGGAGAAAACAAAGGCACAGAGACGTTAATAACTTTTCTAGGACACCACAATGAAATGGTGAACTATTTGTATATATGATACAAATTGAAATGTTCTGTTTCTAAAACCTATGATCTTATCTACTGTGCTATGCTATTTTATGTTGATCTTCTGGATCATAACTTATCCAAAAAATTATGACATATCCTTTAGTCTGCTTTGAGATAGGCATATCATGTGAACAATCAAATAAGATTCAAAATACCACTTAATGGCTAAAGCCAAGATGGAGGGAGTGTGTAAAACAAATTCTGGTGTTTTTCCCTCTATTGCTAGGCTACTTATTTTCTATTGGTTGTTGTGGTGTTGCTTGGGCTGACACAATGCACATGACTTGCCTTGTTGCAATGACAAGATTGGTGGCATACCCAATAATAGGAATCATCAGTCAGCAGGTTTGGAGAGATAGCTTCATAAATTTCTCACCATACCTTCTCTTGCAGAATGCATTTGTCCAAGTGGCAAAAGCATTACCAGATATTATTTAATGCATTGCACAGTTCAGGAACCACAAGTAGATATCTTCAAATTCACACATAAACCAAACATTTCTTAGAGAAGAATGCATTTAACCTCTAGAGTCACTTCATCACTAGGTGGCTTGCAGAATTGCCCTCTGAGTTATATCTATACTGCAGAATTGATCTCATCTAGTTTCGAGACAAGTTAGCTAGCTCAGTCATCAGGGGTAATGAAGAATGACTGAGCTGTAGGTTAAGAGGCTAAAAACTTCCTGTGATTTGTAATTAGTATAAAATTTTTTACAAGCTTCCTGTGGCTTAAAACTGACACAAATTACTCTATGGCTTGTAACTGACATAAAACACACACACAACACACACACACACACACACACACACACAACACACACACACACACACACACACACACACTAGATAAAAGCCAGCACTCCCTATATTAGAGTGAATCTTCCTCTTGGTGATTGCCCGTACTCCACTCTCTTGAGTGTGTACTTTCAGTTCAGATTAAAACTCCATCCTTTGCTCTCTGTAAATTATCCTTTAATTCTTTCCTGTGACAGAGTCAAGAGCATGGTCCTGGGTATGGATTGAGGAACATGTCTCTCAGAAAGAAACTTCCAGCTTCCCAAGGAGTCAACCACTATAGCACACTGAGCCTAACTGGAAAATACTGCCTTTCTCACTGAGGCGATCCTCCTGAAGCCCGTTGGCATCTGTGTGGGTTGAGGATTGCAACTCTTGGGTAGAGGTTTCCAATTCCCCAAGAAGTCAGCCATGACAGTGCACTGGACCTAACTGGGAAACTGTCTCTTTCACTGGGGCGATGTTCCATCATCTTTACCAGCTTGGAAATTGGTCATGAAGACCCTCATCATCGACAGGTTAATGACCTTTGTTTTTCTGTCCAACTTTTTTCTTTTCACTTTCATCACTGCCCCAAAACATTTACAGAATGCTCCCTCCATTCTGGAATTCTCAGTTCCCTCCAGCCTGACTCCCAGTTCACCCTGATGGGTGATTTACTGAAGTAGGATGGGTCATTTCTATACTGAGTAAATCAAGAGCTTTCCAGATTATACCTGACAGGGAACTTGTGGAAGTGGCTGAAAGTGCTTGACAGCTCACACTAAAGGCATAGTCATTACAACCGAGGAATCTAGGGTGGATCCTTGATGCAGCAGGGTAAGAATGTTGATTTCTTAATCTATTTGGGGGCTATGCACTTTGTTCTTAATAGTCACTTTGGACCCTTGTCCTCCAAAAACTGTACAACCATGGGTGTTGATGGCTTTCCAAAATTAAAATGCTTTGCTCTACCTCTTAGTTGCAGAATGTGGACCCATTTACTAACTCATGAATTTATAATCATGCCAGAATGTCCCACCCCTTTGCTAGGACAAGATTTCTTGTCTACTCTTAGAGTTACACTTCACCTGGTAGATTCAGGATCCTCCTCCTTGCTGGCAATACTCATTCTGCTTGAGGTTACACAAGAAGATTGAATATCCCATGATATACTATATGAAGTTGATCCCCAAGTGTAGGATCAAGGAGGCACAGGCAAGGCATTGCATACACAACCTGTAGTCATTTTCTTAAAACACAAAGATAAATTTTTACATAGGAAATAATATTCTATTAAACCAAATACAAGGCAGGGGTTCCAACCTCTTTCAGAAAAAAAAAATCTAAAACGTGAACTCATAACTTCATGTCAATCTCCCTGTAAAACTTCTATTCTTCTGTACTAAAACTGATAAAAAAATATCGTCTGGTTCAAGATCTTAGGACTATTAATGAGGCAGTAGTGCCCACTCACCCAGTAGTCTCTAATCTTTATATGACATTAATTCAAATACCGGAAGAAACAAAATGTCCACTGTACTAGACCTCAAAGGTGCCTTTTTCTATATTTTGCTACATTCTAATTCACAATATTTGCCTTTTTAATGGACTGACCCTGGAACTCACATATCCCAACAGTACACTTGGACTGAGATGACCCAGAGTTTTAGAGACAGCCTCCACTTATTTGGAGATGTCTTAGCTTGGAAGCTGAATGAATTTAGCCCAGAGAATGGGACTACACTTCAATATGTAGATGACATATTAATCAGCAGCCCAACTAAGGACTTTGATAGAAATACCATTCAAGTCCTCAACGTTTTAGGAAAGAGAGAATACTAAGTATCTCCATTAAAAGCTCAGGTTTCTAATATTAGAATCAAATATTTATGCTATATTTTCACCCCAGGAGATAAATCCCTGTCTGCTGAACAAAAATAGGCCATTTTATTTATTTATTTTTCTTTCCTTTTTTATTTCATTATAAAGATGTCGGGTACAATTCATGGTTAGGTACACAAACATTGATCATGCAGTTACTCTTGTTGATGTGGTGTGCTCCTCCCTTCCCTAACAGTTTCCCTCAACTGACAATCCCACAGCCCCTACCCTGACAGTTTCCCACAACTGCCAATCCCTTTCTTATAGTATTATAATTGTTCAAGGTCCACTTATGAGTGAGAACATATGGTACTTGTTCTTTGTTTCTGTGATAGATCACTGAGTATGATCTACTCCAAATCTATCCAAGTTGCTGTGAAGTTCATATATTTGTCTTTCCTGATGGCTGCATAATATTCCATTCTGTATATGTATCACATTTTTTTATCCAGTCCAGCTTTGATGGGCAACATGGTTGGTTCCATGTTTTTTCTATTGTGAATAGAGCTGCAACAAACATACGTGTGCAGGTAAAAGAGGCCATTTTAAAGCTAGGGCCTCCACAGATGAACAAAGCAACTTAGGACTTTTCTGAGCATGGTGGGGTTTTTGGAGATTTTGTATCTCAGGATTTGGGCTTATTGCTAAACTGCTATATGAAGCATTAAAGGAGACAAAATAGTAACCCTTTAGCAGCAAAAAGTATTTTAAATTCTCAAAAATGCATTGATCACAACCCCAGCTTTGGGACTTCCCAACTTGGAAAAACCTTTTACCCTTTCTGTGGGTATAAAAGAAGGCATAGCCTTGGGAATGCTTGTCCAAACATTAGGGACTATTCTTCACCAATGACTTATTTTTCAAAGTGTTTAGATTCTGTAGCTGTTGGTTCATCAGGATGTTCACATTCAGTGGCAGCCACTACGTCTTTAGTAGAAGAAGCTACTAAGTTTACTTTTGAACAGCCACTTGAGGTCAAGACCCATTACCAAGTTCAGCAAGTCCTAGAAATTAAGGGACATCAATGGTTATCCAGAAGGTACATAACTAAATATCAAGCCTTTCTAGTAGATTCCCCCCAAATAGTTCCCAAGGTCTGTCAAACTTTAAATCCAGCTACACTCCTATCTCCAGATATGGAGTCAGAATTAACTCATTATTGTGTAGATACTGCAGAGCAAGGCAATTCCAGTAGACCAGATCTTAAAGATTCACCTCTAGACAATCCTGATGCGGAATGGTTCACAGATAGAAGTAGTTTCATGAAAGGTGGAATTAGAAGAGCAGGATATGCAATTGTGAGTCTTCAATAGACTCTAATAACACAACCTTTGTCATCGAATACTTCTGCTCAAAAAGCAAAATTTATTGCTCTAACATAAGTACTATAATTAGGAAAAAATAACAGATAAATATATACACTCATTTCAAATATACTTTCCTTATTCTACATACTCATGGGGCTATTTGGAAGGAAAGAACTATTAGTAGCTAAAAACTCCCCTATAAAATATGGTCCAGAGAATCTGTTATTTTTGCAAGCAGACCAGGGGCCAATAGAAGTAGTTGTCATTCATTGCACAAGTCATCAAAAGGGAGCCTCTACCATAATTGGAGGGCAGATTAAGCTGCCAAAAATGTTACTCTGGAGGCAGTTGACTTTATGGCCACAGGCAGACAATTTGGGGATAAAACTAGAATACACCCAATCTGAGATAGACTGGGCAATACAAAAAGGATACAACAAAGAGCCCAATGGCTGGTGGACACAGGATGATAAGATCATGCTTCCTCAGGTGTGCCAATAGAAGATAATTAAGGGATTACATAACTCCTTACACTTAGGGAGCAATTCCATGACAACTCTATAGCCCATCTTTGTGTTAGCAGGTTCTTTAGTGGAAAAGAGCCATTTAACACAAAGAAGTTCCTAGGACTTGTCCTCTCTGCAGTCTCACTGATCCAGGGGGAGGAACTAGGCCACCTTTCCTATTAAGACCTGTTCAGTGATGAGGTACTTATTCAGGTGAGGACTGACAGATTGATTTTATACAGATGCTATCTTCCCAAGTATTTACATTCCTGTTGTCTTTATTAATACCTTTGCTGTTTGGATTCAAGCCTATCCCATAAGAACTGAAAAACCCCAGGAGGCTTTAAAAGCCTTACTAAAAGAAATTATTCCTTGCTTTGGGTTCTCCAGCTCCCCATAGTGTGACAATGGTCCTTCCTTAGTTGCAAAAGTGATACTGGCAGGTGTCCACTGGACTAGGAATTTCATATCATCTCCATGCATATTGGAAACCTCAGTCATCAGACAAGGTAGAAAAAGTCAACCACTATCTTAAAAAGGCCTTCGCCAAATTATGTCAAGAAACTTCAAAAAGCTTGGGTCAAAAATATTTCTTAGAGTTAGGATAGCCAGTAAAGACACTTTATAAATCAGTCCTTTTGTCATGCTATACAGAAGGCCTTTTCTCACCACAGACATTCTTTTTGATCCAGAGACACAGAAACTGGTCAAATATGTCATAAATTTAGGACAGGTACAAAAATCTTTACTACAATATGGAAATAAGTTTCTTCCATGTCCTGAATTGGGAACATTGCCAGGTATCTGCCTGGGGAATGGGGGGGCACTCCTCATCAACAAGGGCACCTGGATAATGAACATTGTAAACCTAACCCTGAATTGTACCCCACATTTTTAAAATTAAAAAAAAATTAAAAGGGAAAAAATTCTTTACCATAAAAAAATTATTTGAGAACTAGTCTTACTAAAAACTGGAAGGAGAGTTCACCAGATAACCAGCTCCAACCACAATAGAAAAGCCCTTATCAAGTATTATTGCAGGTCGTCATGGTGGGGTATTGGGAAAAGTTTTCAATTAGCCATAATCATGCCTCAGATCAATGTCATTGGCTACGATACTGCCACTGTGCAAAACTTATCAAGTATTATTAAGTAGCCCCACTGAAGTTAAACTACAGGGAATAGCCAGGTACATCTTTGTAAGGTGAAATCTGTTCCACTTGAGTTTCCACAAGACCCTGTGCCAATGACTCAGGACGAAGAGTACATTTGTGAGCCTGTGGGGAGCCTGAAGTATCCATTCAAGAAGAAACCACGAAGCCAGCAATAAAAGTTAATATTACCTCAATACAAGGTGGCCCTCTCTAAGTCTAGGAGCTGGTTTTGTTGTTCTTGTTCTCATTCATAATTGTGCTCCACCAGGCACACCTAAGCAATTGTTTTCAATTTGAAAATTTTACTTTTCTTAACATGGCTGAATTCAATAACTTTTTCTTTGGGCAAATGGAAACAAAACTCTATAATACATATTTTTAAAATTATAGCAGCAAGAAATAACCTTCATGACTTTTGATATATCATCAACATCAACAACAAAATTCCTTCTCCTTTCAAGATTCCTTCTCCTGCAAATCGACCTCATAGCTGAAACTTGGGCACAGGGACCCCAAAAGTCTGGGAAAAACTGGTACTCCTCACAGTTCCCTTCACATCTAACTATTTCACCTTTCCTGTAGAGATCTTAGTTCCTTTTGACCTGTCCTCTCTTAAAGGCATCAGATTGCTGTTTTTACTGCTCTTCCTTCAATTCTTCCTGTTGCATCCATTCACATAGATATTGTGACTGCACGGTTCAATTTATGGGGCATCTCCAAGCACCTACAGTCTTCTCCTTAACTTTTTACACCTTTTACAAGTGTCATCCTAGCAAAATCCACTGGGGTCCAGTTGGAAACTCAAATTTAGACAAACTAAGGGGACTAGACCACAATAAAAATTGTGAAGCTTGAACAGGCTCAGAACCCATATTATGGAGAGTCTTGCTTAAGACTCTCCATGAGTAAGGCCCCTTCAGAACTCAGACATCCTGATCTTATTGGGGGGCCACTCACTCCCAAATGTCATGGCCCCCTTCCTTGAGGTAACTAGTATTACATGCTTTAACAACACCTGGCCCTGTTATGCCTGGAAACCCTCAGGGTGAAAACACATGTTTTTATGTGTACTACAGACAACAAACTAACTTGTAAAGGATGTCCTTCCTCAACTTTCCAAATGCCCTTTAGGGTCAACACATACTCCTGTACTGAGAAAAAGTCCAAGGCAAATGCACAGTAAGCTTTATGGGACCAAAAGGAATAGGTGCTACCATCTATAAAATTACTCATCAATCAAACAAAAGAGCAATTGGAGTTGTTCTATCAGGAGTGGGTGCAATTAATAGATTAGTAGTTCCTTGGGGTGCTTTTATAAACCATGAGTCAACTTTAAGAAACCTAACCCAAATCATAGATGTTCTAACCCTCAACATGGTCCAAACATTAAATAATACCTGAGAATTTCTAGACTCTTTAGAAAATGTAATCCTTGACAACAGGTTGGTCTTAGAATATTTATTGGCAGAGCAAGGTGGTGTTTGTATTGTTATTAATAAAACTCGCTGCACTTACATGAACAATTCTGGACAAGTTGAAATTAACATTTTAAAAAATGTGTGAACAAGCTACTTGGCTGTATAGATACAACCAAGCCACTAATCTCGATGACATCTGATCAGCTATCAAAAATGCCCTCCTAAATGTTACTTAGTTTTTATGATTTTTAGGCCTATTAGTAGCCATCCTACTGCTTTTAATCTTCTGCTCATGCACACTTAACTTGCTTGTCAAGTTTGTGTCTTCTAGGTTACAACAGTTCCATGTAAAGATGATGATCATGCAAGGATTTCAACAACTCCCAGACTCCCAGATTCATATCCTGAGATCCCTATCCCTGTGGAATTCTTAGATCAGATAGGCAAAGGTTTCCATGCCCCCAAGTAGACAGGGATAACACTCATAAATCAGCATGAAACAGTTCAGAAGAGAGACCTTCATCCCACAACATTCTTTATACATAAAGGTTGATATCTCTGTGGGGGAAAACAAGTTTCCCCTGCTAACTTAGGCATTGGAGGAAATTAAGAACTATTGAGTTGGAGGTTAACAGGTTAAAAAGTCCTGTGATTTGTAACTAGTATAAAACTGACAAACTTCCTGTGGTTTAAAACTGACGCAAATTTCCTGTGACTTGTAACTAACATGAAATGGACACACATACATACATACACACACACACACACACACACACACACACACACACACACACACACACACACAACTAGATAAAAGTCAGCATTCCCTACCCTAGAGTACACCTCTTTCTTGGATATCACCCACACTCTCTCTTGGATATCACCCACACTCTGCTCTCTTGAGTATGTACTTTCAGTTCACATTAAAGGTCTTTCCTTTACTCTCTGAGACTCATCTTTGAATTCTTTCTTGTGACAGAGTCAAGAGTTTGATCTTTGGTACGGGTTGAGGATTGCACTTCTCAGGAGGAAAGGTCCAGTTCCCCAAGGAGTCAGCTGTGACAGTGAGCTTGGCCTAACTCTCATTGAGGTGAACCTCCTCAAACCTGTTAGAATAGGTAAGGATTGAGGGTTGCACATCTTGGGTAGAGACTTCCAACTCCCCAAAGAGTCAGCTGGGGCTGTGAGCTGGGCCTAACTGGGAAATTCTGTCTCTTTCACTGAGGCAATCCTCCACAAGCCTGCCACATGTTTGTTTCATGATGACTCATTAGCTCTAACTCTGGAGGCTCAGAAATTAAGGGTTTGTAGCATTCTGGTTGGTGGGACTGTCAAAAATGGTAGGGAGTCAGGAAACACTTTTTAGCTCTAAACTTGTTGCCTTCCAATCCCTGCAGTTGGGCATGCTGGAAAGATCTTGCCATTATAAAAGGAAGATTGCTAATTTTATTAAAATATTGGCCATCTTCATATAGAACTAATATTTCCCATTGCAAACTGTTTAGTGTCTTTATAACAAGTGGCCCATATTTTAGCTTTCAGTATTAACAGAGGAACAAGTTAAAGTACCAATAGCCAGCCCAAGTTCAAATTTAATCTACCAAAAATTTTTCTTAAAACACACAGTCCTTCTGAAAGCCCATTAAACTGGTGTATGAGGCAATAGCTAGGTTATGGTCTATGGAGATTTAGAGAAGAAAGTGAAAAATACAATACTTTCTTGTTCTACACACTATAGGTATAAACCACCTTCCTGTAAGGTTTTTATTTGCCAGTAAATTGGCTAACAGCAAGTTGTATATAAGCCATTTTAAACAGAGTTTTCAAAAGCAGACTCCAGAAAGTGAGTGAGTTGAGAGAGCTAATGGCAACATATCCTGATTATACATTTTGAAAGAATTAAACTATATTGTACTGGCATGCTTTAATGTTGAGAAAACAGATATGTAAATGATGTCAATGAGCCTTCTACTATCACCTGAAAGATAAGCCAGTGCTAACAGAGAGGTGTTAAGTCAGAAGGAAAAAAAAAACCTACATAACATAAGAGCCACTCCTTCAAAAAGAAATAGCTACAAGCATTAGCTGTCCTCAACATACAAAAAAGTAAAAGGAAAAAAAGGGACTATTTACCTTGAAATAGCTAATAGAGATAGAACACTATCTTGAATTTAAGGGTAGGTCTATATGGCAGGCACATTGCTTCCACTAAGTGCTAGACCTAGGACAGGTATGTTTAATCCATGGCCATGGGCCACTTAGTAATGCTGCCCCCACAATCTTTTAGCATGATGTATTTTTAGCATGTATTTTCTTCATACATAGTTCCATTTTTGAAGTTCATAATCACACCTTTTTTATGACATTACACATACATTTGTGAGCAGCTGTTTTCAGTTATGAAGCACATGAGTAAAATTCAGAGAAATATTTCTGATGAGTACCTAGATAACTCATTAAGAATTGTGACCATTTTCATTAAACTAGACATTGATTGATTTGCTTTACAACAAGATCAAATTTCATTAATCTAGTATTGTTCTCATTTTTTTCTAAACCTTATAATAAAAATATAAAAAGAAGTCTTATTATGTATATACACTAACTGTATTATAGAATTTATGTGTGGCCCAAGATAATTTCTCTTTACTTAATGCAACTCAGAGAGTAACCAAAAGTTTACCCCATATGGCCCAGGGAAGCCAAAAGATTGAACACCTCTGCTCTAGGAGAACATGGAACACATTTTTAGCATCAGCAACTTGTGATTTAAATGACTGCCTCTGTATTCTGCAGGAAAGTAGCAATTAATCCAAAGTGAGACATATTTTCCGTACTGCAAAATAAAGAAACAGAAATTTTGAGGATGGTACTGAGGAAAGAAGTCTGCTGCTTAAATTATAAGGGAGGAGAAAGATGTGGAAGTTGGAAAGGCATTGAGACTGGAAGGGAGGAGAAGAAGAAAATAGTTGTTGCTTTGCATTTTTCAATGTTTTAATAGTGAGCCTATGACTGTGTTTGTAAGACCATATATATATATATTCTCATTTAATATCAAGGCAACTTTGGGAGTCATGCATCATCATTTCTGTTTTTCAAATTAGTAAATAAACCATTTGGTACTGTTAAATCCCTTGTTGTCAGTAGACAATGTAGGAGCTAGAACCCAAATCTGTGTCTCTCTGGTTCAAAGTGCCAGACCTTGCCATTACAGCATATCAGTTGTAGAAAGTTGAAAAGACTGGACACGTCACAAAGCAGGACTCAAGTTCCTGAGAGCTGAAAGTTTGGAGTGACAGATCCCATCAGAGGATTGAGGTCAAGCCTGTACCACGTGGTTTATCAAATGTGGGACCCCTACTAGGGCTTTGCGTCTTCTCTCTGTCAAGACCACAGACAATAAACTTATTTGTATGCAGTCATCTTGAAAACGTGTTTGGAATTGCTCACAAGAAGGAGTGTATAAAAAAATGTGGATGGAATAGTGAAAACCCATCTCCTCTGCTGGGTAGGCCATTTAAATCACTTCCCTGATTTGACTCAGTGCCATCACTCGAGAAAGAATGTTACTAGAGCACATGTTCTCAAATCAGATTATTTACAGCTACTATCCAGCACCACCTACTGGCAAACTGTTAGAAAATAGAAATCAAACTATGCAAAGTTGAAAAACTGAACACAGTTTTTAAAAGTCAATTTGTTGTAGAGAAGTGACTGAAAGAGACATTGTGCATCCACATTACATAGACCTTATAAAATAGGGAGAGTATGCAGAGTACAAAGTTAGATTACCATATTATAAACAAATATGTCAAACATGTCTACATGGAATTAAGAAGAGGGAGAAAGAGCATATGCACCCAGATTGATGAATTTAAAATTTCTTTTTTTGAATATGTTATTTTGTACATTAGTCACAAACACATTCTTCAAAAATAATCTGTAGTAGCTGACAATTGTACTAAAATATGTATTCAATAGATAAACATAGGAGGGAAACAAAAATGGAAGTGATCATGTATTTTGAGTACATTATTTTTTTCTCTTAAAGTTTCTATAATCTTATTTCAGCCTCCTGAGTCTCTGAAACTACAGGTACTCACTACCACACTAGGCTAAATACAAACAAGTGTTTTATTTCTTGCTTTTCCTGGACTTAATAATTGTCTGCTTTTAAACTTTTCTTAGGTTTCTACATATCTATAAGTAATTTACCCCTAAATTCTCAGACACAAACATTTTCTCTCAGTACATTCAAACATATAAGTTTCTTTTCTTTTTAAACATCTCCATTCCTTCTACTCTAATATGAATGGGTTAGCCACTGGGCCTACAACACAGTTTTCATTGCAGAAACTTTCTACAGCCTTTCTTGTGCTGAGGCTCTTGGATTCTGTTTTACATTTTCTTGGCTTATCCTTTTCTTTGGGGAAAAATTGTTTAGGGCCTTCTAAAGGCAATTTGACTTGTTTGAAATTTGATAACCTGGCCAAAAAGAACTTCTTCATGAAAATTAGATTTCCCCAAAACTTTGAAAGCTGCATACTCTTGTTTTGTAGTTTTCAGTGTTTGTTTTTGTTTTGTTTAGTGAATGCGGAAGCGCTTCTGACTCCTGACATCTTGTGTGACCTACTATTTTAAAGTGCTTTAGGATCCATTTGTACTCAAGGTTATAAACGTTCATATTTATGAATCTCAATATGGTTCATTCTTAATTCATTATGCAAAAGATATGGTAGGTTCTTTCTTGAATTATTTTTTCAACTATTGTACCCCCTCAAATTCGTCCTTTTCTTCTCTTTCTAGAATTCTTTTATTGTGAAAGAGATGACCTGACCCAGCTTTTGAGCTTTCTTCTCCTCTTGCAGTTTCTTCTTTTCCTCCTCCCTCCCTTCTTCCCTTCCTCCCTGCTTCTTTCCCTTCTCTACCTCTTTCCTTTTTTTTTTTCTTGGTTTGCTTCTTTCTTTTTTCTTTCTTTCTTTTCCTTTTTTTTTTGAGATGAGTTCTCCTAAGCTCAAGCAATCCTCCGAGCTCAGCCTCCTGAGTAGCTATACCAACAGGCGCTCACCACCATGCCCGGCTAATTTTTTATTTTTTTGAATTTTAGGTCTTCTTTGTAGATTTTGTTTTCCAAAACTTTTACTGAATTTTTTTCCTCTGCCATATTTGTGATTTTTCAAGAGTACTCTTTTGTTCTCTAAATGTTACTATTTTTTTTTGTAATCTTTTTTTGGGGTGGGCTTTTTTTTTTGTGGAAGCAGCAACCTCACTTATCTCTCTGAGTATAATACAGTTGGGTTATTTTCCTCTTAATTATATGAATATTTAGCCTTCTATGCTGTCTCCATTTTTCAAGTTTTTTTCCTTTTTTTTAATTTTAAAAATGTGGGTTACAGTTCCGGGTTAGGTATACAAACCTTGATTATGCAGGTACCCTTGTTGATGAGATATGTCCCTCCCTCCCCTTGTAGTTTCCCTCAACTGCCAACTCCACCCCTTCTTCCCCAGACCATTTCCCACTACTGTCAATCCCTTTCTTATAATATTATAATAATTTTTCAAGTTCTGCTTGTGAGTGAAACATATGGTACTCTGTTCTTTGTTTCTGTGATAGATCACTGAGTATGATCAACTCTAAATCCATCTAAGTTGCTGCAAAGTTCATGGTTTTTAAATTTACTTTTTAGTTTTCTTTTAAAGTTTATCTCTATCTGTTATCTTTGAACTTTTCTCAAACGTGTAATGATAGAAGACTCTAATAGTGAGCCTCTAAACTTGATTTAAAGATTTTGTGTGTGTGTGTGTGTGTGTGTGTGTGTGTGTGTGTGTGAGAGAGAGAGAGAGAGAGAGAGACAGAGAGAGAGAGAGAGTGGGAGGGAGAAGGAGAACAAGGAGAAGGAAAAGAAAGAGAAGGAGAAGAAGAAGAAACGTTCATTGAGATTCATTGTAGGGAGGTCTGGCTGTACAGTTTACTTAGGAATTTCTGTCAATATCTGTCGATCTCTCTTACAACTGTTTTCCCAGAGAATAATCCAATAATATTCTGTTAAAAGAAGGAACTGCTGTTTCCATCATTTAGAGTATTGTTATAAATTTAGTTTCTATCCTTACTCTCTGTTGTATCCGATGTCTCTAAACCCGGAGTCCTTCTGTTCTATCTCCTCAGAAATTAAACCTACAGTCCTTAGAAGTTGTGGGGATCTAGTTGCTCCTTACAAAAACTTGAATTCACTAATTTACTCCTTCAACAAATATTTACCAAGTGCCTACTATATATGCTAAACACTGTTTTAGATTCTGTGGAAATGTCTATCTATAAAACAAAATTCCTTATGATGCTTTTATATCAAGAGATCCCTCACTTCCAGGACTCAGTGTTTTCTCCAAATTCTAAATGTTGGTGTTCTGTAGTGTGAATTGGCTTCCTTTTTAATTTACTCTTTGCATACTCTGTTTTTACTTCCTATTTGATGTGGTTGGTGAGTAACCACGTAACCATTTGCTTTTCAGACCCAAAAGTGAGTTGCTTTCAACACCTCTTCAGTGCTTTTGTCTTTTAGATTGATTTCACACTCTTTTGGTGATTTTCTGAGATTTAGATGTAGAGGTAAATGTGTGCTCAATCCGCCATCTTTGTTAAAAGCACCTGCAAGTAATTATATCCAAATGAACCCAGCACCTGAATTTCTGCTTACCTGTAATGTGCTTGGGTGGCCCAACATCTCAACAGTTAACAATTTGGACTCTTAGCTACTAAAAGCCATTTCTGTTACAGGCTGACCTTGTCTGAGAAGGTCTTGAGGCACCAGAACATGTGCCGATTCTGTGCTATTCTTTTTGGTATTGCTGTATTCCATTTCTGGCCAGAGCCTAAAGGACTCAGATTTCTAAGGATGTGTGGCTATCAGAACAATGTCTACCTTCAACCCTACCTTAGAACCATCATCTATTAGAACAACATGTAACCCGCACAATGCTACCACAGCATCATACATGATCTGAGTTTATACAACTTCAATGTATCTTTTGGCTAAGCTTCCTGACATTTTTGAGTCTTTGGAAGATTCAATAGGAGGCAGCATATAAGTTTGTATTTTCTTTTTTTTTTTTTTTTGAGTTGGAGTCTCACTCTGTCGCCCAGACTGGAGTGCAGTGGCCGCTCCCGGCCACCGCAGCCTCGACCTGCTGGGCTCCGGCGATCCTTCGGCCTCAGCCTTCCAAGTAACCGGAACTATAGGCGTGCGCTACCACGCCCGGCTGATTTTTTGATTTATTGTAGAGATGAGGTCTCGCTGCCCAGGCGGATCTTGAACCCGTGGACTCAGGCAATCCATTCACCTCAGCCTCCCAAAGGCACGGGATTATAGGCTGAGCCACCCAGCGCGGCTAAGTTTGTATTTTCAACACTATTCTGTGCATCTATGGTTTAGGAGGAGGAGATAGCTACTTTTCTAGAAAAGGAAGGACACTGTTTCTTCTCACCTGGAATGAGAAAATTCATTCTGAGCACTTTTCAAGTTTCCGAGTAAAATAAGACAAACATATTCTGCCACTCCCTGAAAATTTTCATGGTGGCAGAATTTGTGGAGCCATGTGACACATAACTCTCTTTCTTCATAGCTTGTCAAACTCCAGAAACCATTTCTAAAACCCACTCCACTCTGCCATGGATGGTACATCTTAGTTCAGTATCAGCTTTTTTCCAAGAAATCAAAACCATGTATTTTTATATTAAATCCTTAACTTCAGAGTATTACCCATTGTCTTCTTATTTTATGATAAACTTTTTTTTCCATTAAATTTGTCTATATGCTCATTTCAGGCAAGATATTTGATCAACATCATTACAGAGAGACTTTTATCTTCCATAATTATCAAAATAGTGCTTGGGGTCCTAGAGCTTACAGAGAATGAGACCACCTAGGAGTTCAGCCCTGGGTGTTGCTTTCTATTTTGACATTAAACCTGAGAAACATGTTTTGGACTATCTTGGGAAGTTTAAAGGAAGGAAAAGGAGAAAAACTCAATCTTGTATTAAGTTAGATTGTGAATTCTAAACCCATGACAGAAAAGGAATGAAGAAATCTAGTCCTTCTGACCGTCTTATTCTTAAAAATAGCTATTGTGTGTGAATAAAAATTTTGTCATTCTGAAAGAAAATAGTTCAAAGGGAACTAAAGAAGATGTCAGAAGATTTTCAGATTACAAAAATTTGTTATCTGAAAACTAGTATTAGAATTCTTAACAGTGACACGGCACAATATTACCTGAATAACTCTTTGGTGTCTTTTTATATTTCTTTCAAGCTGCATTGTAAATTGCCTGGCCCTTAGACATTATTTTCAATGAAGTACCAAACTGTTGTCTATATTTCCTTGAAAACTTTATATCACCTAGAAACTATTTGGAGCATAATATTGATGACAATTTTAAAAATTAATTACTTGGCTATACTTTTTAACCAAAGATAAATAGTGAAGCTGTCAACTCTGAAGACATATAGAAATACTGAAATGAACAGATTAATCACTTATTTAGTATGTGTTTGTTGAATGCCCACCATGTGTCATGTATATTGATAAGCTCCTCGGAGTACAGTAACATTAGATAGATAGGCAATGCATTCACAAGATTAAAATAGAGTGGTAAAGATAGATGATTAAATAAATAAACAAACACAAAATATGGGATAAATGGTATAGTGGCAGAATTATAAAGAATTTAGATGACATTTAAACTGTGAGTTCTACCCTACTCCAGTGGCAGGGAAAGGAGTCTTAGCTAAAGTTGCTATAGTGAATGATGAATAAAAGCGGTCTAGAAAATGAAGGAAAATGAATTTTCCAAGATGAGAGACTAGGATGTGAAAAGATATATATTAAAAAACAGGAAAAAAAATTAACACAATTAAATAAAATTTATGAGAAAAGAGCGGAGAGAATTATATCATCCATAATGTAGGTAGGTAGATAATGACAATGGTAATTTAGGAACTTTGTTGTTTTTGTTGGAGTCTCACTCTTATTGCCCAGGCTGGAGTGCAGTGCACGCTCATGGCCACCGCAGCCTCGACCTGCTGGAATCACAATTTAGAGATTTTAAAGGCACATCAAGAGTGTAGGTTTTATTATGCAGATGATGAAGAGCTGCTTAGTAATTTTTAGACTGGTGATGGCATGATTGGATTTGCACTTTTGGCAGATCATTTAGGCTACACTTGAACAATGGATTGAAAGGGCACGAAATATTAAAGGCAAGACCTTTAGTTCCAATATTGTTAGAGAAGCTGGCAGACTTATTATCTAAACAACCATAAAATTAAACCAATTATGTGAAACAAATACTTATATGCATTGGATAGCAATTATTGTAAGACTGAGATCCTTCGGGGAAAAGGAAAAAAATACTTTACTTACCATGTCTTTCTGCCTGAGGCAATGGCCAATGCATAATGTTTGACAGTAGGAAGAGGGATTCTCAATTGTTAGAGTAAAGCAGATCTTTCTTTTTGTGATCTGCTAACATGTCTGGAATCTGTAGAGAGTGTTGTCAGAATGAAGGTAGTCATAGCCTTCACAATCTGGAAATATGCAAAGGGGTTCTCCTCTGATTCTTAGAATCCAAGGTTGAATTCTACATGGCATAATAGCAGAAAACTGTTGATGAGGGGCTGACAGCTGAGCAGGAGATTTCTGATCACACAAAGATCATGGACAGAAAGTGGTGGAGATATTAGATTTTTGGATGAACTAGAGATGAAACTCCTTAACAATTAAGCCAGGCATTCAGTTAAACCCCCAAATAGGCATGCATTAAAAGTAAAAACCTCACCCTAGGACTACTTTATATTTACTTCAACAAGTTATTTGTTCTAGAGCTAAGAATAAAATTGAAATAAATTCACGCTTATAAAGTAAAGAAAAACAGGACTGAAGAGGATAAAATGATCTACCTGTAATTAAATGCTTCCAAAGCAGAAAGATAGCTTAATTCACAGTCTCTGCAACATATCATCCAAATATCTAGCATATAATAAAAGAAAGTACTAGACAATCACAAAATTAGGAAACCAGTGACCATTTCTAAGAGATAAAAGGGTTTATGGAAGCAGACCCACAGATGAATCAAATGTTGGAATTAATACAAAATGATTCTAAAATATCCAGTATAATCATGTACAGGAATTTGAAGATGAACAGCCAAGCAATTGGAAAGGACTGGGGTCAACAAAAGTAGAAAGCTACCCCTACAAAATATTCTTACAAATATTTAAGAAAAAAGACAACCTTATGCAATGTATTTCAGAAAATAGAAGGGAAGACACATTCAAATTTATTATATAAAACACAGTACAATCTTAACAAAAACATAAAAAGAAAAAAAATGATCATTCACAAAGTCCTTAACAAATATTAGCAAATTAAATTTATCAATATACTTATAATCATGATTAAATGGATTTTTATTATAAAAGAAAGATTAATTTCATATTCATAAATCAACCATCATAATTCACCACATACACATAACAAAAGTGGAGACATAATTATCTCAGTTAAGAAAAATTTTAATTAAAATGCAAAGCCAATTAGCTATAGAAATGATTTCTGCAAATTAGAAACAGAAGAGAACTTCTTCAAACTGACAAGGGCTTTCATGAAAAACTCATAGGGATTTCAGATAATATAATATTAAATAGTAAATTCTTTCCATCTAATATGTGAAAAGAAAGAAAAATTCTACTTTCACTATCATATTTTTCCAAAACAGTGCAAAACACAGCTAGTATTATCAGGAAAAAAGAAAGCAAGAAAAATAAATAAGTAAATAAACATAAATTTTAAAAACTATATTTCTAAAATGGCATTGTGTGTATCAAAAATGCAAAGCAAAGCTATCTTGAATGAAATTACTAGAAATGATAAATTTATATAGTGGATTGTTAGGTACAAAGCCAATGTAAAAACACCAATGTATGTCTACAAACTAGCTAAAAACAAACAAACAAAAATAAATTTGAAAACTCAAATTTAGAAAATTAGTATTTATAGTAGTTTTTTAAAATGCAGGAAAATAATTTAAAAGCATATGAAAACTCCATATTGAAAACTACAAAACATCTCTGATGACAATCAGGTATCCTCAAAAAAGAAAATAAATATGTTAATTTATGGAATGGCAAACTTTATTTTACTAAGATGCTATTTATTCTAATTACCCTATACTTTAAATGTAATTCCAATAAAAATCACTGCAGAATTTTCTGTAGAAATTAATATATAGGAGATTCTTGATAAAATGGCAACAGAACCAGTTGGAGTGTGAGTTTATGAATGGCTGAGTGTGCATAAGGACTAGTCTGTGTCCATTTGTGTGTGCAAATGTGTGAACAAATGTCCAACTGAGGGAAGATGAGATCAAGCACCCAGGGTCTCCCTGCAGAAACAGCTGCAATTTTCTGCTGCTCTGAATTTGGTACTCACCACATGCAGAAAAATCTACTATTCCTGGGGCATCTTTTGGGAAAATGCAGTAGAGATCAGCTGCTTCTCCACACTTGGCACCTGGCCCACACCACCACCGGCAGCAACAGGCAAGACACTGGCATTAGGGACTGTGGAGAAAGTGTGGGGAGTAAATCTGGAGCTGAACTCTGCCAGAGGAGAACACACAGACTGATACCACATTCTGTGTCCCAGAACAAGGCAGAGATCTACCTTAGCTCACCCAATTCTGATCAGTCTGCATCCTGAGACCAAGAGGCAATCTCCAAATCCTTCTGAGATTGACCATCATTTGCCCAGAGAGGATACTCCAAGTTCACGATACCAGAGATACAGAAGCTTAAACTTCACAATGGACAAAACACAGAAGCATGCAATCAGAGTGAGATACCTGGCAGCAGACAAGTGGGGTGAGTCCTGATTCACCCCCTTTCCCCAGCAGACCATGGGGGTCTGATCCACACTGACAGCAGCCCAATTGGCCTGCACTGAGAGCAGAGAGGAGAGTCTCTCAAACCTGCTACCTACCAGGGTGACTCAAAAGGCAACAGTGCATGGGACATACCAATAAAAAAATTAAAAATTAAAAAAGAGAAAGAACCTGATGTTCCTGAAACAGCCACGAGAGAGGTCTTTTTAAATTTACTTTTACTATTTTATTTTATTTTATTTTTTGCCCACACTTTCCATACATACCTTTCTGCATGTGCCTTTGACTTGACTTACCCCTTTTTCTTCCTCTTTTTGTTTTTTGTGTATGGGTATTGTGGGGGATGCAAGCATATAATCTTTTTTTCATTATTTGGTTGTTTATTTGTTAGCTTGTTTTCCTGTTTGTTTTTCTTCTTCTTCTTTCTCTTTGTCTTCCTTTTTTCTGTCTTCTTTCTTCCTCTGTTCTTTTCCTTTCACTTATCTCATTTTTGGTTTCAGGGAGTATACATACAATCTTACCATATGGACATATTGTAAGATGGTGGAGAGGGTTTTAGAGGGCCCATACTCCACACAGTGGATACTGTGATCTGCACATAGCTTCTGAACCACAGGCCCCCATTACACCTTAATCAAATCTCAAAACTGCAGAAAGACAGCACAGCCCTCAACACCCAGACCAGCTTCAAAACTGAACAAATCCAGAGACTCTATCTAAGGAAGAATAGGAAGTTGAGCAAACAGAAGCAACCCCCCCCACACTGAGCAATAGAATTAAAGCAGCAAAAAAGGGGAAGGCCATTACAAATGAAGAAGAATCAAAGAAAAAGCACAAATAACCCCCAGACAGCTGGAAAGATAGCATCTGAGAATACAGACTTCAGAACTCAAACAATGAAGAGCCCCCAGAATGACTGGTCTCAAACCACATACCCAAATATTAAGATATTGATAGAATGAATAGAAATGAGAGATAGGAGGGCAAAAATGAAGGAAATGACAGCAATAAAGAATACAGTAAACAAAATAACAAACTCACAAGTATGAAAAACAGAAGAATCTCAGAGCTTGAAGACTAAAATATGGAACTAACCCAATCTGCTAAAAACATGGAAAAGAAGCTTTAAAAGATGGAGCAAAGCCTTCAAGAGATGTGTAATTATATTAAGAGACAAAACTTATGCTAGATCAGTGTCCCTGTATCATAAAAGGAGAATGAGAGCACCCTGGAACAAACATGAGGTCATTCAAGAAAACTTTCCACATCTCATGAGAGATGTGACCATCAAAACCCAAGAGATTCAGAGAACCCCTGCAAGGCAAAAAGTGAGAAGACCAACTACTAGACACATAGTAATTTGCTACACAAAGTAGGTGTAAAAGAAAAATTCCTGAAGACAACAAGAAAGCTCAGACTACCTATCAGGGTTGACAAATTAGAATAGCAGCAGACTTGCCTACAGAAACACTACATGTTAGAAGAGACTGGAGTCTGAACTTCAAAGTTCTCAAAAATAAACAATTCCAACCAAGAATCTCCTACCCAGCTAAGCTAAATTTCATCAGTGATGGAGAATTAAAATCCTTCCAGATATCCAATCCCTAGGAGTTTATGTTGCCTCCAGATCAGCTCTACAAGATATACTTAAGAGGGTATTAAGTGGCTCCTTCCCCACCTCCTGGGTTGCTTGCCACCACCATGGCTGCCTCGGCTGTCTTCATTCTCCATGGCAAGGGCAAGTCCTTGATCAGCTGCAACTACAAGGGCAATGTGGCCATGAGCTAAATTGAATACTTCATGCCCCTGCTGGTCAGCAGGAGGAGGAGGGTGCCTTGGCCCCACTGCTGAGCCACAACCGAGTCCACTTCCTGTGGATCAAACACAGCAACCTCTACTTGGTGGCCACCACACTGAAGAACACCAATGCCTCCTTGGTGTATTTTTTCCTCTTCAAGACTGTGGAGGTATTCTGTGAATACTTCAAGGAGCTGGAGGAAGAGAGTATCTGGGACAACTTTGTCATTGTCTGTGAGTTACTGGATGAGCTCATGGACTTCGGCTTCCCACAGACCAAGGGCAGCATGATCTTGCAAGAGTACATCACACAGCAGGGAAACAAGCTGGAGACCAGCAAGTGGCAGGTGCTACCCACCATCACCAGGGGGATTACTGGGTCATATGAAAGTTGATTTTTAGATTTTTCAGGAATCTCCACACTGTTTTCCATAGAGGTTGTACTAATTCACATTCCTACCAACAGCGTAGAAGCACTCCCTTTTCCCCACACCCTCTTCAGCATCTGTTTTTTGAGTTATTGATGATGACCATCCAGACTGGAAGTAGAAGGTATCTCTGTGTGGTTTTAATTTATATTTCTTTCATTATTAGTAAGGCTGAGCATTTTTGCATGTATCTGTTGGTTGCTTTTATGTCTTCTTCTGAGAATTGTCTATTCATATATTTTGCCCACTTTTTTTTTTTTTTATGAAGCAGGATTTATAGATAGGACAGAAAATCTTCCACAGTGGGAGGGGATCCAAAGGGGTTGCCCTTTTGTCCACTTTTTCATATGACCCAGCAATTCCTCTTCTGAGAATATACCCAGTCAAACTCAAATCACTCCATAAAAAAGTTGTCTGCAAATGCATGTTTACTGCAGCATTATTCACAATAGCAAAAACATGGAACCAATCATGCTGCCCCTCAAAAGTGGACTGGATTAAAACATGTAGTATATATGTATGATGGAATGTTATGCAGTCATAAAGAAAGACAAAATTATGGACTTTGCAGCAACTTGGATGGAGTTAGTCCATCATGCTCAGTGATCTATCACAGAAACCAAGATCTGAGTACTTCATGCACTCACTCATAAATGGACTCTGAACATTTATCATAATACTATAAGAAAGGGATTGGCAGTAAAGGAACACTGCCAGGAGGGGGGGGCGCACATAAATTCAATAAGGGTACCCAATCTCTAACCAGGTAAAGTGGGTATCAAGGGAAGGCCCACCCTTTACCTGTATGATGACCACTTATGTACCTAACCCTGAACTGTACCCTATATATTTAAAATAAATAAAAAAGAAATTAGATTAAAAAGTGTATGTAAAATGAAATTCTCATTATGGGCTTAATTAGCCAAAACAATCTTGAAGGAGAAGTACAAAGTTGGAAGATCTTACTACCAAATTTCAATACATATTTAAAATTAGAATAAGTAAGTCATGATGGTGTTGGATTTAGGATTACAAAATGTATCAGTGGCACAAAAGACATTCTAGGCTTAGATCTTCACATATGAAGTTAATTATTGGCTTTTGTGAAAGGTATCAAACAAATTATACTTAAGAAGAGTCAGTAAAGGGTGCTGGAATAACTAGACAATCACATGGAAAAAATAAACATTGAACATTTCATCATATCACATACAAATTAGTAAGTTGAAGTGGTTCACCAGACCAAATGTACAGGTTAAAAAGTGGGCAAATTACATGAACAGTCATTTAAAAAACAAGGTATACAAATAACCAACAAACATATGAAAAAATGTTCAACATCATTAATAATCAGGGAAATGGAAATTAAAATCACAGTGAGATGGCACTTTGTCCCCATCACAACGACCATTATTAAATACTCTAAAAACAATAGATGTTGAAGTGGATGGAGGAAATGCTTACACTGTGTTGGCTGAAGTATACATTTGTACCTTTAAAGAAAACAGTATGGAGAGTCCTCAAAGAACTAAATGTAGATCCACCATTTGATCCAGTGATCCTACTGGTAGGTATCTACCCAAAGGAAAATAAGTCATTATATCAAAATGACACATGCATTAGTATGTTTATCACAGCATAATTCACAATTATAAAGATGAGGAATCAAACTGTGTCCATTATACCATCTAACCAAAAACCATGTGTATTCCTAAGGAAAACAATTTTGAAACATGAACCTAGCAAAGGTTTCATATTAAGATTATATAAAGAACTCCTACAACTTAATAATGAAAGGAAAACAACACAATTAAAACATGGACAAAAGACTTGAACAGACAGTTTATCAAGTCATGTAAAAATTAGGCCAAGCATAGTGGCTCCACCTGTAACCCTAGCACTTTGGGAGGCCAAGGTGGAAAAATTAGTTGAGCCCAGGAGTTTGAGACTAGCCTGGGTAACATTGGAAGACCTTGTCTCTACAAAAAAATTTTTAAAAAGTATCCAGCCTTGGTGGCATGAACCTACAGTTCCAGCTACTTGGGAGGCTGAGGTGGGGGGATCATTTGAGCCCAGGAGGTTGAGACTGCAGTGAGTCGTGATTGCACCACTGCACTACAACCTGAGCAATGGAACCAGATCTCAACTCAACAAAAAAAACAAAAAACCAAACAAAAGGATTACCACAGAGCATATAAAATGTTGCTTGGCACCACTGGATCATTGAGAAAATGCAAATTGAAACCACAGTGTGATGTGAGGACACCTTCACTAGAATGGCTGGAATAAAAAATACAAAATTACCAAATATTGGTGAGGATATGGACCAACTAGAACACTGTGTATTTGCTGGTGTCCACATAGAATACTATAGTTACGATGGAAACTAGCAATTACTTAAAAGTTAAAAATTCCAAATGATAGCTCCTGGATGAAAGGGATGGAGATGAAGTTGGAAGAAGCCACAGACAGAAGGAAAGAGTTGAAGGAAATGATGAAGTCCACTGTGGCTCTGAAGATCCTCCTGCACTCTAGCCTACAGTTTTCTCTGTTAATAGTAGATGCAGGTCCATGTCATCTAGGCTTATTTGTAGTACCCCTTTGGTGGTATAGGAGTCTATCCTTTTAACCAGGCTCCTGCCTTTTATTCTTCAACCTGTTCACTCTTGTCACCAAATGGAAAACATATACACAGTGTTCTTCATCTCAGTTTCTACCTTGTACAGCAAACTTGTCCTATTTGAATAAAGGAAAGATGAAGGTATTTTATGGCACCAGGAGGGCTCACGTTGCTGGCTGACAAGTGGAACTATTCTCCTAGCATGCTGAGAAGGGGAGGCTTTGGGGACCCTTTGCAGAAAATGCAACGAAGTATAAACACACATTTAAAAATCTTTGTCTCTTCAACAAATTTGTTCTTAGTTGTATGAGAAAAGCTGAGGTCTTGCTTTATTTGTAAGTGATTCTCCAACTTTTAGTAATTAAAAAATCCCCATTCTGAATGATAAAACCTTAAGATTTTAATGACTTCATTTGATGATTCATCAGTTTAAATTTCCGTTACCTAATCTGATGCCCACCTCCCTCCATACTCTTTAAATAATGTTATTGTAGGATTTTTCACCCTTTTTCTACATGACGTCATGAATAGGTTAAAAATATAGATAAGTTACCTAATGACTGACTGTGACTGCTCAGTTGTCACTCTTTTTCTGGCTTATGTTTTCGGATATATTAAGAATCTAATATGAAGTTTTCAGAAGGTCAACTTTAAAATGTATTCTTCTTTAAAAGTACAATATTGATGATTGGATTTTTATTTGTAATGAATATCTAAATGAAAAAAAGCTCTAGTTTAAGAATATGGTGACTCTTTGTTCATGCCAACCAAATTTATTTTTAATATGGAAGAGCACCAGAACTAATGACAAGCATCACCAATACTGAAGACCCACAGAAAGTAAAATTCTTCATACACATGAAACAAAAGCCTTCACAATAAAGCAAATAATATCATATCTTACACAAAGAAAACCACTTATGAATTATAATGAAGATTCCTAAAATGTAAAATAGTGCCGTATGCATAACCAGATCTTTGCTAACTATGAGCCATGAGGAGACATTATAATAAGAAAATTCCCATATACTTGGCAAGTATTTGTTAGTCACCGTATCAATCATTGTGACAATCTTCTTTACCAGCCAAACTCTTATTTCTATCCACTTCATTATCCTTCATAGAGAATCAAACGAGCAGTAAAATGCCCAAAATAAAGGAAGCAGAAAGAAGTAAAGGTCCTTAAAAAGTCAGCCTGAGAAAATCTGATTCTTTTAATGTTTCCTGAGCCAAACCCAAAGAGTCAATCATCAGATATAGAAAGGATGCCATTTTCATCACAATGGCATCCTTATAAAAGGTAAAACTTTTCAGAGTTATAAACTTATAAAAGTTCACTATTATTTGATTTACAATTTTTTTCTAGTAATAGCCCTTATATAATTAAAAATCATTTTGCCTGCAACGAAATTTACCTTAAGATAAATCACTAGACAATTTCAAAGCAAACTGACAAGTAACATCTGCATTGTTACTGCTATCAGAGCATGGGAAATCTGGATAACTTAAAAACAAGCAAACAAACAGCTGGAAGATACAGAATTCATCCAGGTAAAAACTAACTCTGGAGATTTGATATGACTTGCCATTAAATTCAGGAAGTGTCACAGCCTTTCTCATACAGAGGGTAATACTTTTATTAAGGTTTAATAACCTCAACTATAATAACAACATAGACTTTCCTCCCAGCTGTGTCAAACTCCTGTATAGATTTCAATTTAAATGACAAAAAGGAGCAGAAGGGGACATTCCTTACACTGTCTTGTCCAGGGATCTTCTTTCTTTTTGTGGGCCTTGACCAGAAAACACAGTGTTGTATGCCATATACTTCAAGTCCTAATTCACATATTACACACATCAGATAGGGGACGTAACCTTTTCTCAATATGTATTTCTGTTTGCAGACCTTGTCACTAGACCCTATTAAACAGCCTCCAACTTTTAAGGAGAATGTTCTAAAAAATTTAAAAAAGAAACCTTCAGGAAAACAAAAAGATTAAAATAACAGAAAGTCACTATTCAGCTATAAGTCCATTCAAAGCTATCCTGCATGGAAGAGATAAAATATGAAAATGGAAGAAGAAAGTTGTATAAACTTTTCTATTATATCTCAGATTGTTTCAATTTTTTTGAAGAATACCACTATATGATTATTGATTGCCTCCTAAAGTCATGCAAAATATTCTACATACGGATTTTGCTCAACCACCAAAAGTTCAATTTGTTGCTTTATGCTTATACTTTTATTTTTTCTGGGCAACTTAAGCATTTGGTCAGTCAGAAGTAATCTAAATAAGCATGCAATCACCTTTTTTTTTCGGATGGCTCCCTGCATTAATATACAGCAAAGGAGCTGGGTTAAAAGCACTGAAGACCCTTCTCCAAAATGCCTCCCACCCCAAGGGTCTCCTCCACATTCAAGCAAAATCTTATGATATTTTAAAGTATTCAAGAACATGATTTTGTGGAGCAAATTTAAATCCCAACAAATGAAATTAGAAAATGAACAGAAGTTCAGAACAAAATAAAAAGACATAGTGCACATCTTAACAAATTTAAAAGAATAGAACAGAAATCGTAAAAAATTATGCTCTTAGATCATAATGGAATTAAAAGAGAAATCACAGTATGATAGCTAGAAAATTCCAAAATATTTAGAGATTGAACAAAATCTTCTAAGTAATACATGGATTAAAGAAAAATTCTCAAAATAAATCTTTTAAAATATTTTGAACTAAATAAGAATGAAAATACAAGTTATCAAAATTTATCAGACAGAAAAAGTAGTGATTACAGGGAAATTTGTAGCATTTAATGCATATATTAGAAAGAAAGAAACATCTAACACAGATAATCTAAGTTTCAACTTTAGGAAATTAAAAAAAGAAGAAAAATTATATCCAAAGTCAGCAGAAGAAAAATGTTAAATTAAGTTTAGCCTAAAGCAACGCCTTACATATTTTAAGACTGGCCTAAAGGTTTCCCATATATCAGTGCTCCCTATCCTTTTTAGCTTCAGGGACTAGTTTCATGGAAGACAATTTTTCCATGGATTGGGAGGGTGAGTGGGGGATGGTTTCAGGGTGATTCAAGTTCGTAACATTTATTGTGTACTTTATTTCTATTGTTATTGCATTGTAATACATAATAAAATAATTATACAACTCACAATAAAAAAGAGGTGAGGATGAAAGTGATAAATAAAACAATGAGTGGGCTATGCATGGACTAAAATAAGTGTCGTATTCTGACTTAAAGCCTGCCACCAGTTGCAGCTGTGAAATTGAAGTACATCAGCTAACTTGCCACTCACTGGTAGGGTTTTGATATGAGTCTGCAAGCAATTGATTTATTATGGTGTCTGTTCAGTCAAAACTCATTGCTAATGTTAATCTGTATTTGCAGCCACTCCCCAGTGCCAGCATCATCGCCTCAGCTCACATCAGATCATCAGGCATTAGGTTCTCATAAGGAGTGTGCAACCTAGATCTTGTCAATGCACACTTCACAATAAGGTTCACGCTCCTATAAGAATTGAATACCTTGGCTGATCTGACATGAAGTGGGGCTCAGATGATGGGGAGCCACTGTAAACATAGATGAAACTTCACTCACTTCCCTACTACTCACCTCCTGCTGTGTGGCCCAGTTCCTAACAGGTCACTGAAGAGTACAGGTCCGTAGCTCAGAGGTTGGGGACTCTTGCAGTGAACTGTGATCTAACTGGATGTGTAAATAGACTGTAACTACTCTTATGCTTCTGTGCCAATCACCAAGTTTCAGTCAATCAAAAGCAGTCAACTGTCCAAACTGGGTTCAAATAAGGCAAATGCTGAGCTAATTAGCTGTTTTGTACTTCATTCCATTTTTTTTCCAGTTCATCTAAATTCAGTTTTATTTTTTTTAAATCAATTTTTTTTGTTTTAAAATTTTGGGTTAAGGGTTAGATATACAAATATCATCGTTCAGGCACCCTTGTTGATAAGGAGTGTCTCCCCATCCCCAAACAGATATTGACTACCGTTAATCCCACCTCCCTTCCCTTCCCTCCCCCCCTCATAGTTTCCCTCTATGGTCAATCCTTTTCTTTTGTATTACGATAGATGTTCAAGGTTCACTATATGAGTGAGAACATGTGATACTCAGATCTTTGTTTCTGTGAAAGATCACTCAGTATCATAGGCTCTAGTTCCATACAGGTTGCTGAAAAATTCATGATTTTGTTCTTTTTTATGGCTGTGTAGTATTCCATAATGTATATGTACCACATTTTTTTAATACAGATATCTTTTGATGGACAGTATGATTGGTTCCAGGTTCTTGCTATTGTGAACAATGGTGCAATAAACATATGTGTGCAGGTATCTTTTTTATAGAGTGATTTGACTTATTTTGATAAAATCCAGTACCCCTTCCTGATAAAAACCCTCAAATATCTAGGCATACATGGAACATACCTCAAAATATTAAAAGCCATCTACAAGAAACCCATAGCTAGCATACTCCTAAACAGACAAAAATTGGAACCATTTCCTCTGAAAACTGGAACAAGACAAGAATGCCCACACTCTCCCCTCCTGTTCAATATAGTATTGGAAGTCCTAGCTAGAGCAATCAGAAAAAAGAAGGCGATCAGGCATATACAAATAGGAAAAGAGGAAGTCAAGTTATCCCTCTTTGCCGACGACATGATTGTGTACCTTGAAAACCCAAGAGAATCTGTAAAAAGTCTCCTTGCACTGATAAAGGACTTTGGCAAAGTCTCAGGGTATAAAATAAATGTGCAAAAGACAATCGCATTTCTTTACACCAATAGTAAACAAACAGAAACCCAAATAAAAAACACAATCCTGTTCACAATAGCCACACACAAAAAAATGAAATACCTTGGCATCTTCCTAACCAGAGATGTGAAAGACCTTTACAATGAAAATTACAAAACACTGCTCAAAGAAATCAAAGATTACACAAACAAGTGGAAAAATATCTCATTCAATTTTTTATAGGTCATTTTCCTTTTCTGTCCATAAATCTTTTTTGCTCTGTAGCTAAAGCCTCTTGACCTATTCTGATTTGTGAGACACCCAATTAACAAATCACTCTTTGTTCTTACTCTGTTAAATTTAATTTGTTTTTTCTTTTAACAAAATAAATAATAAAAGTTAGAGCAAAAACCAGTAAGACTAAAAGCAAGAAATTTATAGAGAAAATAAAAAGAAACCAAAAGCTGGTTCTGTGAAAAAAAAAAATCAACAAAACTGTCAAACTTTTGACTAATCAAAAATAAAAATGTGAGAAGTCATAAATTACTGATATTAGAAATGAAAACAAAGGTCATAGTTACTAATCCCACAGACGTGAAAAGGAAAATGAAATAATACTAGGAAGAATTATATTTCTACAAATTTAATAACTTAGATAAAATAGGACAATTTCTTGAAAGGCAATATTTACCAAAATTCAAAGAGAAAAACATGATTTGAATATGCCTACATCTATTAAATAAATTGAATCAATGATTAAAAACCTTCCAAAATAGAAATCACCAGATACAGATGGTTTCACTGGTGAATGCTAGTAGAAATTTCAAGAAGAAAATGGCATCAATTCTGTCCAGTCTCTTCCAGAAAATAGAAGCACAGGAAACACTTGCTAACTCATTCTCTTATTATACAAATATGAAAACAAGACAAAGATATTACAAGGAAAACACTTTATAGATCAATATTACTCTTGAATATGGATACCAAATTTATCAACAAAATATTAGCAAATTGAATCTAACACTGTATAAAAAGAATTATATGCTATAACCAAATGGAATTTATTCACAATATTCAAGGCTGGGTAAACATGAACAATCAATTAATGTAATCATCAACAGGTTAAAGAAGAAAAGACATATGATTACATTGATAAATGTCATACAGGCAAGGACTTGACAAAATTCAACATGTACATGATAAAAAAGTTAACCAACCAAGAAAAGAGGGGAACTTTCTCATCTTAATAAAGAACATTATGAAAAAAACTAAACTAACATTATGCTTAATGATGAAAAGCTAGAAGTTTTACTTCTCAGACTGGGAAGAAGACAAAGATGATCCTTTTCCCATTCCTACTCAACATTTTACTGGAAGTTCTAGCTAATGCAACAAGATAAGAAAGAGAGATAGAGAAATAAAAGCTATATAGATTGGGAAGGAAGAAATAAAACCGTCTTTGTTTGCAAGTGATATGATTGTCTATATAAACAAGTCCCAACAAGCAGAAACAAAAAAATCTTATGGAACTAGTATTAAGTGATTATATCAAGGTTGCAGAATACAAGGTTGATATTAAAAGTCAATTGCTGTCCTGTATACCAGCAATGAACAACTGAAACTCGAATTTAAAAATATAATACCTCTTATTGTAGCACCAACAAATGAAAAATAGTCCTCCTTTGGTATTCATGAGGAGTTGGTTCCAAGACCCCTTTATGGATACTAAAATTCACAGATGCTCAAATCCCTTATATAAAATAGTTTGGTATTTGCATATAATCTATGCAATCCTCCCTTATACTTTAAATCACCTCTAAGCTGGGCTCGGTGGCTCAGCCTGTAATCCCGTGCCTTTGGGAGGCTGAGGTGAGTGGATTGCCTGAGCCCGCGGGTTCGAGACCTGCCTGGGCAGCGAGACCTCATCTCTACAATAAATTAAAAAAATCAGCTGGGCGTGGTGGTGCATGCCTGTAATTCCGGCTACTCGGAAGGCTGAGGCAGAAGGATCACCGGAGCCCAGCAGGTCGAGGCTGTGGTGGCCGGGAGTGGCCACTGCACTCCAGTCTAGGCAACCGAGTGAGACTCCAACTCAAAAAAAAAAAAAAAAAAAAAAAAAAAAATAAATAAATAAATAAATAAATCACCTCTAGACTATGTATAATACCTAATACAATGTAATTGCTATGTAAATCATTGTTATAGTGTATTGATTTTATTTGTATTATTTTTATTATATTTATATTGATATAATATTTAACATATATAAATATATTTTTATAAAATATTTTTATATCTACACACATGAGGGGGAAATAAATGAAATTTATTTATTAAGAAGTATATTTATTTTTACAGTTTTAAACTTTAGTGACCTTCAAAATACTTTTCAGTGATGCAATATACCTATTGAGATGCTTTTTCCACTGCTCGAATGATTTTTGAGCTTGTTGGTTTTGATGCCTTTTAGTTCTTCTGCCATTTATTATTTCACCTCTTCTACATTGGCAAAATATTTCCCTTTGAGGACTTTTTCCATCCAGGGAAACAAAAAATAAATCATTCAGGGAAAAATCGGGTAAATAGAGTGGGTGTGGTATGGGAGTCATGGCATTTTTGGTCAAAAACTGCTGAACACTCAGAGTGATGTGGGCAGTTGCACTCGTAAGTCACTCATCATGAAATGGGCTAACATGTTTAAAGATTCTCCAAAGTGGGGAGAAGAATCACTGAATCTGAACGCAGCCTCTCATGCTAGCTGGTACACTGATAATGGGATTCTAGAACACTAACCTAGCAGGGGAAGCCTGTACTACAAGGGACTGCCCTCCTAAAAAATACCTTTTCTTTGATGTCGTCTCTCATATATATATATATATATATTTATACCTGAGTACCATCAGTCTGTTCACATCCATGGAGATATCTCCATGGATGTGAACAGACTGATGGTACTCAGGTATAAATCTAAATAAATACAATTAAATATTCTTCAGAAATAAAAATAAATGACCTATTCAGTCAAAAAACAATACGGAGAAACCTTAAATACGCATGTAGTGAATGAAACAAGCCAGACTGAAAAGGTTACATACTGTATGTTTCCAAATATATGACATTCTGGAAAAAGCAAAACCATAGAGACATTTTTAAAAAGTGGCTGTCAAGGACTAGTGGGGAGGAAGAGATGAATAGGTGTAACACAGTGGATTTTTAGGACATTAGATGTATTCTATATGATAGTGTAATATTGGACACATAACATTATGTGTTTGTTAAACCCACAAAACAATGAATGAACCCTAACGCAAATTATGGACATTAGTTAATAACAATGAATTGAGAAAATAAATTTATATGAGGAACTTGTCTTTTTATTTATCAGGCCCAGAGACACATCAAAATGAGATTGCAGTAACAACCCACTCCCCCATGTGAGCTATGTATTTAGCTCTTGAACCTGGTTACTATTGCCACAAGTAGCTCTAAATTAACCTAAAAAATGCCACATCAGACACTATAACTTGCATCCTACAGCTTAACAGCGTATATAGTCAATTTCTAATCAATGTGATTTGTGTAAACAAATGAGAATTCCTGGCACTTTGTATCAGACTGTCCTGGTTCTCTCTTTTTGTCTTTAAAAATCTCCTTGTTTGAACTCCAGGTAGTCTCTGCAAAAAAATTTTTTTTAATTAGCTAGACATGGTGGTTTACATTTGTAGTCCCAGCTACTTAGGAGACTGAGGTGGGAGATCACTTGAACCCAGGGGTTCAAGACTGTGGTGAGCTGTGATCATGCCACTGCTATTCAGCCTAGTCAACAGAGTGAGACTCAAACTCAAACAAACCCTCCTTTATGCTAATCAGAGTGTTTATTCAGGGCAACTTGAACTATGCTTCTGGGTTGCAATTCTTAAGCCTTTAACTAATTTTGCCTCAGCTTCTCCTTTTAGGTGAACAGCATCAATATTAGTTCAACAATGGTACCAAGAGTACTACACTAATACAAAAAGTTAATAATAGAAATAATGTGAGAAAGTAAAGTAAAGAGGAAGAGGTGATACATAGGAGCTCCATATTTTTGTGTAATTTTTCTATATACTTAAAACTTCTCTAAAAATTATGGGGTTTTTTTTTCAAAAAATGTGGTAATTAACCTAACATTACTGTAAACTTAAGGAAGTGTTTGCTTATGAGATAATAATATTATTGCTTTAAGCACACACAAACACCTACACAATTAATATTGTCAAATAATGAATAACATTAAAGAGCTACCTTTTGAAGTAGTACACCATGTGCCCACTGCTCTAAACTTTTGCACAAATCCTCTACAAGTACTTCCTTTAGTATCTCTAATTTTAAAATGAGACATTTTCTTTGTATCATTTATCTTTGTCATGCACTTTTTCATCAAATTGAATTCAAATTATTCAAACTTCCCTTCCATAAAGAAAAAAATCACAGGACACCAGACCAGACTTGAATATTTGGAGTCTGGTTACATTTTCTCCAAAACAACAACAAAAACATTAAAATAAATGAAAATGTTTTCTAAACAGCATTCAAAAATTTAGAATATCAAGAAAAATTACAAATTACAAAGTTCAGAGTAAAAAAGAATGAAACAATACATGGCAAGATATGAGACTCTAAATCAAAAGCAGTAGATGTAGCCACTCTTATTTTAGCCATTTTAACAGTAGGCAGGGATCAGTATCTCACTGTGGCTTTAATTTGTTTTTCTCCAGTAACTAATGATGTCAAACAACTTTTCATATGTTTTATTTTCATTTGTATATCTTCTTTGGTAAAGTGCCTATTAAAATCGTTTGCCCATTTTCTCTCTCATTTTTTAAAAATGCCATTAACTTGTGGAAGCAAGATGAGTTGTCTTGTAAATGTCCCATTCTGAATTTGACATTCTGAATTTGTCTGCTCCACGTAATTTAATATTCTTCTCCCCTATATTTCCTATAAAAGGAAATTATCCCGGATAGCTTGTTTAGTTTCAGGTTCAACTTTTTGGTCAAAAACACTTTACTGCCAGTTCTGTGTGCCTCATAAGGCATTGCATCAGGATATTTTCACATTTTTAATGATACTGCCATTGATCATGCCAATGAATTCCTCCATTGTAAAATTCCCCATCAATCTTTTATGAGATAATTACTGCCTGAATCAATTATTTCATTAAAGATTGCAAAGTTTTGATTTTTAAAAACTTCTATATTTACTAAAAGGAATTTTTCTATAATGATTTTTTCTTTATTAACAGTTCATGTAAGAGAAAATAGGATAAATGTTTATTTCCTTTTAATTTTTCATTTTTATACAAAGTTGTTGCTGCCTTAGTTATTGCCAACATTCTTAGTTGTCATTGTTGCTTGTTGGGTTTCTCTATTCAAAATTGAGTATCATCACAAATTCATGTTTTAAAAAAACAAATTTGGTGAATTTCAATTAAACGTATTTATTGTTTGTTGTTGGTCAAATTATCCCATCTTTGCTACAAGGGAGTCCTTCATACCTGCTTATCTGTGTTGATAACCTTGTCAATCACAGATACCTGTTATCACCTCTAGTGAAGGAGTCCCACTCCAGCAAGAGCAATACTGCCAGATGTCAACCCACTCCATCTTTCAGGGTGGACAAGGAAGATAAGACTCTGCTTAGTCCAGCAAATCCGCTGCTGGAGTCTCTCCAAAAGCCGAGTGCTCCCAGATTTTCTGAGATGGGACCAGATGGGATTCCAAAGAAAGAAGAACTAAATTCCAGGGTGATCACTGCAAAACATTTACTAGGGAAACATTTACAGAGTGAAGCTGTGTATCCTCAGGCAGACAGAGAGAGAAAGGAATGTTTAACCTGGGTATGTGCACAAAGAATCAGGGTATGGAGTTTATAGAGGGTTTAATGATTGGCTTAGGGTAGCGACCAGTTTCTTTCAGGGTTTAGGGCAATAACCTGATAGCTTTATATTAGTTTGATAATGTTCAAAGCCCCTACTTGTGTTCAAGCCTGCCAGGAGAAACATACAGCGAGCTGGGTCACAGAGTGCTCAAGTAACTGTAATTCTCCATCAGGACATAGGAAGCAAGTGGGGAAATTGGGAGACTCTACAGACTTACACAGGCACTTGGTGAGACAATGCTTTACTCACAAAGAGAAGAGAAAGAGCAAGATCAGCTTCTCTAGTGGATGTAGGCCCCCCATTACCAGGAGCTCTCCTCCTGAAGTGGACTGCAGGATGATGGCATGCATGTTGGTGAAGGACCCTGCTCACCCCCCACCTGGAACAGATAAAGTGGTGAGATTGGTAGGTGCCATATGATACACACACCAAGGACAGAGAAACATGACAAAGGAGCACACACTGAGTATGAAACTGGCAAAGATATTCTCACATAAGGGGATAAGGCCAACACAGACTATGAGGCTTATTATCTCTTGGCAAGGAGCTTCCTGCTCCAAGCCTGAAATCTGATGATCTTCAAATAAGTTATTTTTCCTTTTTGAGGGAAAGGTTTTAGAGTTCTAGATTTTCTCACTGTTTTTAAGTTATTGCTCTCATCCTTTTCTTTTTTAAATTTTATTTTAAAGATGGGGGGTACAATTCAGGATTAGGTAGATAAGTGTACAGGTAAAGTTTGAGCTTCCCTTTGGTTCATGCTTCACCTGGTTTGAGATCAGATACCTTATTGATGTTATGTGCCCCCTCCTCGCTCCCTCCCCTGGCAGTGTCCCACTACTGCCAATCTCTTTCTTATAGAGTTATGATAAATGTTCAGGGTCCACTTATAAGTGAGAACATGTGGTACTCAGTTTTTTGTTTCTGTGGTAGATCACTTCATATTATAAAATCTAAATCCATCCAAGTTGCTGCAAAATTCATAATTTTGTCCTTCTTTATGACTGCATAACAGTTCATAGTGTATATGTACCACATTTTTTCATCCAGTCCACTTGCAATGAATAGCACTGTTGGGTCCATGTTTTTGCTGTTGTGAACAATGTTTCAGTAAACATATGTGTGCAGGTATCTTTTTAATAGAATGATTTGAGTTCCTCCAGGTATATTTCCAGAAGGGGGATTGCTGGGTTGTATGGAAGTTCAATTTTTAGATCTTTTAGGAATTGCCACACTGTTTTCCACAGAGTCTGTACTAGTTTACATTCCTACCAACAGTGTAGACGTGTTCTCTTTTCGTTGCGTCCTCTCCAGCATCTGTTGTTTTTTGTTATTGATAATGGCCATCCTGACTGGAGTTAGGTGGTATCTCAGTGTGCTTTTAATTTGCATTTCTTTGATGACTAGTGAGGCTGAGCATTTTCCATGTATCTGTTGGCTGCTTGTATGTATTTTTTTGAAAAGTGTCTATTCATATTCTTTGCCCATTTTTAATGGGGCTATTTGTTTTATTTTTTTCTGCATGTTTGAGTTCCTTGTAGATCCTGGATGTTGTCAGATATATATTTGACAAATATGTTTTCTCATTCTGTGGACTGCCTTCCCACTCTCTTGATGGTATCTTTTGCTTTGCAGAAGTTTTTCAGTTTGTTGAGGTCCCACTTGTGTATCTTATCTCTTATGGCATTTGCTTTTGGGGATTTGATCAAGAATTGTTTGCCTACTTCAATGTGCATAAGAGTGTTTCCTGCATTTTCTTCTAGGATTCATATAGTTTGAGGTTTTCTGTTTTGGTTTTTGATCCACCTAGAGTTGGTTTCTGTGTATGGTGATAGGCAGGGGTCCTGTTTCAACTTTCTGCATGTGGTCAGCCAATTTTTCCAGCATCATTTACTAAATAAGTTCTCCTCTCCCTAGTGGTTGTTGGTAGAGGCATTGTTGAAGAGAGTTGGTTGAGAAATTAAAGTTTTGCTCCCAGAGTCTCTATCCTGTTCCATGGCTCTGTATGCCGGCTTTTGTAGCAGTACCAGGCTGTTTTGATTATTGTAGCCTTATAGTAAAATTTAAAGTCTGGAAGTGTGATACCTCCTGCTTTGTTTCTTTTACTGAGGATTGTTTTGTTTCCATATGAATTTCTGCATTGTCATTTCCAGGTCTGAGAAGAATGATGTTGGTAATTTAATGGGTATTCTGTTGAACCTGTAGATTGCCTTTGATAGGATGCACATCTTAACAATGTTGGTTCTTCCTATCCATGAGCATGGAATACTTTACCATTTATTTTTGCCTTCTTTAATTTGTTTGAGTACTGTTTTGTTGTTTTCATTGTAGAGATCTTTTACTTCTCTGGTTAAGGAGATGCCAAGATAGTTCATTTTTTCTGTGGCTATTGTGAATAGGATTGTGCTTTTTGTTTCTCTGCCTCTTTGTTGTTGGTGTATAAGAATGTGACTGTCTTTTGCATGTTTATTTTGTACTCTGAGACTTTGCCAAAGTTCTTTATCAGTGCAAGGAGGTTTTTGACCACTTTTCTTGGATTTTCAAGGTATAGGATCATACCATCAGCAATGAGGGATAATTTAACTTGCTCTTTCCTATTTGGATACTCTTGATTTTCTCCTCATGTTTGATTGTTCTTGCTACGACTTCCAACATTATGTTGAACAGGAGGGGTAAGAGTGGGCAGCCTTGTCTTGTTCCAGTTTTCAGGAGAAATGCTTCCAATTTCTGTCTGTTTAGCAATGTTGGTTATGGGTTTATTGTAGGTGGCTCTTATTATTTTGAGATATGTTTCATTTATGTCCAGGTATTCAAGGGTTTTTAACATGAAGGGACTTGTATTTCACCAAAAGCTTTTTCTGTAGCTAATGGTATCATTATGTTTTTCTTATTTTTACATCTGTTGATATATTTAATTACATTTATGGTCTTGTGGCTGTTGAACCAGCCCTGCATTCCAGGGGTGCAGACATCTTGAGCATGGTGGGTTTTTGAGATTTGTTCTTGGATCCAATTTGCTACAGTCTTGTTGAGAATTTTTGCATTTATGTTCCTCGGGGAAATTGGCCCGCAGTTCTCCTTCTTTGTTGGATCTTTATCTGGTTTAGATATCAATGTGATGTTAGCTTCATAAAATGATTGGGGGAGACTTCCCTCTTTTTCAATTGTCGGAAATACTTTCAATAGGATTGGTATCAGCTCCTCCTTGTATGTTTTATAGACTTCTGCTAGAAGGCCTTCTGGTCCAGGGCTTTTTTTTTTTTTTTTGTAGGTAGGTAGTTTTTTTATGACTACTTATGTCAATTTTCTGGGTTGTTAAAGGTCTATTTTGGGTCTCCATTTCTTCTTATTTCAACCTTGGGAGGTTGTGTGATTTCAGAAAGTCCTCCAATTCATATAGGTTATTGAGTTTGTTTCCTTATAGGTGTGCATAGTAATCTCTGATAACTATTTGTATTTCATTGAGGTCAGTTGTGACTTGACCTTTTGCATTTCTGATTGTGTTAATTTGGGCTTTTTCTCTCTTTTTGTTGGTCAGTCTGGATAGGGGATCCATCAATCTTGTTTATTCTTTCAAAGAACCAACTTTTTTTTTTTTTTTTGAGTTGGAGTCTCACTCTGCCACCCAGACTGGAGTACAGTGGCTCCTCCCGGCCACCACAGCCTCGACCTGCTGGGCTCCAGCGATCCTTCAGCCTCAGCCTTCCAAGTAGCAGGAACTACAGGCGCATACTACCACATTCGGCTAATTTTTTTGATTTATTGTAGAGATGAGGTCTCACCTGCCCAGGCAGGTCTTGAACTCGTGGGCTCAGGCAATCCACTCACCTCAGCCTCCCAAAGGTGCGGGATTACAGGCTGAGCCACCAAGCCTGGCTAAAAACCAACTTTTTTGATGCTGATTTTTGTCTATGGTATTATTGTCTTTAATGTCCTGTTTTTTGACTTTTACTTTGGTGATCTGAATTCTTCTGAGGAAGCTGGGGTTTTGGTGGTCTTGTTTTTCCAGCTCCTTGGTGATTTGTTAGGTTGTTAACTTGTGATCTTTCCATTTTCTTGATGTGTGACATAGAGATATAAATCCCCTTCTCAGTACTGTTTTTGTGGCATCCCAGAGGTTTTGTTAAGATGTTTATTCATTTTCATGTTTCTAGGAATCTTCTGATCTCTGTTTTGATTTCTGTGTTGACCCAGGAGTGGTTCAGCATCATGCTGTTTAGTTTCTATTTCTTTATAGGTTTTGGGGGAGTTTGTTAGTGTTGATATTTATTTTTATCCCACTGTGGTCTAAGAAGATGCATGGCAGCATTTTGATCTTTGGAAATTTGTTTATGCTTGATTTACAGCTGAGGATATGATTCATCTTGGAGTACATTACATGTAGTGATGAGTAGAATGTATAGTCTGTGGTTGTTGGGTAGTGTTCTGTAAATATCTATTCAGTCCATTTGGTCAAGCACCAAGTTGAGGTTCTGTATCTCTTCATTAATTTTTTTTTGCCACGATTATCTATCTAGAATTGTTAGTAAAGTATTTAAGTTCCCACTTATGATAGTGTTAGTGTCAATGTCTTTTTAGTTTAACTTAATAGCTGCTTTATGAAAGCTGGTGTTCCTGTGGTGGGTGCATATATGTTTAGGATGAATATTTCTTTCTGATGGATTGAACCTTTTATCATTATCTAGTGTCCTTCCACATCTTTTTACATTTTTGATAACTTGAGAGTCAATTTGTCTGATATTAGGGGTTCCTCCCTTCTTTTGTGATTTGTTCGCCTGAAAATTTGTTTTCCATTGTTGAGTTGTGTGTGTGTGTTTTTAAATCTAGTTTGCATTCTATGACTTTTCTATGGTGCATTTAGACCATTTGTGTTCAGGCTGGTTATTGAAATGTGAGAACTTGTCCCTGTCATAATGCTCTTATAAGGCTGTTTTGTTTTCATTTACCTTTCATGTTAATATATGTATATGTTGAGCTGGGCTCGGTAGCTCAGCCTGTAATCCTGTGCTTTGGGAGACTAAGGTGAGTGAATTGCCTGAGCCCACGGGTTCAAGACCTATGTGGGCAACTTGGCAAGATCGCATCTCTACAATAAATCAAAAAATTAGCTGGGCATGGTAGAGTGCGCCTGTGGTTCCAGCTACTTGAAAGGCTGAAGTGGAAGGATCACTGGAGCCCAGCAGGTGGAGGTTGCAGTAGCCAGGAGTGGCCACTGCACTCCAGACTGGGTGACAGAGTGAGACTCCAACTCAAAAAGCAAATAAATAAATAAATAAATAAATATGTATATGTACATGTCTATGTTTTCATTTTTGTGAGTGTGCGGTGCATTCTGCTGGTTCTGTGTTTGTGATCCTGTGAACATACAGCCTTTCTTTTGCTTCTTTTTTCTTCTGTGCACAGCTCCTTTTTAAGTGTCTCCTGTAGAGCTGATGTGGATGCAGCATATTCCCTAAAGATTGGATGTCTGGGAATAATTTTAATTCTCCATCACTGATGAAGTTTATGTTGACTGGGAAGAAAATTCCTGGTTGAAATTGTTTATCTTTGAGAACATTAAAGATTGGTGTTCAGTCCTTTCTAGCCTGTAGCATTTATGCAGATAAATGTGCAGCAATTATGATCAACCTTCCTCAGTAGGTAGTCTGATCTTTTTCCTTTATTGCCTTTAGGATTTTTAAAATATATACTTTGTGTAAGTGAACCACTATGTGTCTAGGGGTTGGTCCTCTCTTAAGATGTCTTGTGGGGTTCTCTCTTGTGCTTGTATAGTCATCTTTCTGGCCAGATGAGGAAAATTTTCTTGAATGACCACATGAATTGTTTGTTCCAAGCTGTTTTCCATTTCTCTTTCTACTTTTGGTATGCCGATCAGATGTAGGCTTGGCTTCTTGTTAAAATTGCACATCTTTTGGAGAGTTTCTTGTTTTTCCTTAAGTTCTTTTTTCTATATGTTTAATAGATTGGGTTAATTCCATATTTTGAGATTCTTTCTTCTACTTAGTCAGTTCTACTTCCCATGCTTGTAGGTTTGTTATTTATCTCTTGCATGGAGTTCTTTTTTCTGTTATTTCTAAATACACTTTCTTGAGTCTGTCCAACTCTTTTGTAATTTTATTTAGTCTTAGTCCTTGCACTTCTTGATTTGTATTCATTCTATCCAATGATTCTCTGATCTCTGTAAGTACCTTTCGGGTAGCATTATTTTTGGAGATAGCCATTGTTTGTGCTCCAGTAACTGTTTTTTCAGACACTGACTCTTTTACTGGGACTCTGAAGTTTTCTAGCTATTTTTCATTAGATTTTCTTCATTAGTAGCAGTTCTCTTATCTTTTTCTTTAATTCTGTTGCTCAGTGGGAAATGGGAAAGCAATCACTTCTGATATTTGCTTTATCTTCTGTCCTTCCCTCAGCTGGGGCTCCAGGTTTGTTCAGTTATGAAATAGGGTGAGTGTGGGGCATTGTGCTGTATATTTACAATTATGAGCACTTACTAAGGGGTAGTAGAGAGGTTGCAAAAATTCAAAACATGTTGTTGGGTAACTATGCTTGCTACTTTGGTAGCAATGACTTTGCCCACTGGGACTTTGCTCTCCATCTCCACACAATATGACCTTATGGTGAGTATACTTATGTAGCCCCTGAGTCCAAGACAAGGTATAAGAGGGAAAAGAGAGGGAAGAAGGAGCAAGAAGAGGGAGAGAAAAAGAATGAGAGAAAAAGGAAAAACCAAAACCAATCAAGCAACCAACAAAAACAAACAGTCAAACAAAACAAAACAAAACAAAAAAACTAGAGAAAGAACAAAGAGAGAAATAGAAGGAGGAAAGAAAAAACCAACCAGCAAACAACCAAACAAAACAAACACATGAGACAAACAACGAAACAAAAAAATCAAAACCAGAAAAACCCATTGATAGTGAGTTCTTAGCTTTACTATATCTCTTGAAAGTGGGGGGCTTCCTCTTATGATGGATTCTGTAACTGTATGTCTATTATTGCACTTTTCCTCTTCATTGTTGAAACTTAAGATGTTAGAATCTTCACACCATTCTGACTGCAATTGATAGTCAGCAGATACCTGTGGGAAGGGGTGGTGAGGGACAACTTAACTTAGTATCTCTTGGACTCTCTCCCTTTTCCTTCCTCTCCCAGTATGGTCACAGCTCCCAGTGCATCCCATTCATGGAAGGGGAACGGGGACTCTGGTCTCTGCCCCGCCCTACCAATCTCTTCTGATCATTGCTAGGGGTAGAGGAGAGTTAGCTAGGCACTTAGCAGCCTCCTTCTGGGCCAGATCCAATGTACCCGTTTATCACACAGCAGCTGACTCAGGGCAGGAGGTGGATCATCTGGGGCTCCATATCTGCCATTACCCACCAGGGCTTGTGCAATGGGGTAATGCTCTCTGATGTCACAAACAGCAACCTCAATGCAATGCAGAGATCACCCCCTGGTTTCAAGATGCAGGTCTGCCGTTTTGCAGAGACCACCCTGCAGCACTTCTCTGCCCAGGGTTTAGAGTAGCTGCTCAGTTTCTCTACAGGCTGCTATTCCTGCCAGAAATGGGGTGAAGAGAGACAGCTCCTTCCCCAACCAGTACAACGGTCTCTAGAGCTCAAGTCCCTGTCATTGGGCTCTGCAGCCTGACCTATAGCTGGAGGTGATGGCAGAGTTCAGGCTTGGGCTCACTGCTTCCTCACAGCTCTGGGTCCCTCACTGTGCTCCCTCCCTGGCCCTTGCTGCTAGTGTCTGACCCAGCTCTGCAGTGGTGGGAGCAGCAGTTGCTCCAATGGCTTCTTGCTGGGAAAATCTCTGCTGATTTTGAAAAGGACACTCTGCTTCTGCACTCTGGGAAGTGCAAAGGTTCAAGCAGAATCGTTGTGGCACCAGTGGGCAATTTCACCAGGAGATCCCTGGCTACTTGCTCTCGAATCTCTACTCAACCAGCTTCTCACACACCCACCTGCACACAGACGGACACACATGCAGAATTATCTATACATTAACTCACAGACACAAGGACTTGTGCAGTCTGACTGGCTATGTCACCATCTTCCCAGAATCCTTAGCCTTTTCAATAACATAATTTAAAAGAAAAATAATAACAAATTCATTCTGATGGATTCAATTCTAATTCATCATCATGTAACTTCATTTTATTGTATACTTTTTTCCTTATACTTCAAACCTTGGCTCCTAACAACATTAACACACCTTCTTTGTTACATTATATTTCATTATATTAAAAACATTTTCAAAATTATAGAACATTATTACATACAGACTACTTCATGAGGTTTAGTATATTTTTGCAGCTCTATTTTCCTTTAAGATATTTTTCCTAAGATCCTGTTCTTTAAAAAAATCATTTTCTTCACTTAAAATCCTTTTCTCTTTGTCATGTCATCAACTTGATATACTTTCAAATCCACTTGTTATTAATTTTTAGAAAGTGATTTAAAAAATTTATACCCAAAGCGTATAAAGTTTATGTAGAAAATTTTCACTTGTATTTCTATCTTCTTCATGCATTCCTTCCCTTCCCTGTAGGTATCCAGTTTTGTCAGTTGTTGTTTTCTCCTTCCAGTGTTTCTTTTTCTAAATATAATAAATTTGTATTTAGTCAAATCCCACATTTAAGTGTATAATTGATTATATAAATATATATAGAGAAAATTTGACACTTGCCACTTCAATTAAAAATGCAATGCATTTTGAACATCTCAGCATACCAGTGTATAAAAATTTTTCTTATATCTTTTAATGAATGTATAGTATTCAATTGTGTGCATGTATTATAATGCCTTTACTTAGAATCTAGTTGTTAGGTATTTGTTTTGGTTACAATCACTTGTTATGGATATCAGTACCAGACTAACTTCCCTACTGTTTCAACCTATAAAAATTTGTGATAATATATATACTAAGAGTAATGGTATTTTCCTTTTTGTAAAATGTCTTTTATAGATTTTTTTCACACAGGTTGCATTGAGACATTTGTAGCAAATATGTCACAATGAGAAGAACCAGAGATGCACTTTTAAATTTTAAACTTACAGAATCCCATGGGGAAAAGGGAATTAAGCATACTTGATTTGTAGTACTCACACCATGGCTGACTTCAAGTTAGCAATGTGAAGTTGCTAAAAGTAGAATTGCAAATAGATGTGTACAATCCAAAACTGGCAAGAGCTGACTTCAGCACACCACTGACTATGATACAGATTTTCAGGTCAGCCTGTGCTTCAAGTATTTGCTCAATGGGTTAGCCAGTTGAGCCCCAGGGAGGGTCAGCTCAAGGGGCTGGTAAGCCTAGCCCCAAACGTGTCGGCTCTAATAGACAAGCCCTGAGAGTGTTGCTGGTTCAGTGGGCTGGCAAGCCTAGCCTCTGAGTGTCTCTGTTTCAGAGTCTTGCCTTCTTCCAGCAGCTCTCCCAGTTCTGCCATCTCAGTTGGCTGGCAAGCCAGCCCCTGGGTACATGGCTCTTCAGTTCTGATGATCTTCTGCAGCTCTTCAGGTCACAGCTCTTTGGGATTGAGGTTCTTATGCACAAGAAGAATGAGGGACATGGACAGCTGAAAAGTGAGAAAGCAGGATTTATTGAGAAGACAGAAAAGCTCCCACGGTGGGAGGGGACCTGAAAAGGTTGCCAGTCTGGGGCTGAAACCTGATGCTTATATAGCCCTAAGTCCAAGCCAATTGGCTAGCATTAGCTGTGAGCTGAATGGTCTGCACTTAACTGTTTTGATTGACCAGTACTAAGTACCAATTGGCAGGAGGTAGGGGCCTAATGGTGAGCTGATTGGTTGCTTTTTGATCCCAGCAGTGAGTACTTAAGCTCTAGCTTGAGAGACTTGCAGGGAATTTTTTGTTTTGTTTTGTTTTGTTTTGTTTTTTGCCACTGCTGAGCCTGAGAAGCCTGCTGGAAGTTTACTACATTGTTACCAGAGGACCCAACTGTCTGTCTGTCTATCCCTTCTCTAGTTATCTTCTGTCTCAACTAGAACCAACAAGTTCTGTGGGGAGCTGAGGTGCATCTTTTGTTCTTCTTGATCCATTCTTCACCTTTCCCCACACTACCCTAAAGGCTGACTTGTACAAATCATATTAGCAGGCTACATGTAAGTCAGGGCTACCCAGTGAAACAAAATCAATAATAGATGGATGATAGATAGATATATAGAATAAGATAAGATAAACTTTATGAGAATTGGCTCATGTGATTGTGGAGGCCAAGAGGTCCTATGAGTTGTCATCTGCAAACTGGAGAACCAGGAAAGCCAGTAGTGTATTTCAGTCCAAGCCTGAAGGCTGAAGAAACAGAAACTTCAATGTCTGAGGGCAGAAGACTGAAGAAACAGAAGCTCCAATGTCTGAGGGCAGGAGGAGATTAATGATCCAGCTTACGAGATGAGAGAAAGATTTGCCCTTCTGTGACATTTTTGTTCTATCTTGCCCCTCACAGAATTAGATTATGCCCATTCACATTGGTAAGGGAAGATCTTCTTAATTTAGTCTACTGATTCAAATGTTAATCTTTTTTAGAAACACACTAATAATAAACACATACAGAAATAATGTTTTACCAGTTATCTGGGCATCTTTTAGCACAATCAAGTTAACTTATGAAATAATCACAGATTTTTTTTTGCTCAGTTACTGCTCCCTGGTTCATGGTCATCAGGGGTGACCTATGTGTAGAAATCATAGGGAAGGCAGCAATTTATGTTGGGTTCATGTTTCTAAATTCTTCCGTGTGGGGTCTTTTCTGCTTTGCTGAATCCCTTGAACGTGTCCTACTAGGTAGATGTTCTCTGTCTCTCCCTCCAGGTTCTAGTTATTACTATTCCCTCTCCCTATTGTTTCCTGTTAAAGAGCAAAAAGGTACCCTTCTCTTCCTTGCTAAATTATTCCTTATAGTTTCCATGCTCTGTCAAAACTTTGTAAATTGTCTTTTTTTAAATCTCAAATTTTATATTCGATTATGCTGTGATTTTCCTACTGGCATCCTGCATTGTATAGAAATAATAAATGAAATCATTAATATAAGCCTTAAGATGAGTATTGCATAATTTTAAAATATTCAACTAAGTATTAGGTATGTAAGCTCTTTGTTTCCAATGATATTGTTAATTTATTGATATTTGGTAACTTGCCTCATGCCTCTTTTATAATATGTTATTTCTACAATGTTATAGGTATTGTACTGCCCAATAAATACAAATGATTGAATTTTTCTTGTTTAACTCAAAGCAACTGATGTACTTTTTAAAAACAGCATTTTTCTATACTTAGGAATAAATTAGGCACATGGAAAATTATACCTGTATATTGTGAGTGTCATTAAGGAGCTGGATCAAATAAAAAGCATGAAATATGACTTAAAGAATGTAGTAATGATTTTAATAAGTCAGTCATTATTAGTAATATTTCCTATATAATGTTGACTTTAAAGCAATTATAGTATTGTACTCTTCTGGGGAAACAAAGGCACTCCTCTAATGGGGTAACTACATTGCCTATTTTGATACTCTGGCCCACAAATATAATATAAATATAAATGTAAATATTTGTGTCTATGTATCTATTTATGCTCAACTTTTTGACTTCTAGGAATTTCCTCTCCTTTACTTTCATAACAATATTTGGACTTTTCTTTAGGATTCTATAATAGTAATTTGAAAGACTCACCAAAAGCTTGTTTTACAAAGATCATCTTTTGACCTCACTTAAGAAGACCTGTCTAATTACTCTTATGAATATGTCATTATTATAATACTATTTTAAATTAGTACAGTGCTTTGTCGTTTTCAAAATTCTTTCACATACTTCAGTTTACTTATTTTTACAATGATTTTTAGAGAGTTTGGAATAATTGGTTTTTTTCAGAATTACAGATGAGAAAATAAAAACTGTAGTTATATTAAATTAATTCTCAAAGAACAAATAGTTAAGGAGAAATTAAATATTGATAGAATCTGAGTCTTCTAATTCCAATTTTAGTGCTCTTTTGTGTTGATCTTGTTTAAAAACACAACAGCAACATTAAATCAAATAAAAAATACTTTATAAAATATAAAATTGCCTAATTAAAACTAAACAAATACATGAATAAGCAGCTTCTATTTTAAAAGTCTATGTGTGGTACTCGTTTGTTACATATGCTTATGAAAGAAGGGCAGAGTGTAAACTATTCTGTATTATTACAGGTTTGTGTTGGCCGTTTAACCTTCCCCTGCGTCAGTTACCTCTATTTCTATTAGTAGGAATCATAATTTTCTTTTTTTAACTTTTATTTTTTTATTTTAAAGACGTGGGGTACAATTCAGGGTTAGGTATACAAATGTTCATTATGCAGGTACCTCAGTTGATAAGGTGTGACCCTGCTTAAAGATTTTTATTTTTTTGAGTTGGAGTCTCACTCTGTCCCCCAGGCTGCAGTGCAGTGGCACACTCTCGGCCAGCCCAGCATCAACCTGCTGGGCTCCAGCGATCCTGCCGCTTCAGCCTTCCACGTAGCCGGAACTACAGGCGCGCGCAACCATACCCAGCTAATTTTTTATTTATTGTAGAGACGAGGTCTCGACAAGTTGCCCCACTGGTCTCGAACCCGCAGGCTCAGACATTCCACTCACCTCGGTCTCCCAAGGTGCTGGGATTACAGGCTGAGCCAACCGAGGGTGGCCCATAATTTCTTAGAGTAAGTAGTGTTTACCAAAGAGTAGGCACTTCATACACAATAGTGATGGCAGTTATTACCATTTTAATTCCTACTAGTAGTATTCTGTGTAAATCTAGATTGGCCCTTTATGCAAGGAGCCATCACTGTGCCATTTGTTGCTTTGCCCTGGAATTTCAGTGGGGGGATATTGCATGGAAGGGTGGGAGATGCTCTATTTACCTGGTTTTGTGGGCTCTCCTATCCAGGGTGTTTTTGTTGCTTAGCTAATTGACTTAAATATTTTAATATATGTCTCACTTAACTATAATGAGAATAATATTAATATACAGTGATGATGATTCAATAATAGTTTACATAAAAATTTGTACTAGAACTTAGACTGCTTAAAGCAAAACCACAGATAATAAGGGACCATTGTATTGTTCCATATGGAAGGTTTAATGAAGAATCGTAATATGAACTAGCCACTACTCATTTAAAGGTTCACATCATTACTGTAATTCATAATCAAAATATGTGTTTTAGACAAGTACATTTGGAATCAAATGGAAAATAAATATAGGACAAATATTGGTGGTTGACAAATACCTTAACATGGGTATGGGAAGAAAATGTAGAAAGTGATCTGTTCCTGTAATACACATAGGGTTCATTACTGCTAACCAGCTTCAGAATCTGTATGCTGGCTTAACCTTCTTCAAGGGCAAATTGATAACATTTTCCCTTATTCTGAAATGTATTAAATTCTCAAATTAATAAAGTCACTTTTTCTGAAGTGTTATTGGCAGATGAATAGATGTCTGAAACTGGTCTGGTAAATTTCAATTACTATAAAATCTCCTTGGTTTTCTGTGTCTATAATTAGACTTTTTCTTTTTTGCTGCTGCTGTGAATTCTGAAACCAAGATACCCATGATATTAATATATGTATCCACTAGATGTCAGTATTTTCAAAGCTATAAGATAAATATGTGCTATGATGTAATCAAAAGGATATCACATTTTCAGTTTGCTTCTCTATTTTTTCATCTTTCAGCATGTGAATTTTGCTTTAAAAATAAAAGTTTATTTCTAAAAATCATCTTGAAAGTAAAGCATGTTGATATACACAAGCCTGTATTTCATCCTAAGATACCAAAGACTATCAATCTGAAATGTTTTGCATTGGAATAAATAATAATAATAAAATGCAAAATTAGGGCAAAAGAAATGGGGTATGGCCAAGGGTTCTTTACGACCACCTAGATATCTATAAACCATTTGCAAAGAGAAGATATGGGAGACAAAGGAAGTAGTGTTAGCATGAAAAAAAATCAGATCGCTTTTTAAATTTGATATTTCAGATAAAATTTGTTTCAATAAAACAATTCACAGATATGTTTCCAATCTGTGAGTGTTCCAGTTAGTAGAACCAGGCAGCATTACATCAGAATTCATAACATTCTACCTTGGGGAAAGAAGAAAAATTATAGCAGTTCATTGTCTAGAAAAAAATAACATTTTCAATAATATTATTTTTTAAAAGAAAGCTTGGAAAGACATTATATATTTAAAGTGGCTAATATACAATTAAAAATATACTTTATGCAATATTTATATTCTAATTTCTGATTCTCTGTATTTTACAAAAAACAAGTATTACTTTCTTGTTTAAAAAATAAATAAAATGCACGCTATGTTATTTTTAAAAATTAATAGCACACAGCCTTCATCCTCTCCCTGGAATATCAATGGCTGAGAACGCCAAGTGCTACAGAACTGAGTGCTGGATCTGAGGAGCTTACCAACCATTAACTTGTAAGAAGAATGAACTACCTATAATGTCAGAAGAAACATCAAACATATTTTACTTCACTCTTCTCTAGGTTTTGCCTGTTTCTACTTTCAAGCACAGGAGGCATCTGGGACACTGTATTCTACTACCTGAAGGAAATGTAATATATCGTACTAGAACTTAAACTGCTGAAAGTAAAACCATAGATAAAAGGGGACTACTGTCTGGGTCCATATGGAAGGTTTAATGAAGAATCGTAATATGAGCTAGTCACTATTCATTTAAAAGTTCACATCATTACTGTAATCTATAATGAAAGTATGTGTTTGGAAACAAATTTAGAATGATAATATAAAAGGTCCCACTTTTTAGGATAAAAAAGAGAAATAGATAAGAAGTAGTATTAACTAACAGCAATAAAGTTTTCCGAGCTATCAGCTAGGTAGGTTAATAGAACCACTGAATGAAGTCACTTGTGGGCTCATCAAGTGTAGCTGTGGCTTATTGAAGAATTGAAGGTAGTAATTTTCTTCAAGTGTATTAACCAAACAAATCTCTTTGAATAACCATGCATTCAGTGACTCATTTATTCCTTCAACAAGTATTTATTGTGCAACTTACTATGTCCTGGTACTATTCCAAGTACTTGCTTAACAGTCATAAATGAAAGAAGGAAATAGTTTGTGCCCTGGTGGAGCTTATGTTGCAATATAGGAGATGACAAAGAAAATGTATAATTGTCTTCATTCTTCATTTTTGAATTAAACCTCAATTATATAATGGTATTTTAAAAAATCTTTCCAACAGTATTCAAATATTTATTCATTAACTATCTACATTTTTATAACTAGCATGTCTGTAAAACTTGCAACATGTAAACATAGAATCATAACATATTTTATAGGTTTTCATACCAAATAGTATTTTAACCATCAGCAGTAGTTTTTTCTATTATGTTCATGAGCTCTAATGTCATCAAAAGAGAATATGTATGTATATATTCAAGAGAATATGTGTGTGTGTGTGTGTGTGTGTGTGTGTGTGTGTGTGTGTGTGTATCACAGACATGAAAGAAAAGTAAAACTATTTTATTTTTGGTGATTTTTGTCATTTATTTAGGAACCACTCACTGTATCAAACTATTTTGATAACTTCAAGGATGATATCTTATTGCTAGTGTGTTTTCAAAATAGGCATATTATTTTTTCTCTTTTAAAGAATATTATCAACCTGCTAACATCAAAATGATTTTTGTTTTGTCCACTGTAATTGAGAATTTGTTCTTATTAACAAATCTAGTGGTCTTTCCTCTGTTCCCCCACCCAGGCATTTTATTATGATATTAGTAAGGAACACATTATCTCTTTATTATTATTATGTATCTTTAAATGTACTCACCCAAATCAAAGCATGAATACAAACAGTGAAGGGCAGTATTATAGAGGAAAACAGTTACTGATATCAAGGGAAATTTTATAATAATTACAAAGATTATATGCTTAGTTGATCACTTTACCACACATTGATTAATGCAAAGCTCACTGAAGAGACTGCTTTTAAAATAATTCCAAAATTCAATAACTCTGACTATTCACAGGTATTATGAAAGAATATAACGAATAAACAAATTTTTAAAAAATACTCTTTTTAGACTAAAAAGGATGAAAATTTTTAGTTAAACTATATTTTTTTCACTTATTCATTTTTAAACTTAAATATATGTTGCTGCCTTATGTGGTAAAATATTTACATATTTGAAATCTTTAAAAATAATCAGACTGTCTTTTTTTGTTTTTTTCCACATATCTTTTTCCTTATATTTCGATAAACAATCACTTTTTCTGGAAGGCAGGTGTAGTCTATAGTTACTATCTCAGCAACAGCTATCACTTTTTCTGATTTTTGTCATTGGTCTCTACATCCATACCTGTATTCTTCGTTCCTTTTATTGCCTTTTTATTCCTTTCATTTGAAGAATGCTGGATTTTCTGGATTGGTTTTCTATGTTTCTGTGTCTTAACCCCACCTCTCCGCCCTCCCTCTCTCCCTTTTTTCTTCCTTCCTTTTTTGTTTTGTCTATATTTTGGAATAACTTCTCAACTTGAACTTTCAGATTCATAATTCTCTATTCAACTATAACCATTTATTATTCAAACCACTCTGTATCTTTTATAAATCAATATTTGATTTCCTTTTTATTTTATTTCTTTTTTATTTTAAAGATGTGGGGAACAATTCAGGGTTAGGTATACAAATGTTCATTATACAGGTACCCTTGATGATAAGGTTTGCCCCTCCCTCCCCTGGCAGTTTCCTTCAACTGCCAATCAACTCCCCAATTCCCTGGCAGTATTCCACTACTGCCAATCCCTTTCTTATAGAATTATGTTAATTGTTCAAGGTCCGCTTATAAGTGAGAACACATGGTACTCTGCTCTTTGTTCCTGTGATAGATCACTAGCATGACAGACTCTAAATCCATGCAAGTTGCTGCGAAGTCCATGTTTGTCCCTCTTTATGGTTGTATAATATTTCACTGTGTATATGTACCACATTTTTTATCCAGTCCAGTGGGCAACATGGTTGGTCCCATGTTCTTGCTATTGTGAATAAAGCTGCAACAAACGTGTATGCAGGTATTTTTTTTTTTGTAGAATGATTTGCGATCCTCTGGGTATATTACCAGTAGGGGGATTGCTGAGTCATATGGAAGGTCAATTTCTAGTTCTTTCAGAAATCACCATACTGTTTTCCAAAGAGGTTGCACTAGTTTGCATTCCCATCAGCAGTGTATAAGCATTCCTTTTGCTCCACATCCTCACCATCATCCGTTGTTTGTTTTATTAATGATGGCCATTCTTACTGGGGTTAGGTGGCATCTCAATACGGTTTTCATTTGTTTTTCTCTGATGATTAGTGAGGCTGAACATTTTTTCATGGGTCTGTTGGAAGCATGTATATCTTCTTTTGAGAAGTGTCTATTCATGCCGTTTGCCCACGTTTAAAGGTGCTGTGTGTTTTTCTCTTTTTGGAACATTTGAGTTTCTTATATATTCTAGATGTTACGCCTTTGTGAGATATACAGTTGGCAAATACTTTTTCCTGTTCTCCGTGCTGTCTCCCTGCTCTCTTGAAGCTTTCTGTTGCTTTGCAGAAGCTCATCAGTTTGATGAGATCCCACTTGTCTATCTTATTTCTGATGGTATAGCACTTAGGTTTTTGATCAGGAATTGGTTGCCAGTTCCAATTTCCATAATGGTGGATGTCTCCTGTATTTTCTAAGATTCTTATTTTTTAAATTTTATTTTAAAGATGTGGAGTACAATTCAGGGTTAGGTATACAAATATTCATTATGCCTGTACCCTTGCTGATGAGGTGTGCCTCTCCCTCCTCTAGCAATTTCCCTGAATTGCCAATCCCAGCCCCCCTTCCATGGCAGTTGCCCACTATGGCCAATCCCTTTCTTATAGTATTGTGATAATTGTTCAAGGTGTGCTTATCGATGAGACCACATGGTACTCTGTTCTTGGTTTCTGTGATAATCACTGAGTTTGATTGACTCTAAATCCATCCATGTTACTGCGAAGTCCATATGTTTGCCCATCCCTTTATGGCTGCATAATATTCCATTGTGCATATGTCCCACATATTTTTATTTTTTATGATTATGATTACTTCATTTTCTTTTTCTTTCTTTTTTTAAAACATATTTTTAATTTTAAAACTGTGGGGTACAGTTAAGGGTTGGGTATACAAATATGCATCATACAGGCACTCTTGTTGATAAGGGGTGTCCCCCCATCCAAGACAGATATTGACTACCATTATTCCCACCACCCTTTCCCTCCCTGTTCCCCCCACTTGTTTTCTGCTATTGTCAATCCTTTTCTTATAGTATTACAATAGATGTTCAAGGTCCACTTATGAGTGACAACATGTGACACTCAGATCTTTGTCTCTGTGAGAGATCACTCGGTATTATAGACTCTAGTTCCATCCAGGTTGCTACAAAATTCATGATTTTGTTCTTTTTAATGACTGTGTAGTATTCCATCATGTATATGTACCACATTTTTTCAATCCAGTTCTCTTTTGATGGACAGCATGGTTGTTTCCAGGTTCTTGCTATTGTGAACAATGCTGCAATAAACATACATGTGCAGGTATCTTTTTGATAGAGTGATTTGAGTTCTTCAGGGTATATTTCCAGTAGGGGGATTGCGGGGTCATATGGGAGGTCAATATTTAGAGCTTTTAGCAATCACCACACTGCTTTCCACAGAGGTTGTGCTAGTTTACACTCCCACCAATAGTGTAGAAGTGTTCCCTTTTCACCTTATCCTATTCAGCATCTGTTATTATTTGAGTTATTGATAATGACCATTCTGACTAGAGTTAGGTGGGTATCGCAGTGTAGTTTTAATTTACATCTCTTTGATGATTAGTGAGGTTGAACATTTCTTCATGTGTCTGTTGGTTGCTCGGATGTCTTCTTTTGAGAAGTGTCTGTTCATATCTTTTGCCCACTTTGTAATGGGGTTGTTTGTTTTTTTTTTTTCAGCACGTTTGAGTTCCTTGTAGATTCAAGATGTTAGACCTTTGTCAGACATGGAGTTGGCAAATACTTTTTCTCAGTCTGTGGGCTGATTTGTGCTCTCTTGAGAGTTTCTTTGGCTTTGCAGAAGCTTGTCAGTTTAATGAGGTTCTACTTGTCTATCTAATCTCTTATGGCCCATGCATTTCAGGTTTTGTTCAGGAATTGGATGCCAGTTCCAATTTCCATAAGGGTGTGTCCTGCATTTTCTAAGGTTCTTATGGTTTAGGGTTTTACATTTAGTTCTCTGATCCTTTTTTTTTTTTTTTTTTTTGAGTTGGAGTCTCACTCTGTCGCCCAGACTGGAGTGCAGTGGCTGCTCCCGGCCACCGCAGCCTCGACCTGCTGGGCTCTGGCGATCCTTCCACCTCAGCCTTCCGAGTAGCCGGAATTACAGGCATGTGCTACCACGCCCAGCTGTTTTTTTGATTTATTGTAGAGATGAGGTCTCGCTGCCCAGGCGGGTCTCAAGCCTGCGGGCTCAGGCAATCCACTCACCTCAGTCTCCCAAAGGCACGGGATTACAGGCTGAGCCACCAAGCCTGGCTGGTCTCTGATCCATTTAGAGTTAATTGTTGTATATGGGGATAGATAGAGGTCTTGTTTGAATCTTCTGCATGTGATCAGCCAGTTTTCTAGCACCATTTACTGAATAGGTTCTCCTCTCCCCAGTGATAGGTGGTGGAGGCTTTGTTGAAGATGAGTTGGTTGAGAAATTGAGGTTTATATTCTGGAATCTCAATTCTATTCCAGTGGTCTATCTGCCTGTTCCTGTACCAATACCAAGCTGTTTTGTTTATTGTAGATTTATAGTAAAGTTTGAAGGCGGGTAATGTGATAACTCCTGCTTTGCCTTTTTTTTTTTTAACTGAAGATTGTTCTGGCTATTCTTGGTTGTTTGTGTTTCCATATGAATTCCTGTATTGTTTTTTCTAACTCCGAGAAGAATGTTGCTGGTAATTTGATGGGTATTGCATTAAATCTGTAGATTGCCTTAGGTAAGATGGACATCTTCACAATTTTGATTCTTCCAATCCATGAGCATGGGTTATTTTTCCACTTGTTTGTGCCATCTTTGACTTCTTTGAGAAGTGTTTTGTAGTTTTCATTGTAAAAGTCTTTCACATCCCTGGTTAGGAAGATGCCAAGGTATTTAATTTTTTTTTGTGTGGCTATTGTGAATGGGCTTGTGTTTTTTATTTGGGTTTCTGTTAGTTTATTATTGGTGTAAAGAGATGTGATTGTCTTTTGCACATTTATTTTATATGCTGAGACTTTGCCAAAGTCCTTTATCAGTGCAAGGAGGCTTTTGACAGATTCTCTTGGGTTTTCAAGGTACACAATCATGTCATTTGCAAAGAGTGATAACTTGATTTCCTCTTTTCCTATTTGGAAACCCCTGATCACCTTCTCTTTTCTGATTGCTCTAGCCAGGACTTCCAATACTATATTGAACAGGAGGGGAAAGAGTGGGCATCCTTGTCTTGTTCTAGTTTTCAGGGGAAATGGTTTAAATTTTTGTCTGTTTAGGAGTATGTTAGTTGTGGGTTTCTCGTAGATGACTTTTACTATTTTGAAGTATGTTCCATGTATGCCTAGGTGTTTGAGGGTTTTTATCAACAAGAGGTGCTGGATTTTATCAAAAGCTTTTTCTTCATCTAATGATATAATCATGTGGTTTTTGTTCTGATGTCTGTTGATGTATATAATTACATTTATTGTCTTGAAACCTACTTGGTCATAATGGATGACTTTGGAGATGTGCTGTTGAATCTGGTTTGCTAGGATCTTGTTGAGAATTTTGGCATCTATGTTCATCAAAGATATTGGCCTGTAGTTCTCTTTCTTTGTTGGGTCTTTACCTGGCTTGGGTATCAATGTGATTCTAGCTTCATAAAATGACTTGGGGAGGGTTCCATCTTTCTCAATCATCTGGAATACTTTCAGTAAGATTGGTATCAGCTCCTCCTTAAATGTCTTAAAGAATTCTACTGGAAAGTCACCTGGTCCAGGGCTTTTCTTGTTAGGTAGTTTACTTATTGCATAGTCAATTTCCTTGATTGTTATTGGTCTATTTAGGGTCTCAATTTCTTCTTTTTTCAACCTCGGCAGGTTGTGTGATGTCAGAAAGTCTTCCATTTCTTTAAGGTTTTCAAGTTTGTTTCCATACAAGTGTACATAGTAGTCTCTAATGATCTTTTATATTTCTTCAGGGTCAGATGTGACTTCATCTTTTGTGTTTCTGATTGTATTTATCTGGGCCTATTCTCTTTTTTTCTTGATCAGTCTAGCTAGGGGGCCATCGATCTTATTTATCCTTTCAAAGAACCAGCATTTGTTTCATAGATTTTTTGTATTATCTTTTTGTCTTCTATGTCCCGGACTTGGGCTTTTATTTTGGTGATCTGGATTCTTCTGGTGAAATTAGGATTTGGTGGTCTTGCTTTTCCAGCTTCCTAAGGTGAATTGTTAGGCTGTTAATTTGTGATCCTTCCATTTTCTTCATGTGCGTTTGTAGAGATATAAATTCCCCTCTTACGATAGCTTTCATGGCATCCGAGAGATTTTGGTAAGATGTTTCTTCATTTTCATTTGTTTCCAGGTATCTTTTAATCTCTGTTTTGATTTCATCATTGACCCAGGAGTTGTTTAGCATCATGCTATTTAGTGTCCATGTCTTTGTGGGTTTGGGGGGAACCTTGTTGGTGTTGATGTTTATTTTTATTCCACTGTGGTCCGAGAAGGTGCATGACAAAATTTTGTTCTTTTGAAATTTGTTTAAGTTTGATTTATGGCCAAGTATGTGGTCGATCTTAGAGTATGTTCCATGCAGTGATGAGGAGAATGTATATTCTGCGGTCGTTGGGTGGAGTGTTCTGTAGGTATCAATTAAGTTCATCTGGTCAAGAGTCACATTGAGGTTCCAGACCTCGTTGCTGATTTTTTTGTCCTGATGATCTGTTTAGGGTTGTGAGTGGGGTATTAACGTCCCCAGCTATGATAGTGTTAGTCAATATATTCTTTTAGTTTTCCTAGAAGCTGCTTTATGATAGTTGGCACTCCTATGTTGGGTGCATATATGTTTAGGATAGATATTTCTTGTTGATGGAGTGAACCTTTTATCATTATGTAGTGGCCTTTGTATGTTTTTAAATTTTTGATAGTTTAAATGGTATTTTGTCTGAAATTGGGATTGCAACTCCTCCTTTCTTTTGTGTTCCATTCGCCCGAAAATTTGTTTCCCATTCTCTTACGTTGAGTCTGTGAGTGTCCTTTCTAGTGAGATGGGTCTCTTGACGGCACTATATTGTTGTCTGGTGATAGTTTATCCATTTTGCCATTCTATGTCTTTTCAGTGGTGCATTTAGTCCATTCACATTCAGGCTAATTATTGAAATGCGAGAGTTGATCCCTATCATAAGGTTCTTATTCAGTTGTTGTTGTTGTCCCTCTTTGTTTGTTGTCTTTCTTTTGGTTTTGGGATTGGTTCATGTGTATTTTACTCTTTTTTCCTGTACTCTTGTGAAGAACGTTGTCGTTCTTTTTTCCTTTTCTTCTGTGTTTAGTACTTTCTTAAGTGTTTCTTTTAGAGGTGGTCCGGTAGCAGCATAAGTTCTTAGGGATTGGATGTCTGGGAAAGATTTTAATTCTCCCTCACTGATGAAACTTAGCTTGACTGGGTAGGTGATTCTTGGTTGAAATTGTTTATCTTTGAGAACTTTGAAGATAGGGCTCCATGCTCTCCTAGTCTGCAGGATTTCTGTAGATAAATCTGCTGCTATTCTAATTGGTATTCCATGGTAGGTAGTCTGGCCTTTTACCCTTGGTGCCTTTAGGATTTTTTCTTTTTTACCTTCTTTGTTTAGGTGAATTATTATGTGTCTGGGAGTGGGTTTTCTCATTTGGTGTCTTGCAGGGGTTCTCTGAATCTCCTGTGTTTGAATTTTCGCATCACTGATGAGATGAGGGAAGTTTTCTTCAATAATCTCATGAAATGTTTGTTCCAGGGTGCCCTCTGTCTCTCTTTTTCAGAAAGTCCAATTACTCTTAGATTTGGTCTCTTGAAGTAATCACTCATCTCTTGAAGGTTTTGCTCTGTCTTTTCAAGCTTCTTTTCTATGTTTTTGACAGTTTGGGTTAGTGCTATATTTTGGTCCTCAAGCTCTGAGATTCTTTCTTCTGCTTGGCTAATTCTGCTTTTCATGCTTATCAGTTTGTTATTTATTTCATTCACAGTATTCTTTACTACTGTTATCTCAGTTATCAACTCCTCTCTAGTTTCTTCTTGTCTCTCCTCAATTCTTTTTAATCTCTCCATTCATGTCTTGATAATTAGGTTTGTAGTTTGAGTGCATTCATTCTGGGAGCTCTTCATTGTTCGCATTCCGAAGTCAGTTTTCTCAGTGTCTGCCCTCCCAGGGGCCTGGGAGAGACCCATGTTCTTCTTTTGGTTTTTCTTCATTTGTATAGATTTTTCTCTCTCCCCCTTTCCCTCCCCTTCTTTAATTCTGTTTTTTGTGGAAGGTGGGATTGCTTTTACTTCTTTTGTTCAATCTCCTATTCTTGCTTCTTAGAGTCCTCTGGCTTTGTTCACTTTTAAGGCTGGACTGTGGATTGGGGGCTGTACTTTTTTCAGTTTTGAGGTTTAATTGAGGGGGAAACTGAGATTCAGAATCTATCTGCAGATTCCAGTATCCTCTAACAGGTGTATGGGCACACTGGAACCTGTTTCCCACTGCCTTACAATCTGTCCATGCAGCAGGGTTTAGGTTTGTTCCCTGGAACAAAAGGAAGTACAAAAGAGGAAAATAATGGAAGAGGGGGGTCAGGAGGAAGTTAGAGAGAAAGAAGAGTGAAAGGGAAAACAGACATGTACACCAACTAACGAGTGAAAAAGAGACAAATTGCCCGAAAGAATGAGAAAGAGACACACAGTCAAAATTCCCTAAAGCATACCAGTAATCACATAAAGACAATCCAATGAAATCATGCCTTTTAATGCATTTTCCCCCCAACACAAACAGGTTGTTTAAATCAAAAAGCAAACAAAAGTGAGCAAAACAAACAGTCAAAACAATAAAATCCAAAATCAAAATAAGAAGCCAGACTAACTCTGGAATCTTTCCTGAGTTTCTAAAGTCTCTTCAGCTCTGATCTCTAGCATCTCCCCTTCACTTTCATTGCAGGCAGATAGATTTATTCCAAACTGGGGTTGGTTCCCTTGGCTTGCTGTCTGAGAGGTCTACGAAAGGCCTGAGTTGCCTGTATCTGATTCATCATGGGGGGTTCTTTTGTCTCCTGTTTAGCGAAGTTACCTTAGAAACCAAGGTGGAGGCTTCTTGTAGATGGGCGGGGCAATGCAAATCTCTGCCTGGAAAATGGCAGAGGTGGGCAGCTCCTCTTTCAAGGATCTTTTTTCTCCACTCATCCTTTTTCTCCACTCGCACGGGTCCATGGGCGATCCACTATGATGGGCTGTGGTGGAGTGTCTCCAGCGTCAGGTGCACAGCTGGGCTTTGGATCTGGTGTGCTGCCAGTGGCCTGGGTTGGAGGAGGGAGCTGGGAGTTCCCTCTTCTGTAGCTGAGAGTGACTGATCAACACCTCCTTAAGATATACTGTTCCCTTACACAACCATGGGGTCCCATGCTGGTTGGCTCAGCCAGAGCAGGGACCGGAGCTCCAAAGGGTTGGTGGTGAGTGATGACAGTGGCTTTGGACCCTGCACAGGGCTCTTCAGCCAAGAATAGAGCTGGTATCTCTGAGGGGCAGTTTCCTAGAGCCTCCCTGGGTGACAGCAGATTGAAATAGGGCTGGATGGGGACCCAGAACTCAGGGCGGGGAACTGGAACTCTGAGAAGTGAGCATCAGGTTGCTGGGCTGGGCACCCAGTCAGAGAGAGAGCTGTCAGCAGCTGAGTGCTGGGTGGATCAGTGTAGCCAATAAGGGAACCCAGATCTCCATAAGGTGTATCCAAGGGCCTCCGGGTGAGACGTTGTAGCCAGGGAGTAGCTGGCATCTCCACACAGCCAGGGCCCAGGGCCACCTATAGTGGAGCAGTAGTAGCCGAGAGGCCTCAATAGCTGGCTGTGCGTGGGTCTGAGGGTCTTCAGGCCTCTGACCGGTGCAGATGGTGGTGGGCAGGGGTGTGGGAGAAGAAGGGTAAGAGTCTTTTTGGGAACTCACTTTCAGAGAATCTCAGGGTCTATGCTGTTGCCATCTTACCGGAACTCTCGATTACTTTTGTCCCACATATTTTTAATCCAGTCCTGCTTCAATGGGCAGCATGGTTGGTTCCATGTTTTTGCTGTTGTGAATAGAGCTGCAACAAACATGCATGTGCACGTATCTTTTTTGTAGAATGATTTGAGTTCCTCTGGGTATATTCTCAATAGGGAAATTGTTGATTCTTAAGGAAGGTCAATTTATAGTTCTTTCAGAATTTGCCACACTGTCTTCCAAAGAAGTTGAGTCAGTTTGCATTCCCATGAGCAGTGTAGAAGCGTTCCTTTTTCTCCACATCCTTACCAGCATCTATTGTTGTTTGTTTTATTAATGATAGTCATTCTTATTGGACTTAGGTGGTATCTCAATGTGGTTTTGATTTGCATTTCTCTGATGATGAGTGAGGCTGAGCACTTTTTCATGTGTCTGTTGGTTGCCCATATAGCTTCTTCTGAGAAGTGTCTATTCATGTCTTTTGCCCACTTTTTAAAGGGGCTGTTTGTTTTTTTCCTTTTGGCACCTTTGCATTCTTTGTAGATCCAAGATGTTAGGCCTTTGTAAGATACACAGTTGGCAAATATTTTTTCCCATTCTGTGGGCTGTCTATCTACTCTTTTGATGGTTACTTTTGCTTTGCAGGAAGTTTGTTAATTTGATGAGATCCCACTTGTCTATCTTATTTCTTAAGGTATTGGCCTTTAGGGTTCTGAATAGGTATAGAAATGAAATACCTCGGCATCTTCCTAACCAGATTAGTGGAAGACCTTTACAATAAGAACTACAAAACACTGTTCAAAGAAATCCAAGAAGACACAAACAAATAGAAAAATATTCCATGCTTATGGATAGGAGGAATCAACCCTGTTAAAATGTCCATCCTACCAGAGGCAATCTACAGATTCAATGCAATACCCATTAACGTACTAACATCATTCTTCTCAGACCTGGAAGTGACAATACAAAAATTCATATGGAAACATAAACAACTATGAATAGCCAAAACAATCCTTAGCAAAAGAAACAAAGCAGGAAGTATCACACTTCCAGATTTCAAATTTACTATAAGGCTACAGTAATCAAAACAGCCTGGATTTTATCAAGAGTTTTTTCTGCATCTAATGAGATAATCATGTGGTTCTTTTTTTTAGGTTCTGGATCTCCTTGCTGATTTTTTGCCTCAATGATCTATCTAGGGCTGGCAGTGGGCATATTCATGTCCCCTGCTATAATAGTGTTAGAGTCAATATCTTTTTTTAGTTTACTTAGTAGTTGCTTTATAGATACTTGTGCTTCTGTGTTGGGTGCATATATCTTTAGGATGAATATTTCTGGTTGATGGTTTGAAACTTTATCATTATGCAGTGTTCTTTTGCATCTTTTAAAATTTTTGATAGCTTATAGGCCATTTTGTCTGACCCCTGCCTTCCCTTGTGATCCATTTGCCTGGAAACTCATTTTATATCCTTTAACTTTGAGTCTGTGTACTTCCCTTGTGGTGAGATGAGTCTCCTGGATGCAGCAAATCATTGGGTCACGGTTTCTTATTCAGCTTGCCATTCTGTGTCTTTTTAGTTGTACATTTAATCTATTTACATTCAGGTTGATTATTTAAATCCCTGTCATGATGTTCTTCTGACGTTTTTTCTTTGCTTGTTTTCTTTTGGTTTTGGGTTGATGTATGTGTGTGTATTTTAAGTTTCTTGTTGTGCTCTATTCTCTTTTGATTCTGTGCTCTGCTGTTCTCTTGGGAAGTGTGTGGTCATTGTTTTTTTTTCTTTCTTCTGTGCTTAATACATTTTTAAGTGTCTCCTGTAGAGCTGATCTGGAAGCTGCATTATCTCTTAGGGATTGGATGTCTGGGAAGGATTTTAATTCTCCATCACTAATGAAGCTGAGCTTGGTTGGGAAGGAAACTCTTGGTTGAAATGGTTTATCTTTTAAGACTTTGAATTTTGGACTCCAGTCCCTATTTCATGTAGTGTTTCTGACAATAGATCTGCTGCTATTCTGATTTGGTTTCCTTGGTATGTAGTCTGACCTTTCTCTCTTGCTGCCTTTAGGATTTTTTCTTTTATGCCTACTTTGTGTATGCAAAGTACTAAGTGTCTAGGGGTTGGTCTTCTCATTGGTGTCTTGTAGGGGTTCTCTGTATCTCTTTTGTGTGGTTGGTCACATCTCTGGTGAGATAGGGAAAACTTTTTTGGATTACCTCCTGGAATACTTCAAGGTCTTCAAGGTGTTCTCCATTTCCCTATCTTCTTCTGAGATATCAATCAAGTGTAGGTTCAGCCTCTTGATATAATCACACATCTCTTCTAAACTTTGTTCTTTCTTTCTGAGTTTTCTTTCTGTGTTTTTTACAGATTGGGTTAATTCCATGCTCTGGTCTTCAACTTCTGAGATTCTTTCTTCAGCTAGATTAATTCTGCTTTCCATGCTTGTCATCTTGTTATTTATTTCTTGGATACAATTTTATTGCTAAAATCTCTGTTGCAAGTTCTTTTAATGTTGCATCTTGTCTTTCTTGTATCTTATTTACTCTTTCCATCCATTCCCTAGTCCCTGTCATATTCTGGGGCAGTCATTGGTGACTCCCATTGCTTGTGATCATGGTCTGATTTTTCAGGAATTTTCTCTTTGTTACCCTTGAAATTTCCTGTGGTCTTCCTTTGGTTTTTCCTCATTTGTGACAGATATCTTGTTTTTCTCTTTAGTTCTATTATTCATTGTCAGTGGGAGAGGCTTTCTCTTCTGATGTTTGCTCAGTCCTCTGTTCTCTGATCTTGGCTCTGGATTTGTTCTATTTTGAAACAGAACTGTGAGTGGAACACTTTTCTATCTCTTGCAGTTTTGAGAGTCAGATAAGGTGAAGGATGAGGAGCTATAATTCAGAAAATACTTGCAAATTACAGTGTTCACTGACTGTGGTATGTGTTCCCTGAGACTCACTCCCCACCACCAATTTGTGATGATGCAATGGGTACATGTTTGTACCCCTTGAGTCAAAGATACAGTGACAGCAATGAGGAGCCAGAGAAAAATAGTATGAAATAATATGGACAAGAAATAAATAGAAAAAGAAAAAAATACACAGAACAATGAAAGCAGAAACCAAAGCAAAAACCAACTGAACACATGCACACATTCATACACACACATCCCAAAACAAACTGGAATATCAACAAAGTGAAGCAAAATAAACAACAATAAGAAACTAGGAAAAGTAAACACATACATACATGCCTAACACGAGATAAATTGAGCAGAAAGAGAGAAAGACAGGAAAAACAAAAACAAAACAAAGGAATTCAGATTGAACCCTCACACATATATTGACACACCTTAAACTAAAAAATAAAAATAAAAAAGAGAAGAACAAAAAAGCAAAAACAAACCAACAACAACAAAAATGAAAGATGAACATTTGATATTCACATACACACATAAACTGAAAACAAAAAACAAAGACACAAAAGAATGAAAAAGACAAGAAAAAAAGGTGGGAATGTGCATCAAACCCTCACATACACATTCATGTAAGAAGGAAAAATAGAAAAAATAGCTGAACTAGCAAACAAACAGGCAAAAAAAAATTTTAATTACAAATTAAAATAAAAAATCTTGCCCTCTTGTGACAGACTCTGTAATTGTTCCTTTCATCTCCTCTGCTATATCCTGCAGAACTTTTACAACTTTCACTCTCTCCTCAGTGTCTGGAGCAGGGAAGGAGGAGTGGCAGTGGAGTGGGTGGAACTGTAATCCTCCCCTCCCACCCTTGTATGGTCAGTGAGATCCCTTCCAGTGGGGAGGTGCAGGATTGTCTCTTCCCCAGGTATGGACTCGAGGGGGGTGCCCCAGCCAGGCATATCTTGGAATGGAGTTCTCCTATTGTGACTGACATCCAGGATTTTCCTGGGTTTGTCCCTCCTAGTTGTGGCCCAGCTGTGTGGGTCTGAAGTTCAGAGAATTGTTGGGGAAGATGGAGGTTGGGTCAGTTCCAGACTCACCAATGATCTTTTTGGAGTTCTTCCTCATTCTTTTCTGGTCATACCCTTTGTCCTGCCGTTGGAACAGGGTAGGAGATGGGGTACCTGAGACTCAGCACTTGTCAGGTCCTTCTGACGTTTGTGCTTTCAGGATATTCCCTCTGGGTCATGATCAACTCCTAGTAGTTGATCTACCAGTCACAGAGATTGAGTGTATTGCTCCGTGATGAGCAATTTAGAACAGTTTCCTGCCTCACCTTCAAGATGGTGGTGGGGCACCTCTCTCAACCTCTCTGGTGAGACTCTGCCTCTGAGCTCCCTCCGCAACCCCTGCTGCCAGTGTCTGGCCAGGTGCTGAAGTGGTGAGACAAATCCTGGAGTCAGCAGTCTCTCCAGCTGCAGTGGTGAGGCAGAGCCTGGAACCAGTTGTCTCTCCCTAATCCTTCTCCACAGGAATACTTTTGTTCATTAAAAAAAAAATGACCCTTGGCTTCTGAATCCCAATAATTACTAGGGTTCAAACTGAGCACTGCAGCATGAGCTGCTGCACCAGGAGAGCCCCAGCCACTAGTTCCCTAGCCCTTATTCATTCAGCCACTCACATGCACACTCACTCACCAGCACACACACAAGTTTCCCATACACTTACTCATTCACATCAGGACTCACATAGTGTGACTGGCTCAGCCATCCTCTTCCCACCAATCTCAAGATTTTTATTTTTATATATTCGATCTTGTTTTGTGATTGCCCCATATCACATCATCTCTGATTTATGGGTGGACCCATCTTTAATATATCTAGGAGACTATTTACCAGAACTGCTTTTCACACTTTCTCCTCCTGCCAGTTCTTATTAAGGCCAGTTCTAGTTTTGTTTCTCCTTATGGCCCTTCCATCTTGCTTTTCCTCAAACGTTAGTAGTTCTTGTTTGGCTATTTGCATTTACCGATGAAGGACTTGTTGGCCAAGTGACTGGTGAGGGTTTTCTTTTCATGAGTGTAGGTTCTTTATTATAATTTCTTACCTTTGAATATGAGGGCTAAGTGAGGTTTCTGATAAATGTATGTTTGTATCATCATGCAGGCTACCCCTAAAGTAAGGGAATAGGATCTCTGAATCGGACAAATTGACTTTACTTACTATGTAGAGTAGTTAGATTTAACAAATAAAAATACAAGATGACTATTTAAAAGTGAATTTTAGATAAACAATAATGTTTTACATGAATGTGTTCCATGAAATTTTAAAGTTAGCTAAATGTTTTTTGTTATATATCTGAAGTTTACATATCTTGTATTTTATCAGGTAACTGAACTATCAGCTGTTTTTGGAACTTAGTTACATCCCAGATTCTGCCCCTCGTTTCTATTTCAGTCATCCATTTCATTTCATAGTTATTTAAATTAACCTTCTACAATGATTAGTGAACAGGGTTGGGAGCACCAACCATACATGTAGACCATCACTCTTATCCACTTTATTTGTGGTCCCTAAATACCCTCTTGCTTCACACTACTGGTGGCTACTTTTGCTCATAGCTACACTGTGAATGCACTTGTATGGTGCAGTTGCAATCTCTTCTGCTTTGCTTAAGCTATCAGTGCATCTGCTTTCCATTTCCAGAATTTTTTCTAAGTCTGGGCTAAAAAATGGCACAGTTCTATATTTATTAACACTGCTGTTCATCTATTTGTTTTGTTTTTACAGTCCTTACCATGGGATCTTGGAGAGGAAGAGAGATTATTATCTTCTAATGTCTACCCACACTTCTCATTTAGAATTGTTCATCTCATGCCCAGTAAAACAGAAGACCGAAAAAATTATTTCAGAGATTGTATAAATTCCTACTGCACTTCTTCTAGCTGCTCCTGCATTTTTGGTGGCAATTTGCAGTATAACACTTAAAAATAGTTTATATTTTTTGTCTTCAAACTTTCTGACTATTCTGTTGAAAACCTACTTGAATCAGGCTTACATTCACAACCATTTTATCTTACTACTGAGCAGTAAGAGAGTCATTTTTAGAGTATCTAGCGTATTTTCCTTCTGGCTGGTAATTTTAGGTGTTATTCAAACCTATCTTTGCTTCAAATACAGTGTTAATTCAATAACTATGTGTATAAAAAATAGTGAATGTAGATACCTGTTTCCTATATTTTACCAAATAAATATAAGATGGATTAACTGCATATATATTTCTTACATAAAAATGTACTAGAAGAAAACATAACTAAATATTTAAAATGTGTTGGAGTGAAGAAAGTTTTCTAAACACAACACAAGAGGCATCATTCATATGGGAAATATTGATAGATTAAATCACAAAAAGTGAATACTTTTGTTCATCAAAAACAGTATAAAAGTAAAAAAGTTTGATAAATATTTGTAAGAATCATTGACAAAGAATCTTGCACTTAATATGTAATTAGATGTAATTTTTCCCTGCTTCTTAAGAATCAATGGGAAAAAAAGACCCAGTAGCATGCCAAAAAGAAAGATGTGCAAAAGGTTGGTAAACAGATTGAACTAAATAAAATGTTCAATCTAATGATAATTCAAGAAATGTAAATAAAGCTACAATTTCCTGCTGTTTCTTGCCCATTAGAAGTGTATAATCTTTAAAGAATGTCAATACTCTAGGAAAAATAAAGCAAGCTCCTCTCTTATGCATAGCTGGTAGATGTTTAAATTGATTAAACACACACACACACACACACACACACACACACACACACACACACACCTTGGTAGGGAGACAAAATGGAAGTATGCAAAATTAAAAAAAAGCCTTACAATTTACATATTCCTCTTTCTCTGTTTAGGAATTTCTTCTAGAGAAATAATAAAAGAGTGTGCAAAGAATGTGCAAACACACAGATTCAGGAATGTTAACCCTATTAATATTTATAAGAGAAATATTTTAAAACTGAAGAATGGGGGATATATTATACAAATCATAACTCATCTCTGTGATGATATAGTATGAAATGATTTTTTATACAAATATTTAAAGTTATTGACTGATGTTCAATTGTAGTGTTAAGTGAGCATATTAGCTTATAAAATATAATAGTTACAAAATAGTACACAAAATATGAATATAAATGTTTCCTGGCTTCTTGGATTTCATAGTCAATCAAGCTCAAGTTATGCTTATTCTATTATTTATTTCTCATATTCTTTCCCTCCTCTCGTTCCCTGCTACCACTGAATTTGTTCAGACTTTTCCCAGTTAAACTATTACATTATTATACATTTCTGGCTTTTATTTCCATCCATCCACCCTATCAGTCTTTATAATACTCAGATCTGACCATTCAATCTCATCCACAAAATTCTTCAGTTGTTTCAATAGCATGCCAGAAAATGTCCAAGCTATTGAGCATATAATATTCAAAAATTCTTATGATCTTAAGCCTAGCTATCTGTTTAGGCTTCTGTGTCATCACTGTGCTCCTTATCTCCTGTCTTGGTTTTCTAGGGCTCCCATATCAAATTATTAAACAACTGAAGTTTATTATCCCAATGTTCTAGAGGCCAGAAGTTTAAACTTAAGGGGATTCCCTTTGGAGGCCCCAAGGGAGAGTATATTCCAAGCTTCTTGGCTTTGGAAGGCTATCAGCAACCCTTGGCTTTCCTTGGCTTGAAGTTGCATAACTTGAATCTCTGCCTTCATCTTCAGTTGGTCTTCTTCTCTCTGCCTCTGTGTGTCAAATCTCCTTTTCTTTTCTTTTATAAAGACATTGGTCATTGGATATAGGGTCCACCCTAAATCCAGGATGGTCTACTATTTTTGAGAATATTAATTACATCTTCAAAGATTGTATTTCTAAATAAGGTCACAGTCATAGGTACTAGGGGTTAGGACTAGGGTATATCTTTTGGGGGGACCCAGTTCAACCCACAGTATCTTCCTGTATTGTGCCTTTTTTTTTAATTTGCATTTTTCTTTTTTTATTATAAAGATGTGGGCTACAATTCAGGGTTAGGTACACAAACATTCATTATAGAGTTACCCTTGTTGATGAGGTATGCCCCACCCTCCCCTAGCAGTTTCCAATACTGCCATTCCCACGCCCACTCCCCTGCCAGTTTCTCATTACTGCCAAATGCTCTCTTATACTATTATAATTGTTCCAGGTCTGCTTATGAGTGAGAACATATAGTAGTCTGCTCTTTGCTTCTGTGATAGATCATTGAGTATGATTGACTCCAAATCCATTCAAGTTGCTGTGAAGTCCATATATTTGTCCTTCTTTATGGCTGCATAATATTTCATTGTGCATACATACCACAGTTCTTTATCCAGTCCAACTTCAATGGGCAACATGGTTGGTTCTATATTTTTGCTATTGTGAATAGAGTTGCAACAAACATACATGTGCAGGTATCTTTTTTTTGTAGAATGATTTCAATTCCTCTGGGTATATTTGCAATAGGAGAATTATTGGGTCATGTGGAAGGTCAATTTCTAGTTCTTTCAGAAATCACCATGCTGTCTTTCAAAGAGGTTGCACTAGTTTGGATTCCTACCAGCAATATAGAAGCATTCCTTTTTCTCTACATCCTCACCAGCAGCTGTTGTTTGTTTTATTAATGATAGACATTCTTGCTGGGGTTAGGTGGCATCTCAATGTGGTTTTGATTTGCATTTCTCTGATGATGAGTGAGGCTGAGCACTTTTTCATGTGTCTGTTGGCTACCCATATATCTTCTTCTGAGAAGTGTCTATTCATGTCTTTTGCCCACTTTTTAAAGGGGCTATTTGTTTTCTTCCTTTCAGCACATTTGCATTCCTTGTAGATCCAAGGTGTTAGGCCTTTGTAAGATATACAGTTGGCAAATATTTTTTCCCATTCTGTGGGCTGTCTACCTACTCTTTTGATGGTTACTTTTGCTTTGCAGGAAGTTTGTTAATTTGATGAGATCCCACTTGTCTATCTTATTTCTTAAGGTATTGGCCTTCAGGGTTCTGAATAGGGATTGGATGCCAGTTCCAATTTCCAGAAGGGTGTCTCCTGCGTTTTCTAAGATTCTTATAGTTTGAGGTTTTACATTGAGGTCTTTGATCCATTTAAAGTTAATATTTGTGAATGGTGATAGGTAGGGGTCCTGTTTCAATCTTCTGCATGTGGTCAGCCAGTTTTCCCGGCACCATTTACTGAATAGGTTCTCCTCTCCCCAGTGGTTGTGGCTTTGTCGAAAATGAGTTGGTTGAGGAATTGAGGCTTTGCTTCTGTAATCTCTATCCTGTTCCATTGGTCTATGTGCCTGTTCTTATACCAATACCAGGCTGTTTTGATTATTATAACCTTATAGTAAAGTTTGAAGTCTGGAAGTGTGATACCTCCTGCTTTGTTTCTTTTGCTAAGGATTGTTTTGGCTATTCGTGGTTGTTTATGTTTCCATATGAATTTTTGTATTGTCACTTCCAGGTCTGAAAAGAATGAAGTCAGTACATTAATGGGTATTGCATTGAATCTGTAGATTGCCTTTGGTAGGATGGACATTTTAACAGGGTTGATTCTTCCTATCCATGAGCATAGAATATTTTTCTATTTGTTTGTGTCTTCTTGGATTTCTTTGAACAGTGTTTTGTAGTTCTCATTGTAAAGGTCTTCCACTAATCTGGTTAGGAAGATGCCAAGGTATTTCATTTCTTTGGTGGCTATTGCGAATGGGATTGCGCTTTTTATTTGGGTCTCTGCCTGCTCGTTGGTGTATAGGAATGCAGATGTCTTTTTCATGTTTATTTCATTCCCCAAGACTTTGCCAAAATCCTTTATTAGTGTACGCAGGTTTTTGACAGATTCTTTTGGATTTTCAAGGTATAGGATCATATCATCAGCAAAGAGGGATAACTTGACTTTCTCTTTTTCCTATTTGGAAACCCCTGATTTCCTTCTCTCATCTAATTGCATAAACTAGGACTTTCAACACCATATTGAACAAGAGGGGTGAGAGTGGGCAGACTTGTCTTGTTCCAGTTTTCAGGGGAAATGTTTCCAGTTTCTGTCCATTTAGCAATATGTTAGCTGTGGGTTTATCATAGATAGCACTTACCATTTTGAGGTATGTTCCTTCTATACCTATGAATTTGAGGGTTTTTATTAAGAAGGGATGCTGGATTTTATCATGAACTGTTTCTGCATCTAATGAGATAATCATGTGGTTCTTGGTTTTACATCTGTTGATGTATTTAATGACATTTATAGTCTTCCAAATGTTGAACCAACCCTGCATCCTGGGGATGAAGACTACTTAGTTATGGTGGATGATTTTTGAGATGTGTTTTTGGATCCAATTTGCTAGAATCTTGTTCAGATTTTTACGTCTATGTTCACAGGGGATATTGGCCTGCAGTTCTTTATTTTTGTTGGATCTTTACCCAGTTTGGGTATCAGTGTGATATTAGCTTTGTAAAATGATTTGGGGAGAATTCCATCTTTCTCAATTGCCTGGAATATTTCAGTAGGATTGGCAGCAACTCCTCTTTTTATGTTTTGTAGAATTCTCTTGGAAAACCACCCAATCCAGGACTTTTTTTTGTAGGTAGTTTTTGTATGACAGTCAATTTCCTGTGTTATTATTGGTCTATTTAGTGTCTCAATGTCTTTGTGTTTCAACGTGGGGAGGTTGTGTAATGTCAGAAAATTCTCCATTTCATTTAGGTTATCAAGTTTGTTTCCATGTAGGTGTACATAGTAATCTCTGATAATCTTTTGTATTTCTTTGGGGTCAGTTGTGATTTGACCTTCTGTATTTCTGATTGTGTTTATTTGGGCTTTATCTCTTTTTCTTGGTCATTCTGGCTAGGGGCCCATCAATCTTGTTAATTCTTTCAAGGAAACAGCTTTTTGTTTTGTTGATGTTTTCTGTGATATTTTTGTCTTCGATGTCCTGTATTTGGGCTCTTATTTTGGTGATTTGGATTCTTCTGCTAAAGTTGGGATTTTGGTGATCTTCTCTTTCCAGCTCCCTTAGGTGATTGGTTAGGCTCTCAACTTATGATCTTTCCATTTTCTTGATGTGTGCTTGTAGAGATAGAAATTCCCCTCTGAGAACTGCTTTCAGGACATCCCAGAGGGATTGGTAAGATGTTTCTTTGGCAGAAATCTTTCAATTTCTGTTTTGATTTCAATGTTGACCCAGTAGTTGTTCAGCATCATGCTATTTAGTGTTCATGTCTTTGTGGGCTTTGGGGAAATGTTGTTGGTGTTGATATTTATTTTTATTCCACTGTTGTCTGAGAAGGTGCACGGCAAGATTTCAACCTTATGGAATTTGTTTATTCTTGATTTATGGCCAAGGATGTGATCAATCTTGGAGGATGTTCCATGTGGTGATGAGTAGAATGTATGTTCTGTGATTGTTGGGTGGAATAATCTGTAGATATCTATTAAGCCTATTTGGTCAGGTGTCAAGTTCATGGTCTGGATTTCCTTGTTGATTTATTGCTTTGATGATCTATCTAGAACTGTCAGTGGGGTATTCAAGTCCACTGCTATAATAGCATTAGAGTCAATATTTTTAAAAAATTTATTTAGTAGTTGCTTTATAAATCCTGGTGCTCCTGGATTAGGTGCGTATATGTTTAGGATGTATATTTCTTATTGAGTGATTGAATCTTTTATGATTATATAATATCCTTTTGCATCATTGTAAATTTTTGTTAGCATAAAGATTGTTTTGTCTGATATTAAGATTGCATCTTCTGCCTTCTTTTGTGATCCATTTGTCTGGAAGCTCATTTTCCAACCTTTAACTTTGAGTCTGTGTGCATCCCTTGAAGTGATATGAGTCTCCTGGATGCAGCAAACCATTGGGTCATGTTTTCTTATCCAGTCTGCCATTCCGTGTCTTTTCAGTGGTGCATTTAGTACATTCACATTCAGGCTGATTATTGAAATATGATTGTTTATCCTTGTTATGAAATCCTTATAAAGTTTTTCCTTTGTTTGCTTGTTTTCTTTTGGCTTTGGGGTTAATGAATGTGTGTACTTTCAGGTTTCTTGTTGCACTGTATTCTCTGCTAATTCTGTGCTCTGCTCTGCTCTTGGGAAGTGTGTGGTCAATCTTTTTCTTCTTTTTGTGCTTAATACCTCTTTAAGTGTCTCCTGTAGAGCTGGTCTGGAGGCTGTATAATCTCTTAGGGATGTCTGGGACGGATTTTAATTGTCCATCACTGATTAAGCTGAGCTTGGCTGGATGGGAAATTCTTAGTTTAAATTGTTTATTTTTGAGGACTTTGAATATATGGCTCCAGTCCCTTCTTGCTTTTTGTGTTTCTGCTGATAGGTCTGCTGCTATTCTGATTTGTTTTCCCCAGTAGGTAGTCTGACCTTTCTCTCTTGCTGCCTTTAGGATTTTTTCTTTTGTGCCTACTTTGTGTAGGAGAATTACTATGTGTCTAGTGGTTGGTCTTCTCATTTGATGTCCTGTGGGGGTTCTCTGTATCTCTTGTGCTTGGCTGGTCACATCTCTAGTGAGATGGGGAAAGTTTTCTTGTATTATTTCCTAGAATAGTGCTCCAAGATGTTCTCCATTTCCCTTTATTCGTCAGGGATACCAATCAGGCATAGGTTCAGCCTCTTGATATAATCACACATCTCTTCTAGGCTTTGTTCTTTCTGAGTCTTCTTTCTATGTTTTTTACAGATTGGGTTCATTCCATGTTCTGGTCTTCAAGTTCTGAGATTCTTTCTTCAGTTTGATTAATTCTGCTTTTCATGCCTGTCATATTGTTATTTATTTCCTGGATGAATTTTTTATTGTTGAAATCTCAGTTATAAGTCTTTCAGTGTTGCATCTTGTCTTTCTTGAGTCTTATTCACTCTTTCTACCCATTCCCTAATCCCTGTCATATTCTGGAGACAGTCTTTGGTGACTTCCATTGTTTGGGCACCAAGTTCTGATTTTTCAGGAGTTTTGTCTTCAGTATACTTGAAATTGCCTGAGGCCTTCCTTTGACTTTTCCTCATTTGATACAGATTTCTTGTTTTTCGCTTTAGTTCTGTTATTCAGTGTCAGTAGGAGAAGCTTTCCTTCTGACGTTTGCTCAGACCTCTATTCTTCCCTGATCTGGACTCTGGATTTGTTCTATTTTGAAATAAGATGGTGGATGGGAAGCTTTGCTGTCTCTTATAGTTTTCAAAATTCGAATAAAGTGGGGGATGGGGCGCTAGGAATCAGATACTACTTGCAAGTTTACATGTTCACTTATTGTGGTATGTGTTCCCTGAGACCCACTCCCCATTACCACTCTATATGATGATGAAAAGCAGAAACCAGTGCAAAAGCAATTGAGCACATATACACAGACCCCAAAACAAACTGGAATAACAATAAAGCAAAATAAAACAATCAGCAACAAAAGACCCCCAATAAAATTGAACACACACACACATGCCTAGCACAAAGTGAATAGAGAGGAAAAACAGAATGACTGAAGGGAAAAAAAGGGGGGGGATTCTATAAAATGAATATTAAAAAGCCCCCAGAAAAACAAAAGAACAAAAATCAACAACCACAACAAAATCAAAAGATGAACACTCAATCATTCACACACATAAACAGAAAACAAGTAAAAGAAGAAAGAAGCAGAAAAAATAAAAATAAAAATTTGGGGGTGATATAGATCAAACTCTCACATACACATTCATGCACAAAGGAAAAATATTTTAAAAATTAGATGAACTAATAAGCAAACAGTCAAAAACTTTTTTTAATGAAAAGATAATTGAAAATTTGAAAAACAAAAACAAACAACAACAACAAAAAAAAACCAAAAACCTGTCCTCTTGTGGCAGGCTCTGTAATTGTTCCTCTAGTCAGGTCTTTCCTGCAGAACCACCTCTTTCACTCTCTCCTCAGAGGATGAAGCAGGGAAGGAAGAGGGACAGTGGAGGTGGGTGGGGCTGTGGTCCTCCCCTCCCACTCTTTTATGGTCAGGGAGATCTCTGGTGGTGAGGTACGGGACTGTCTCTTCCCCAGGTATGTACTCTCACTGGGGTGCCCCAGCCAGGCCTATCCTGGAATGGAGCTCTCCTATTGTGACTGATGTCCAAGATCTGCCTTGGTTTGTCCCTTTCAGTCGTGGCCTAGCATTGTGGGTCTGATGTTCAGAGGATTGCTGGGAAGGAGGGAGTTTGGATCAGACCCAAACTCACCACTGATCTCTTTGGAGTTCTTCCTCCTCCTTTTCTGGTCACACCCTTTGTCCCACAGCTGGACCAGGGTAGGAGGTGGGGTGCATGGAACTCAGCACTTGTGGGGTCCCTCTGAAGTTTGCAGTCTCAGGATATTCCCTTTGGACTACCATCAAGCCCTGAGTAGTTGATCTGCCAGTCACAGAGATTGGATCTGTTGGTCTGTGGTGAGCAAGTTGGAACACTTTCCTGCCCCACCTTCAGTATGGTGGTGGGTGCCTCTCTTGTCCTCTTCCATGGGAACTTGTCTCTGGTCTCCATTCACAGTCCCTTCCAGCATCCTGAAAGGTGTTGAAGTGATGAGGCAAAGCCCAGAGCAGTCTCTCTCCTGCATCAATGGTGAGGGAGCGCCTGGGGCAATAGAGTCTCCCTGTGCTTTTTCAAAGGAAAACTTATGTCTATTTTAAAATAACAATGGTTCTCCGCTTCTGAGACCCGTGAAGAGCCAGGGGTGAAGTAGAGAAGCTGCAACACCTGCTGTTGCATGAGGGGCCTGGCCACCCACTCATGAGCCCCATTTAGTCTCTCCCAGTGTTTTCTTGCCAGGAAGGGTTTTTTGACTTAAGAAAAGAAAGAGAAAATGGTGTTTGGCTTCTGCGTCCCAGGAGTTGCTAGGGTCCAAGCCCAGATGCTGTGGCATCAGCTGCTATACCAGGAGAGCCTTGATCACTAGCTCCCTAGCCCTCACTCAGTCAGTAACTCACATGCCCATTCATTCACCAGCACATACACAAAATTTTCCATGCACTCACTCACACAGGGACTCGCATAGTCCAGTTGGCTTGGCCGTCATCTTCCCTGCCCCCTTCCTTCTTATATTTTAGAAATAGTGAACTAAATATGATTCTCCAAGCTCATCCTTTTTTTTTTTTTTTTTTAGATATGTTGCAGATTAAATTGTTTCTGCCTGGAATTTTATTCTTTTTGTGTTTTGACAACTTTTTTCTCATTTTTCTAATTGTATCTCAAGGTCTAGTGTGCACAAGTCTTTTATAATTCTTACATGAGGACTTAGTTTCTCTTATGGCTTTAATGGTCTAATGACTAGTACATTGGCACACCATTGCATTGAGAAGTTTTCTACCATGATTCTCTATATTGAACTGTGACTCCTTATAAACAGAGATCATACATTATTATTTGTTCATCCCTAGAAATCCTTTGATTGGTCAAATAAATTTCTTTATACATGCTATACCAGATACTGCTTCATAAGATGCTGAAAACCATGTGACAGGTATTCTTGAGCATGAATTCCTCAGTATTGCCTGGTACCAGGAACTACCTGATAAATGAAAGACAGCTCTTGTTGACCTGTAGCATTTTGCTAAGGATGGGAAACAAACTTTAAGGGATTAAATAATTAGCTGGAACTAGAATATAACTGCGTTACAAAAGAAAAGAAATACATGGTAACTTCCGTCTGTGTTAAGAAGAGTGAATAATCACTGTGGTGGCACGGATGCAGGCTTCATCAAAAATGCAAATTAAAGTGAACTTTAAAGAAAGAATGGAATTTGGAGAATACACACGATGTCCTTTAAATAACCAGATGATAGGGATCAGGGGAAATAGTTCATGCAAATCACGGCATCTTCAGTTCATGTGAGAGCACCATCTATGAAGAGCATATATTAGGAGAAACAATGCCATATTGTACAGAGCCAAATAATTTGAAGCTTGACAGATCTGGCTTTGAATTGCCCTGTGCTATTTCCTATTTATGTGACTTCAAGTAAATTACAGAAAACTGAATCTGCATTCTAATTCATAAATTAGAGATAAAAATTCTTGCCTCTCCTAATAGTCATGTGAATTAAAATGGCAAAATTATATGTAAAATGTCATTTTATAGGTGTTAGTTAAGGAATCTCTTTTAAATTTTGTTTTTATTTTGTTGTCCTTGTTTTGTTTTGTTTTTGTCTTTTCCAGGAGACAGATACCAAGGTCAATTCAAGATACTGACAATATGTTTATCTGATTAGATGCTTTTATTTAATTAAAGAGAACACTTAAAACTGTTGTTGATTCAACTAAGAAAGAACACTGACTCTAAAAACCCCAACTTAATGCATGGCTTATTCTTGGGGAGTTTATGACAACCAGGCTTTACAACCAATTAGGCAGTAAAGAAAGCATCATTCACCCACCTCCTCAGCAGGAATTAATAAGGAGGAAAGACATGGTGTTTGCTAAGGGATATAGAACTTCTCTGTGGGAAGGTGCTAGATTTGTAGTTATTTGGTATCTAGCCAAAATTAGGAACTATCTGTAGGATTACTTGCTATTCTTATTTTAAATTTAGAGAAAGCTGTATAGTCAGAAAAGTGAAAAGAGTCTTCAAATTGTGGGATTTCTCTAGCAGGACAACTGTTGTTTCTTGCTATGCTGACATGGTAGTCATTCTCAAGTTTGAACCAGAATCAGAATTTCCTGGAGGACTTATTAAGCATGGACTCCAGGTCACTCACCTTCAGAGTATCTGGTATAGGAGGTCTCACATGGAGTCTGATCATTTGCAATTCTGACAAGTTCACTGGTAATGTTGATGCTGCTGTTCCAGGGATTACACTTTGAGAACTACAGTTTTAGAGAAACAGCACTTAATTTCACAAAAGGGCTTTGTTAGTAATGTTTTAATGTTTAGCATGTAACTAAGAAGGGGCATAGTAGCTGCATACACAAATAATTAAACAATCCTTGTATTGAAACTGGAATTCCCCATTAGCCCTTCACTCATATCGAGTTTGAGGAGCTTTTTCACCAGTAGAGAAACATAGGAGTATGAGGCATGTCATAATATTTTAACCGCTACTCACTGAAAACAATCTGATATTTATCACCTGGAATTCACATAGCATGGGATGTGAGAGGAGGAAAATGTTAGCAGCAGCTGTTGTGGTAAGTTTTGAATCATTTTGTGATAAATGCACTTAACAGGGGAAGCCATCAACTGTCCTAAAATTAGGGCAGCTACAACTCTGTTATCAAATGAATGTTTGTCATGAAAGCAGTCCCAAGCTCAGAAATACAACTGATTCTGAGAACACTAGATGATGCATTTGCACTTTAATCTGTGGGTTTGACCTAATGACTCTGGTAGTTTACAGCCAGAATATCCTAATACCCTCAGTTTCAAGTCAATATTTGAATAGGTCCCCTATAGTTTCCTTTATACTTAGCATTTTATTAAGTAAAATTAATTGTTCTTGAATATCCTAACATAACAGTAGAAATCTAGGTGACACAGTGATATAAAATGCTTTCTATCACTGAAACACTGTTGATAAGAATAATAAGTACAAATTTTGATGAACTGGAACCAGCTCTGCAATGAGGAAAATATTGTTTCTACTTTAAAGTAAAAGAACTCATTCTACTCTCAAAATTGTTTATACTAAAGAAAAATGTATTCAATTTAAAAATTGATAAAATATGAACTTCTGCTTCCAAGAAAATGAAGGAGATTAAAAACAACAACAACACAACAACAACAAACTCTTCTACTGGCTACAATTAAAAACCCAGGATATTATATACAAAATGCTGAGCAAGTGACTCCTGTTGTCTTCCACCAGGAGACAATAGCCCCAGAATGTCAACCCACTGGACAGTTTACAGGTACTGGGAACATCGAGTGCTGTGTATCTAAATATTTGTGTGCCCCCCCATTCATATGTTGAAGCCGTAATCCCCCAAGATAATGGTATTTGGAAGTGAAGTTTTCAGGAGGTAATTAGGTTTAGATGAGGACATCAGGATGGAGCTCCTAAAATGGGATTAGTGCCCTTATGAGGAGATAAAAGGGCCAAAACCCTCTTTCCACCTTACATCTTCACATGTGAAGACACATGGAGAAGGCAATTTTACATGAGTCAAAAGGAGGACCCTCACTCAGAAACTGACCATGCTGGCACTCTTGTTCTCAGATGTTTAGTTTCTAGAACTGTTAGTAATAAATGTTTGTTGTTTAAGCTACAAAGTCCGTAATATTTTGTTATAGTTGTGCAGACTAAGACAACAAGAAAGACATAATTCCCATAGGCAGTGGATACAATGATGCTTTACTCCCACAAAGGAGACACAGCACAGAGCAAGATCAGCTTAAGTAGCAGGTAGCAGTGACCTATGGCCAGTTGGTCTTATTCAATGGCCATCGCAGGACGATGGTCTACACATACCTCTCTGGTGCTGCAAGCCAAAAACCTGGTTACCTTCCTGCCTGGAGCAGATATAATAGTGGAGCTGGCCAGGCATTATATAATGTAAGCATTTAAACAGAACAAAGGAATATGCTTGAAGTCAGGAACAAAGAAATAAAGGAATTATTCCCTGAATAGAGTGTGAGGACCCTTTAGTTGGCCCAAAATCTAAGCAGCAATACAGAGGTCAAAAATCTTTGCTTTTAACACTGCCTCTCCTAATACAAAACAAATTTAAGATTTGGAAATATAAAGAAGGGAGAAAGGCTAGGCATCTTGGGATTCAAGGAACAACAGCTTGAGTTTCCTGGGTTATACTTATATCTCATATATCCCATATTTTAGCAGAAGGAGCTGGTAACTTGGAAATATCAGTGGTCACTGACACAAAGAAGTCTACCCCAAATGTTGTTCTCTTTAGTCAAAAGACAGACTGGCAAGGCAAAGTACTTTTAAAAAATGGTTTCTCTACTCCAGCAAACACCAGACAACCACCAATGCCATTTGAAGAACCTAGACTTTCACCCTCACCAGGCTGTAATGAGGCACCCCAACTTTCCTACTAGAGTGATGTCAGGAAAAGTTAAGTAGGAAGTAGAAACCTGGACCTTCTTGTCCACCCAGCATTAATAAGCATTCTCTATTTTCCATGTTTTGGTAGCATCAGAGACTATCTAGTGGAGATTCTGGACATTTAACAATGCCAAGTGAAATAAAATCACTTCTTCCCATCCCTCACTCTGCCCTGTTCTCATGAAGACCACATGGACAGTAGCAACTAGCAAGGAGGCAAGGATCTTCTACCAAACCAGTCACATAGAGGTTGGCCATAGAACTCCAGGAGAGCAGAAAGTGTAGAATTTAGGAGCTAGAGATTTAGACCAGGTGAGTTCCAATCCAGTCTCTGCTACTTGCTACCTATGTGGTTTTGAACAAATCACTTAATCATGTCTCTAAATATCAGTGGAAGTCTAGTAGGGATGAGAAAAATAAAAACAATACATTGAACTAAACAAAAATGAGAAACAATATATTACAGTTTATGGTATACAGCTATAGCAGTGTGGAGAGGGATATTATATTACAAATATATACATTGGAAAAGAGGAAAGGACTCAAATCAATAATATAAACTCCCGAATAAATAACTTAGAATAGCAAGAACAAAATAAATCCAAAGCAGAAGAAAAAGAAAATAAAGATAAACCCAGAATTCAATTAGATTGAAAACAGAAAACAACTGAAAAAGGTCAAATTAAAAGTTTGTTGTCAGAAAATATAAATAAAGCTAAAAAAAAAATTCTAACAAAACTGACAAAGAAAAAAGAGAAGATACACATGATCAATGTCAGAAATAAAAACAGAAATCACAATGGCCATTTAGATATTAAAAAAGATAATAAGAGAATACTACATACAACTCTCCACATCTAAATTTGACAACTTAGATGAAATGAACTGATTTCTTGAAAAACAAAATACCATGTCTATACAACATTGTAGAAGATAATTTAAATAATGTTATAACTATAAAGGAAGTTGAAATAGTAATTTAGTAACTTCCCCCTCCCCCCCAAAAAATCTTCAGACTCAGATGGTTTTACTGAAGACTATGGCAAACATTTAAAGAATTAATTCCAATTCTACACATTTCTCCCATAAATAGAAGAGAAATGATCAATTTTCAATTTATTATATGATACCAGAGTTATCCTGATATCATCAAATCAGTAAAAAACTGTACAAAAACAAACAATCCAATGTCTCTTAGTAATATGGATGCAAAAAAAATTTAACAAAATGTTAGCAGGTAGAATTTAGCAGTATATAAAAAGAATTATACACTGTAACCAAATAAGGTTTCTTCCAGAATGCAAGGCTGGTTCAATATTAAAATAGCAATCAACGTAATTCACTACATTAACAGATTAAAGAAGAAAAAATCACATTATCATGTCAAATGATGCAGAACATTTTGCAAAATTGTAACACCCCTTCACAATAAAAACTATTAGGAAAACAGACAGGGGGCTACTTCTGCAACTCAATAAAGATAATCTTCAGCATTTTACTTAATGGTAAAAGGCTGAATGGTTTCCCCTAAGGTCAGGAACAAAGCAAAGATATCTGCTCTCATTTTTGCAGATATCTATATTTTGCATATTTTGCAAGATGTCTGCATAGAAAAATCCCAGGGAATTGACAAAAAAAAATTTCTAGAACTAATAAGCAAGTTCTATAAGGTCGTTGAGTACAAAATCACCATAACAGAAATTGATTGTATGTACCAGCACTAAACTCATAACCATTGAAATTGTATTTGCTTATAAAATTAAGGTTAAGCCGGGCTTGGTGGCTCAGCCTGTCATCCCGCGCCTTTGGGAGGCTGAGGTGAGTGGATTGCCTGAGTTCGCGGGTTCGAGACCAGCTTGGGCAGCGAGACCTCATCTCTACAATAAAAATCAAAAAATCAGCCGGGCATGGTAGCACATGCCTGTAATTCCGGCTACTTGGAAGGCTGAGGCGGAAGGATCGCCGGAGCCCAGCAGGTCGAGGCTGCGGTGGCCGGGAGCGGCCACTGCACTCCAGTCTGGGCAACAGAGTGAGACTCCAACTCAAAAAAAAAAAAAAAAAAATTAAGGTTAAGTATTAATCTAGTAAAAATTGTACAGCACTCAGATGCTGAAAACTATAAAATGCTAATGAAATAGACACTTTTTCCTCAAATGATTTTCCATAAATTGAACAAAAGGGCAAATATAGATCAAAGGACCAGAATAGAGAACACAGAAACAGATTTACAGAAACCTGCCCAAATATCTATTTTTTAATGTGCTAAAGCAACTCAAGAGAAGAAAAGCACATTTTAAACAAATAGTGCTGGAACAATTTGACACCCAGTAAAATAAAGTAAACCTTAACATAAGTTTCATACTTTTTATAAAAATTAACTCAAATTGAATCATCTACTTAAATATAAACTATAAAGTATTTAGAGAAAAAATACAGGATGCAATCTTGGGGCTCTAGGACTTGACAAAAAAGTTCTTAAACTTGAAAATAAAGGCATGTTCCATAAGAAAAAAACCTAATTAATTGAACTTCATCAAAATTAAGAAACTTTTACTCCATGAAATATGCCATTAGGAGCATAAATAAACAAGCTACAGAGTGGAAGAAAATAATTATAAGCCATCTATCCAGTAAATGACTAATATCAAGAATTTATAACAAACTCGTAAACATGTTAGTAAACAAAAAATCTAATTATGGAATAGCAAAATATATCAAGTAATAATTTCTCACAAAATAACATATGTGTGAAAAATAAGCTCATAAAAATATATGAGCACCATCCTATGATCTGAGTCAGAATTTTTTAAAAACTAAAAAATGAAAAAATATATTCAACATTATTAGCCTTAGGGAAATTCAAATTAAAACCACAATGTGAGAGCACTGTACATCTCTCTGAACAGCCTTTAAAATGTATGTCAAATTGTTGGCAAAGATTTGTAGAAACTAGATAGATCACACTTATATTGATGGGGTGGATGACAGACCATACAACCACTCTGGGAAACACTTGGATTGTTTTTTTAAACACACACACACACACACACACACACACACACGCATGCACACACGCACACACACACACACATACACACACACAATTGCCGTATGCCCCATTTTTTCTACCTCACAGGCTACAACTCAGAAGTTCTTCAATGGTTAAATGTTTAAACAAACTATAATACATCTGCATTGTGGAACACTACTCAGCAAGAAAAAAGCAATGCATACTTTTCTATACAACAAACTGAATTAACCTTAGAGTATTATACTGAGTGAAAAAAAGACAAACTCTAAAAGTGCATAAGATGTGATTTCATATATATATATAACATTCTTGAAATGAAACATTTATTTTAAAAGATGTATAAAAAATGATGAATGAAAAAAGATGGATGATTATCAGGAGTTAAGGAAGGGCTGGGGGAAAGAAGGAAGTAGATGTGATTATAAAAAGACAGCGTGAGGCATTTTTGTTGGAAATATTCTGTATCTTGATTGAATCAATGTCAATGTCTAGGTTGTTATATTGTGCCATAATGTTACCATTGTGAGAAACTGGGTAGATACAATCTCTGTATAATTTCTTACAACTACATATATATCTACAATTAACTCAAAATAAAAAATTCAATAAAAAATTATATAATGTGATAGTTTCCTGTCATTTTGATTCAACTAACTCTGAGCCAGGGGCTATGAAGGATAATCTTATTTAATTCTCATAACAGCATAGAGATAATGAATATTCTCTTTTTAATAATGATATCGTTGGTACTATAAAGATTAAACAATTTTTCTAAGGTTACATTTTTATTTTAAGGATTTTTAAAAATTAAGATAATAAAAGTCTCAGCCAATATTAAAGCACAATGTTCTGATGTCAACTTCAATGCCTGTTTTCCTACACACATTCTGTTCTCACAGAATTCTGTCATTTATTCCTCAAATGGTTAGAAAACACTCTAAAAAGTAAAAATCTTTTATATTTGTATACAATCTTATATATTTTATACAGCTGAGTTAAGAAGGGTGCATATTATTATTCCGATTTGAAAGCTGAGAGAACTGGGAAGTCATTGACTAGCTAACTTCCGGCGTCCTGGATTCCAACTTTATGCTCTTTTATTGTAATATCAGCAGGGAAGGCAATAACATGCCCAATCACACACAAGGTTCAGTGAATATTTCTACTAAGATTATTCTTGCATTTGTTCCTAAATTAACTTCCTTCTTTTGTATGTTTTAAATGGTAAATATCATCAAGTTCAAACAACCTGAGCCAATGTTGCTATGTGTCACTGGTCTTCAGTCATGAAACAAAGTTATCCTGTCTACTCCACTGACAAAATGTACCCTGAATCTATCCAGTTTACTCATTCTCACCTTACTTCAAGTCACTATTTCTTAATTATCTTCAATCCTGCAAAACTTTTAGTTTATTTTCCCACATTTGATTTTGTGTTCTTTAATCTCTTCTTCATCTTGAATTTATTAATCTTTTAAAAATATAAGCTGAAATCTTCTCATTCTTTTGCTCTGTGTTGTATTTTATTAGTGTTCAAAATATTTTCTGCCATTCTCACTGATATGGATTAGAGTTTCAGTGGAGACATAATAGATATTTCATGTGAACAAAATATATACATATATATATATAATTGTTTTTATAATTGCTTTGAGATTCATTTGTTATTTCAGCAGACCTTGGCTTACACTGTCTGATTTGTCTGACACATGTCACATTCTCTTACAGCTTTCCTTTGCACCATGAGTGAGTCTAAAACACTTAGTTTTTAAGACATTATGCCAGCCTTTGCAAACTCCACTGACCTTACCTCCCACTACATTTCTTACCTCTAAATAGTCTCAAAATGCATGAAACATACCTTCACTTATTTAATATATTTACCGTGATGATCTTTTTGTGTACAAAATTCCTTCCTTTACTATAAGTCAAAAGTATTCTTATGCATTCTTCAGGGTGTGGGCTTCAATATCATTGTCTCAGAAAGTCCTTTATGACTACTTACAGCCTAAGACTCTCTTTTACATAATCACGATTCCCTGTTGTTAAGAGTACTCTTCAAATAAAATTTGTTCTATAAAATTTCTACCACAAAAGTATAGTCAGAAAATTATATGGAAGCTACATTGCTATTACTATTTCATTATTCTTTTTTTTTTTTTTTTTTTTTTGAGTTGGAGTCTCACTCTGTCGCCCAGACTGGAGTGCAGTGGCCACTCCCGGCCACTGCAGCCTCGACCTGCTGGGCTCCGGCGATCCTTCCGCCTCAGCCTTCCGAGTAGCCGGAATTACAGGCATGCACTACCACGCCCGGCTGATTTTTTGATTTATTGTAGAGATGAGGTCTCGCTGCCCAGGCTGGTCTCGAACCCGTGGGCTCAGGCAATCCACTCACCTCAGCCTCCCAAAGGCGCGGGATTACAGGCTGAGCCACCGAGCCCGGCTTATTTCATTATTCTAAAGAGAAATGAAGCAACAAATTGTGATGAGAACTTGACTAAGCTTCAGTCTCATATTTATCTGACTATATATATATGGGAAAATATGGCTATTGGGTTAAGAAATAATATATTGTACTTGATACCTAATGAATAGCTATTTAGTACAATTCACTGAAGCACTAATAGTTCATTAAGTTTTGAAAATTGAACATTGAATATCTTTAAATAATTAAATTTAATCTTGGTGTAGTAAGAGTGTGCTAATGTCCATAATCCAGAACCCATATTTCTTTAAGAAAGAGTTAGGACCAGGGTTGACCAAGTCATGGAATTCTGGACCTCAAAATATTTTTAGATTCTAGAGAAGGAGGAATCATAGAAGCACTTGGTTTATAATTATCACATTTATGTTTGCTTACTTATTATCTGTCCTTCTTACTGGACTGTAAACTCCATAAGGACTAGGGCTATGAATGAACGCATCATTGTATCCACAGCACCAAGGACATACAGTAGAAACTTAACTGTATGATAGTAAAGAGTAAAAAAAAAAATTTAGTTGGGGTCTCACTCTGTTGCCTAGACTGGAGTATAGTGGAATGATCACAGCTCACTGAAGACTTACATTTCTTGTTTCATGTGATCCTTCTGCCTCAGCCTCCCCAGTTGCTGGGGAAAAGGAGAAATGCATCATCATGTCTATCTAATTTTTTTTTTTTTTTTGTAGAGATAGGGTATTGCAGTGTTGTCTAGGCTGATCTCAAATGCCTGGACTCAAGAAATCCTCTTGCTTCAGCCTCCCAAAGTGCTGGGATTATCAGAAGTGAGCCACCATGCTAGGCCAAGATTTCTTTCTTTCTTTATTTATTTCCTTTCTCTCTTTCTAAATATGCTGTTCATCTGAATTATCAATTGCAATTAAATTGCAGTGACTTATGTTTACAAAAAGTAAATATACAAAAATAGTTTGTCCTATGAATATCTAAAACTACAGAGCAATTGGTATTTTTTTAAGTAAATGAACTCTCCAGTTATGCCTAGGAAGATTACTTTATATGTTAACATCTGGTTTGAGTCAATAATAGCTTCTATTTATTGTATATACTCATATGTGCCAGGCACTATTTAAAAGTCTTACATGTTTTATATGATTTGATCTTTATAATGATCCTGTGATATATGCATATTTTCTTTGATAGACATAAAAATCTTATTTTCTTATAAATTAAGTAATTTACCCAAAAACTCATAGGTAGCAGGTGACACAGGTTGAACTGGAAAACTTAGGCTCCAAAAGCCTGTATTCCTGCTTCCTACACAGCTTCATGGCTAAACTCTTTGTATCTGATACAGATTTCTGACTCTGCTCATTTTGGAAGGTTACAGGTGGCTTATAGTTACCTTTCTCCTTCAATACTAAATTAAAAGACAAGATAACATCTGCTTTTTATTTTAATTTAACTACACAATGATAAAACCAGGAATTTAATGATATTGAAAATGCTAATATTTCATGATAAGGAGTTTATATGGACACTGTAGTTGATACCTTTATAGATGGTTTTATCTAGTGTGAATATAAAACAGTCAACTTCATTATGTAAATTGTCCTGTTCTGTAAAATTTGGTAGGATCAATATTCTCTGGGACTTTAGGTTTTAAAGATAACTAAGCAATGGGAAGTTGATAAAGTGCATTGTTATCTTTGAGAAGCTCACATTTCATTAAGTCTTTTTACATGTTTAATGTTCCGCATGGGACGTTTTAAAAAGAGTAACACAAGGTGCCTTAGGATCGGTCAATAAATGCAAAACAGACTATGTGGGGGAAAAAGAAACTCCAACTCACATTTATACTCTCTACTACCCTTCTCCTAGGAATCTTACCCAATTTTAGAAAGTTTTATGGATACTTACGTCAGTAATGCTACAAATTGCTTGGATTTGAGGTTTATTTTAAAGCATCACCTCCAAAAGTATTATTGCCAGAATACTAATGTCCTAGTTCCATTGTCTGTCCAAAGACAGGCAAAACCCTGTCAGAGAAGCTAGCAATCTACAGAACAGCATGTCATGGATTATAGGAGTAGACTGACAGTACTAATTAACAGGAAGTAGAAATATTTAATGATGCTACGTTTCTTTACAATGTTCCTAGAAACAAAGGAACTAATATTTAAGGACACATTCAAAGACCATTTGATTATATAATTATATCATCTTTCCCAACTATATTTATTGAAAATAATATCACTTTTTAAACATTTATGAATCATATAATATGGCTTATGGCACTTTGTTTTGCACTTTTAAAATATCATTTTATCGTAACAGTAACCATATAAGGTGGGCGTGATTAACTTCATTATACAGTTAAGGAAACTTATGATTTTAAAGATATTAAGTACCTTCTCCCCAAATTACCCTCCTGGAAACTAATAAAGACAATAGTTAAAATAAGAGTTTTATATTCCAAATTCTAAATTATTTTCTACCTAGTATCTATTATTTGCAGGAGCTTTTACCAGGCATGCCAGTGACTGCTCCCAAATTGAATGATAACAAAATTCCCGGGGTGCTAGTTAAGCATATTGATTCCTAGGTGACATCTTGAGAATTTCTGATGTAATAGGTCTGAGGGGGGCTTGGAAAAGGTACTTTTAGCAAGCATCCTAAGAGTTTTTGATTAGTCAACTGTAACTTCAAGTAACTTCAAGGAAGCAAAGGAAAATATAATTGGATTCTACCCTGCAGGTGATTCGATTGTAAAAAGGAGATTAGCCCTTGTTGATGAAAACATATATTTTGAAACTACTTTGCATCCAAAATTACACTAATTAGTATTGGACACTTAGTAGACAAATTCTTGAACAAGAAAATAAATGCATTTTTTCTGATAATTATTGTTTGTGTTTTTTAAGATGAGAGGAATGAAATGTGTTTCGCAGTAGTATTTGAATACTCTTTTGTACACATTTTAATGCCAAAATATTCAAGTTCTCTGTTTAAATCTTAACTTACTGGCTGTCCATTGAATAGCCATAGCTAATGTTCCTATAACCGTGATAGATTTCCAATAGCAAATGCTCTCACAGAGTGAAGTGAAAAGGGTCTGGTTTTATGATTTTCTTATGTCTCTATCCATTTATTTTTATTTTACTCAATGTCTATATAGCCATCCACTCTGAATTTTCTAAAGCAATTTGTGATGTTCACATTCATTATGAAATTCATAGCTAATATTTATTTATACTTTCTTTAAACTAAATAAGCAGTTAATACTTATTTAAGCTGTGCTTTAAGCACTTTTTGCCTTAAGCACTTTAAGCATTTAAGAGTTTAAATACATTAAACTCATTTTATTCTCAAAACATCAATGTAGTAGTTACTGTAATTATGATTCCATAATAATACTTTACATGTAAGCAAACTGAGGCATAGAGACTCTAAGTAATCTTTTGCTGTATTTAAAATTTACAGTATCCACATATGTAAGATAAATCATGAAACATCTTATTGTCATCCTGGGAATATTAACTTTTCAGTTTCTCCAGCACTGGATTCCAGAATTATTTGTTCATAAAGCTGCAATACAACGCTCTGTAACTTAGCTCCTATAAAGCAGTGGTTCAACGTTCTATGGTACTTATTTATTAACATGGGGATTACGTAAGGGTTTGTTTTTGCAGGGAAGTAGGCAATATCTAGTATCTACAGTGAATTAAAGCCAAATTAGTAACACTCATAAAATCATAAAATTTTCAGTAAATTAGCTTCTCATCAAGGTATTTGAACAGTATGATCTATATTGTTTTCCTTGTGGAATTTTATTTATAATAAATATGCATGTAAGCATGGGGATGTATGGATGATAATTATATTCAAGGATAACTGTTATAGGGCAGTTACTGTGCTAGATATTGTGTACAATGTTTTCCCTAGATTAACCCAATTAATTTTTGCAACCATCTTCGCAGTAATTTATTTATTTCAGTTTTACGGAGTGTAAAAAGTTTTAGAGGTATAAGTACATGCCTAAGATCTAGTAGAATGTAGATTGGTGTTTAAATAGAAATATCTGGCTTCAGAGACTGCCTTCTAAACTGTAATGTTCAGACTGAAACTCCGAGGAACTCAGACTGACTATCAGCAGTTAGGTTATCACTTGACTTCGCAAAAGAAATCACCTACAACTATAGGATAAGGAGAGCTGATGTTTATACTTCAGGTGAAAATATAATGGGTGAAAATCCTAGTTGACCACAAGGATGACTGCAACATTTTTAAAAGCTTCTGTAATTTTAGGTTGTGTTGATATTTGGATTTAGTTCATGAAACATTTTGTAAGCACCTGTCAGATGTCCAACACTACACTTGGTGTGGGATTTACAACATACAGTAAGATGAAGTCCTAGTTCTAGAGAAAATAGAAGTCTCATTGATTTGGTTGTATTAGAGGAAAACTTGTTTTTGTTTTTTATAGTAGAGATATCTGTTGGACTAAGTAGATAAAATTTTACCAGGCTGAAGGACAAATACATGAAAGGGGAAAGAGTTGTGGTACAACTACAGCAGATTGTGCAGGACCTGGAGAGACTGACCAAGGAGTTTGGGTTTTATTCTGCAGACAGTGAAAAATATTTTAAGCAGAGGATTATCACTGTTGGGCATGCATATCAACTATGACTAGGGGAGTAGTGATGGAACCAGAAGGAAACAGCTGTGGAACTGAGGTTGAAGATGAAGGTAACGATAGCTAGAACCAGGGAAGGGCCTTTTGCTAGGCTAGGAATTGAGCAAGCTGTGGAGTCTTCATTTGAGACACAGAACACAGATTGAGAAAGAGCATGCTTGGGGAAATTAATTTGATTTTATATTATGGAATCTGAGGTGCATGGAGGCTGCCCATGTGAGAAATGTTTGGTTGGAAGTGCAGCATGCAAGGGAGAGGCTGGAATGGACACATGTGGACAGCAGAGGAGAACCCTTGAGCCATGAGTGTGTGAGTTGCAAGCCCAGATGCTGGGAAACAGCATTCCAGTTCGGCTTTTGCTCTGTCTAGATTACAACTGGATTAAATACTCAGTTATATTTGTCACCTTTTTTTTAATTAATTTTTTTATCAATATTTTTTATTATGGTATTGTGGGGTACAGTTAAGGGTAGGTGAACAAATATGCTTCGTTCAGGCACCCTTGTTGATAAGAGGTATCTCCCCATCCCCAGACAGATATTTACTACCATTAATCCCATCTCCCTTCCCTTCCCCCCCATAGTTTCCCACCACTGTCAGTCATTTTCTTATAGTATTACATTGGATGTTCAAGGTTCATTATATGAGTGAGAACATGTGATACTCAGATCTTTGTTTCTGTGAGAGGTCATTCAGTATTATAGACTCTAGTACCATCCAGGTTGCTGCAAAATTCATGATTTTGTTTTTTATGGCTGCGTAGTATTCCATCGTGTATATGTACCACATTTTTTAAATACAGTCTTTTTTTGATGGACAGCATGGTTGCTTCCAGGTTCTTGCTATTGTGAACAGTGCTGCGATAAACATATGTGTGCAGGTATCTTTTTGATAGAGTGATTTGAGTTCTTCAGGGTATATTCACAGTAGGGGGATTGCGGGGTCATATGGGAGGTCAATATTTAGAGCTTTTAGGAATCGCCATACTGTTTTCCACAGAGGTTGTACTAGTTTGCCCTCCCACTAACAGTGTAGAAGTGTTCCCTTTTCGCCACACCCTCTCCAGCAACTGTTATTTTTTGAGTTATTGATAATTGCCATTCTGACTGGAGTTAGGTGGTATATCAGTGTGGTTTTGATTTGCATCTCCCTGATGAATAGTGAGGTTGAACATTTTTTCATGTGTCTGTTGGCTGCTAGGATGTCTTCCTTTGAGAAGTGTCTGTTCATATCTTTTGCCTATTTTATAATGGGGTTGTTTGCTGGAGTTCAGCTCCAGAAGAGAGTCAGGGCTTGAGATGGGGGAATTGGGAAGTGGCGAAAAAGAAAAGACGAACATGACAGGATCCTTCTTCCTGAGGAGAGTTCAAGACTCTGCCAGTTTTTATTCAATTCTTACAAGCTTATATAGTTTTTTACTGACCCCCTACCCACAAAATGTTACACATTAAATGTTTACATCATGTTTTTTCTTTTGTTTATGGGGAAGTTGACCTTTACAAGTTTCATTTTGTTCCTTTTTGCTACCGGTGATGTAACAAAATACCAGCTGCCAAGAATTTATCAGCCACATCCTGTGACCTCTAAGCCAACTGAATCTCTTCCCTTCACTGTTCTATCTATTTTCTTAATTCTACCCATTTTACATTTTATATTTCTAAACAAAACTTATGTCTAAATCTACACTTAAATATGAAATTAATCTTACTTTTAATCCTAAATGTATTTAATTTTAAACCTACATTAAGTGTATATAATTTTAAGTTTACCTTAAAACTTAATTATTTCCTATTCCTTCTATTTAACTAATACCTACATCTATAATAAACATTTATCTTTTAATTATAACTGCTATTTATCTAATCCTTACTTTAATTTTAACCCTCTAATTAAACTATAATATTTCTTAAATCAAAAGGCATGTCTGTGACTTGTTTTTCCCAAAAACACCTGTTTGTGGAGATACTCTGTCTCAATTTCCCACTTCCTCATCAATCACAACTGTCAATGTTGTTACTGATAAAGGATATGAGGAAGTACTTGTTTTTCCTTTTTAGCTAAAGGTTTCAAAATTTGCATTCCCTTGTCCCTTCAGGGGGGAGATTTTTGCTGTTGAGTCTTTTTTACAATTCCATACATAGGTCTACTGCTAATTCCACATCCTTGCACATTGTAGCTAATTGTTTTATTTATCAAGGGAAGTGTTTTCAAGCCTAAGCACGCATTCCTTTAAGGCCAAAAGGAGTCCTTCAATAGGATCCATGGGGCTCTGCCTCCAGCATGGCCGCTTCCCACTGGGGCTCTGCTCCCAGTCAGCGTTTTTCCCATTTTCAGGTAACCTCCATTTTGTATCTTTAGAGGTTGCGGCTTCCAGCAGTTGTTTTTTTTTTTTTTTTCTTTTCAGCACGTTTAAGTTCCTTATAGATTGAAGATGTTAAGCCTTTGTCAGACCTGGAGTTGGCAAATACTTTTCCCCAGTCTGTAGGCTGTCTCCCTGCTCTCTTGATGGTTTCTTTGGCTTTTCAGAAGCTTGTCGGTTTAATGAGGTCCCACTTGTCTATCTTACCTCTTATGGCCTGTGGTTCCGGGTTTTGTTCAGGAATTGGACGCCAGTTCCAATTTCCATGAGGGTATGTCCTTCATTTTCTAAGGTTCTTATGGTTTGAGGTTTTACATTTAGTTCTCTGATCCATTTAGAGTTAATTTTTGTGTATGGGGATAGATAGGGGTCCTGTTTCAATCTTCTGCATGTGGTCAACCAGTTTTCCCAGCACCATTTACTGAATAGGTTCTCCTCTCCCCAGTGGTAGGTGGTGGAGGCTTTGTCAAAGATGAGTTGGTTGAGAAATTGAGGTTTTGCTTCTGGAATCTCAATTCTAGTCCATTAATCTATATGCCTGTTCCTGTACCAATGCTAAACTGTTTTGATGATTGTAGCTTTATAGTAAACTTTGAAGTCTGGTAATGTGATACCACCTGTTTATTTGTTTGTTTGTTTGTTTTGCTGAGGATTGTTTTGGCTATTCTTGGTCATTTGTGTTTCCATATGAATTCCTGTGTTGTTTTTTCTAGGTCTGAGAAGAATGTTGCTGGTAACTTGATGGGTATTGCATTAAATCTGTAGATTGCCTTCGGTAAGATGAACATCTTCACAATGTTGATTCTTCCAATCCATGAGCATGGGATATTTTTCCACTTGTTTGAGTCATCTTTGATTTCTTTGAGAAGTGTTTTGTAGTTTTCATTGTAGAGGTCTTTCACATCTCTGGTCAGGAAAATACCAAGGTATTTCTTTTTTTTTTTTTTTTGTGGCTATTGTGAATGGAATTGTGCTTTTCTTTTTTTTTTTTTGAGTTGGAGTCTCACTCTGTCGCCCAGATTGGAGTGCAGTGGCCGCTTCCGGCCACCGCAGCCTTGCCTGCTGGGCTCCGGCGATCCTTCCGCCTCCGCCTTCTGAGTAGCCGGAATTACAGGCATGTGCTACTATGCCCGGCTGATTTTTTGATTTATTGTAGAGATGAGGTCTCGCTGCCCAGGCGGGTCTCGAACCCGCGGGGTCAGGCAGGAATTGTGCTTTTTATTTGGGTTTCTGTTTGTTTATTATTGGTGTAAAGAAATGCAATTGTCAGCTGGGCTCCGTGGCTCAGCCTGTAATCCCACGCCTTTGGGAGGCAGTCTTTTTCTTGGTCAGTGAGTGGATTGCCTGAGCCCGTGGGTTTGAGACCTGCCTGGGCAGCGAGACCTCATCTCTACAATAAATAAATAAATAAATCAGCCGGGCATGGTAGTGCATGCCTGTAATTCTGGCTACTTGGAAGGCTGAGGCGGAAGGATCACCAGAGCCCAGCAGGTCGAGGCTGCGATGGCCGGGAGCAGCCACTGCACTCCAGTCTGGGTGACAGTGTGAGACTCCAACTCAAAAAAAAAAAAAAAAAGAAATGCTATTGTCTTTTGCACATTTATTTTATATCCTGAGACTTTGCCAAAGGCCTTTATCAGTATAAGGAGGTTTTTGATAGATTCTCTTGGGTTTTCAAGGTACATGATCATGTCATTGGCAAAGAGAGATAGCTTGACTTCCTCTTTTCCTATTTGAAAACCCCTGATTGCCTTCTCTTCTCTGATTGCTCGAGCCAGGACTTCCAATACTATATTGAACAGGAGGGGTGAGAGTGGGCATCCTTGTCTTGTTCCAGTTTTCAGGGAAAATGGTTCCAGTTTTTGTCCGTTTAGGAGTATGCTGGCTGTGGGTTTCTCATAGATGGCTTTTACTATTTTGAGGTATGTTCCCCATATGCCTAGCTGTTTGAGAGTTTTTATCAAGAAGGGGTGCTGGATTTTATCAACAGCTTTTTCTGCGTCTAATGATATAATCATGTGGTTTTTGTTTTGACATCTGTTGATGTATTTAATTACATTTATGGTTTTACTAATGTTGAACCAGTCTTGCATCCCAGGGATGAAGCCTACTTGGTCATGATGGATGATTTTTGAGATGTGTTATTGAATCCTGTTCGCTAGGATCTTGTTGAGAATTTTAGCATCTATGTTCATCAAAGATATTGGCCTGTAGTTATCTTTCTTTGTGGGTTTTTACCTGGCTTGGGTATCAATGTGATGTTGACTTCGTAAAATGATTTGGGGAGAGTTTCGTCTTTCTCAATCACCTGGAATACCTTCAGTAGGATTGGTATAAGCTCCTCCTTAAATGTCTTGTAGAATTCTGCTGGAAAGCCATCTGGTCCAGGGCTTTTTTTGTAGGTAGTTTTCTTATTATGTAGTCAATTTCCTTGATTGTTATTGGTCTATTTAGGGTCTCAATTTCTTCTTTTTTCAACCTCAGCAGGTTGTGTCATGTCAGAAAGTCTTCCATTTCTTTAAGGTTTTCAAGTTTGTTTCCATACAAGTGTACATAGTAGTCTCTAATGATCTTTTGTATTTCTTCAGGATCAGATGTGACTTCATCTTTTGTGTTTCTGATTGCGTTTATTTGGGCTTTTTCTCTCTTTTTCTTGGTCAGTCTAGCTAAGGGACCATCGATCTTGTTTATCCTTTTGAAGAACCAGCTTTTTGTTTCATTGATTTTTTTCTATTATCTTTTTGTCTTCTATGTCCTGGATTTGGGCTTTTATTTTGGTGATCTGGATTCTTCTGCTGAAATTAGGGTTTTTGTGGTCTTGCTTTTCCAGCTTTTTTAGGTGGCCTTTAGGCTGTTAATTTGTGATCCTTCCATTTTCTTCATGTGTGTTTGTAGGGATATAAATTCCCCTCTACTATAGCTTTCATTGCATCCCAGAGATTTTGGTAAGATGTTTCTTCATTTTCATTTGTTTCCAGGTATCTTTTAATCTCTGTTTTGATTTTATCATTGACCCAGGAGTTGGTTAGCATGATGCTGTTTAGTGTCCATGTCTTTGTGGGTTTTGGGGGGACCTTGTTAGTGTTATCTTATTTTATTTTTTTCATTGGAAAACAACCTTTATTGAGATTCCACCAGCTGCACAGTCTGTTCCTGGCATTAAGCTCCTTCTTCCTTTGTAATTCGGTCTTTCTTGAGTGGTCCCATGAATGCTTTCTTCTCCTCCATGGTCTGGAAGCGACCATGGCCAAACTTGGAGGTGGTATCAATGAACTTAAGGTCAATCTTCTCCAGAGCATGCCATTTGGTCTGTACCAGTAAGGACTTGTGCAGGGTGAGCACTTGCTTCTTGGTCCCCACCACGCAGCCTTTCAGCATGACAAAGTCATTGGTCACTTCACCATGGTGGACAAAGCCACCCAGATGGTTGACACTCTTGTCAGACAAGTCATAGTCAGTAGAAGTGTTGTTCTTGATCAACTTGCCATCCTTGATAAAGTAGCCCTGGCTGATCTTATAGATCTTCGGGTTGATGTCAGTGCAGTGATGGTAGCCTTTCTGCCCAGCCCATGCTACAGAGAAGGCCACACGGGCAGGATACCATGCCCCAATGCAGACAACCTTGCACAGCCCTCGGTGAATCTTACGGGGCAACTTCTTGGTGTGCCAACGACTGGTGACCCCTTTTTAGCCTTTGCCCTTTGTCACCCCGATGACGTCAATCATCTCATCCTGCCCAAACACTTGGTTCACAGGGACCTTCTGCTCCAGCCTCTCCCGAGCCCAGTCCAGTTTCTTGGCCACCGTGCCTCCGTTCACCTGGATCTCCATCAGGTGGGCCTTTTTCTGGTGCAGGGGAAGCAGGCGCATCTGAGTGTGTGCAATGATACGGATGACCTGGCAGTACTTTTTCATGCTGCTGAAGTCCTTCTCTAGCTGCTTCTTGTCATCCTTATCCTGCCATTTCTTGCAGTATTGGTGAAGGCCTTCTTCTTGGACTTATGCCAGTTCTTATAGAAGCGCCTTTTGCAGTCGTCACTGATGTGTTTAGCAAAGATGCTCTTGAAGGTCCGGAGGCCTTGGGGGGTTTCCACATAGCCCACAATGCCTACAACCACCATGGGCAGCATCTCCACAATGGTCACAGCCTCCACAACTTCCTTCTTGTTCACCTTGGATCCTGGCCTATCAACGTCCCGCACGATGTGGGTCATGCCAGCCTTGTATCCCAGAAAGGCTGTGAGGTGGACAGGCTTGGAAGTGTCATCCTTGGGGAAGCTCTTTACCTTCCCACGATGCCTGCTGCTGTGCTTCCAAGGCAGGAAGCCCAGGGATCCATGTCTAGGAGCGGAGAACTTCCTGTGAGACATACTGTCACTGAATTCTGCCGGTAGATCTATTTGTCACCTTTTAAAGGACATTAGAAAACCCCTGAAAATAGCCAGGTGATGAGGAACCTGGATTCTACCTCACCTGAGATACACTTAATCTGGGAAAGAGAATGCAAAGAGGAAATGATAAATGTCTTCAAATGTTGGCAGAACTTTAGGAGTCGGAAATATAGGAAGAAAAAATTCAGTTCAAAGTCAGAAAGCTGAGGTCTAAAAAAAACAGTGAACTAGTTAGTCACTTTTACTTTCAGCAGTGGGACAAAAGTGAAAAAAAAATACATCTGGATGTGAGGAAGGCTGCCACCGCCAGAGGGCAGCCACACCTTCTGATGTCCAGCAGGTCAAACAAAGCAGTTTTATCTGAGGATTTTGTAACTGAGTTCACGGACATTAGATAAACGCACGATGTGGTCACCAATCACCAGCACACGTGAACATAGGAAGGCAAGTCAAATCGCAAAAATAGCATTATTTGTCAGCCTGCAGGTTTCTAAGCAGGCAAGTAATTTGATCCGTTTACCTGGCCACTCAGAATTAATCAGTTCACTTTTTTTTCCTACATAGAAAATTGGTTTTTTTTTTCTTTTTTTAAATAAGAGAATCCTCTCACTCTTTCCAGAACAGTGTGAACTTGATAAAGCAGATTTGCATAGTAGCATCCTTTTTATTTTAAGAGGCTGTTGTGATCTCAGTTGCAGGCAATATGTGAGGTTATGAGAATATTAAATGGTAAAAGTAGAACCTGCAAGTGTGATACAGACTCTAACAGTACATAGATATCTGTGGATTTTAATAGCAGCTCCTCTTTCTGGAGTGTGGAAGATAATAGAGGTTTTCGCTTTCAATCTCCCTATGACGATGCTGCAAGCTACATCTTGTTACTTTCTTTAACAGATGAGTAAACTAAACCTCAGAGAGAATGATATCTATTGCTTCCAAGTTGTCACAATTCAGGAATAGCAGAACTGAGATTGAACCCAGGTGTGTTTTGTTCTAAAGTTTGTGTTCTTTATTCTACAAAAACTCTCTCTTCTGCATTCAGAACTCCTTCCAAGAACAGAAGGGGGAAAGTAGGAAGAAGGTATGACAATTCATCCAAGAAAGCACTTGTTAGGTTCTCTTGTCCTCCGGCATTAGCCCCAGAGCAATGAAAACCCCTCCTATAGGGAGACAACAACGACTCTCTGACCTTTTAATGGAAGGAATGTGCACCAGGACTGATATTTAAGTGTTGCCCTTGTTCACCTTAATCTGTTTGGAAATTAAACCACAAGTTTTCTCTGCCATTTTGCATATGATTTTTAATAAACATAGTCATCTCCACTGAGAAGAAGAAGATATTTGGAAGTCAGCACTAAAGAATACCCAGCAAAGGAGAAAATAGATTGAATACACCTTTTATTTTCAAGGGAGAGAAGATTGAATAGCAGTTATCGCCTGTCCTAAATGGGCTTGGTAACCTGCACCCTGCCCTGCCATTCTAGATAATTCAGGAGAGAAACAGAGGCCGTATGCTCCTCTTCAACAATTTGAGAGGGTGAATTGCACTAGAGTCAGGAGTTGAAGCTGGCGTTTTTTTATTCTTCAATTCTGAAAATGAATCTTTAGTAATAACAGTGATCCCAACAGTTGTAGGCACCATCTAGTTGCTAAACATAAAGATCATATGCTCTCTCTAATATTGAATTAATACTAAATGCATGATGCACTCAATTGTAGACAACAATATTAAACAACAGCAACTACAAAAAAATAACCATGCTTTGAGATTCTCCCTTTCCCACCCTGTTGGGGCCCCCTGCTTGGTGCTGTTTCGGTACATCAAGCACAACAGCATATGTAGCACTTCACTTGGTATAAATGTTTTGGAAGCTGGCGTTGCTAAGCTATGGCTAATTTCAAATGCAAAAATAGACTTCTCCTGGAAAATATGCTTGCTACAACCTTCATGCCACCTTCAACTATTTCTGTAGTTCCTAAGTGCAATATGTTTGGTTTATGCAAAGCTGAAATAGGAAAAGGAAAAAGGAACAAATATCCCAAAGCATGTTGCTATTTCTTTTCTTTGTGGCCAATATTTACTCATGAAATATTCTGGACAAGATCATCAGATCAAGGTCATGAGATTTTTTGCGTTGATAATATATTGATTAAACCTTTCTTCTTCACAGAGTCTACATTTCTGAAAAGTAGGACGTTATGTATTTTTAATTTGCTAAAAGAAAAAAGCGTAAGACAAATTAAATTGAACAGAGTTTAACTAAACAAAGATGATTTGCAAATTGGGCAGACTTCCAAACCAGAGGAGACTCAGAAAGGCTTTGAGTAGCCATGTGGTAGAAGAAGTTTTATGAACAGAAAAAGAATAGTGATGTCCAGAAAATGGAAATGAGATACGGAAACAGCCAGATTGGTTACAGCTCAGTGTTTGCCTTATTTGAACCCGGTTTGAACTGTTGACCACAGTTGATTAGCCATGACTAGGTGATTGGCACAAGAGCAGGTTGCAGTCTGTTTATGTATCTAGCTAGGTTACAGTTCATCACGTGAATGGGCACAGAAAAACCTGTAGGGCAAACCCAAAATATACATTGAGTTTGTTGTTAAACTCAAATTAACAGTTTAAATCCCATATGCATGGCTATATTTGTGTTTTTTTTACTTCTTTAATATTGTATTAACTAGTTGACATGTAACAGACAAATATTGTGTGTCTTTTCTATGTTAGGTACAGTAGTGGCCAGCAAGTCTCGATGAGTCTGAAACCCAAACAGTATTGCAGTTTTATTGTTCACAATTAGAAGTATATGGTATTTTTGGCCCTTCCCTTTGACTCATTATATTAATTTTCTACTGCTGCTGTAAAAAAATTTTAGCAAACATACAAATTTACTGCAAAGCAACGCAAATTTGTTATCTTAGAGTCCTATAGATCAGAAATACTAAAATCAAAGTATCAGTGAGACTGTATTTCCCTCTGGAAGCTCTGTTTTTTCCAGCTTCTAGAAGCTTCCTGCATTTCTTGGCTAACAAAACTTCCTTCTTCAAAGTCAACAAAAGCATCTTCAAATCTCTCTCCTTTCGGCTCTCCTCCCTACCCCCTTCTTCTCCCTTACCTATCACTTCCCTTTTTCTCTTCATTTTTTTCTACCCCCATCCTGTCCTCTCTTCTACATCCCTCTTCACCTCTCCTATGACTGACTCTCCTGTCTTCCTCTTATAAGGACCCTTGTGATTACATTGGGTCTGCCCAGAAAATTCAGGATAATCATGCTATCTTAAGATCCTTAATGTAATCACATCTGTTAGGTCTGTTCTGCCATTCGATATACATAGGTTTTGGGAATTAGGACTTGGGCTCCTTTGGGGGAGAGTTATTAATGCATACTACTCTTAAATACTTGAGCTTATCTCCTAGCTAAGATTTGTTTTGCACATCCCTGGAATATTCCCCTGCTCCCCCCAAACGTATTTTCTAAAGTATGTAAAAAAAAATGACACGAAACCCTTTGGGTCTATATGTAGAATTCAGTAGAATTCTCTGGGCACCAGGGCAAATCTTCTAGGAAGTTAATTTATTTCTGTCTGTTCTAGAAGACTGTTCACTGAGTCAAAATTCTCAGTGCATCACCCAAAGAATTCAGTTTCTTCAGCTAAAGGTAAAGGCTCCCTGAATGCCACTAGATGGTACTCTGGGGAATGTGTCTGTTGTTATTGTTAAACACAGTTAAAATTGTAATTCTGTTATTGCATATATTCTTATTAAAATAGAAAGTCAACTTAATATTTTGGATCTTAATACATTTTCCCCAAAGGAAAATCATGTACAGTTCACACAGTCTGAAAGTTATGAGTGTGCCTTGGGCTAACAGACTCACTGTGACTCTATTTTCATACTGAATACTTCATTTAAAGGGTGTTTATTTGCCTATTCTCTTATCATTGGATTTTACATACAAATAAAATGGGGCTTAGGAGCCAGGCTCGGTGGCTCAGCCTGTAATCCCGCGCCTTTGGGAGGCTGAGGTGAGTGAATTGCCTGAGCCCGTGGGTTCGAGACCCGCCTGGGCAGCGAGACCTCATCTCTACAAATCAAAAAATCAGCTGGGCGTGGCAGCGCATGCCTGTAATTCTGGCTACTTGGAAGGCTGAGGCGGAAGGATCACCGGAGCCCAGCAGGCCGAGGCTGTGGTGGCCGGGAGTGGCCACTGCACTCCAGTCTGGGCGACAGAGTGAGACTCCAACTCAAAAAAAAAAAAAATGGGGCTTAGGAATTCTAAGGATATTGGGACAAGGCCATATGGACTTGTGCCTACCGGAAAGATCCATTGGAGTAAGAGAGCTCTGTTAATGAGTTCCATGTTTCCTTAGTTGGGGGAGAGGCCAAAGGACCACATTCCGAACTTAGAAGTTTTGAAACTTTGCACTCCTCAGTCACACAAAATATATATATATTTGTATTACTCTTTTTTGGGCCACCTGCTAAGGAGGAAAAGGAAAGTGGTGCCCATTCTTGAGTGGAAAGGAAGAACAAAAGATGTGAATAAGGAATTCAGATTCAGCACTACTAGACTTCCACAACCGCACCCCAGTTTCCTCTGAAGTTGGAGACATTGTAGCTTGGAACACTGAAGTGGGCTCAAGTTCTCCACTGCAACTTTTTGGATGACTTATGGACTAGTGGGAAGAAGACACATACAAATACTTCAATATAAGCACACACATATACTGAGAGTTAGATAACTTTGAAAGATACAATATCTTACCACGAAAAAAGTTCTCATAGAGATAGAGGAATAGGGTGAGGCAGAGGTTTCCCTGGATCTCACAGTCCCTGATACAAACCCATACATTTGGATAATATTGCCTGTGAAAGAAAGGGTGTCAAGAAATCTTGAGTCTTATCATATCAGAGTCATTAAACAATCAGTTTTTGTTTGTTTGTTTGTTTCTTTGTTTGTTTGTTTTGAGTTGGAGTCTCACTGTCACCCAGACTGGAGTGCAGTGGCCCCTCCCAGTCACCGCAGCCTCGACCTGCTGGGCTCTGGCGATCCTTCCGCCTCAGCCTTCCAAGTAGCTGAAACTACAGGTGCGCACTACCACGTCTGGCTAATTTTTTTGATTTATTGTAGAGATGAGGTCTCGCCTGCCCAGGCGGGTCTCGAACCCTCGGACTCAGGCAATCTACTCACCTCAGCCTCCCAAAGGCACGGGATTACAGGCTGAGCCACCGAGCCCGGCTAACAATCAGTTTTATAATATCTTTCAGTAAGAAAATACCTTACATTTAACAGAAGGTTTTCAACAATCAGTACTTTCATGTTTTGATCCAAATTCAGTGTCAGCAAAGACTAAATAGATATTCAGACTGAGAAAAAAATACTCACTTTTCTCTGAATAATAACTCAGACTCTTCTCTGCAGTCCACATTCCTACTCTATTTCAGACCCATTTATCCAGGTGGATTTCACTCTGAGTTTGATCCAAAACCACTGCCTCAAATCCATTATCTGGAGCTCATTGCAGCTCATGCTTTCTACATTTAGGCAGCAACATATTGACTCTTAGGAGTTGATGCTTTATAACATCCTTTGTATTAGCTATGCTTTTGGGGCAGCATCATAAAATTAAGATTATTTTTAATGATTGGATTTTTTATTGTATATTTGTATTTGACAGTAATCTGACAGTAATCTTTGTTTCTCATTTGATGCTCCAGTCATTATTAGTTTGACCAGTAAGAATGCTTCCAAGCTAGCTCTTGTATCTTCTCCTGTATCTTTAAAAATTGTTCTTGCTTTCCATTTATAGCAAAATATTCCAGGACAATCTTGAGTTCTCCTGCACTAAGTGTGAACTTAGTGACTCCACAAAAATCTGAGCTCTGATTCTCATTAGTGGAGACTAATTTTAAAGACAAGATTCTGTGTACGAGTGTTGCAAATTACAGTGTTTCATGAAAAAGTTGGGAGCAGAAAGGGTGACGACAGAAAAAGGGCAATTTAATTCACAGATGTAATAAAAATAATCTCCTATTCCACATAAAGTTTACTATTTCAATGCTCTTCTTTATTTTTTATTTTTTATTTTTTGAGTTGGAGTCACTCTCTCACCCAGACTGGGTGCAGTGGCCGCTCCCGGCCACCGCAGCCTTGACCTGGTGGGCTCAGGCGATCCTTCCACCTCAGCCTTCCAAGTAGCTGGAACTACAGGCGCGCGCTACCACTCCTGGCTAGTTTTTGATTTATTGTAGAGATGAGGTCTTGCCAAGTTGCCCAGGCGGGTCTCGAACCCTCAGGCTCAGGCAATCCACTCACCTCAGCCTCCCAAGTTGCGGGATTACAGGCTGAGCCACTGAGCCTGGCATTTCTTCTTTATTAAATTTATTTTTAACTTTCTTTGGTATGAGAGGTTCTTCATCTAAAATTTCTCCTCTCTTTTTACACCAACTTTGATATAACTGTCATATATTATTGTACCATGTTTGTCTAACATGGTCTGCCTGAGGTTTAATAATTCCTCTAAAATAAGTTGTGATTTCATCAACATTTAAATGGGCCAGCAAGACTTTCAATTTCCTGCTTGGAACTGTGTAGTGGCACTGATAAGAATTTATTTTTTTAAAATATATTTTATCAAAACATTTTAGGAATATATAAATATGTATAAGTATACAAATTATCAAAATAATAAACAGCTGTGTAGCCACCATCTTGTCTAAGAATCATTATCAAGGACATTAACATTCGCTGGAGCAATCCTAACTTGCAAACACCTTCTTCCACCACAGCATTACTCTGGTGTACCTGTTATCACCACCTTGTATTTATTTTATTTTTAGTGTACTTTTCCTAAAAATATATTGTTTAATTTTGCCTATTTTAAAATTTTGATGACTGATAATATGCTGAGTTTTTCTTCTGTGACTTATTTTTAAAATTATGGTTATTATTAATATGCTGATACCTGTGTCTATGTTTATATAATTCCACTTGTGCATGTTATGCCGTAACAATCATGTATTGCTTAACAATGGGGATACCCTCTGAGAAATGTGATTGCATCTTTGTGCAAACATCACAGAGCATATTTACACAAACATAGAGGGTACAACCGAATACACACAGTCTATTGCTTCTGGAATACAAAACTGTACAGTATGTTATTGTGCTGAACACTATAGGTAATTATAAAACAATGGTAAGAACTTGTGTGTCTAAGCCGGGCTCGGTGGCTCAGCCTGTAATCCTGCACTTTGGGAGGCTGAGGTGAGTGGATTGCCTGGGCCCGCGGGTTCGAGACCCGCCTGGGCAGCGAGACCTCATCTCTACAGTAAATCAAAAAATCAGCCAGGCGTGGTAGCGCATGCCTGTAATTCCGGCTACTTGGAAGGCTGAGGCGGAAGGATCGCCGGAGCCCAGCGGGTCGAGGCTGCGGTGGCCGGGAGCGGCCACTGCACTCCAGTCTGGGCGACAGAGTGAGACTCCAACTCAAAAAAAAAAAAAGAACTTGTGTGTCTAAACATCAAAGAGGTACAGTAAAAATGATATTGGTATTATAATCTATGGGACAATCATTGTATATGCTGTTTTTATCTAATAATCATTATGAGAGACATGACTATATTTTAATATATTGCAATTTATATGTTCTTCTATTGGACATTTGGGCATTTATTGTTGCAATAAATGTCCAAATATTTGACTCCTAATGCAAACCCACAAAAGTCTGTGACTATATTCCTGGGTCTTAAAATATTTATTTTCAATTTTTCTAGAAAAACTCAAATTGCTTTCTAAAGTGGCTGTACCAGTTTATACTCTTATTAGCAATGTGGAAGGTGGAGGGTGATACATTAACCCATAACCTTGATGATATTAGACATTATCAGACTTTAATTGTTGTCAATTTTGTGGATGTCAAACACTATTTCATTGTGGTTTTCATTTTCATTTCTCAGATTGCCAGTGAGTTCAGTAGCTTTTCTAATGAATTTTTTGGTCATTTATGTTTCTCAACTTGTGAAATGACTATTGGTACCTTTTGCTATTTTTCTAATAGATTGTCTCTTTCTTATTGACAATAATTCCTTTTTAACTGCATATGGGATGTGTCCAGCCAAGACTGGATACTATATGAATACTATCTGAAAGATCTAAGCCACTTTAATTAAAATATAATTCAGTGTAATCCCACCCCTAGATTCTGCTATTGTCTTTTCCTCAAAAGCCCTCTTATCTCCTTAGTTGACAATCCAGAAAACTCAAGTCCTTCCTTCCATTAATCTATGGAAGAACTCAGCAGTATCCTTCATTCAGAATTCAATACTCTCAGAGATCCCAAATCTAAGCCTAGAATCTTTCCTTCTTGATTATCTGGACTTTGTTTTAATTCCAGTGAAGTGGGGGAAACTTCTTGTTAGCAGGATCCTGTTTGATCCCATCTTCCTATCTCTCATTGCCTTTTTCAGATTAGCAAAAATAGTTTCTGGTACTGTGACTACTTCCAGAGCAGGATGTGAGGACATGTCTCCAGTTGTGGACATTTGTAAATCCAGATCAGAGTGCAAAGATGTTTTCGCACTCCACTCCTCTCCCTCTATCTAATCCTATCTGTTTCTTGTGAAGTTCTTCAAAAAGATGAGCAGTCAGCCAGGATCTGGTCCTTCTTTTTCTCCTTCTCAAATCCTTTTTTCTACCATTAATGTCAGCATTCTACTAAATTTGCTGATTTCATATATTCTTACTAATTAAACTAACAGTTTTATTCTTCCAATGCAAAAAAAAAAATTCCTCTGCAAAACTCTAAAGTGAACCAAATGTGAGAAAGTAAAGGATTCCTTGAGCAAATCTAGCCACCTCCTTTATGTCATGAAACTTCAATTCAGTAAAATTTTATTCTTCCCTAAATAAAATTCAGTTCAAAATACAGTACTTAAGACTTTGGGATCATTCTTGAAATGATAAAACTTGTAGTTCAGAATATCTACACCCTCAGCCAAATACTCTTGGTTGAATTTCTATTTACGTATTTGTTTTAAGCAGAAGTTTTTTTTTTTTTTTTTTTTTTTTTTAACTGGAGTCTCACTCTGTCACCCAGACTGGAGTGCAGTGGCTGCTCCCGGCCACTGCAGCCTCGACCTGCTGGGCTCTGGCAATCCTTCCACCTCAGCCTGCCAAGTAGCTGGAACTACAGGTGCACGCTACCACGCCGGGCTAATTTTTGATTTATTGTAGAGGCAAGGTCTCGCCAAGTTGCCCAGGAGGGTCGCGAACCCGCGGTCTCAGGCAATCCACTCACCTCGGCCTCCCAAACACTGGGATTACAGGTTGAGCCACCAAGCCCGACCAAGCAGAAGTTTTTTAAAAGTTATAGTGTATATACTATGAAGGTAATAAGGATAAATGTAATACTTATCAATGAAAATATTTAAGCAAATTATGAAATATGTGAGCATTAATTTTACTTACCAATACATTTATACAAATCACAATATATCATGGTTAGAATATTTTTTCCAGAGCAAAGTTTAGGTTCAAATTTATTGGTAAAATATAATTTATAGTTAAAAGTTTATATTGCAAAGTCTCCTTCTAGGCACATTTTTAAAGGAAGATAAATGTAAATAGATTTTTATTTAATTTGCAACTACTGATATGACCTAAAAATCTTGGCATATATTTAACTATCTTTGTTTTGTAGTCCCCTGGCCCCACCTTTTACTTCTTAACTTAGCCTTTTTCTCCAGCACCTTGTCAGTACCTGTTCTCATATTTCTACTTTCATCCCATTTTTACCTGAAAAGTTACCTCCTGACAATCTAAAGCAGTTTTGAGGAAGTTCTCAGATTCTTCCCCAATTCCCTTGCATTTTTCAACTCTCTCTCAAGATCCTCAAGTGTTTCTTCTGTCTTAGATAGCTGGGGTAGAAAAAGCCAGTGGATAAGCATTTGGTTTAACCTACTTTTAAAATAACCTATACTGAGTTAAAAGTTCAAGGTGAAGAACAAAGATGATGCCATTTGGTGTGTGCCTCAGTCTGTTTGTGCTGCTATAACAGAATGAGACTGGGTAATTTATAAAGAAAAGAAATGTGTTTTCTCACACTTCTAGAGGCTGAGAATTCCAAGGTCAAGATACTAGTAGGTAGGTTTGGTTGCTTGGTGAGAGCTGCGCCCTCCATAGGGAAGTATCACTGTGTCCTCACTGGGAAGGAAAGAGAAACAAAAGTGAGCTAAAATCCTCACTTTGTGGCAGCTCTTTATGAAGGCCTTGATAACAATCGTGAGGGAGGAGACTTTATGACATAATTACCTCTCAAAGGTCCAACTTCATAGTACTATCACATTGGCATCATTTAAATTTTGGAGGAGACACATCCAAATCATAGCATTATGTCTCTCTTTAGGAACTACTACCCAAATTGTCTTTTGTGGGCCACTTAGTCTTCACTTGAATTTTTTTATATTTATTTTTCAAGTTTTAGAGTTGTGGGGTACATGTGAGGATTTGCTACATAAGTAACTTGTGTGAAGGTGAGGGTTTGGCTTCTAGAGGGTCCTTTCTCCTCCGGTAGTGAATGTGGTACCTACTGGACAGATGTGTGTCCCTTATCCCCCTTCCCTCTCTTGTTCCCTCCTTTAGCAGTGAGCAGAGTTTGTTGTTCTCACCTTTGTGCTCACTTGCGCAGTGTGTGGCATTTTCTCAAATAACTAAAAACTGAGCTACCATACAGCCCAGCAACCCCACTTCTGGGTATATACCCAGAGGAACATAAATTGTTCTACCAAGCAGACACTTGCACATGTATGTTTATTGTAGTACATTTATAATAGCAAAAACATAGAACCAATCCAAATGCTCATCAAAAGTGGACTGGATAAAGAAAATGTGATACGTATATGTGGTACAACACTACACAGCCATAAAGAAGAACAAAAACATGTCCTTTGCAGAAACACAGATACAGCTCGAGACCACCATTCTAAGTGAACTACCACAGAAATAAACAAAATCTGAATACAGCATGTTCTCACTCATAAGTGGGCACTTGAATGTCTTTACCTCATGGTTTCCTCCTTCAATTTTCTGATGCTTTCTCTATTCAAATTTAAATTGCTATAGTGGTCTTTTCGTGAATCCTATATCTAGTGAACACTGAGGACATGTCAGTGGCTTAGTTAAAAGCAGAAATGAATCCAGAGCATTTCAAAATGGCTTTTGCTTGCCCCTTAATTCCAAGAGGGATTCAAACAGCTGTGACATTGACTGAAGCATCTCACTAGATTTGGAAAGGCAACTCTTCCTTGTTCTTGTTATACATAGGACTTAAAAGGCATTCCAAAATAACTCACAAATTCTGACATTTAACTTAAAGACATATTAACAAACATTGGTCCCTCCAGTTTCCTGTAGCAAAGACACAGAAATGTTCCTTCATCAAGAATGAGTTAGAAGAGATGGTATTAGGGTCCTGTTTTCCAGATTTTTGAAAAGTTCACTTTTTAAATAATTGGCTTCCCAGTTCTTATTAGATATATTTTTACCTGATTGGCTCCAACATTGAATTTAGTCTTGTAACAATGGCCAATAGACTCTTCAATGGGCATGTTATTTCTTAATTAGATTATAATAGTTCACACTTATTACCTGTTTGCTATGTTCCATGCTGGGTGAGTGCTTCGTGGGTGTGGCCTCAGTAAATAATTTAATTACTGTCTTAGTCTGCTTAAACTGCTATAAAAGAATATCTGAGGTTGGGTATTTTTTTTTTTTTTCAGTCAGGGGTTTACTCTGTCACCCAACCTGGAGTGCAGGGGCACAATTATGGCTCACTGCAGCCTTGACTTCCTGGGACTACAGGTGTGCGCCACCACTTGGATAAGTAGTTTTTTAAAAAAACATTTCTATAGGGATGAGATCTCACTATGATGTCTAGGCTGGTCTTGAACTCCTGGGTTCAGGCAATTCTCCCACCTCAGCCTCACAAAGTACTGGGATTATAAGCATGAGTCACTGCGCCCAGTCATGGCTGGGTAATTTATAAAGAAAAGAGGTTCATTTGGCTCATGGTTCTGTTGACTGTGCAGGAAGCATGGTACCAGCAATTGCTTCTGGTGAGAACCTCAGGATACTTTTGTTGATGGTGGAAGGTGAGGGGGAGCTGGCATCACATGGTGAGAAAGAAGGAAAGTTGGGGGAGGGGTGCCACACTGTTTTAAACAACTAGGTTTTGCTTGAACTAATAGAGCAAGAACTCACTCATTACCGAGAGGACAGCTCCAAGCTGTTGTTGAGGTATCCACTCCCATGATCCAAACACCTCCCAGTAGGCCACCCTGCCAACATTTGGAGAGGACAGATATCTAAACTATATCAACCACCCTCACAAGGGTATAAATTGGAATAGCCAGAATTAAACCCTGGTGAGTTTGATGCCGGAGTCCTAGCTTTTTACTGCTATTCCCCACTGGATACATTTGATTATGGATAGTCTGTTGTATCTTCCTTGTGGGGAAGGGCTTTGTCTCATGCAGGGAATCCCTATTTTAAATGCTTCCTGTCTTAACCCTCTGTTTACCGATAGCATCTAGTAAGTCATGTGCCACTTCCATTATGGTTGCTTTTATATCTTCAGTGCACAGCCTTTCTATGTATATATCAGAGCAGGTTGAGACAATCTCATTGACTAAGTCATGATTTATCTTCATCACTGCTTTAAGACATGTGCTCGTTAGAGGACTTAGCTTTTCACATAACACGAGCTTCTAAAATATTTGCTGGATAAAAGATATTTACACTTAAACCAGAATTAATATAATTTCTGGAAAAAGAATCACATTATTTTTTAGCCTGTCATCATTGTTCAGTTTACCTGTCTGCGTTGCTTCACTGATTACCAAAAGCAGCAAAAAGACTGAAAAGACGGCTTTAAAAGAAAGAAAGAAAGAAAGAAAAATGCAGAAAAACAAAAACATAATAAATGAAGGCAGAAGTAGTGTACAGACCCAGATCCATGGAGAATAGAAGATTTGATTGACAACACAAAAATTGGTGACATGTAGAAATGTGAAACTCAGCTGCATTCTAGAAAGGAAAGAGAGAGGCAGCAAGAGAGCGTGGGAGAGAGAGAGAGAGAGAGAGAGACACTAGGAAATAGAATAGCAGCAACACAGAGAAGAAAAATGATCATGTCAGAGGAAGAGAGAGCCAAAATGAACAGTTAATGAAAGAATTTCTAAGGGAAGGACTTGGGGCATCATACACAGAGAGATAAATAGCACCAGGAGTTGGCCCTATCCATGGCAGATGAGACTCAGATGGCTGGATCTTTAAGTCTAGATTTCATGTTGGAGAGCAAGCAAAGGGCTGGGCATTAGCCCTCAATTTAGATCCCACTAAGGATATGAGGGTTGGCTTAAATATCAGGGATAGCTTTAAATGAATAATGTTATACCTTTCTATTTTTTTCATAACACCCTAGTTTAGGGCTAAGTTAACATTTTAGACAATATATTTTATATCAAAGATAACTAACTCATAGGAAAATATAAATACCCATATTGTAAAATATAATTTAATTATTTTTCCATAATATTATAAAATTTCTTCTCTTTCTCTCTATTTTATATGTATTTTAAATTAAGTATAGATCATAGTTCATATGTATTCATTTTCAGAAAAAACATGCATGTTATACATACGCTGATGGTAACATATACACTAACACTCTCTCTCTCTCTCTCTCTCTCTCTCTCTCTCTCTGAGTCTTCACTTCTACTATTAACTTTAGGGAAGAAATAAGGCTTAAAGAGAGATAGAGGTGGAAAGAGAAATAAACAGACATGAGGAGTATGGGATTAGAATAGGAACACATAGCCTGAAAAGAGACAGACATCCCAAGACATCCTAAGGTCCTTTTGTCTTTTTCCTGAAATATTTCAATACTCTGGCTCATTTCTATGCTTTAGTTTTATACCTTACAATAGTCTACACTGCTCTTAGAATATCTTTGCACAAATCTGATTATATAATTTTCTTGCTTCATTACTTTCAGTGACTCTTTATATTCTCTTGAATGAAGTCAAAATTTCTTAGCTTGACATTTTTCTCATAACCTACTTTTTCTCATTTTGTGAACTTAACCATCACTACACACATTCTACCCTGAAGCTACACTGAACTATTTGCCAGCTTTTTTTTCAAGCACACTATTTCCTCTGTGTGTATTGTTCTTCTTTTCTCTCTTTTTTATACAGTTATACATGAGAATAATGAGTAAAATGATTCTATATTATTTGTTGAGAGAACCAGATTTCTCTGCTTTCTCTACTATTCCAGAGACAACCAGTTTAACCTTCATTGAGTTATTATTTTGGTATTGATCTTAATTTCTAAGTAAAATGCATACATTCCAGCATGTTGATTTTTTTTTTTTGAGTTGGAGTCTCACTCTGTCGCCCAGACTGGAGTGCAGTGGCCGCTTCCGGCCACCGCAGCCTCGACCTGCTGGGCTCCGGCGATCCTTCCTCCTCAGCCTTCCGAGTAGCCGGAATTACAGGCATGCGCTACCATGCCTGGCTAATTTTTTGATTTATTGTAGAGATGAGGTCTCGCTGCCCCAGGCGGGTCTCGAACCCGCAGGCCCAGGCAATCCACTCACCTCAGCCTCCCAAAGGCGTGGGATTATAGGCTGAGCCACTGAGCCCGGCTGCATATTGATTTTTCAACCTCAAATTTTCATATATTTTGAGTTCTCCTATTGCTATCCTCAACACATACAAATGCTCCTCTTATTCCTCACCTCCCAATATTGTTATATGGGAATTTTTATAAGTTCACTATTTAGTACTTGCATTATTATGATAATGTAACCACTGCTCACAGCTGAACCAGTTAATAAACTATAATTGCTTTTCTTTCCTAGAACAACTAATAATTTTTGTGTCTCTATGTACTCATAAGTAACTAACTCTGTGAAATTCCTCGAATGGCATTTATTTCTTTAGCATATTCTATCCTTTTCATTTTCCTGCAGCAGTGCCTCTTCTAATCTGATCTGGTTGCCCTCTAGGATTGGAGCAGAGATGTCATGCTGGCCCCTCCCTTCACATAGACTTAAGGATTCCCTTCACTACTCTCCACATTTGATTTTCTGTTATCTCATGTCTTCCTTTCCTAGTTTATATCCTCATCTTGGTGGAGCACATCCTCAGTAACTTCCTTTGAATTCATGCATGGGAGATAACTTTTTTGAGAACTTGTGTGTTTAAAATTATTTTTATTACTTTGTGACTCTTACTGAAAGTTTGGAAAGGTATGTAATTCCAGGTTGGAAAGAATCGTCTTTCAGAAATCTGGAGGCACTTGTGGAGCTGAACATGACTTAGGCTAAGACAAACATTCAGACTGAGTCTAACTTTATATTCATGGCTATATATTCAACTAACAAGGAAATCACATTCTAGTTCTATTGTCCATTTTATCTCTCACACCATGTCTTACAAATTTTATTTCACGCCATGTCTTTCTCTTCATAACCCCAGTATCTCCCCTCCTGTCACTTTCAGATTAATGACAACTTCACTGAGAAAACTGGAGGATTCAACAGAGATACTCAGATTTGTACAACTATGTCTGCCCACCTACCAGATTCTGGTCTACCACAGCACCTTCCAAAAGTGTACTGATAAGTCATCCAAGCTCTGGTCTAAAACCTATCTTTCCACTTGTGCACTAGAACTCATTTTGTCTATCCTATTAAATAAAAAGAAATTAAAATTACTTGGATATTGGTGTTATAATTATATAAAGTTATTGGGTACAAAATGATGCTACAATATATTTATACAATGTGGAATAATTGAATCGAATGAATATATATATTGCTTCCATCCTTATTGTCTATTCCTTTTGTCTAAGTGAAAAATTGTACCCTTTGACCAACATCTTCCCATTCCCACTATTTCCTAGGCTCTGGTAACCACCGTTCTACTCTCTGCTTCCACATTTTTTTTTTCAACTTCCACATATAAATCAGAGCAAATGGTATTTGTCTTTCTGTGCCTGGTTTACTTCATGTAGCATAATGTCCTTGAGATTAATCCATGTTGTCTCAAATGACATAATCCTGTTTTTCAAGACTAAATAGTATTCCATTGCATATATATATATATATATATATACATTTTGTTTATGCACTCATCCATTCATGAGCACTTAGGTTATCATGAACAATGCTGCAATAAACATGGGAATGAAGACATCTTTTTGGCATACTGATTTCAAAACCCTTGACTATGTACCCAGAAGTGAGATTGCTGGATAATATGAGATATGAGACAATCTCATAGTGGTTTTAATTTGCATATCTTGATGATTAGTAATAGTTAACATGTTTTTATATGTCTGTTGACCAGTTACATAGCTTCTTTTTAAGAAATATCTATTCAGGTCCTTTGCCCATTTAATTATTTGTTTTTAATTTTTTATGTTAAAGAAGTGGGGGTACAATTCAGGATTTGGTATACAAATGTTCATTAATCAGATTATTTGTTGTCTTGCTAATGAGTAAAATTTCTCAGATAATTAGATGATATATTAATTTACATGTAAGAAAAATTAAGAATTAGGATTTTTTAAATTATTTTTGGAAATGAAGCCAACTACTTTAAAAAATGTTTTTACTTTTTTAAAAATTTTAGATTCAGGAGTCACAAATATATAGCTTGCAAATATTTTCTGCCATCCTGTAGGTTGTCTCTACATTTTTTTTTTGGTTTCCTTTGTTGTGGAGAAACTTTTTAGTTTGATGTTATCCCATTTGTCTACTTTTGTTTTTGTTTTCTGAAGTTGGCCACAAAAAGGCATCCAATAGGAAAGGAAGAAGTAAAGTTGACACTATTTGCTAAAAACATGATCTTATATATAGAAAATACTAAACATTCCACCAAAAAAACCTTTTAGAACAAATAAGCAAATACAGTAAAGGTATAGTATCCAAAATCAACACCAAAAAATTAGTAGAATTTCTTTATACTAACAGCAAACTATCTGGAAAAGAAATCAAGGAAACAATTTCATTTGTAACAGCTCTAAAAGTATAATATTTAGAAATAAATTTAACCAATAAGGTGAAAGGTTTGTACACCGAAACTTATAAAATTTTGATTAAAAAATGGAAAAAACACAGTAAGATGATATTTTGTGTTTATATATTGAAAAATTAATATTGTTGAAATGGTTATACTACCCAAAGCAATCTGTGAATGCAGTGCAATTCTTATAAAAATTCCAATGTCATTTTTTACAGAAATAGGAAAAAAATCTAAAATGTATATACATCCTCAAAAAACTCCTAACAGCCAAAGCCAATTCTGAGAAAAAAGAACAAAGCTGGAGACATCACACAATAAACTATGTGATATCAAATTACAAATGGTTCCCAACTTACATGGTAAGTCTTTATGAGTTTTTGACTTTACAATGAATTTATTGGACATAACTCCATTAAAAGTTGAGGAGTATCTGTACTTAACATGGCTCAGTTTACTTTTTTAAACTTTATGATGACATTATTGGGGTGTTAAATGGGCATTTTTTACTTACCATGAGTTTATCTAGATGTAACCCTATTGTAAGTGGAGAAGTATGTATGCTACAAAGCTATAGTAATTAAAACAGCATGGTACTAGAATAAAAATAGACACATTAACTGATAGAACACAACAGAGTCAAGTACATACTAGAGTCAAGAAAACACAATGGGGAAAGACAAATCTTTTCAATACATAGGGCTGGCAAAACTGTATATCCTTATGCAGAAGAAAAAAATTTGACCCTTGTCTAATACCATGTACAAAAATCAACTCAGAATAAATTAAAAACCTAAATGTAAGATATGACACTATAAAATCAGTAGAAAAGACATAAAGGAAAAAAGTATATAACATTTGTCTAGGCAGTGATTTTTGTATTTGACCCCAAATCTCAAGCAACAAGATGAAGAACATCCTTAAATTATTTTTTCTCTTTTTCCTTAATGGTCAAATTTTCCCTCTCAAATGAATCAGATCCATCAGCATAAAAACATGCATTTTCTTTTTACTCCATTAATGTCATGTTATTATGCCATTATACTTAAAATGATATTTAGAGCTTTTTTGTATTATTCTGTTCTAAGTTTGCAGTTGCAATTAAGTTCTTCCCTATTAATGATAGGGTTCAATTTTTAAAAGATTGTTATTAATTTTTTTTACTGTTCTTTCTAAATAATATTTTTGGCAAAATTTATTATTATTTTTTTCTATTTTATTCTTTGATCTTTATGTTTTCTCAGAAGTCTGCTAAACCTTGGCTGGCTACAAGTGTTTTAGATTTGTTAAACATGCAAATGCTTAACATTGCTTTTTTATTTGACTAGGGAACTTCTAATACCTCTATCTTGTGGTCTTTTAACTTGAGCCAATCATTTTCTCTAAATACTCTGAATCTCCATTTTGGTTAGTTACCAGTATTCTTGTAGCAAGGTGAAAGAACAGGACTGAGAAATTTCAGCATTCATAATACAGATGTTTAATTTTCTTGTTTTCATTACACTATACTCATTCTCAACTTGATCTGTTCATTTCCCAGTCCAGAAAACCTCACAGCATTTTTCTCACAATTGGAGAATAGCAATTAGCCAGGTACACAGGGAGGTAAAGGACATCCAAGGATATTTTTGTTAAAACTTTCAACAAGTCTTCATTATTTTAGCCTCTCCCTTCTTTCCTTCTGACCCCAGGCAGCCGACACAGATTAAAATATCTCAAACAAGATCCACTTTGCTCCTTCTGGTTTGAGGTAGGGAACTGGGGATTGGGATGCAGCCTCCTCTAGACCAAGTTCATTCTGCACAGGGGAGAGAGTATAGAGCAAGGACAAGTTAAAGCACCAAAACATTCTTACCTTTTAGAAGATAGCTTTTTTGATTGGATATTCACTTGGTTACTATAAACCTCTGGACGGTTTTCAGAGCTTCTCTGAGGTTAGTGCAGCCAGTTTCTGATTTTTTTCTTTCTTTTTACTTTCTTTTTTCTTTTCTTTCTTTTTTTTTTCTGTTTCTATTATGGATCAAGAGCTTAGAGTTTCTTACTTTACCATGTTACTAATGCCTACAGAGTCAACTCCTGATTCTTTTTAAAAATAGAAACTGCTAGGGGAGGGAGGGGCATACCTCATGAACAAGGGTACCTGCATGATCAATGTTTGTATACCTAACCCTGAATTGTACCCCACATCTTTATAATAAATAAATAAATTTTTTTAAAAAAGGAAAAGTGACAGCCATGGAAGTTTAGAAAAAATAGTTTTCAAGTATCTAACCAAAATATGTCTCTTTTAGCTCCTTATAGATATTTACTGTAATTTCTTTAATGTCTATGTCTAATAAGTCATTATCTATAACTCCCGTGGTTTTTCTTTATTGTCTTTTTCTCGCTTCATCTTCATTTTCCTAGCAATCTTCTGTTTTTATTTTTAAATTTAACTCTAAATTGTATACAAACATTTGTCAAAATAATTCGAGTTTTAAGGTGTTATCTTTGCCCAAGATAATTTACATTGCTTACTTTGCTTATGATAGATAGCTAAACAGACACAAACCTTCTCAGGGATCAAGACAATTCAAATTGAGACTTAAAAGATCTAATCTATTCCAGATTTCATTCTTATGCATAGGGAGAATGTCCTTGGGATCCTCTTAAAAGTCCAGATTATTTAACAATATTTTATTTTTGTTTTTAGCAGGTCTTGAACTTCACTTTTGTTTCTCTAGCCCCAAGAGTCCTTAAAGTACTTAATTTCTTACTCTCCCAGCAGCCTCTGTGATAATTTGTTTTTTTAAAAATAGGGCCTATTTCTCTGGGTTTCCTTCCTCCAGGATTATGTTCCTGAAACTTATATCTGATATCTGCAAAGAAATACTGCATTTAGTCTTATTAAAATAGTTTATCTTTTCTAGTTTTTCTCAGTGGGTGGACAGCAGATAAAAAACTAATCTGCCATTGTTTAAAGCAGGATACCTGATTTAAAAGCTTTAAAATTTAGGAAAAAAGCATTAGAATGGTCACTTATCTAGCCACAAAAATCTCCACAATTTCTAAATTCTTGATTATTTTGAGAATTTATAAGCAATTTATTTGATTATATATATATATATATATATATATATATATATACAGATGTCTACATAACTATTTTGAAGTGTCTCTTAAATTTATGGGTACTGACTTTACCACATATGGTTCTATTAATATTTCCTTGCTTTTGCTAGCTATCTTCAGTCATTGGAGAAAATGATAAATGCAAGGGTTTCATAGCATTTTTAAACAAATATAAATTATATTTGATACTTTATATAATAATAATAAATGTGGTATTTAAGTTTTTGTTTAATCAAGTTGCATTATTTTATTAAAATTCAACCACTTATTAAAATAAAAAAATATAAAGATAAATTCTATAAATATCTATACAAATAAAGCTGCCTGCAATTTCCAAAGACCATACATATTTTATTTTCTTTATATTTTGTGATGTTTATCTTGGGTTACAAACTATATAATAATAAAACTAATATTTATTCAGTAATTTCTAGCTGATAAAACATTAATGTGACATTTTAACTATTTTTAGTTTTCTTTTACATTTATATCACAGGCAGCTACTTCCTTATATTTGTGAATCTTTATATTTTTGTGTCTTAGAGAAAAAGCCAAAAGTCCTTCTGTATGCTGTGGATTAAAATTGTTTTATTCCCCTCAGCATTTTGGTCATCTTTCTTCTTTCTTTCACTCTGTTTTGTAAAAAGCTATATCTCTCTGACATTGGGTAATAGATCTCTATTGAGTTCTGCAGGTGAACATAAAATTGAAACATGTTGGTTGAGTTTTGTTGATGTGGTGTCTGTCATCAATATGAAATATAACTCAAGAATTTGATTTTCAACTGAATCATAGAAATTAGAAATAAAATGTAGTCCCGACTCCTCTCTCTCGAGCAGGTTTTTGTTTTTGTTGTTTGTTTGTTTGTTGCCTGTAGGAGTTGGGTATATTTTAGTTTAGAACTTGTGGTGTAAATGAAACTTTTTTTGTGTTATGAAAGTATAAAAGACTGAGATGAATTTACTTTTATTGTTGTTAATGACGGTTTTAAAGTCTAAGATGAATTTATTCTTTTTTTGTTGTTGTTAAGAAAAGTATAAAAGTCTGAGGTGAATTTCCTTTTTTTTTTTTTTTTTTTTTTGAATTTTGAGTCAGAGTCTTACTCTGTCCCCCAAAATGGAGTGCAGTGGTGCCATCACAGATCACTGCAGCTTCGACCTCCTGGGTTGGGCTCAGGTGATCCTTTCACCTCAGCCTCCTGAGTAGCTGAGATTACAGGCACACATCTAGTTATTTTTAATACTTTTTTTGTAGTGATAGTTCTTACTATGTTGCCCAGGCTGGTCTTTTTTTTTTTTTTTCTTCTTCTTTTTTTTAATTTTCAAGATGCGGGGTACAATTCAGGATTAGGTATACAAGTACTCATCATACAGATAAAGCTTGGGTCTTCCGTTGGTCCCCACCTCACCTGCATTGAGATCAAGTACCCTTATTGATGTTATGTGCTCCCCTCACTGGCAGTTTCTGGCTATTGTCAACCTCTTTCTTTTATTTCATGATAAATGTTCAGTGTCTACTTATGAGTGAGAACATATGGTACTCAGTTCTTTGTTTCTGTGGTAGATCACTGAGTAATATAGACTCTCAATCCATCCAAGTTGCTGTGAAGTTCATAATTTTGTCCTTCTTTATGGCTGCATACTATTCCATCATATATATGTGCCACATTTTAAAATCCAGTCCAGTTTCAATGGGCAGCATGATTGGTTCCATATTTTTGCTATTGTAAATAGTGCTGCAATAAACATGCATGCACAGGTATCTTTATTGAAGACTTCCACTGGGTATATTCCCAGGAGAACTGTTGGGTCATATAGAAAGTCAATTTCTAGTTTTTTTAGGAATTGCCACACTGTTTTTCTTAGAGGTTGTACAAATTTGCATTCCCACCAACAGTGTAGAAGGGTTTCTTTTTCTTCACATCCTCACCAGCATCTATTGTTTTTTGTTTTATTAATGACGACCATTCTTACTGATGTTAAGTGGTATCTCAGTATGGTTTTTATTTGCATTTCTCTGAGGATTAGTGAGGTTGAGCACTTTTTTATGTGTCTGTTGGCTGCTCATATGTCTTCTTTTGACAAATGTCTATAAATGTCTTTCACCCACTTTTTAATGGGGTTGTTTATTTTTTCCCTTTTGGCACATTTGAGTTCCTTGTAGATCCTGGATGTTAGGCATTTGTCATATATGCAGTTGTCAAATATATTTTCCCATTCTATGGGCTGTCTCCCCACTCTCATGATGGTTTCTTTTGCTTTATAGAAGATTTTCAATTCAATGAGGTTCCACTTGTCTATCTAATCTCTTTGGCATAGGTTTTTTGAATTTTGATTGATAATTGACTGCCTATTCTGATTTTTATGAGGTTGTCTCCTGCATTTTCTAAGATTCTTAAAGCTGGAGGTTTTACATTTAGGTCTTTGCTCTATTTAGAGCTGATTTTTGTGTATGGTGATAGGTTTCACTCTTTGGCACATGGGTCAGCCGGTTTTCCCAGCACCATTTACTGAATAGGTTCTCCTCTCTCCAGTTGTTGTTCATGGAGACTTTTTCAAAGATGAGTTGGCTGAGAAAGTCCATAATCTCTACCCTGTTTTATTGATCAATATGCCTGTTCTTGTACCAACAGCAGACTGTTTTGTCTATTATAGCCTTCTAGAAAAGTTTCTCTTGGTAAGGATTATTTTGGATATTCATGGTTGTTTATGTTTCCATATGAATTTCCTTGTTGTTTGCAGGACTGAGAAGAATGATGTTGCTAATTTAGTAGATATTGCCTTGAATCTGTAGATTGCCTTTGGTAGAATGGCCATCTTAACAATGTTGATTCTTTCAATAAGTGAGCATGAAATATTTTTCATTTGTTTGTGTCATTGTTGATTTCTTTCAGCTGTGTTTTGTAGTTTTCTTTGTAAAGATCTTTCACTTCTCTGTTTAGGAAGATGCTGAAGTATTCCATTTTTGTGTGTGGCATTTTTGAATGGGATTGTGTTTTTTCTTTGGTTCTCTGCTTGTTTAATATTGGTGAATAAGAATGTGACTGTCTTTTGCATGTTTGTTTTGTACCCTGAGACTTTGCCAATTTTTTTTTTTATCTGTGCAAGGAGATTTTTGACAGTTTCTCTTGGATTTTTGAGATACAGGATTATCTCATCAGGAAAGAGGGATAACATGACTTCCTCTTTTTCTATTTGGGTACTCCTGATTTCCTTCTCTTGTCTGATTGCTCTAGCTAGGATTTCCAATGCTATGTTGAACAGGAGGGATAAGAGTGGGCAGCCTTGTCTTGTTCTGGTTTTCAGGGGAAATTCTTCCAATTTCTGTCTGTTTAGCAGTATGTTGACTATAGATTTATCAAAGATGGCTCTTACTAGTTTGAGGCATGTTCCCTCTATGCCTAGGTGTTTAGGGTTTTTAATCAAGAAGGGATGCTGGATTTTATCAAAAGTTTTTTCTGCATATAATGATATAATCACATGGCTCTTGTTTTTACATCTGTTGATATATTTTTTACATTATGGTCTTGTGGATGTTGAACCAACCCTCTATCCCAGGGAAGAAGCCTACATGGTCATGGTGGATGATTTGTGAGATGTGTTGTTGGATCCGATTTGCTAGAATCTTGTTGAGAATTTTTGCATCTATGTTCATCAGGGATATTGGCCTATAGCTCTCTTTCTTTGTTGGATCTTTACCCATTTTGAGTATTAGTGTGGTGTTAACTCCATAACATAATTTGGGGAGAGTTCCATCTTTTTCAATTGTCTGGAATACATCCAATAAGATTGGTATCAGCTTTTCCTTGTATGTTTTTTGTATTCCACTGGAAATCCATCTGGTCCAGTGGGGTTTTTTTTTTTTTTTAATAGTTTTCTTATGACAGAGTTAATTTCTTGGGTTATTATTGGTCTATTTAGGATTTCAATTTCTTCTTTTTTCAACCTAGGGAGTTTGCGTGATGTCAGAAAGTCCTGGTTCATTTAGGTTATTGAGCATGTTTCCATAGAGTGTGCATAGTAATCTCTGATAATCATTTGCATTTCTTCAGGGTCAATTGTGACTTGATCTTTTGTGTTTCTGATTGTGTTTATTGGGGATTTTTCTCTCTTTTTCTCAGTCATTCTGGCTAGCAGGTTCATCAATCTTGTTTATCCTTTCAAAGAACCAGATTCTTATTTCATTGATTTTTTTCCTATGATATTTTTGTCTCCTATGTCCCATATTTGTGCTTTTACTTGGTAATCAGGATTCTTCTGGTGAAGTTAGAGTTTAGGTGGTCTTGCCTTTACAGCTCCCTTAGGTAATTTGTTAGATGGTTAACTTGTTCTCTTTCTATTTTCTTGATCTGTTTGTAGAGATACAAATTTCCTTCTTAGTACTGTTTTCTTGGCCTCTCAGAGGTTTTGGTAAGATGTTTATTTTCATTTGTTTCCAGGAATCTTTCCATTTTTGTTTTGATTTATGTGTTGACCCGGAAGGTGGTCAGCATCATGATATTTAGTGTTCATGTCTTTGTAGTTTTGGGGTAATTTTTTTGTGGTGAGATTAATTTTTATTCCACTGTGGTCTGAGGTGCAAGGCAGTATTTCAATTTTGCAAAATTTGTTATGCCTGATTTATGGTCAAGTATGTGGTCAGTTTTGGAGTATGTTCCATATGGTGATGAATAGAATGTATATTATCTGGTTGTTGAGTGAACTGTTCTGTAGGTATCTATTAAGTCCATTTGATCAAGTATTAAGCTGAGGTTCCAGATCTCTTTGTTGTTTTTTTGCCTCAATGATCCCTCTAGGTTGTTAGTAGTGTATTTAAGTCCCCAGCTATAATGGTGTTAGAAACAATATCTTTTTTTAGTAGCTGCTTTATGAAAGCTGTTGCTCCTGTGTTGGGTGCATATATGTTTAGGATGAATATTTCTTGTTGATGGATTGAATGTTTTATCATTATGTAAAATTATGTTTTCTACACATTTTAAATTTTTTTATATCTTAAAGGTGTTTTGTCTGATATTAAGATCACAGTGCCTGTCTTCTTTTGTGATCTGTTTGCATAAAGTTTGTTTTCTATCCTCTAACTTTGAGTATGTGTGTGTCCTTTGAGGTGAGATGAGTTTCCTGGAGGCAGCAAATTACTGGGTTGTGGGGTTTTATCCAATTTGCCATTCTGTGTCTTTTCAGTGGTCCATTTAGTGCATTCACATTCTGGCTGATTATTGAAATGTGAGAGTTTTTTGCGATCATAATGCTTTTATAAGGCTGATTTGTTTTTGTTAGGTTTGGGGTTCATTTGTGTATATGTTTTCCTTTTTTCGGGTATGCTATGTGTTCTGTTGCTTCCATGTTTGTTTGTGATCTTGTGAAGTATATGGTCATTCTTCTGTTTTTGTTTTTTTTTTTTTTTCTTCTGCTCACAACAACTTTTTAAGTATCTCCTGTAGAGCTGGTCTTGAAGTAGCATATTCTCTTAGAGATTGAATGTCTGGGAAGAATTTTATTTTTCCATTGCTGATGGAGTTTAGCTTGGCTGGGTAGGAAATTATTGATTGAATTTGTTCATCTTTGAAGACATTAAAGATTGGGATCCAATTCCTTCTCATCTGTAGTGTTTTTGCAGAAAAATCTCCATCATTTCTGTTTGGTCTTCCCACACTTCCCCTGTAGGTAAACTGACCTTTTTCCCTCGCTGCCTTTAGGGTATTTTCTTTTATTCCCACTTTGTGTAGGCAAATTACTATGTGGCTGGTGGTTGATCTTCTCATAAAATGTCTTGCAGAGGTTCTCCAAATCTCTTATGCTTGTATAATCATCTCTCTGGCCAGATGAGGGAAGTTTTCTTGAATGACCTCATGAAATGTTTATTCCAGGGTATTTTATGTTTCTTTTTCAATTTCAGGAAGTCCAATCAGTCATAGGTTTGGTTTTTTGATAAATTTGCACATCTCTTGGAGAGTTTCTTCTCTCTTCTTATGTTTTTTTCTATATTTTTAATAGATTGAGTTAGTCCATATTTTGATCTTTAAGTTCTGAGATTCTCTCTTCTTCTTGGTCAATTCTGCTTCCCATGCTTGTTAGTTTGTTTTTATTTCTTGCATGGAGTTATTTTTTTTCTGTTATTTCTAAGTATGCATTCTTGAGTCTGTTTAGCTCTGTTGCAATTTCATTTAATTTTAGCCCTTGCATTGCTTTATTTTTATTCATTCCATCCAATGATTCTTTCATCTCCATAAGTACTTTCTGGGTACTGCCATTCTGGGAGATAGTCATCTTTTGTGCCCCAGTAACTGTTTGTTCTAGTACTGACACTTTGTTGGGGCTCTGATGGTTACCAGCTGTTTTTCATTTGTTTTTCTTCATTTGTAGCAATTATCTTATCTTTCTCTTTAATTACATTGCTCAGTGGAAAATGAAGAAGCTGTTACTTCTAATATTTGCTCCACCTTTTGTCCTTCCTTGAGCCAGGGCTCCGGGCTTGATCAATTATGAAGTACAATTTTGAGCACTTTACTAGGGTATGGGGGAGGGGCTGCAAGGATTCAGAACCTATTGGCAGGTCATCATGTTTACTATCTGATGAATGGGCCAGTTGGAAATCTCCATAGCTGTACAATATGACCTTACAGTGGGTGTGCTAGCATAACCCCTGAGTCCAAGACAGAGTATTAGAGAGAAAAGAGAGGGAAAAAGAAAGGGAAAAGGGGGAGAAGGAGAAAGAGAAAAAAGAAGAAAGAAAAAAGAAAGAAAAAAACAGAGAAAGAACAAAGAGAGAGAAAAGTAGAAGGAGGATTGAAAACAGAAAATCAATCAACAAACAAAGCAACCAAGTGAGATAATCAAACAAAGAAACAAACCTATAAGCCTCCCCCTCCAAAAAACCAAACCAAAACAAGCAACAATAAAAAGTTCATAAAGTTTTAGCATGTCTCTTTGTGGGGTCGGGGGAGCTCCCTCTTGTGAAGGGTTCTGCTACTGCAGGTCTCCTATTCATGCTGAAATTTAAGGTGTGAGAATCTTTATGCCCTGGTGCCTCCATTTGGTAGTCTGTGCATACCAGTGTGAAGGAAGAGAACTGAAATAACCTGACACAACGTCTCTCAGGATCTCACACCTTTTCTTTCTCTCCCAGTGTGGTCACTGCTCCCAGGGCATCCTGTTCACAGAGGAGGAATAATGCCTCTTGTCTCTGTCCTGCCCTCCCAATCTCTTTTGCTTGTTGTTAGGGATGGGAGGAGTCAGTTAGGTGCTCACTAGCCTCCTTCTCAGTCATTTCTGCTGTCTGTGTCTATTGTCCAGCAGCTGGCTCACGGTGAAGGGTTGATTGTCTAGGGTTCTGCATGTGCTATTACCCACAAGGGCTTGTGCACTGGGGGCAACATTCTTTGAAGTTTCAAAGAGCAGTCCCAATGCAATGCAGAGATCAGTGCCTGGTCTCAAGATGCAGTTCTGCTGTTCCAAAGAGGCCAGCATGGAACACTTGTCTACCCAGGTGTTGGAGTGTCTGTCCAGTTTCTCTGCCGACTGCTGTTCCTGTCAAAAATGGGGTCGATAGCTCCCTCTCCAGCAATTACCACAGTCGCCCAAACTTGATCTTGGATCTGGTGACAAGACTTTGGAGTCCAGTCTAGGCTTGAGGTGGCCTCTACCTGCTGTTTTCCTGGGACTCTGCCTCAGGCTTCCTCACTGGAGCCCCTTTGCATACCTCGCTGCCAGCATTCAGCCAGCACTGTGGTGTCTGGGTCAGCAATCACTCTAGCAGTTCTTCCCGGAAAATCTCTGCTAATTTTAGAAAACAACTCTCAGCTTCTGTGCTCCAGGAAGTGCTAAGGTCCAAGAAAGCAGCTGAGGCACCAGTGGCTTCACCAGGATAGCCCTGGCCACTTGTTCTCAAGTTCCCACTCAGTCAGCCTCTCACATTCCCACTTACATATAAAAACACATGAAGAATCATCAATACAATCACTCACACATATAGGAACTTAAGCTGTCTGACTGGTTACACCCTCATCTTTCTGGGAATCAACCACACTGCATTAAGCTGAATAGGTCAAATAGTTGATGTGTCCTTCAGGGTAAAATGGTTCAATTCAAATTTTTTATTGCATTTGGAAAAAGCCAATTGGGCTCTAATTCAGTGATTCTCAACTCTGACTTGACACCAAAATTTTGCACAGATTTAATTTTATAGATACTATTTCAGGCCTAAAGCATCAAATTATCTTAGGTGTGCTACAGAGCCATGCTTATTTTTTAAAACATTGAAGTTAAGATTTATGTGCAACCAGCAATAGAGGCCTCTATTGTAACAGACTGTTTAGTTCAATTTTTCTACTGAGAAAAGTGGCCTTGAGAGAGAGAAGCCATGTTTGGATCAATTACCTACTTCTGTGAAAACAGGATTGTTTCATAAGCTGAAGTGAATTATCTAACCTCTGTAATACTAAACCAAAAGCCCAAGGTAGATAGCTTGATTTGGGAATTCTGAATCAGTGTAATCTTTCTCTGGGAAATTTGAAAACAAACGTACAGAAATGTGCACACATATAAACACTCAGAGGTAGAAAAGAAGAATCTAGAGCAATGAACAGAAGAGCAATCCACAATAGAAGAAACAAAAGGATGGAGAAAGAGAGAGAGAAGATAAAAGAGAAGCGAGAATAATTTCAAGCATAATTTAGATAGTATTAAATATCCGCATCTTATTGGGTAACCGCGTCTTCAAATCTGTACTTGGGTCAGGAGAGTTGCTGCTATATCATGCAAAGAAGAGAAGCAGTCATTATTTCAGGCCTATAATTATTATAATGCTTGTATGCAGCAGCTTGACTAGCTAGAGATATATATATATATAATAATTAATATTACTGTGTATTTTTATGTGACCTGAAGTAAACCTCTGCTTTTTTGACATTTGAAAAACACTAATTACAGATTTGTAAATGAGTATGTCTTTAAAATTAGCAAAAAAGTGTTATGTGGGAAGAGTAAGAGGCAACAGATGTGAAATACCAAAAGGAAACAATATTTAAATGAGATATTTTACATTTTGAAGAGAATTTGTCTGAATTTAGAATAGAAAGATTTTACATTGCTTTGTAATGACTCACTGGGTCATAACTTTAACAGGTAAAATGTAAATAATGTTTTAAAAAGAAGTGGAAAATAGACCTTGGAAGTAAAATGTTATTTGGGAGCATGCATCCTGATTTTAGAATCAGATTCTCCGATGAAAGAATCATTCCTCCCAAGGGATGGGGTAGAAGCTTTTTCTTATTTTCTTCAGTTCACAAGAGAGAACCGACATCAAGACAGCCAGAAAGTTTGGTATTTTTCTTCTGTAGTTAGGGAAAACCTGTAAGAAGGCATCTCAGTCCACCAGAGAAAGCTGAAGGAAATTGCTTGGGTTGGCTAAATGTTGACTGACATTCTAAAGAAAGGAAGATGTGTTGGGATTGGACTGCAAATCTAGAGTTTATCAAGGCAAAAATGTGAACCAGGTATGAAAAAAACTGTAGTGGGACTATTTTATGAGCTTTTCAAAAAGATTATTTGTAAGGGAGCAAGATCTTCAACAGATGAATGCTGAAGATATAGCTAGATTGCTTGGCATTATACAAGGAGTTGCTATTTTTCTATTATAGAGATACATTCAAAGGTAAATAAAAGAGCTACAAATGTTTTATGATTGGAGGGTGGGTGGAATTGACTCTCTGAATAACCCAGGAAAGTTTTTTTTTTTCCTGACAGAGTTGGGCCTTAGTGATTGACAGGTTCAGAAAGCTTGAAGGCAGCTTATCACACTGAGATGAATAAGAACTTTCCTGTTCCCTTTATATGTTTGTGGTAGGAAATCTCCAAGATTGTTCCCAAAGATTCTTGCATGCCATTATTTACATCCTTGTGTAGGCTCCTCTGGCATTAAGTAGTCCTGGCTGGTGTAGCCACTGGAATATTATGGAAATGACAAATTGTGAATTTTGAAATCAAGTCATAAAAGACATCACTGCTTCTGCTTTGCCCTTCCTTGGAACATTTGTTTTTGTTTTTGTTTTAAAAGCTAGCAATTTGTGTCAAAAGCATACTTAAGTAACTCTATGGAAACATTTCTGGAGTGAGGAATTGAGTCCTTTGTCAATAGTCAGGATCAAGTTGCCAACCATGTGACTGAAACATTTGGAAGTGAATCTGAAGGCCCCAACAGTCCTTCAGGTGACTGAAGCTCTAGCTGACATTTTGACCACAACAAAGATCCAAGTAAAATTCTCCTGAATTCCTGGACCAGGGGAATGTGAGAAAATAATATCTATTGCTATTTTAAGCTGTGAAGATTTCGGGTAATTTGTAACACAGTAATAGATGACTAATAAACATTTTATACTTAGAAGTAGGAATGCTGCCAAATAAATATCAAATGTGAGAGGCTTTATAATTTATGAGTGAGTAGAAGTTTGAGTATCAGTGCCTTGAACCTAAAGTGCATTGAACAGACCACTAGTAGAAGTATGACAGAACTTGAGGAGCAAGAAAAATGTTACTGAAACCTGGAAGATAGGGAATCTTTGATAGTGGTAGAAAGTATGATAACACTGTCATCTGTGGTAATGTGGAAAATTAAAAAAAAATTTACCTAGTAGTTGACATAATCAAGTTAAATAGAAATCCAGGTTCTGCTGCTTATACTAAAGTAAGAGAAGAGAAAAATAAAATAAAATAAAAATTAAAAAACTAAAGAAATGACTGGTAAGCTAAAAGGAGTCAGAAACTGCTGACTTCAAAAATGTCCAGCCTCTCCTGCTTATAAAGAACACTAAAATTAAGAACAGATTTCAGACAAAGATCAAATACAGAGTACTTTTAGAAAACATGATCTAAATATGAAATTAAGGATGTGGTTGTAAATCTTCTTAGACTTCAGATAGATGAAAGAGAGTAAGTCAATCAAAAAATAGGGATTCTAATAAGTTTAATTTCTAATAAGTTTAATAAGTTGCTTCTAAGCATTTTCAGCAGAACTCCAAAGTAAGTTAGAGTTTATCATAAAATAATTTGTTGGTTTGGCTTTTGCCTAGTATAGTGAATTCCTGTAAGATTATAAGGAGACCCACAAAATTTTAATGACAAGCATATTGTATAAAACACAATCAAATTGTACCAAAAACAAAACAAAGCAAAAAACCGTATTTGAATTCTCAAACTTCTGCAAGAAGAGATCAGGCTGCAAAACCTGCAACTATAAACGTGGGCTATCTTTCATCAAAAAGAAATTCTGTATCCATCAAAGGAATTACACTGAAGTAGAGTGGAGGTAAATAGTAAAGGAAAAAGATTTATATCTTGCTTCCCATTCTATTGCTGCAATCTTCTTTTCTGCAACACACTTTACATGGGGAGAAGAGAAGAACATTGTATGAAAAAAGACTGAATTTTGACACTTATACAGATCTGGACAATCTCGTTTCTAAAGCAAATATCTATCCTGTGACCCAAAGTATCCACTAGTCTTTGTAGTATATAAGAATAACTGACCTTCTAATTTACAATGCAAAGTAGTGCATCTTTGAGAGTAAATTGGGCTCAATTAATGATTAGTGCTAGGGAATTTGGGGCATCTTTTTATTATTGTCCTGGGTTACAGTCAATGTTTCTTACTTCCCAACACTTCTTTCTTAGATTACTATACTTCTCTTATAAAAAGAAATTCAGACAAATCCTATGTAATTTTATGTACTTGTTCACATGATTGGTAAGTCTAATTGAAATTGAAAACCAGGGAAACAAACTATCCATGATCATATATAACCCACTATGACAGATTTGTATTGCCTGTCAGAATATTTTATTCCTGTCCTTTGAAATGTGTTTGTTTTTGAGAGAACTTTTTTGTGATAACTTTAACAATCTGTTCAATACTTACCTTCTGTTTTAGGAAGATTTTCATTCACTAAATGCTAGGGCTGTATTCTTCAGAATTAATAAGCCCTACCCTTGGAAACACATGTTTTCCTCAAGACCAAAGTGTCCCATTGGCATTTTTTCCTGCTAGTCATCAACCCGAATTCAGATTTGGCAAATGTGAACCAAACTCTGAAACTCTGAAAATGCAGTCTAGTTGCTAATTTGTAGAAAATCTCCATGCTTTATGTTTTTATTCCTCTCTGTTTCAATATGGTGTTTTTACTGTTAAAATATGGTGCTTACTCTAATTACTTGTTTAATATGACCATCTAAACATTTCCTTCAGACTCTCAAGTTCTGTGGAGGCAGGTACCAGATCACTTGTATTTACTATCTTTAGCACCTTACACAGGCTTCTGGAACATAGTAAATGCACATACAAAATATCTATTAAATAATTGAATGAAAAAAGAATGGATAGATAGGCAAAGTTTACTGTTTTTATATTTTAATTTTTATGAGGTTAGCCAGTGTCTCCGAGATATCCTCCTGATGAGATAGTTGATGGTTTTTTTTCCTCTTCCTCTTCTTCTTCTTCTTCTTTTTCTTTTTTGAATAGAAATGGGGTCTCACTATGTTGACCAGGCTCATCTTAAACTCTTGGCCTCAAGCAGTCCTCCTGTCTCAACCTCCCAAAGTGATGGGATAACAGGCATGAGCCATTGTGCCAGGTAAAGATATTTAGCAGTTTAAAGAAAATATTAATTCTGGACAGACTGTAAAGCCAAAGGCAGAAATTCAGTAATTATTAAAAACAACATTAGATCTATCACAGCTAAAGCTGAAAATAATCACCTTTTGATTCCTGTGATATTACTAGTAATTGTGGAGAGTGACAAAGCATACAAAGAAATTCAGAAAAATGTCTTTTATTAGTAACCTGTGGAAATTTTGTGTAGAGATTTGCATTATAACCTCTTGAACTCAAAGAGAACATATTCAGGATATGTTTTTCTGAATTAGAGTTCATCTGGGAATAAGACAGGGAGCTGAAATCCTTCTGGATAACACATTTCTGCAGACAGCATTAAGGGATCTGCTCTTTTCTTCCACTTCCCCTTTCTCCATATGGAAGGCATTTTATAAATGGTAGTTTATAAGGTAGTCTCAGGTCCCCAATGAGCACTCATCGCAGCCGACATTTTCAAGAGCATCGTGGCACCTTTAGCTGCTCATCAGAGGCCCCTAACGAGTTAGCTGACTCAAAGAATGGGGAAAACAAACTTACCTTGCCAACAAATGGGATCAGCTCTGTCAACAATACCAAATTGTCTCACATGCGGCAGCACCTGTTACAGTAAAAGGATAAATAATATAATTGCTATTGGGAGGAGATGCCAACCAGGGACTATAGTAAGAGCTTCAGCAGCTGTTGGTAGTGAAAATTAGTCATCTATCTGTGCTCAGTGCTTTGAGAGAATCACACAAACGACATTCTCTTTGAATTAGCAATGCTTTCCTCTAGTAACTTTATCACCATATGCCTATATAAGCTATATAAGAAGACACACTGAGAAAGTTCAAGAAAACTGATATGATGCTACCAAGTCCATAAAAAAGGAGCTGATAATTTCGATTTTTTGGTAACCAATCAAGTATTCATCTGTAGTACCAATTCTACTAAGTTGTGATTTAACTTTTCATGTGTTTATGTCTAATTTCCATCATTAGATCACAAGTAACTTCAAAGTTGGAATGTGTCGGATTCATATATGTGTAACCTGTGGCATATAGCCTTTCAAGTAATGAATGCTCAGTAGCTATATTTTAATTAGATTTTTGGTAGAAATAGAATGTATTCTACAGTTTTCCTTCATGTGTTTATTACAGTCAGTTTGGTTCAAGGCATGAAATCTTATTCTTTGTATATCTGATACTAAGTCTTATGTAAAATTGATCCCAATCTGTGGTTGGAATGCAATAGCATATTTGCAAAGAAGAAACATGTGATTTGATTTGCTAAACTTGAGATTTAAACTAATGTCTAAAGTTAGGAGACTTACATTAAGGAATATTTTGAATAACTGCTATGGTCCCAATCTGGCAGACTAAAAACACGATTAAATGAGAAAAATTAATTATACCAAATTTATAATACTTTCCATTTTCAATATAATCAGGTGAGTTTACAAAGTAATTAGATGTTAGATGGTGAAAAGAGAACTCATTCGTCCCCTTTATCACTGTGAGGTAGGTCTTTGATAGATATATCGACTGTACTCTCTTCACTGATTGTGGTAGGTCTGTCAACTTATTTTCTTACTGAGTTACCTAATGTTGTTAACAAATAATCTTCTACATAGTCAGGAAATATATCATGTATTTGACTGGATGGGAGACATTTGTATATGAACTGCCCACTTTCAGTAAAAAACAAAAACACATACAGCATGTGCATCCAAATTATCCTGTGAGCAGAAAATATTTTATTAATATAATAAATATTAGACTCTCCAAAAGGCAGGAAACTTTTTCTGAATCCCAGACATCAGAAGCTTAGGCAAATTTAGTGGAAGAAATGTCTGGATTTGATTTATCATTTTTTCATGATTTAAAATGGCTTATCATCAATAGGAATTTTAATTCACTCTGAGACTAAGCATCAACTTTATGCCAGTGTGCTCAAAAGATCATCACTCTCTCAATTGCCTCATATACTGGAAGGTTTAGGCATTCCAAACAGCAATTGCAATAAAAACCTCAGTAAGTGTTTAAGTCCTCAAAATAAATGTGTCTCTTTTTAAAAAAAATTCCTTTAAAAGTAATTTTGGACTTTTACCTATATCTTGCTTTCAGTGTTGCAGCACCCTGGATGTCTACATTTTGTCCCTGCCCACCATAATTGGTCACTTCTATGATGCACAGATTTTTATCTTAGTTTTGAGCATTGCTATGCTATGTATGTATGTGTGTGTTAAATATTTAAACTGCCTTTATAAAGTCTGAGGGAACTGAAACTTGCTTTGTTTGTCACTGCATTTCTTCAAACTGCTACTGGCATATAATAGATGTTCAAAAATAATTATTGAATAAATCAATGAATGATTGAATTATTTAGAATAATTAGGAGTGAAGATAGTTGTGATATTGTGGATGTGATAGGATATCATTTAAAAAACAAGTGTCTGTGTTAACAATTAAACTTTTTGCTTTAGATTATCTTCAGAAAAGCTAAGAATACATACTGTCTTTACCCTGTCTCAAAGGGATATGAAAAAGAAGAGGAAAACATTGTCCTAAGAATAGAATACATGATTGTGTATGTATCTGTGCTTATCCAAAGGATTTCAAGGACAGAGCTATTGGGATGTTTGTGTGTGGGTGCATTTTGTAAACTGGGCGAAATATTCGGCCTACTGCAGTAGAAGATTTTATGATTTTATTAACATTTACATTTGTGACTTTCACAGATTACTCTGAAAGTTCATTCTAAGCAATATAATTAATTAATTTTTTGGTGGTTAAGTAACACATATGTATTCTTTCATAGTTCTGGAGGACACAACCAAACTGAGTTTTGCAGAACTAAAATCAATCAACATGTCAGAAGGGTTTTCTTCTGGAGGCTCCCAGAGAGAATCTATTGCATGTCTCTCTAGCTGTTGGAATCCATGGCTTGTGGATGCATAACTTCAATCTCTCCTTTCATTTTCATATCACCTTCTGTCCCCTCTTAGAGGAACATGTGATGATACTTAAGACCCATCCAGAAAATCTAGATAATTTCCTCATTTTAAGAACCTTAATTTTAGCTGGGCTAGGTGGCTCAGCCTGTAATCCCACGCCTTTGGGAGGCTGAGGTGAGAGGATTGCCTGAGCCCGCGGGTTTGAGACCCGCCTGGGCAGGGAGACCTCATCTCTACAATAAAACAAAACACCAGTCGGGCGTGGCAGTACATGCCTGTAATTCTGGCTACTCGGAAGGCTGAGGCGGAAGGATCGCCAGAGTCCAGCAGGCGAGGATGCGGTGGCCGGGAGCAGCCACTGCACTCCAGTCTGGGCGACAGAGTGAGACTCCAACTCAAAAAAAAAAAAAAAAAAAAGAACCTTAATTTCATATAGATGGAGAGTTTAGACTAGCAGATTTTTTCCCTGCAAAATCCCTTTTGTTACCTAAAGGTATATTAGTTTTCTAGGCTACCATAGTGTAAAGTCATAGACTGGGTGGCTTAAACAAAAGAAATTTACTTTTGCACCATTCTGAAATCTAGAAGTCCAAGACTCAGATGTCAGCAAGACTGGTTTTTCTGAGGCTCCACTACTTGGTGAACAGGTGGCCCCCTTCTCACTGTGTGATAACAATCTTTCTTCTATGTGTGCACATTCCTGACATATATATATCCAACTTTTCTCTTCTTGTAAGGATGCCAGTCAGATTGGATTAGGGCCCATCTTAATGGCTTCATTTTAACTTAATTACCTCTTTAAAGGAGTTATCACTTTCAGGAAGTATTCAATCAAAAATGTGATTTTTATTCTTTTAGTATAGTCAATTCTGAGTGTACACACATTGAAATAAACAAATTTATCTTAAATTGTAGTGCCTGAACTTACAGAATTTGTTTTAAAAAGCACTTTTAGAGGATTAAAGGTTAAAATTTTAGAAAAAGATATGAATTTTGCAGGTTCTTATTCCATTTTATACTCAAAATATTAACTGGCAATCAAAAAAGATTACAGTGATTGATACTAAATCACTAGATTGACTGCTTAACTCCAGTAATCATACTAGCTTTTTGGTTAATTGGTTCATACAATCTTAACTTGGGTTAAAAATCTTTGTCTTAAACCCCAGTTTCTCTGATGAGGAGACATTGAATACTTCTTATTTGGAAGAGGTTGCTGAAATTTTGGTTCATGATCTATGTTACTAAATATAAAGCAACAGGTGAAAATTTACATTTACAGACATTTAAAGTAGATTGAAGATGCTTATTGATTAGATATGTGATCTAATTACATTTACCATCCTTTACTTTTCTATTTCTTTTTAATCCTTAACAGATGGCACAGAATTTATTATGGATCAGCCAGAATTGTGGCAGTTTTTCTTGTCAGCCAAACAACATTCTTAATTCCTTATAGAGTGAGTTAACTTTTAAACTCTCTTAGAAAAGGCTTAACTTTTAAGGAGGTAATCATTAAAATATCCACTGAAGTTGATTTAACATTTCCCTCTCATTTGGCCTTTATAAAGACAAGAAACAAATAAATAAATCCACACCTCTATTATTTAACAACTATTTGTTGAACAGCTATTAGGTATTGTGGTAGGGTGATAAGACACTGATAGATATAGAAAAAGAGAGGAATTTGCCTCTAAGGATACATGTTTTAATGAAAAATGCAAATACACCATTATAAAAATAAAATATATTACATGGAAACTATGGAAGAAATAAGAAAAAGGAGAAAATTTGGAAAAGTGAATAATTCACCATGGGACAGAAATGAACCAAAAGAAACCCAACTGGTAGTTAACATATCAATATTGTTGACCATAAATGCAAATGCCATGTTCCAACTTTTCTTGGTTACTATCTGTACTTTATTGCAAAATAGAATAACATTACTCTTCATAGAAAGTTACTTAAAATTCCATTGTATATTTCTCAACTTAAAAAGAAACAAATTCATTCAATCTAACCACTAAATGACTCATTAAGAAAATAAAATGTTCAAAGACATATTTGCAGCATAAATAAAAAAACACAAGATTAAAAACGTGGCTGTTAAAAGAACATTTCATGAAACACAGAAACTCATGTCTAATTTTTTAAAAATATAATTAAAACAGAAAAATAGAGACCAACTTAACTGTAAGAAAGATTGTTTGCCAACAATAATGGCATATATTCCAAATCAATAACTCTAAGTACATTTCAATGAAAATCAGAAACTAGACCAAGATGCCATAATCATATTGCAATACATATAAAACAAGAAATAACCTCCTGACTGGAAAATTTATTTAAAGATTATAAGGAAAAGAAATACCTAATATATGATAAGAAAATTTTGAGAAGGCAAAAATTTACAATGTCTAAAAAAGAAAGCTAGATATTGGAATGTAATATAAAGCTACACTAAGAAAATTAATGTGATATTGATATAACTCAGCAGTAGAAAAAATGATCAGTGAATTCAGTCATGTTTAAAAGTAGATCATATAGCTGGGAATTAAATATATAACAACACTGACATTTTTCTTCCACTAACATAAAGGGGAATCTCTCTAGAAGAAAATGCCTTGTTCAGAAAATAATTCCAAAATCATTAAATAATGTATGATACTAAAAGCACTTATAAATTGCAAATATTATCTCTCTAGTCAGTTGTCCAAAAAAATGCAAAGAACCAGGAGTTCAAAACATATGTATATAATGTACTATGATCTGAAAGTTTATGTTTCCTCATAATTGAAATCCTTACCTCCAAGATGATGGCATTAGGAGTTGGGGCCTTTAGGATAAAATTAGGTTATGGGGGTGAGCCCTCATGAATGACATGAGTATTCTTATGACAGAAGTCTGAAGCCTGAGAGACTTCTCATCCCTTCTGCCATGTGAGAACATAGCTAGAAGGCGCCATCAATGAGCCAGAAAGAGGGCTGTTACCAGAAACCGGAAAAAAAAAAAAAAAAAAAAAAAAAATATATATATATATATATATATACACATATATACATTTTCCTTCCTGGGAAGGAAAATGGACATATAGAATATATGATATTTAGGGTATGGATGAGATGAACTGATGTTGGTTGAAGGAAAAGATAAAATGGGTATCCAAATAAATTTTTTTTTTGAGTTGGAGTCCCACCCCATCACTCAGGCTGGAGTGCCATGGCACACTCATGGCCATCCCAGCATCAACCCACTGGACTCTGGTGATCCTTCCACCACGGCCTTTCAGGTAGCCCAAACTACAAATGCGTGATACCACATTTAGCTAATTTTTGAATTATTGTAGAGAGGAGGTCTTGCCAAGTTGCCTGGGCTGGCCTAAAATTTTTAAGTGTAATAAAATATCCAAGATACTTGTTGTTTTTATGCATTCATAACAATAAGCATGTGTATATTTGTAAATATATTTTTTAAGTTTTTGAATGATTACAGATTGGAAGGCAATTGCATTATATTCATTTGCAATTAAATTATTTCTGTGAATAGAATTTAACAAAAGATACATTGGTAGGCAATAAGGATTGTGATTTCTATAATCACTAGGGATATCCCAATTCACAAATTGTCATGACATGTAGACTCCTACTAAATGAAACTTACATAGAAATAAGAAATGTGCTTGAAATTGTTATCCCAATGCTTGGTAGTTTATAGACACTTAGTTAAATAACATTTTTCTTAGGAAGTTAATCTTCCTAAGATTTGAAATTGGATGAAGATTAATTCATCTACTAGGTTATTAGCTCTTTACAACCTCTGTCAACCATAGTAAGATATTAGAGCTCTTTCAACTTCCATCTCTTTATAGAATGAGTATTGTGATAGTTAACCCTTCTGCTTATTGTGAGGATTAAATTAGATAACACATATAATGCCCCTAGCAGATGATTTGGTGTAGATTATGTTTCATAAATACTATTTCTATGAATAGAGCGTCACAATATAGAGTGGAGGTACAATGCTACAGTGGTTTAAAAGCACAATCCAATGTTTAATGAAACATATAAAATCTAAGAAAACCAAAAGATGCTATATATGAATGAATCTTAGGGTATGGATTTATTTCACAGACAGTAGTGAAAAAAACACTGTGAACTACTTTTAAAAAATGCTTTATAATAAAAATTCACTTATCACTAAGGAACACCTCATTTTAGGTCTGCAACAGAATCAAGTCTAAGATGTATTTGCTATAACAGAATATTACAGTCATTACTGAGATGGCAGAACACTTTGAATTGAAAAAATACTAGATGGGTGAGTGAATGAGAGAAAAGGAACTCTTGAATATTCCCCCTTTTTGGCTTTCATTTAATTTCTTCTTTTACAATCCTGGTATGTTGAAATGACACATTTTGATTAATATATCTTGTCATGATCAGGAAAAAGAGAGAAAGAGAGAGAATTTAAACGTGACCACTTCCAATCAACTTCAGGTACCAGGGAAGCCTATATTACATTTCTGGATCTGGTGCTTCAACTTCTTTGTACAGACAATGGCCAATGTCTCTTTGATCTATAGGTTTATTCTGTACTATCTGGGTATATGCTGGTTTAAGAGCTTTCATGTGACTCCTCCATTACAAATAACATTTATATTCCTTGAAGTGGAGGAGAACATATACAACCTGGGGGATGATGACCGTACAGGGCATCAGGACTTTCTGATTTCTCATATCTAAAAATATCTAGTTATATGTCCTTAATGATTATTTGTTGTACTCAGGGCTCTTTGGAATTATGTTTACTAATTTAGTTCTCATAATTGCACTTCAAAGGAGATACGATAATCCTCATTTAACAGATTAAAAAACAGACTCAGATGAGCACTGAGACTTTTTCCAAATCATAGTCTCTGAGTGGCAACGATTTTTTTTGTATCTGTACCACTTAATTTATCCTAAATTAAACAAAGGGGAGCAGGTTAAATGAATGTTAAGATCCTTTTATGAAAGTATAATTCCATGATTTATATCCATAAAATTTGGTTATATTGAGTTCTCTGAAAGCCTTAGAATAAGGGGCTTTGTAAAGCAATGGGAGAGTGGAAATAGCATAGAAAATCGAGAACACTTAAGATTTGCCATTACCTGGTTTGTCAATAATTTGTTGACTATTATCCCAAAAACACAGGCAACAAAAGTAAACAGATAAGGGGACTGTAGCAAAAAAAAAAAAAAGAAGAAGTCTTTTTCACAGTGAAGAAAACAATTAACAGAATGAAAAGGCAATTTAAGAAATGGGAGAAAATATTAGTGTGTCATATATCTGTTGAGGGGTTAATATCCAAAATACATAAGAAATGCATTTCTTCTCAACCTTTTGCTTTTGACTAAGATTAAGTGCAAAATACATAAGAAACTTAAACAACTCAATAACAAGAAAACAAATAACTTTAAAAAATGGACATAGGACATGGATAGACATTTCTCAAAAAAAAAAAAAGAAAAGAAAAGACATTTAAGTGGCTAACAGATAAATGAAAGAAACACTCACTATCACTAATCGTCAGATAAATGTAAATTAAAACAATGAGCTGTTACTTCGCAACTGTTAGAATAGCTATTATCAAAAACAGAAAAATAGCAATATGTCAAAGATGTTGAGAAAATGTAACCTTTGCACTCTACTAGCAGCAATGTAAATAGTACAGCTATTATGGAAACAGTATGAAGGCATCTCAAAAAATTGCAAGTAGAACTACCATAAGAGCCACCAATTCCTCTTCTGTGTATATATCCCCCCCTGAGAAATGAAATCAGTATGCTGAAGAGATATCTTCATTGCACATTATTCACAATAGCCATGATAGGGAATAAATAAATGTGTCTATCAGCAGATAAATGAATACAAACTGTGGTATATCATATATACACAATTGAATCTTATTCAGTCAGATAAAAGTGAAATCTTGTCATTTTCAGTGACATCGATAAACCTGGGGGACATACTGCATAGTCTCACGTATGTGGAATCTGAAAAGGCCAAACTCATAGAAGTAGAGCATATAATGGTGATTATCATGGCTAGAAGTTTGAAGGGTTGGGACATGACAGGGAGATGGTGAAAGAGCACGAAGTTTCAGTTAGAAGAAATTACTTCTAGAGATCCTTTGTACAGCATAATGACTACAGTTAATAAGAATTAAAAATTGCTTAGAGAGAAGGTTTGAAATTTTCTTACCAAAAGTATGTGAGGTGACCGGAATTTTAATTAGCTTGATTTAGTCATTCTACAAGTCTACAAGTATCAAGACATCAAATTATACCCCTAAATATGTACAATATATATAAATAAAGACACGTACAAAAAGAGAAAGTCATGTTTTTAGAAAGAATATTTCTCTTTCATTTTTTAGCCAGCTAGGCATTTTAAATAATTAAAATATCATTTAAAAGTTTTACATTTCCTTTTGATATACTTTATAAAGCAACTGTTTTTAGGTGAAGTTGGACAAATGTACCTATACTAAAGTCCCCCCCCCCTTTTTTTTGAGTTGGAGTCTCACTCTGTCGCCCAGACTGGAGTGCAGTGGCCGCTCCCGGCCACCGCAACCTCGACCTGCTGGGCTCCAGCGATCCTTCCGCCTCAGCCTTCCAAGTAGCCGGAATTACAGGCACGCACTACCATGCCCGGCTGATTTTTTGATTTATTGTAGAGATGAGGTCTCGCTGCCCAGGCGGGTCTCGAACCCCGGGGCTCAGGGAATTCACTCACCTCAGCTTCCCAAAGGCGCGGGATTACAGGCTGAGCCACCGAGCCCGGCTAAAGTTCCCTTTTTAAAGAAAAAATTCAAAGTGTATATGTGTAGATATGTTACATGGGTATAGTGCGTGATAGTGAGGTCTGGGCTTCTGTTTTTTTTTTGAGTTGGAGTCTCACTCCGTCGCCCAGACTGGAGTGCAGTGGCGGCTCCCGGCCACTGCAGCCTCGACCCACTGGGCTCCGGCGATCCTTCTGCCTCAGGCTTCCGAGTAGCCGGAGCTACAGGCGCGCGCTACCACACCTGGCTGATTTTTGATTTATTGTAGAGATGAGGTCTCGCGAAGTTGCCCAGGCGGATCTCCAACCCGCGGGCTCAGGCAATCCACTCACCTCAGCCTCCCAAAGCGCGGGATTTCAGGCTGAGCCACTGACTCTGGCTGGGCTTCTATGAAGCCCATCACCCAAATGGTGAATGATACACAAGATGTGTTAAAATCCACATCTTTTTTTTTTTTTTTTTTGATTCGGAGTCTCAGTCTGTCGACCAGACTGGAGTGCAGTGGCCGCTCCCGGCCACCGCAGCCTCGACCTGCTGGGCTCCGGTGATCCTTCCACCTCAGCCTTCCAAGTAGCTGGAACTACAGGCACGCGCTACCACGCCCGACTGATTTTTTGATTTGTTGTAAAGATGAGGTCTCGCTGCCCAGACGGGTCTCCAACCCATGGGCTCAGGCAATCCGCTCACCTCAGCCTCCCAAAGGCGCGGGATTACAGGCTGAGCCACTGAGCCCAGCTAAAATCCACATCTTAATGCACTGCCCTATATAGTGGTCTTGCAAAGGTTAAAGGAAATATAAAAACTGGGAAAAATTAATAAAAAACCCCCAACCTTCTCTAATGAAAAGAACAGGACAGTGGTTATTTTAAGATCGAAGACGTAGCACACAACTGAGTTCCTAAATGTGATTAGATTTTCTTATACAGACTGAGAAAAGCGAGCCTGAATTTGAAGCAATTACAGAATACAGAATAAAACCATTTTTAAAAAGATGTCTTTTATGTTAGAAAAGGTCCTGAAAGGCCACCATCAAACTAGAAAATACTTGGCTGCCCAAAGTAATCCCATAAGAAATAGAGTTTGAATTGAAATAAGGAAAAAAAAAAAAAAGAAAAATGACAGTCTTACTAAAAATACCCTGTGCAATAAGAGAACAATTTTTGTGAAAGGAATAACAGCTGTAATCATATGTTACATAAGATGTTTCATTTCTTTATTCTGTCATGTATCTACAAAACAGTTGTTGGAAGTAGTGGCATTTATTTTAGACTTTCAAAAAAATGATTGCCTTTTTTTTGTAATTCCTCCTACTTGTCCATTTTAGTTAAATGTCTACTTATGATTACATGTAAACTCTCACATGATAGAATGTTGTAAGTTGCCCTATATTTCTTTGTCAAGTTGACATTTAGCATTCTTGTTTCTATTCAGAACAAATGAAGAACAAACAGCAGATTTGGTAAATTTTATTACTCTTAATCCTTCCCTGTATCCAAGTCCAAATTCTTCATGCCTCTTTATATCCAAGCGCTTTGTTATATGTTTTGCAGTTCTTTCCGTAGAAGAACTGGAGTTCATTTCTTCACTCCCTGACTTTTAGTCCAGCTCACTAACTCTCTTTGGTCAGTAAAATGATACAAAATGACAATGTGCCACTTCAGAGTTTAGGCATCAAGAGCTCACGCAGGCTCATTTGTTTGCTTTCACTTTTGCCCTTGCCATGAGAAAAACATATTCAGTAGCTAGTTGGTTCCAGGAAGAGAAAGGTAGACATGAACTGCAGACTACCATAGATTAACCAACCCTCAAGCTATCCATCCAAGGTTAGCGAGAATAAATGACTGCTACTTTAAGCTTCTCGAATTTGGAGTAGTTTATTATTCAGAATCTTTTTCAGTAGATAAATATATATATAGTAGATATAGTATATGTAAAATTTGATGACAACACACACATATATACACACTCACAACTACTGTGCTTTTGTGATAGTGGAGTTTTAATTTGAGACATCGGGTCTCTCTTCAACTCAATTACTTAACATACAATGGCGGAATGAATCTAAATATGAATGAAGTCAAGTTTTCTCTTTCCTATAAAGAACAGGAGTGCTTGTTACATCATAATAAACTTGTCATTTTGTTGCACACTCTCAGAAATCCTGTAACTCTTCTTCTTGACACATATCACATTTGTGATACACTATTAATTGCATCTGAATGTCTGCTTTGTCCAGTGGGATATGAAATAGCTAAAAAGTACTGTTACCTGTAATTCTTATGCAAGGCTGTAAGGAACTCTTACCATCACTATTTGACAGATGAGGAAACTGAGATCCAGAGATGCCAAGTAAACTCTCCAGCATCACACAACTGGGAAATAGCACAACTGAAGTGCAAATCCAAGTAGCATAGTCCAGAACTCTTACTCTAAGCCATTTTTGACATGTGCACTATCGTCTTGGAGGTCATTGTTCGACTCATCGCTTTGCCCACCACCTGACTTATACCTGCTGAGCAGTTGTTGAAAAGGTTAATCGATCATGCTTGAATTGAGGTGGTGCATACACTGTGAAAATTGGAAAGCTAATATCATGTTGAAGGCCATCACTTTATTTGACTGACTTTTTTTTCCCCCTGTTCAACCATGAAGCAGTCACTGTGGCAGGTAGGTGCTGATAATTTATCAGCTGATTACAAATTTTTTTCGAGAAGACATGTTTTCTGCTCCTATGGCACTTACATTCTAGTGATAGGGAAAGAAATAAATAAGCAAAATGAATGAGTGATCATTACAAACTGTGAAAGTGCTGAAAAGGAAACAAACAGGGTGATGATAGAGAAATAATAGGTGTGGGTGAGAAACATTTTATTTTCTTAGTGGTCAGTGAATGTCTCCATTGAAGAGGAAATATTTAATCTGAAATCTGACAAATGAGAAGGAGCGATGTAGGAGATCATTGAGACAGAATGTGTAAGGGTCTCAAAGTAAGAAAGAGCTACCAACCCACTTTCTCTAGACAGTCGCTTCAACCTTTCAGACTTCTGTTCACATTTACTCTGTTCACTTCCCAATATATTCTCCACACTGTAACCATAATGATGTTTCTCAAATTGTTCTCTGTCATTTGAGGGAAGAGAAAAACACTATTTAACACCTGTAACTTTGGCTCATGCCTTTTTTCCAAGCTCATCTATTTCTCTTTTGCCTTCTGTTCTTGTCATGCCTCTTTATGCTTCAAAGCTGCACATTTACACACAGAGTTTTCTGCCTGGGCCCTATTTTCAAATAATAATAATAATAATAATAATAATAATAAATAATTTGTGCTGATGCTTCAGATTTCAGCTGATGAATCAATATCCCGAGGATTCTTGTTTTGTTTCCTGACCACATCAAATTTAATCTTTAAGACATTTGTAGCATTGGGTTCAATACTTCATAAAGACAGCTAAAGTCAGCCTTCTATCAATATGCAGGCATGCATATGAATATTGAATGAGTATAAATTTCATGAAGTCAGAAATGATGTCTTTTTGTAATACCATTATGTCCCAGGTGCTTTGAACAATGCCTGACACACACTGGATACTCAATATACATCTAATTACTGCATTGAGTAAAAGTCATTGAAAAGTTTTTGGCAGGGGAGTTAACAGAATCCAATGTATATTTTAAGATTGTCACTCTTGCTGTGTTAAGAGAATTGAATTGGAGAGGGGCAAAAGTGAATGAGAAAGCATAGTTAACAAGCTGCTATAGTCTTCCAGGTAAGAGATGACTTTGAGTAGAGACTGAAGTGATAATGAAGTGGAACTTTGTAAAAAAAAGTTGGATTTGAGATAATTTTGGAAAAAGAATTTTCAAGGTTTATTGATATTAGCTGAGGAAGATAAAAAAAAAAAGCCAATTAAGAAAAATACCTAAGTTCTAGGAATATAGGAATAATATTTATTGATATGAGGGAAATTCATAAATGATAGAAGCTTTATAATTGGGGAAATAAAAACCTTGTCTTTGGCCATGTTTAATTTAAGATGCCTTTGAAACATAAACCCCGTCTGAGAAAATATCCAGGGGTTAAAATCCTACAGAATATTAATTCAGACCACAATGACACTAAATTTAATAGATAATAGACAAATCTCTTGAAAAAATGTTTACATATTTGCAAATTAAGCAACACACTTCTAAATAATTCATGGACCAAAAATAAATTTAAAAAGTTAGAAAACATTTTGAACTAAATAAAAATATAAACACAAGTGTCTTATTCCAGCCACAAGGGGATAACTACAGCCTTTCTTCCCTGATTACAACTAAAAACTCTAGAAAAATGGATCAGCAAATCCCGTAGATTCAATTTTCTAAGTAAATACAAAATCTCTACACTTCTCACCACCCCACTACTACTACTGCCTAAGTTGCCATCATTTTTGCTTGTATCATTGCAAGTTCCTTCTCTTGACTGTTTCTGTTTTTGTACTTTTCCTGCTCACCCTGTCTCACTTCACAGTCTAGTCAAACAACATTCTGAAAGGATCTCATAACATGTAGATCAGATCATATTGTTGCTTTGTTCAGAAACATTCAGTGGTTTGCTTTTACTCTCACAGTTAAATTGGTGAAAGTCAAATTCTCACCTTATTAACCCAACCTGTCTCTTACTATTTCTTCTTTTCTTAACTCCATTCCTGTCACTCTGGCCTCCCTGCTGTTTGTTTTACTTCATCAATATTTTATTATGAAAATGTCAGATTTACAGAGAAGTTGAAAGAATGTTTATAGCAAACATCTATACATTCACTAGCTAAGTGTATCTATTAACAATTGTGTAACATCACATACTCTATTAATTAATCAATTTATATATATACATTATATTTTAAAGAAAGTTGTAGACAACAGCACCCTTTACTATTGAACTCTTCAGTCTGAATGTCATCAACTAGATGCCACTATTTCATTAGCATTTTAAAACGTTTTCTTTTGATGTCAATTTTATTTACAAATACAAACATTTTAAGTATTCTTTTCCATGAATTTTAACAATTGTACAAATATAAATTAAGTAAACTAAACTCCTCCTAAAACATAAAAATGTCCACAGAAAGTTCTCTAATGTCTTTTCCCAGTTTATCTTCACCCCTTCTCCCAATAGCAATCCTCGTTCTGATGCTTCTCTAATCTCCTCCATATATTCATTTTCTTTTTCTGGAAGTTCAATTATTTCAGTAAATAAAATGATTTTAGTAAGACTTCTTATACTCAGTATAAAGTCTTCAAATTTTATTCTTTTTTCCATGTATGCTTAGTTCATTTTTACTGCTGTGCAGTATTTCATTGTATGAATATACTACAGATTTTTTGTTTGTTTGTTTGTTTTTGAGTTGGAGTCTCACTCGGTCGCCCAGACTGGAGTGCAGTGGCCGCTTCCGACCACCGCAGCCTCGCCTGCTGGACTCCGGCGATCCTTCCGCCTCAGCCTTCCGAGTAGCCGGAATTACAGGCGTGCACTACTACGCCCGGCTGATTTTTTGATTTATAGTAGAGATGAGGTCTCGCTGCCCAGGCGGGTCTCAAACCCGCGGGCTCAGGCAATCCACTCACCTCAGCCTCCCAAAGGCGGGGGATTACAGGCTGAGTCACCGAGCCCGGCTTTGTTTTTTGTTTTTTTGATTGGGAGTCTCACTCTGTCACCCAGACTGGAGTGCAGTGGCGGCTCCCGGCCACCGCAGCCTTGACCTGCTGGGCTCTGGCAATCCTTCCGCCTCAGCCTTACGAGTAGCTGGAATTACAGGCGGCGCTACCATGCCTGGCTAATTTTTTTGATTTATTGTAGAGATGAGGTCTCGCCTGCCCAGGCGGGTCTCGAACCCGTGGGCTCAGGCAATCCACTCACCTCAGCCTCCCAAAGGCACGGGATTACAGGCTGAGCCACCGAGCTCGGCTTATACTACAGATTTTTGAAATATATTTACCAGTTGATGGACATGTGTTTTCTGCAATTTTGTGCCACTGTGAATAAATCTTATTTGAACATTCTTGTACAAATCTTTTTGTGGACACATTTTTTTGTCTCTCTTTGTATGTTTCTAGAATTAGAATCACTGATTTACAAGTCAAAGAAATGGAAGACCTTTTTTAAATGGGTTATGACACTATGTTCCCACAAACAATGTATAAGAGTTCCAGTTTTTCACAAACTCTCCAAAATTTTGCACACACCATCTCAAGGATTTTGCATTTTCTGCAACCTCTGTCAGGTACACTCTTCCTTCAGGTGTCTCTGTGGATTATTTACTCACATACTTCAGTTTCCCCCCCAAAAAAAAAAGTCATTCAATGCAGCTCCTTCCTTTTCCATCTTATTTAAAATTGTACCTGTCTGGGTTCGAGACCAGCCCAGGCAAATTGGTGAGACTTGTCTCTGCAAAAAATTAGCCAGGCGTGGTAGCGCATGCCTGTAGTTCTAGCTACGTGGAAGGCTGATGCGTAAGGATCACCAGAGTCCACAGGTTGGCGCTGGGGCGACCGTGGACATGCCACTGCACTCCAGCCTGGGCCACGGGGTGAGACTCCAACACACACACACACACACACACACACACACACACACACACACACACACACACACAAATTGTACGCAGAGCACCCACGTACCAGCTACTCACAACACTGTCTTCCTTCCTTCTTTAAATTTCACAGAGAATGTATGTATTTGTCAGTTTTTCTATATCCCCAGCAGGTTGTGAACTCTATGATAGCAAGGAATTTTTGCTCTTTGTTCATATCTCCATTCCTTGTTTCTGTAAACACTCTTGGCTTATGGTAAGCATTCAATGTCTACTTGGTGAATAAGTAGATGCCGTGGAACATTTGTGGAGTAGATAGAGACACAAGACTTTCTCTATTTACAAAGGTGTAGTGAAAAGTACTTGTCATCAAAAGTTATCTAGGAACAACTTTTAAATCCTTGGATTAAATCTGCTTACCTGATTCACCAATTAAAATCAGTAACTTTTTTTTTTTTTACTTGAACCTTAAAAGAAACAACAGATGTTATAGTAATTCATCATGGCTGATGGTATGCCTTATGTCAAGCAGTGGAGGAATATGTTTCTCACAGCCTACAACTAAAACTTTTAAGAAGATATTTTTTCAAACTAATTTTAACATCTCTTAGAATGTCTAGAAGACTTTCAGGATAAAAATAAAAATGTTTGCCGTCCTTACCTCATTATGGATTGTGTATCACTCATACAGAGGAAACACATATGGTAGTTTAATTGTATATTGTTTCTTGAAATTGTTTTAAGATCCACTTATCTTCCCAGCATTCTTTGCCTTGTTAATGAGATCTGCATTTGAATATATTGAGAAAAGTTTCAGAATTGGTACAGCTGTTCAGTGAAATGTTATTAAACTTTTACTTCTCTTTCCTTGCTAGTGTTTAACTTTCCTTTGGATAGCATTTTCATCACTATGCCTACAGGTTTTCATGGTGGCCTTAATAAGAATAAACAACATATGATGGGTTTGCTTTAAAAAAGGTGAGTGGATTGCCTGCACCCGTGGGTTCAAGACCCTCCTGGGCAACTTGGCGAGACCTCATCTCTACAATAAATAAAAAATCAGCCAGGCGTGGTAGTGCGTGCCTGTAGTTCTAGCTACTTGGAAGGCTGAGGCAGAATGATCGCCGGAGCCCAGCAGGTCGAGGCTGCGATGGCCAGGAACAGCCACTGCACTCCAGTCTGGGCGACAGAGTGAGACTCCAACCCAGAAAAAAAAATTATTTATATTGTTGCATATAGAAGTACCTCTACTTACAAAGTAGTTAAGGTCCTGAAAGACAGCTTGCAAACATATTTCTTCTAAGCCCAAAGAGGGTCCAATGTGAGGTGAGAGGGTTAAGCTTACAGTTCATGAATATACCACCAATTAGGAAGTGTGTTGTTTCTTTAAATCTTTAAAAATAGTCATATTTCTCTCTTCCTTGATGATATATTAGGAGTGGCATTTTAAAATTATTAGTGTGATTTTTCTTGTTTGACTTTGTGAACTTGAAACACTGACCCTTTTCTATCTAAGAGATCCATTATTTGGGGGGAAAGTTAGGATTTCTACAATAAAAGATAAGGTTTTTTTTTTTAAGGAAGAAATGTATAAAAATATAGCTTTATGAGAGAGAGGGAGAAAGATCGTTGTCCTTGGGTAGATTTTTTCCAAATTATTTCTCCTCTTTCCTTTCTTTTTAGTATATCTAGGATCAAGAACTAAAGGCTCATCTCATAGATTGAGACCCAATGTAGACAAGATACACATTTTGTCTATCAATACCACCAATACCATACGTGTTGTAGAAGGAAGTCATAACATAGAAGAACAAAATGGGAAAGTCAACTTCTGTTTCTAAGAATTCTAAGATGGAAGGAGAGAGAAACAGGATATGAAGTATAAGTATCCTTTACTTATTCTTTGGAAATATACCAATTTTTTACCCATTTAGGCCTAAAGTCTGTGAAAGATTATACTGTGAGTGAAAATTGGTTAAGATTTCAAATACCATTCATAATAAACAGGTCTTCATGGAAAAGATAGAAGATTTAAGTGCTTTCTGAGTGACATGAGGAGTCATACTGTGTATATAGGGTGGGGATGGTATTGGTATGTTCATTTATGAAGCAATGTATTGATTACTCCAAGGCTATTGAGCTCATTTCAAGTATATGTGAGCAAATTCATTTTTTAATTATAGATATACTTTACAGACTTTTTGGTTGTCACATGTTTTTCAGTTAAGATTACATTTTAGGAGACTAAATAATATCATGATATTAAACTGCTGAGTGGCTTGAAGTGACATTTGCCCATATCTTTCTCGATGAAAATATATAAAGAATATTATTATAATAAAAATAAATGCAACATGATTAACTTTAATCTTCAGTAAAATCTTTCTTTCAGTGGTATTCTTTGGTCTTTCTGCTTCTGGACTCATCAGCTTGTTTATATTGTAAAACTCTGTTATAACTTTCATAGCGGTAACATGGATTAGAGTATATCATGATTGGTGCCAGTTCCTGCTAGAGCTTAATAATGGAGATTGGAAACACACTAACATTCCAAAAAAATTTTTGTTGGGGAAGATGGTATATGAAAAGAAGAGCAAGGCAGGCAACCCTTCCTTGTCAAAGAGAGATCTCCAGCATCCTTCAGGCTTAATTTCCTTGACAGGGCTAATTAATTGGGTGTGGTTTGTGGAATTTCACACTTAAGAATGCAGGACACCTTGTTAAGTTTCAGGTAAATAACAAATACTCAGAATAATTATGTCCATGCAATATTTGGATGTGCTTATGATACAAATTATTCATTATTCTTCTAAAATTCAATTTTTTTGGAGAGCCATTATCATAACTTTTTATTGGGAAATCTCACTAAGGGATGTGGACTCTATTATTGAATGCATTCCGGAATAGTGCTTAAGGATCTTGTTTCTTCAACGTCTTCTAACCTATGTCTGCTGAGAATTTTTTTTTTTTAAGAGACAGTATCTCATTCAGTAGTCCAGTCTAGAGTACAGTGGAACAATCATAGCTCACTGAAGCCTCAAACTCTTGAACTCAAGTGATCCGCCCTGCCCCCCCAACCGCCAAAGACCTGATAATTTTTTAATATTTTATAGAGATGGAATCTCACTATTTTGCCCAAAGTATTCTCTAACTCCTGGCCCCAAGAGATCCTCTTGCCTTGGACTCCCAAAATACTAGGATTACAGGTGTGAGCCACCATGTCCTACTTTCCTGATGATATTTTACATTTTGATTATATAGGAAGCATGAGTCACTTCATCAGGAACCAAAGCTGGATTCAAAGGTTATACATACAACACTTTTATTTGTCAATTAAAATAATACATACATAAAAACTTTAAAGAAGCCGGGCTCGGTGGCTCAGCCTGTAATTCTGCGCCTTTTGGAGGCTGAGGTAAGTGGATTGCCTGAGCCCGCGGGTTCAAGACCCGCCTGGGCAGCGAGACCTCATCTCTACAATAAATAAAAAAATCAGCCGGGCATGGTAGTGCCTGCCTGTAATTCTGGCTACTTGGAAGGCTGAGGTGGAAGGATCGCCGGAGCCCAGCAGGTCAAGGCTGCGGTGGCTGGGAGCGGCCACTGCACTCCAGTCTGGGTGACAGAGTGAGACTTCAACTCAAAAAAAAAAAAATTATTTAAAGAAATTCAAACTTAACTGGACAAACTGTATTTTATCCAGCAACCTTAATTGGGTACTAAGTGACCAGAAGATTCTTAGCTACGTTCTAGCTACATGACTTATAAATTAACCTTATCAATATTTGTTCTCAAAGTAGACAACTGCTTCCATATCATGCTGAACTGCAGCCACAACATAGATAGGTTAGGATAATGAAGAAAGACCTTTAGAATATCAGGTCAGCTAACTACCCAGGTTAGCTGTGAGCATTTCAGTAATTTCACAGTAACGCAATTCTGCAACTTCATATATTGGACCATACTTACTTTACCATGGCAAATTTTTGTCCTGTTGTCTAACTTTCTGTTTCTTATCTCCCAGAAATGGAAGATAATTAGCTCAGTATTTGAATTAAGAAAGTTTATATAACAAGATAATTTCTTCCTAATGTCTTTCAATACAACATTGTGATCTACAATTTCTTTTCATTTTTAGAAAGAATATTCACATATTAAAGCATATAATATTGGCTATAAAGACTAGAGAGGGAGAGGTGTGTCAGACAAATGAAGATTTCCTTGCCTTCTCATTTGGGAGTCTTGGAAGTGGTTCCTGCAAGGCTGCTCTTGGCCAATCAGAGGTCTTATTGCATTAAATCAAATGTGTCAGTGCTACATACTTTCATAGAGAGAATAGTAAGTCTCAGTGTTTTCAGCTACCCTTGGTTTCTACATGACAATGATCCAAGAAGTAATTGGTATTTTAACAAGAAACTTGCTAGAGGGGATCCATTAAAGGTCAAGACTCTGAATTGAAAGTGAAGAAAGTATCCACCCAAGCAAAGTCAGGTGTCATGTTGGAAACTCAGAGGAGTCTAGAGTATTAAATGACAGAGATGCATTTGACTGTCTTTAGTGGCAAATCTGGGGTATTGCTAAACCAAAGGGAATGTCTTTGAGTTATGCAATTGCAAGCACAAATTGGGAATGCTAGCACATAAAGTTTCCTAATTGCACAAAATACATCTTTTAATGATCAGAAGACCTCTTTTTCTCCCTGCCAAAGTCACACAAGCTAGAATCTTTACCTTTATTCCCGGTTGGGCCATTGTAGCAAAAGAAGCAGGAGAAAGGGGGCATTATTTTAGAACTGAGCACTTTTCTCTAGAGAAGACTTCCCTCCCTTTGTTGCCTTTGTATCACATTTCTTGAATTTATTGCACACATCAATATGTGTGTATTTATTCCTCAATACAGCTTTATTTTCAATATGACTGTGAGATCTTTGAGAGTAATCACCATGCCTCAATATACTTGGTAATGTGCCTGGCAAGAGAAGGCACACATATAAGAGATTGAATTACACAGAAAAAAAATGGTAGCAAAAAAGAGACGTGAAAATGCATACATGTCTAAAATAAATTTTTCTGTTTTCTAACATGTTTCCTTAACCTTTCGTCAACTTCTTGTCCTTACTCCTTGCTATAGAATTATAATGCACAATGGTCATACTCTAGATTTTCAGTTAGAAACCTATCTCAAACAACTCAAATCTACAGCCATTCTTAATGATGAGGCAAAATTGTTTCTAATAAATTTTTTACAGAATAAGCTACTTATGTAAATGTTTTATTGCTTTAAACAGTGATGTAATGAAAAGCCATGAATGTATATATCTACATATATATATAATTGGTTATGTAGTGTTTTATTTATTTATGTTATGAAATCATGCCTTGCAATTTCTTTTAAAAATATCTGTCTTTTTCATGTCTTTCTTCTACATGAAGACTGTATTTTTTAGTAAAGATTTTCTCTAGACCATTATTTGTACTAATTTGAAAATAATCAAACTTCTTAAAATTTAGTATCTTGTTATTCACTTATTTATTCGTTTAACAAATATTTATGAGGAAGCTTCTATTTGCTTGGCAATGGATACATAAAAGTAACAAATATCACCTTGTATTCTAGTGAAAAAAATCATGGGCAAGCACAAGAAAACAGAAAAATAAATAAATAGATTTCAATTTGCAGTGAAAATTATGACAAGAGCACACAGTAGCTAAGATGGTTAATCCTGTGAATTGTCAAGGAAGTCCTCTGCATGAATAAAAATTTAAGCTGAGACACAATATATGCAACATGTAGGAGGAAGAACATTAGTGAATTAGGGAACAACTTGTACAAAGGTCCTAAGGCTACATTTTTTTGAGGACTCCCAAAATTGGCTTAGCTAGAGAATAATTAACGCAAGAAGCAATCATGCAGGATAAGCTAGGAGAAAGAAGGTAGGGCTTTTTTAGGCCTTGCTAAGGACTTCAGCTTTTTTTTTAATGACACTGCACAGCTATTAAAATTATAGCAATCTATGAAACAAAACATACTTGTAATTTGCCCAAGGAACATTTCTTATTTATCACTTCTTATTTATTATCATATACCCATGTCATTTTCTGCATTGGAATAGTTCAAATTAATTATTTAAGATTTGAAGACAACAGGGATAATTAGAGATACCCCACCGAGAGAGGCAATGATTCAGTCAGATTTATGTTCTGAATACACATTTTTTTAAACCTGCATGTGATAAAAGCATACATCTTCTTTATGTTACTGTTTATTTTATCTTCATCTTTATTTTAACCAAGATTCTTATCAATTCTGGTGAAACTATTTCACTTGTAGTAGTGTGTGGCTTCTTAAGGGTTGGAATTGAGCCAGGGTCTAAATGAGTCTTGCCACTGGGCAATGATGGTTCTTGCCTAAGGGAGGCTATTCCAGTATATTATCTTATGAAGATAATGCCTCCTCTGTCAGGAGGTTGTATTTTGAGAAACATGTAGAAAATAGAAAAATACTTTTTGAAAATCCATGCTGGTCAATTTTTACACATATACTGAGTAATATTTTATTCAGGAATGGTTTTCCTGAACTGAATCATAACATACTGCTTTCTTTACTATTTCTACTGTGACTTTAGCCAGCGTGTTAAATAATTTATATTCTTGAAATAACAGAGTTCTGTATCCATCAAAAATTAAACATAGAACCAAGAATTAGAACTCTATGACAGCACTTCTCAGAATTTATGATGGGTGCTATTTAAGTAATTTCTCCTCCTTTAGATACTGTTTCATGCTTCTGATGTATTTTCTCTATTGCTCCAATCAACTCTGAATGATAGGAATTGATATTTCTATTTGCTATGTGAAGAAACAGATTCAGAGAGGTTGTATTACTTTCCCAATGTCATAGTAAGTGGATAAGATTCAAACTACATCTTTTAAAACATTTTTTTAATGCCCAGGCTGTGGTAGCCTTTCTATCATACCATGACACATTCCTTTCTTTTGAAGAAAATATCTGTAACATAACCAAGATATCTGTATCTTGTAACATAACCTTATAACCAAGAACCTTACTAACTTATATGGAATAATTTTTATGCAAGTTTAACAGAGCACCTCAAGTACTCTGGAAAGCCTGGTGCCAAAGGAACATGACTTGACAAACAGAGCACAAGCTGAATTTCAGCCTGCATTTTCTAGGTCAACCAGGGACCATAGAGCTGTGAACAACTTAAACAAATCTATGCGAGGAAACTTGAACATGATATAAGGTATATAATATCAACAAGTAATCTAAACTGAAATGTTTACTTATTATCTGAAACCCAATTGATAACTTGAACTGCAATAAGATAAAAATCCTTCGATTTTTCACTAAATTTGATTATTCTTGATATTAAATTTTATCCCCAGGGATAGTTTAAAATACAACTTTTTATGTCCTAACAAATTCCAAACAACTTTGTTCATCATATGTATTGCATCTATTTTATAATGGGAGTCAACTCTGCTTTTTAAAACTTCTTTTTTAATTATTAAAGTAAGTACAGCAAAATGTTCATGTAAATGTCATTTTACAATACCTTTTTATTAATTTTAAAATGTTAACTATATTGAATAGAAACACAAACAATAGGCAAGTATAATTACAGGAATGAGAATATTGGTTCAACTGATCTGTTAATCATAATTTTCATTTGTCCAGATCATTTTGATAGTGGGCATAGAGTAGATGTGCAGATATGGGACAGGGATATGAGGTTAAAATGTTGTTTTAAAATTAATTTTACCTACGTGACTTCTGAGTCTAGGTCACAGATGTAGCACAGTTTTCATCTGCCTTTCTCTTTCATAGGATACTCACCCTTAAATTTGGGTGCAATGCTCTTTGAAGGTGCTATTCACATAAAGAAACCACATGTAGGCATTCTGGCTGAGGGTCCCAATGAGATTCCAGCTTATAGCAAACATCAATCTCCAGACGCTTGAGTGAGGTGGTCTTTGAGATTATTTCAGCCCAGCAGCTTTCAGACCACAACAGCATAAAAGACACTGTGAGACAGTTGGCTAGCTGAAGTTAGTTACTATGAAAGATATACATAATAAATAATGTCTATCGCTTTTGCTATGTTTGCAATTTGTTAAGCAGTACTAGATAACCAAAGTCTTTATACTTGAAAGAATGACACATATCATAAGCATCAGACAGCAATAAAATGTAGTATTTAGAAGAACTAAAATATGTCAGAGATGGTAAGATAAGTGTAGGTCATTGTATCTGGAAAAATATTTATGGAGGCAGTGGAACATAAGGTGGATATTGAAGGAGGATTAAAAAGAAAATCCATTCAACAAGATTCATATTAATTAAAATTAAATATCATGGTGTAGAAGAAAAATTAATATTCTTCTGAATAGAAAATCTTTTAGTGATTTTTTGAGGACAGATAATTTCAAGAAATTATGAATAAAGAATTTAACAAACAACTTTAACATCAAGTTATTCTTTATTTTAAACAATCATTTTACCTTGAATCATATAATACTACCTTGTGCTAATGCCAAGAAAAAGTGATTAAACTTGGACCATGCAGAAGGATCAAATGTTTGTCCTCTACAATGAAAAATAAAAATAGGTTGCATTGCTGCACTTATAAACCAGAAAAGTTATGCAGTTAAGTAAATTTGAATTAACAAATACCATCATATATATTATTTTTCTTAACTTTTATAATAAATGTATGAGTTCTATATGAATAAATAAATAGGATATGATAGTTTCTTCATTTGCATTCTCGCATTCAGGCAACGAAAAGTTTGCCAAGTAATCTCCCAATGAAGAACAGTTTGCATTAATTTGACACTGACTTTTTAATCATAAATTTCACTTTGAATTCCCAAGACTTCCTGGATAATAGAAGAGATAACCATATGATATAATGCTGTTTCCACACTTAAAGTGTAAGTCTTTGAATCAAGCTGTCCAATAGTACCATTTACTCTCAGACCTGTTGAATATCAGTCATTGGAATAGAATCTCTCATTTTACCTTTTTGTAATAGAGAATTTGAACTAGCTCACCCACACTGTGTTAGGATAGTTTACCATTCATCACATGTTAACTGCCGTCTCATCTTCATGGAAGAAGTATACTGTTTCAGCTCATGGACAAAGAATGTGGACATGTGACTGGCTGTGGCCAGTGGGGTGTACGCAGCTGTGGGAGTGTGCTACTTCTGAGTCGAGAATTTGGTTGGAATCGCAATGGAAGAGCATGTTCCAGGCATTCATTACTCTTTGGGGTTCCTTTCTGGAATGACTGTGTGCAAAGCAGACCTGAACCCAACCTTTACCTCATTATATCACCCAGCATATCCAAGCTCATATGAAATCAGCTGAATTGTACCTGACCAGCAGACATACAATTGTGAGATAAATGTTTGGTATTGTAAGCCACTGAGATATTAGGGTTGTTGTTATACAGTACTGTCAAAGTCTGACTAATATATGTCTACAAAAGTTAAAGATAATTTCATTCCTTTTAGTTTTCAACATTTCTTGAGACTATAAGAATTACAACTTACAAGAAAAGAGTTACCAGTTTATTCCAACATATGTGCTATTTTTCAAATATGTAAGGTCTTACACATAATTTTATAAAATAAATATTTAGCCAGATTATTATTTTTACTGACAAAATTTAACAATTACTTCTATGGCATACTCGTGAAAATACTCTGTATCTTTCCTATCCCCATCTGAATAAGTTTAGCGTGTACTAATGTATTCTTTTTTTTTTTGAAACTGTTTTATTTATTTATTTATTTACTTATTTACTTATTTACTTATTTATTTATTGTGAAGTTGTGGGGTACAGTTAAGGGTTAGGTATACAATTGCATTTCATTCAGGCACCCTGCTGATATGGGATGTTTCCCCGTACCCAGACAGATATTTGCTACTGTTAATCCCATCTCCCTCCCCCCACCATAGTTTCCCAGTGCGGTCAGTCATTTTCGTATAGTATTGCATTGAATGTTTAAGGTTCATTATATGAGTGAGAACATGTGATACTCGGATCTTTGTTTCTGTGAGAGGTCACTCAGTATTATAGACTCTAGTTCCATCCAGGTTGCTGAGAAATTGATGATTTTGTTCTTTTTTTATGGCTGCGTAGTATTCCATCGTGTATATGTACCACATTTTTTAATCCAGTCCTCTTTTGACGGGCAGCATGGCTGTTTCCAGGTTCTTGCTATTGTGAACTATGCTGCGATACACATGCGTGTGCAGGTATCTTTTTTATAGAGTGATTTGTGTTCTTCAGCATATATTCCCAGTAGGGGGATTGCAGGGTCATATGGGAGGTTGGTATTTAGAGCTTTTAAGAATCGCCACACTGCTTTCCACAGAGGTTGCACTAGTTTACACTCCCACCAACAGTGTAGAAGTGTTCCCTCTTCTCCACACCCTCTCCAGCAGCTGTTATTTTTTGAGTTGTTGATAATTGCCATTCTGACTGGGGTTAGGTGGTATCTCAGTGTGGTTTTGATTAGCATCTCCCTGATGATTAGTGAGGTTGAACATTTCTTCATGTGTTTGTTGGCTGCTCGGATGTTTTCCTTTGTGAAGTGTCTGTTCATATCTTTTGCCCATTTTATAATGGGGTTGTTTGTTTTTTTCTTTTCTGCACGCTTGAGTTCCTTGTAGATCCAGGATGTTAAGCCTTTGTCGGACCTGGAGTTGGCAAATACTTTTTCCCAGTCTGTAGGCTGTCTCCCTGCTCTCTTGATGGTTTCTTTGGCTTTGCAGAGGCTTGTCAGTTTAATAAGGTCCCACTTGTCTATTTTCTCTCTTATGAGCTGTGGGTTTTGGGTTTTGTTCAGGAATTGGATGCCAGTTTCGATTTCCATGAGGATATTTCCTTCATTTTCTAAGGTTCTTATGGTTTGAGGTTTTACATTTAGGTCTCTGATCCATTTGGAATTAACCTTTGTGCATGGGGATAGATAGGGGTCCTGTTTCAATCTTCTGCATGTGGTCAGTCAGTTTTCCCAGCACCATTTACTGAATAGGTTCTCCTCTCCCCAGTGGTAGGTGGTGGAGGCTTTGTCAAAGATGAGTTAGTTGAGAAATTGAAGTTTTGCTTCTGGAATCTCAATTCTATTCCATTGATCTATATGCCTGTTCCTATACCAATACCAAGCTGTTTTGATGATTGTAGCTTTATAGTAAAGTTTGAAGTCTGGTAGTGTGATACCACCTGCTTTGTTTTTTTTTGCTGAGGATTGTTCTGGCTATTCTTGGATGTTTGTGTTTCCATATGAATTCCTGCATTGTTTTTGCTAGGTCTGAGAAGAATGTTGCTGGTAATTTGATGGGTATTGCATTGAATTTGTAGATTGCCTTAGGTAAGATGGACATCTTAACAATGTTGATTCTTCCGATCCATGAGCATGGGATATATTTCCACTTGTTTGTGTCAACTTTGATTTCTTTGAGCAGTGTTTTGTAGTTTTCCTTGTAAAAGTCTTTCACATCTCTGGTTAGGAAGATGCCAAGGTATTTCATTTTTTTTGTGGCTATTGTGAATGGAATTGTGTTTTTATTTGGGTTTCTGTTTGTTTATTATTGGTGTAGAGAAATGCGATTGTCTTTTGTACATTTATTTTGTATCCTGAGACTTTGCCAAAGGTCTTTATCAGTGTAAGGAGGTTTTTGACAGATTCTCTTGGGTTTTCAAGGTATACAATCATGTCGTCTCCAAAGAGAGATAACTTGACTTCCTCTTTTCCTATTTGGATACCCCTGATTGCCTTCTCTTCTCTGATTGCTCGAGCCAGGATTTCCAATACTATGTTGAACAGGAGGAGTGAGAGTGGGCATCCTTGTCTTGTTCCAGTTTTCAGGGGAAATGATTCTAATTTTTGTCCATTTAGGAGTATGCTTGCTCTGGGTTTCTCGTAGATGGCTTTTACTATTTTGAGGTATGTTCCCCGTATGCCTAGATGTTCAAGGGTTTTTATCCAGAAGGGTTGCTGGATTTTTTCAAAAGCTTTTTCTGCATCTAATGATATAATCATGTGGTTTTTGTTTTGACATCTGTTGATGTATTTAATAACATTTATGGTTTTACGAATGTTGAACCAGACTTGCATCCCAGGAATGAAGCCTACTTGGTCATGATGGATGATTTTTGAGATGTATTGCTGAATCCGGTTTGCTAGGATCTTGTTGAGAATTTTGGCGTCTATGTTCATCAAAGATATTGGCCTGTAGTTCTCTTTCTTTGCTGGATCTTTACCTGGCTTGGGTATCAATGTGATGTTGGCTTCGTAAAATGATTTGGGGAGCATTCTATCTTTTTCAATCGCCTGGAATACCTTCGGTAGGATTGGTATCAGCTCCTCCTTAAGTGTCTTGTAGAATTCTGCTGGAAAGCCATCTAGTCCAGGGCTTTTTTTTGTAGGCAGTTTTCTTATTACGTAGTCGATTTCCTTGATTGGGTTATTGGTTTATTTAGGGTCTCAATTTCTTCTTGTTCCAACTTAAGTAGGTTGTGTGATGTCAGAAAGTCCTCCATTTCCTTAAGGTTTTCAAGTTTGTTTCCATACAAGTGTACATAGTAGTCTCTAATGATCTTTTGTATTTCTTCAGGGTCAGATGTGACTTCATCTTTTGTGTTTCTGATTGTGCTTATTTGGTTTTTTTCTCATTTTTTCTTGGTCAGTCTAGCTAGGGGACCATCGATCTTGTTTATTCTTTCGAAGAACCAGCTTTTTGTTTCATTGATTTTTTTCTATTATCTTTTTGTCTTCTGTGTCCTGGATTTGGGCTTTTATTTTGGTGATCTGGATTCTTCTGCTGAAATTAGGGTTTTTGTGGTCCTGCTTTTCCAGCTTCTTTAGGTGGCTTGTTAGGTTGTTAATTTCTGTTCCTTCCATTTTCCTCATGTGTGTTTGTAGGGATATAAATTCCCCTCTTATTACAGCTTTTAAGGCATCCCAGAGATTTTGGTAAGATGTTTCTTCATTTTCATTTGTTTCCAGGTATCTTTTGATCTCTGTTTTGATGTCATCATTGACTCAGTAGTTATTTAGTATCATGCTGTTTAGTGTCCCTGTCTTTGTGGGTTTTGGGGGGACTTTGTTGGTGTCAATGTTAATTTTTATTCCACTGTGGTCTGAGAAGGTGCATGGTAGAATTTCAGTCCTTTTAAATTTGCTTATACTTGATTTGTGTCCAATTATGTAGTCAATCTTAGAATATGTTCCATGTGGTGATGAGTAGAATGTGTATTCTGTGGTCTTTGGATGGAGTGTTCTATAGGTATCAATTAAGTCCATTTGGTCCAGAGTCTCATTGAGGTTTCTGGTCTCCTTGCTGATTTTTTGTCCTAATGATCTGTCCATGGTTGTGAGTGGTGTATTAAAGTCCCCAGTTATTATGAGAAACAATGTCTTTCTTTAGTTTTCCTAGAAGTTGCTTTATGAATGTTGGCGCACCTATGTTGGGTGCATATATGTTTAGGATAGATATTTCTTGTTGATGTAGTGAACCTTTTATCATTATGTAGTGGCCCTCTGTATCTTTTTTAATTTTTGATAGTTTAAATGGTATTTTGTCTGAAATTAGGATCTTGACTCCTCCTTTCTTTTGTGTTCCATTCACCTGAAAATTTGTTTCCCATCCTCTTACTTTGAGTCTGTGTATGTCCTTTCTAGTGAGATGGGTCTCTTGAAGGCAGTTTATTGTTGCCTGGTGATATTTTATCCATTTTGTCATTCTATGTCTTTTCAGTGGTGCGTTTAGTCCATTCACATTCAGACTAATTATTGAAATGTGAGAGTTTGTCCCTATCATAGAGTTCTTATTGATTTGTTGTTCTTCCACTTGGTTTTTTCTTTTTTCTTTTTTCGTCTTTCTTTTGGTTTTGGGGTTGGTTCGTGTATATTTTATTCTTTTCCCTGTACTCTTGTGAAGAATGTTGTTCTTTTTTCCTTTTCTTCTGTGTTTAGTACTTTCTAAAGTGTTTCATGTAGAGATGGTTTGGTGGCAGCATAAGTTCTTAGGGATTGGATATCTGGGAAAGATTTTAATTCTCCCTCACTGATGAAGCTTAGCTTGGCCGGGTAGGTTATTCTTGGTTGAAATTGTTTATCTCTTAGGACTTTGAAGATAGGGCTCCAAGCTCTCCTAGCCTGCAGGGTTTCTGCAGATAAATCTGCTGCTATTCTGATTGGTCTTCCATGGTAGGTGATCTGGCCTTTTTCTCTTGCTGCCTTTAGGATTTTTTCTTTTGTGCCTACTTTATTTAGGCGAATTATTATGTGTCTAGGAGTTGGTCTTCTCATTTGTTGTCTTGTGGGGGTTCTCTGAATCTCTTGTGTTTGAATTTTTGCAACACTGATTAGATAAGGGAAGTTTTCTTGAAAGATCTCATGGTAAGTTTGTTCCAATGTGGTCTCTGTTTCTCTTTCTGCCTCAGGGAGTCCGATTATTCTTAAGTTAGGCCTCTTGAGGTAGTCACTCATCTCTTGAAGGTTTTGTTCTGTCTTTTTGAGCTTATTTTCTGTGTTTTTAAGAGTTTGGGCTATTTCTATATTTTGGTCCTCAAGCTCTGAGATTCTTTCTTCTGCTTGGGTAATTCTGCTTTCCATGCTTATCAATTTGTTATTTATTTCATTCACAGTATTCTTTATTACTGTTATCTCAGATATCAACTCCTTCCTAGTTTCTTCTTGTGTCTCCTCAATTCTTTTTAATCTCTCCATTATTGTTTTGATATCTACATTTGCATTTTGAGACCCTTCATTCTGGGGACTTTTCATTGTTTGCATTCCAAAGTCAGTTTTCTCAGTGTCTGCTCTCCCAGGCGTCTGGGAGAGACCCATACTCTTCTTTTGATTTTTCTTCATTTCTGTAGATTTTTCTCCCTCTCCCCCTTTCCCTCCCCCTCTTCTATTCTGTTTTTGAGGGAAGGTGGGGTTGCTTTTATTTCTCTTCTGCAATGACCTGTTCTTCCTTATGAGGGTCTTCTGGCTTTGTTCACTTTTCCCTCTGCTTTACAGTCTGTCTATTCAGCAGTATGCAGCCTTGGTCCCTAGATTTAAAAAGGGGGCATATAACAGAGGAAAATAATGGAGGAAGGGGGTGTCAATAGGGAGTTAGAAAGAGAGAAGTGCGAGAGGAAAATAGATATACATACCAACTATCAGGTGAGAGAGAGACACAGGGCCGGGAAGAAGTGAAGAAAGACAGGTAAGAGAGATTCCCTAAAGAGTACTGATAGTTACACAGAGACATGCCAATAAAATCAAGAAACAGTTTAAGTCAGAAGGTAAATACCAAACGTAATCTATACCAACAGTTTCAATGATAAAGTTATAAGTCAAAATAAGCGATCAGACTAGTGTCACTTCTGTGATCTCCGATTCCAGCCTCTCCCCTTTGTTTTTCGTTGCAGCATAGGGGTGGGGTTTGTCTCCTGTTTCATGCTGCTGCCTTAGGAACTGAGGTAAAGTTTGTTGATAGGTGGGCGGGGCAATGGAAGTCTCTGCCTGGAGAATAGCAAGGTAGTTTACCCAGATCTGTTTTTCTCCACTTGTCTGGGTCCCCCGGTTTGGGGTCTCTCACTGAGTGCCTCAGTCAGGGTGGGCCCGGAGTTCCAGAGCTCCAAAACTCCAATGGGCAGTCAGTGGGTGGTGAGAGTGGCTCTGGGCCCCTCACAGGGTACTTTGGCCAGGAAAGGGACCAGAGTCTCTGAGGGGTGGGTGCCCAGAGCCTCCCTGTGACCAGCGGTGCCAGGTGCCGGGTGTCGGGCTGGAGACAATGGAGCCGGGGAGAGGGCCGGAGGGAGCAGGGACCCAAAACTCCCCCGCATGCTGCAATATCTGGCTTTAGGAAATGAGGTAGTTTGTTGATAGGTGGGCAGGGCAATGGAAGTCTCTGCCTGGAGAATGGCGAGGAAGTTTAAGCAGATCTGTTTTTCTCCGCTTGTCTGGGTCCTCCAGCTTGGGGTCTCACGCTGAGTGCCTCAGCCAGGGTGGACCCGGAGTTCCAGAGCTCCAAAGTTCCAAAGGGAAGGCAGTGAGTGGCGAGAGTGGCGCTGGGCCCCCTACAGGGTACTTCGGCCAGGAAAGGGACTGGAGGCTCTGAGGGGCAGGTGCCCAGAGCCTCCCTGTGTGACCAGCGGTGTCGGGTGCCGGGTGTCAGCTCGAGACAATGCAGTCGGGGAGGGATCTGGAGGGGGCTGGGACTGGAGACTTCCACACACAAGTAGAACAGCAGCAGTGGTGGGGGGTGCGCAATATCTGGCCTTGCGTGGGAAGTTCCCGGGCCTGGCACCAGGATGGTTGGTGGTGGGCTGGGGGATGGGGGAAGAGAAGTAATAGCCTTTTTGGGAACTCACGTTCAGAGAATCTCACCAGTTCACCTATGCTGTTGCCATCTTGCCCCGTCTTCACTAATGTATTCTTAAAGAACAAAACTCAGTGAAAATACACACAGTTTCTAAGAAAACATTTCAAGAATACAAATAAACTGGGGTCAGAGTATATTTTGTTTTTTAAAAATATATTATTTAGTGTATAAGTAATATATGATAGGGAAATGACTTTTCTTATAATGCTATATTTTATAAACAAAGACACACAATAAAATTCCAAATCAGTCAACCACTTGTAACTGGAACAAAGAAGTTATAGATTATGTCTGTCTCTGACATTTGACTCCAGGCAAATTATTTGATTACTCAATATACATTTTGTTCTTCACTTACTTTTAGTTCATAATCATTCTTATAATTTATTCAGATACACTTTAGATTGGTTTCCATGTCTTTATTATTTTACACATACTTCTTTGCATAGAGAAACTAAGTTGAGACATTCAGGCATTGCTTTCTTTTCTTTGTTATAAAGACCAAGATATTGCTGATGGATGTATGATAAAACGTCCATTTAGACTGTAAGTAAAGATTTCAATTTCCATTCCATCTCCTATGCTATTTTATAATTTTCATTCTAATATATATTCTAATTAAAGCCTCATTCTGAATCAAGATAATCTGTGTATTATATGCTATCAGAAACTCTTCAATGCACATGTACTATTTATGCTTATTTTTTCAGGTTATAATATAATATTAGGTTACTCCAGAAATACATTAATCTAGTATGCAAAATGAAAATCCAAGTGGCCAAGCCTAGTGAAATTTGAACAACATTGCTAAGTTAAATGCAGATGAAATTATTTGATATGAATCATTTACATATTCACTTGCTCTAAAAGGGGAAATGAATTTGGAAATCCTTCTTCAATCTATTGGATGAGTAAGCATTCTTGAGTAATAATACTTATTATTTGTTTACTCGGTATTTCTTAAGCTACTATGGTTTTTGATTCTTTCAATAACCCTATGTAAAAGCTTCGACTACATCTCAATATAATAATTTAATAAATGATAAATGGGATATTTCAAATCAGAAGGGAATTGCTGAATAGTGTGATAAGTAACTGAATGCATTTGGAAGAAAAAAGAATTTGATGCAACCAAATTTAAAGCATTTTAACACAATAATGTTAAATGCCAGCAAAAACTTTAATAAGCAAATAATTATATATATTTATGTAACATACAATACAAAATCAGTTGGGTTTTTGTAAGGAAACAGGTGATTTCATAGACGGCATATTGAGTAAATTTTAATAAAATAACTTGCTATAAATTTGTGGACCAAGTTAAGAAGAACGCTGAGTTGAGAAATATTTGTTTTTTAGGTCTACCTGCACTAGACCTGTAGATGTAAGAGAAGCTAGTAGTTACCAGACACTGGTAAGAAAGAGCTGTCTGACAGAAGCTGTGGCCAAAGGCAGTGATCATTAGCAGCCCAGAAGAGATATAACCAAAAGTATAAATATCCAGACTCGTCTCTCCTCTGATTCCTTGTGCTTCCATCTCTTCTTTGAGTTCCCTATGGCCAAAACCAACCAGAAGTCAGAGGACAAAGTAATCCAGTTTATGAATCCAATGAAAATCCTGGTGCACAAAGCAGAATGGCATGTCGTTTTACAGACAGAAATGAGGATATTTCAGTGTCCTTCTACTATATCTTTTGACATACACTTTTGTCCTTCAATTAGATGAAAAGCTTTGTCTGAACTTGGGGTACATACAAGTCCTATCATTTATTGCATAATTGCACCATGATGTCAATTTTATTATTATTCATCTAAAATCTAAACCATTATTAGTGCTGTTATATAATGTCGTGGAGGGAGAAAAATAACCTAAAACTTAACTGATACAAATTCATTTCTGAGGATAGTAATTAAGCCTGAGTTGATAATTTTTTTTTTTTTGAATTGGAGTCTCACTCTGTCACCCAGACTGGAGTGCAGTGGCCGCTCCCAGCCACTGCAGCCTCGAGCTGCTGGACTCCAGCGATCCTTCTGCCTCAGTCTTCCAAGTAGCTGGAACTACAGGCGCACACTACCATGCCGGGTTAATTTTTGATTTACTGTAGAGATGAGGTCTTGCCAAGTTGCCCAGGCGGGTCTCGAACCCATGGGCTCAGGCAATCCACTCACCTCAGCCTCCCAAAGCGCTGGGATTACAGGCTGAGCCACGGAGCCCGGCCTATAATTTTATCATTATTAACACCTCTTTCATTTGTAAACTGCTTAATATTGGATAAATATCCTATAATTCTTACTTATAATGAAATTTTGGGTCCACTGACTTTTGAAAAAAATTAAGCTGTTTTCTTAAGTGAATTCAGGCTATAATTTATATAGCATCAATAATAATCTTCATTCTACATTGAGAAACTTTGTCAACAGGAAAAAATCTTTCTATAGGTTTCATTGGTGCTGCAGTTATACATTTATAAGGTCTCAAATACAGCATTATCATTTTATATTTTTTATAGTCAGCAAATATATATTTTAGCCAAACACTAATAGCTTATAGTTAGAAACTACAATTGGCTAAAGTTTAGTGTGGGGCCAAATATTACCCACAGAATGAACGTTGACATAAAATAATAAAATTTTATCAAAAGTAATAATAGGTTTTACAAATCTATTAATAAAAACTTGGTAGTCAATTTAAAAAAAGTTTCATTGCTATGCAAGAATAATTATATCTCAGCATCTTGTGCTGCTAAATTGAATGTATTGCATTTCTGCTGTAAGATAATAATGGCTCCATTTCACAACAATCAGTGAAATGTAGAATGTTTTTGTTGACATCTTATTTTTCTCTAATAATTACTTATTTTTCTCATGTTATTTATATTGCTTATTTTGTCTTATTGCATACTAATTATTATAAAATATATAGTGCATTTATGATTTTTAATAAGAATTGTAGTTTATTTTGAAAATTGACAACCTAAATTCAACTCAATACCTCAATATAAAATGAAATTTTTAAATTCATTGATTTAGCATTATGAGTGTTGGTATACCAGAGGATCTATAGGAAAACAATAATTTTGATGTAATCTCATTATTTTGACTTTTTTTTTACACTTAAAAACTTCCTTCTATACATTTTTTACTTTTATTGGTTCAAAATGTGTGTAACATTATTTCAAGTGTTGTTTAGATAACACATTGTCTCAACATTTATACAGTCTGTTTATTCATTTCTTCTTTTTTTCTCTGTAACTATTTAGTAACTAACTTTGCATTTTTTAGTATATAAGATTAGTAGCTTTCAAAATCATAATTGTTGGAGAATTTTACACAAGCAATGACAAATATAACTATATACTTCAAATTACATATAGAATTTCAGCAATTAAAATATAACGACTTCATTGTAAGTGATATCCAGGGATTACCAATATTTGAAAGTAAATATTTAGATATTTACAATAAATCTGAATGGCATGCCTTAATTGCATTACTGACATTCTTACAGTTAGTAGATGTGATGCTAATTTATCAGATTACATTTTGTTAAATATACAAATCCAGGTACACTAGTGACTATATTGAAGGAAGTATTTAGTGATTAAGCATTAAGACAAAGCCAAATGGCAGATTGGGATAAAATATTATGGCTGCAGTTAAACCACAATAAATGTCTATATCAAAATGAACCATAGTCTTAAAAATATATTTATTTGTCATTGATCTTTTGCATATATATGCCATTGTCTTTTGCATTTTGCATGTTTTTGGCTTTTTTTTTTTTTTTTGAGTTGGAGTCTCACTCGGTCGCCCAGACTGGAGTGCAGTGGCCGCTCCCGGCCACCGCAGCCTCGCCTGCTGGGCTCCGGCGATCCTTCCGCCTCAGCCTTCCCAGTAGCTGGAATTACAGGCGTGCGCTACCACGCCCGGCCGATTTTTTGATTTGTTGTAGAGATGAGGTCTCGCTGCCCAGGCTGGTCTCGAACCCGCGGGTTCAGGCAATCCACTCACCTCAGCCTCCCAAATCGCGGGATTACAGGCTGAGCCACCGAGCCCGGCTTGTTTTTTGCATTTTATGTTCCCCCTGAAGTGTTGCTCATTTTTATTATTTTATTTTAAAATAATTTATTTATTTAAATAGAATTGTGGGATACAAATGGGATTTACTATATAGGTAGGCTGCATGCAGGTGAAATTAGGCCTTCTAGGTGGCCCTTGCTCCCTCTGGTAGTGGACCTGGTACCCTTTGTGTTGTCACATGCATTCCATTTTTTCTTCTCTCCCTCCCCAAGCAATGCTTGGCAACTGCCAATCCCACCCTTATGCTATTGTGACTAGTGTTCAGGGTCCACTCATGAATGAGAAGATGTGGTATTCAGTTCTTTTTGTCTGTGATACTGCAGTTAGTATTATGGTCTCCAACTGCATCCCAGTTTCTGCAAAGGCCATGATTTTGTGCTTCTTTATGGTTGTGTAATACTCCATCATGTATATGTCCCACATTTTCTTTATCCTGCCCACTTTCAATGGGCAGCAGGGTTGGTTCCATGTTTTTGCAATTGTGAATAGTGCAGCAATAAACATGCATGTGCAGGTGTCTTTTTGGTAGAGCAATTTATGTTCCTCAGGGTACATTACCGGAAGAGAGATTGCTGGAGCATATGGAAGATGAATTTTTAGTTCTTTTAAAGATCACTGCAATTCTTTCCATAGACGTTTAACTAGCTTACATTCCCACCAACAGGGTAGAAGCATTCCCTTTGCTCTGCAGTTATTATAGCACCAGTTTTTTGACTTATTAGTGATAGCCATCCTTACAGGAGTTAGGGGATATCTCATTTTAGTTTTCATTTGCATTTCTTGGATGATTAGTGAGGCTGAGAGTTTTTCATGTGTCTATTGGCTGCTTGTATGTCATCTTTTGAGAAATATCTGTTCATGTCCTTTGCCCACTTTTTTTTTTCTCCTTGAGTTGGAGTCTCACTCTGTTGCCCAGACTGGAGTGCAGTGGCCGCTTCCAGCCACTGCAGCCTCGGCCTGCTGGGCTCCGGTGATCCTTCTGCCTCAGTCTTCCGAGTAGCCGGAATTACAGGCATGGTCTATCATGCCCGGCTGATTTTTTTATTTATTGTAGAGATGAGGTCTCGCCAAGTTGCCCAGGCAGGTCTCGAACTCGCGGGCTCAGGCAATGCACTCACCTCAGCCTCCCAAAACGCTGGGATTACAGACTGAGCTACCGAACCCGGTCCCTTTGCCCACTTTTTAACTTTTTTTTTCTTTTAGTTTGTTTGAGTTCCTTGTAGATCCTGGATGTTGGGTTTTTGTCAAAGGCATAATTTGCAAATATTTCCCCCTTTTTGTGGGTAGTATCTTTACTGTCTTGATGGCTCCTTTTACTGTACAAAAGCTTACGAGTTTGATAAGACAGCTTACCACCTGCTTATCTTATATTTTTTAGCATTCACTTTTGGGAACTTGGTCTTGAATTCATGTGCACCTCAATGTCCAGAATGTGTTCATTATTTTTTCTCCTAGGATTCTTATAGTTTGAGGTTTTACATTCAGGTCCTTGATCAATTTTGAGTTGTTTTTTGTATTTGGTGATAGGTAGGGTTTCATTCTTCTGCATGTGGTTAGCTAGTTTTCTCAGTCACTTGTTAAATATGGTCTTCTTCACCCAGTGATAGTTATTGGTGGCTTTGTTAAAGATGAGTTTGTTAAGAGAATGTGTTTTAACTTCTGAAATCTCTGTCCTGTTCCATTGGTCTATATGCCTATTTTTGTGCCAATACCATGTTGTCTTGGTTACTGCAGCTTTTATAATAAAGTTTAAAGACTGGACGTGTGATTCCTCTCACTCTGTTCCTTTTGTTGATTGTTTTGGCTATTCATGCTCCTTTTAGTTTCCTTGTGAATTTCTGTATTGTCATTTCTAGGTCTGAGAAAACAGATGTTGGTAATGTGATGGGTATTGCATTGAATCTGTAGATTGCCTTGGGTAGACTGGACCTCTTGACAACATTGATTCTACCAATTCCTGACCAAGGGATGTTTTCCCGCTTGGTTATGTCATCCTTGATTCTTTTGAGCAGTGTTTTGTAGTTCTCGTTGTATAGATCTTTCACTTCTCTGATTAGGTTGATGCCAGGGTATTCCTTTTTGTGAATGTGTGGCTATTGTAAAAAGGATTGTGTTTTTTATTTGATTCTCCACCTGCTTGTTGCTGCTATATAGAAATGCAACTGTCTTTTGCATGTTGGCTTTGTAACCAAGACTTCACCAAAGTTGTTTGTTTGTGCAAGGGGCTTTTGACAAACTCCCTAGAGTTTTCTAAGTATAGAATTTTATTGTCCACAAAGAGGGATAGCTTACCTTCTTTTTGTATTTGGATACCCCTGATTTTCTTATCTTGTTTGATTGCTCTAACTACGACTTCCAACACTATGATGAATAGGAGGGGTGAGAGTGGACATTCCTATTTTGATCCAGTTTCTAGGGGAATGCTTCCAATTTCTGCTGGTTGAGCAAAATGTTGGTTGCCAGTTTATCATCGATGATTCTTATTGTTTTGAAGAATATTCCTTCTATGACTAGGTTTTGAGGGTTTTTTATCAAGAAGGGATGCTGGATTTTATTGAATTTTTTTCTGTATCTAATGATATAATCATGTGGTTCTTGCTTTTACATTTGTTAATGTGCTGAATTTCATTTGTGGTCTTTCAAATGTTGACCAGCTGTGAATCCCAGGAATGAAGCCCATCTAGTCATGGTGGATGATCCATGAGATGTATTGTTGGATTGTATTTGCTAGTATTTTGTGAGAATTTTTGCATCAATGTTCATCAAGATTAGCCTGCAAATCTTTTTCCTTGTTGGGTCTCTGCCAGATTTAGCTATCTGTATGATGTTAGCATCATAAAATGAGTTAGAGAGAATTCCATCATTCTCAATTGCCTGGAATACTTTCAATAAGATCAACTTCAGCTCCTTCTTGTATGTCTTATAGAATTAAGTTGGGAAGTCATCTGGTTTAGGGACTTTTTTTGGAAGAGAGGTTTCTTATGACTGAGTTGATTTCCTGGATTGTCATTGGTCTGTTTAGAGTTTCAATTTCTTCTTATTTCAACCTTGCTAAGTTTTGTGATGCCAGAAATTCCTTCATTTGGGGGGGATTTTCTTTTGAATTTCTTCAGGATCAGTTGTGACCTCACCTTTTTTTTTTCTTCTTCTAATTGTGTTTATTTGGACTTTCTCTCTTTCTTTTTTAAGGCAATATTGCCAGAAATCTGTCAAATTTATTTACCCTTTCAGAAAGCCAGGTGTTTGTCTTGTTGATCCATTCTATGATATTTTGTCTTCCATATCCTGCAATTGTGATTTTATCTTAGTGATCTGAATTTTTCTACTGAAATTAGGATTTCGATGATTTTGCCTTTCCAACTCTCTTAGATGCATCACTAGGGTATATATCTGTGATCTACCTGTATCCTTGATATGTATGTGTGCAATGTTTTTAAGTTTCCTCTTAGCCCTGTTTTCATGGTATCCCAGAGATTGTGATAAAATGTGTCTTTGTTTTCATTTGTTTCCAGGAATCTTTTTTATTTCTGTTTTGATTTCGGTATTGACCCAGAAGTCATTCAGCTGCACGTTGTTTATTGTCCATTTATTGGTGTGTTTTGGGGGGATCTTGTTGGTGGTGATATTTATATTTACTCCATTGTGTCCTGAGAAGATGCATGGCAATATTTTGACTTTTGAAATTGTCCACATTTGATTTATGTCTGAGAATGTGATCAATATTAGTGTATGTTCCATGATGAGTAGAATATATGCTTGTAGTTGTTGGGTGGGGGGTTCTTTAGATGTCTATTGAGTCCATTTGGTCAAATGTCAAGTTAAGGTTCCAGATCTCCTTGTTGATTTTTTGCCTTGGTGATCTGTCTATGGCTGTTAGTGCGATATTGAGGTCTCCAACTATGAATATGTGAGTGTCAATGCCCTATCTTAGTTTACTTAATAGTTGTTTTATAAAACCTTGTGGTCCTATGTTGGGTGCATATATGTTTAAGATGCATATTTCTCACTGATGGATTAAGCCTTTTATCATCATGTACTGTTCTACTGTGTCTTTTTGAACTTTTGATGGTTTGAGGTCTGTTTTGTCTGACATCAGAGTAACTACACCTCCACTTTTATACTTTCCATTTGCCTGAAAGGTCATTTCTCAGCCTACTACTTTGAGCCTGTGGGTGTTCTTTGCAGTGAGATGACTTTCTGGAGGCAGCAGAGTATGATTGGATCATGCTTCTCTTTCCAGTTTGCCACATTGCCTCTTCAATGGTATACTCAGTCTATTCATGTTCAAATTAGTTATTAAAATGTAAGAGTTTATCCCTGTCATAAGGCTCTTAGGGGGTTGCTTTCTTTGTTCTTAATTTTGTTTCTATATATAAGTGTATTTTCATTTTTGTGAATGATTTGTGTGTTTTGTTAAGTCTGTGCCTGCCTGTTCCATTGTGATGGGTTTGACCATTCTTTTGTTTGTGTGTTCAACACCTTCTTAAGCATCTCCTGAAAGGCTGATCTGGAGGTAACATATTCTATTAAAGATAGTATGTTAGGGAAAGATTTTAATTTTCCTTCTCTAATGAAGCTTTGCTTGGTGGGGTAGGGAATTCTTGGGTGGAAATGTTTATCTTTGAGAACTTTAAATATGTGACTTCAGTCCCTTCTGGCTTATAGTATTTCTGCAGATACTTTTGGAGCAATTATGATGGATCTTCCTTGGTAGGTAGCCGGAGTTTCTCTCTTGCTGTCTTTAGGATTTTTTCTTGAATGCTTACTTTGTGGAGGAGGATTACACTGTCTTGGGATGGTCTTCTCATTTGATAACTTGTGCAGGTTCTCTGAATCTTTTGTGCTTGAATGGTTACCTCTCTAGCGAGATGTGGGAAGTTTTCTTGAATAACCTCATGGAATGTTTATTCCATGATATTCTCATTTTCCCCTTCAGGGATACTAATCAGGCATATATTTGACTTCTTGACATAGTCTCTCACCTCTCAGGAGTTTTGCTCATTCATTTTATGCATTTTTTCTGTTTTTGATAGACTTGGTTTTCTGTATATTTTGGTCTTCAGGTCTGGATTCTTTCCTCTACCTGATTGGTCCTGCTCCCAATAATTGTTATTCTGTTTTTAAATTTCAGGATGAAACTTTTTATTTTATTTATTTATTTTTAAAATTTTTTAAATTATAAAGATGTGAGGTACAATTCAGGATTGGGTATACAAATGTGATTATACAGGTACCCTTGTTGATGAGGTATGCCCCTCCTTTCCCTAGCAGTTTCTCTCAAATGCCAATCCCATCCCCCTCCCCTGAGAGTTTCCCACTACTGCCAATCCCTTTCTTATATGATTTCAAGGTCCTCTTATGAGTGAGAACATATGGTACTCTTTTCTTTGTTTCTGTGATAGATCACTAAGTATGATCGACTCTAAATTCATACAAGTTGCTGCAAAGTCCATATGTTGTCCTTTTTTATGACTGCATAATATTCCATTGTGTATATGTACCACATTTTCTTAATCCAGTCCAGTTTTGATGGGCAACATGGTTGGTTCCATGTTTTTGCCATTGTGAATAGAGCTGCAATAGACATACACGTGCATGTATCTTTTTTTGTAGAATGATTTGAGTTCCTCTGGGTATATTCCCAGTAGGAGAATTGCTGGGTCACATGGAAGGTCAATTTCTAGTTCTTTCAGAAATTGCCACACTGTCTTCCAAAGAAGTTGCACTATTTTGCATTCCCAGCAGCAGTGTAGAAGCTTTCCTTCACATCTTCGCCAGTATCTGTTGTTTGTTTCATCAATGATGGCTATCCTAAGGTGTTAGGAATATCTCAATGTGGTTTTGATTTGCATTTCTCTGATGAGTGAGGCTGAGCACGTTTTCATGTGTCTGTTGGCTACCCATATATCTTCTTTTGAGAAGTGTCTATTCATGTCTTTTGCCCACTTTTTAAAGGATCTGTTTGTTTTTTTCCTTTTGGCGCATTTGAGTTCCTTGTAGATCCTAGATGTTAGGCCTTTGTCAGATATACAGTTGGCAAATTTTTTTACCATTCTGTGGACTTCTCCCTGTTCTCTTGATGGTTTCTTTTGCTTTGCAGAAGCTTGTTAGTTTGATGAGGTCGCACTTGTCTATCTTATTTATTTTTATTTATTTATTTTTTATTATGAAGTTGTGGGGTACAGTTAAGTGTTAGCTATACAATTGCATTTCATTCAGGCACCCTGTTGATATGGGGTGTTTCCCCTTCCCAGACAGATATTTGCTACTGTTAATCCCATCTCCCTACCCCCATCATAGTTTCCCAGTACGGTCAGTCATTTTCGTATAGTATTGCATTGGATGTTTAAGGTCCATTATATGAGTGAGAACATGTGATACTCAGATCTTTGTTTCTGTGAGAGGTCACTCAGTATTATAGACTTTAGTTCCATCCAGGTTGCTGCGAAATTCATGATTTTGTTCTTTTTTATCACTGTGTAGTATTCCATCATGTATATGTACCACATTTTTTTAATCCAGTCCTCTTTTGACGGGCAGCATGGCTGTTTCCAGGTTCTTGGTATTGTGAACAACGCTGCGATAAACATGCGTGTGCATGTTTTTTATAGAGTGATTTGTGTTCTTCAGGATATATTCCCAGTAGGGAATTGTTGGGTATTATGGGAGGTTGGTATTTAGAGCTTTTAAGAATCGCCACACTGCTTTCCACAGAGGTTGCACTAGTTTACACTCCCACCAACAGTGTAGAAGTGTTCCCTTTTCACCACATGCTCTCCAGCAGCTGTTATTTTTTGAATTGTTCATAATTGCCATTCTGACTGGGGTTAGGTGGTATCTCAGTGTGGTTTTGATTAGCATCTCCCTGATGATTAGTGAGGTTGAACATTTCTTCATGTGTTTGTTGGCTACTTGGATGTCTTCCTTTGTGAAGTGTCTGTTCATATCTTTTGCCCATTTTATAATGGGGTTGTTTGTTTTTTTCTTTTCAGCACGTTTGAGTTCCTTGTAGATCCAGGATGTTAAGCCTTTTTCAGAACTGGTGTTGGCAAATATTTTTTCCCAATCTGTAGGCTGTCTCCCTGCTCTCTTGATGGTTTCTTTGGCTTTGCAGAAGCTTGTCAGTTTAATAAGGTCCCACTTGTCTATTTTCTCTCTTATGAGCTGTGGGTTTTGGGTTTTGTTCAGGAATTGGACGCTAGTTCCGATTTCCATGAGGGTATTTCCTTCATTTTCTAAGGTTCTTATGGTTTGAGGTTTTACATTTAGGTCTCTGATCCATTTGGAATTAACCTTTGTGCATGGGGATAGATAGGGGTCCTGTTTCAATCTTCTGCATGTGGTCAGTCAGTTTTCCCAGCACCATTTACTGAATAGGTTCTCCTCTCCCCAGTGGTAGGTGGTGGAGGCTTTGTCAAAGATGAGTTGGTTGAGAAATTGAGGTTTTGCTTCTGGAATCTCAATTCTATTCCATTGATCTATATGCCTGTTCCTATACCAATACCAAGCTGTTTTGAGGATTGTAGCTTTATAGTAAAGCTTGAAGTCTGGTAATGTGATACCACCTTTGCTTTGCTTTTTTTTGCTGAGGATTGTTCTGGCTATTCTTGGACGTTTGTGTTTCCATATGAATTCCTGCATTGTTTTTTCTAGGTCTGAGAAGAACGTTGCTGGTAATTTGATGGGTGTTGCATTGAATTTGTAGATTGCCTTAGGTAAGATGGACATCTTCACAATGTTGATTCTTCCAATCCATGAGCATGGGATATTTTCCACTTGTTTGTGTCAACTTTGATTTCTTTGAGCAGTGTTTTGTAGTTTTCCTTGTAAAGGTCTTTCATGTCTCTGTTTAGGAAGATGCCAAGGTATTTCATTATTTTTTGTGGCTATTGTGAATGGAATTGTGTTTTTATTTGGGTTTCTGTTTGTTTATTATTGGTGTAGAGAAATGCGATTGTCTTTTGTACATTTATTTTGTATCCTGAGACTTTGTCAAAGGTCTTTATCAGTGTAAGGAGGTTTTTGACAGATTCTCTTGGGTTTTCAAGGTACACAATCATATCATCTGCAAAGAGAGATAACTTGACTTCCTCTTTTCCTATTTGGATACCCCTGATTGCCTTCTCTTCTCTGATTGCTCGAGCCAGGACTTCCAATACTATGTTGAACAGGAGGGGTGAGAGTGGGCATCCTTGTCTTGGTCCAGTTTTCAGGGGAAATGATTCTAATTTTTGTCCATTTAGGAGTATGCTCGCTGTGGGTTTCTCATAGATGGCCTTTACAATTTTGAGGTATGTTCCCTGTATGCCTAGATGTTCAATGGTTTTTACCCAGATTGGATGCTGGATTTTATCAAAAGCTTTTTCTGCATCTAATGATATAATCATGTGGTTTTTGTTTTGACATCTGTTGATGTACTTAATAACATTTATGGTTTTACGAACGTTGAACCAGTCTTGCATCCCAGGAATGAAGCCTACTTGGTCATGATGGATGATTTTTGAGATGTATTGCTGAATCCGGTTTGCTAGGATCTTGTTGAGAATTTTGGCGTCTATGTTCATCAAAGATATAGCCCTGTAGTTCTCTTTCTTTGCTGGATCTTTACCTGGCTTGGGTATCAATGTGATGTTGGCTTCGTAAAATGATTTGGGGAGCATTCCATCTTTTTCAATAGCCTGGAATAGCTTCAGTAGGATTGGTATCAGCTCCTCTTTAAATGTCTTGTAGAATTCTGCTGGAAAGCCATCTGGTCCAGGGCTTTTTTTAATATGAAGTTTTCTTATTATGTAGTCGATTTCCTTGATTGTTATTGGTTTATTTAGGGTCTCAATTTCTTCTTGTTCCAACTTAGGTAGGTTGTGTGATGTCCGAAAGTCCTGCCTTTCCTTAAGGTTTTCAAGTTTGTTTCCATACGAGTGTACGTAGTAGTCTCTAATGATCTTTTGCATTTCTTCAGGGTCAGATGTGACTTCATCTTTTGTGTTTCTGATTGTGCTTATTTGGTTTTTTTCTCATTTTTTCTTGGTCAGTCTAGCTAGGGGACCATCGGTCTTGTTTATTCTTTCGAAGAACCAGCTTTTTGTTTCATTGATTTTTTTTCTATTATCTTTTTGTCATCTATGTTCTGGATTTGGGCTTTTATTTTGGTGATCTGGATTCTTCTGCTGAAATTAGGGTTTTTGTGGTCCTGCTTTTCCAGCTTCTTTAGGTGGCTTGTTAGGTTGTTAATTTCTGTTCCTTCCATTTTCCTCATGTGTGTTTGTAGAGATATAAATTCCCCTCTTATTACAGCTTTAAAGGCATCCCAGAGATTTTGGTAAGATGTTTCTTCATTTTCATTTGTTGCCAGGTATCTTTTGATCTCTGTTTTGATGTCATCATTGACCCAGGAGTTGTTTAGCATCATGCTGTTTAGTGTCCATGTCTTTGTGGGTTTTGGGGGGACTTTGTTGGTGTCAATGTTTATTTTTATTCCACTGTGGTCTGAGAAGGTGCATGGTAGGATTTCAGTCCTTTTAAATTTGCTTATGCTTGATTTGTGTCCAATTATGTGGTTGATCTTAGAATATGTTCCATGCAGTGATTAGTAGAATGTGTATTCTGTGGTCTTTGGATGGGGTGCTCTGTAGGTATCAATTAAGTCCATTTGGTCCAGAATCTCATTGAGGTTCCAGATCTCCTTGTTGATTTTTTGTCCTGATAATCTGTCTAGGGTTGTGAGTGGTGTATTAAAGTCCCCAGTTATTATGGTGTTAGAGTCAATGTCTTTCTTTAGTTTTCCTAGAAGTTGCTTTATGAATGTTGGCGCACCTATGTTGGGTGCATATATGTTTAGGATAGATATTTCTTGTTGATGGAGTGAACCTTTTATCATTATGTAGTGGCCCTCTGTGTCATTTTTAATTTTTGATAGCTTAAATGGTATTTTGTCTGAAATTAGGATTGCGACTCCTCCTTTCTTTTGTGTTCCATTAACCTGAAAGTTTGTTTCCCATCCTCTTACTTTGAGTCTGGTTATGTCCTTTCGAGTGAGATGGATCTCTTGAAGGCAGTATATTGTTGCCTGGTGATATTTTATCCATTTTGTCATTCTATGTCTTTTCAGTGGTGCGTTTATTCCATTCATATTCAGACTAATTATTGAAATGTGAGAGTTCATCCCTATCACGGAGTTCTTATTGAGTTCTTGTTCTTCCACTTGGTTTTTTCTTTTCCTTTTTTTTTTTTTTTTTGGTCTTTCTTTTGGTTTTGGGGTTGGTTCGTGTATATTTTATTCTTTTCCCTGTACTCTTGTGAAGAACGTTGTTCTTTTTTCCTTTTCTTCTGTGTTTGGTACTTTCTTAAGTGTTTCATGTAGAGATGGTTTGGTGGCAGCATAAATTCTTAGGGATTGGATATCTGGGAAAGATTTTAATTCTCCCTCACTGATGAAGCTTAGCTTGGCCGGGTAGGTTATTCTTGGTTGAAATTGTTTATCTTTTAGGACTTTGAAGATAGGGTTCCAAGCTCTCCTAGCCTGCAGGGTTTCTGCAGATAAATCTGCTGCTATTCTGATTGGTCTTCCATGGTAGGTGATCTGGCCTTTTTCTCTTGCTGCCTTTAGGATTTTTTCTTTTGTGCCTACTTTATTTAGGCGAATTATTATGTGTCTAGGAGTTGGTCTTCTCATTTGTTGTCTTGCAGGCCTTCTCTGAATCTCTTGTTTGAATTTTTGCATCACTGATTAGATAAGGGAAGTTTTGTTGAATGATCTCATGAAAAGTTTGTTCCAATGTGGTCTCTGTTTCTCTTTCTGCCTCAGGGAGTCCGATTACTCTTAGGTTAGGCCTCTTAAGGTAGTCACTCATCTCTTGAAGGCTTTGTTCTTTCTTTTTGAGATTATTTTCTGTGTTTTTAAGAGTTTGGGTTATTTCTATATTTTGGTCCTCAAGCTCTGTGATTCTTTCTTCTGCTTGGGTAATTCTGCTTTCTATGCTTATCAATTTATTTATTTCATTCACAGTATACTTTATTACTGTTATCTCAGATATCAGCTCCTTCCTAGTTTCTTCTTGTGTCTCCTCAATTCTTTTTAATCTCTCCATTATTGTTTTGATATCTACATTTGCAGTTTGAGTCCCTTCATTCTGGGGGCTTTTCCTTGTTTGCATTCCAAAGTCAGTTTTCTCAGTGTCTGCTCTCCCAGGCGTCTGGGAGAGACCCATACTCTTCTTTTGATTTTTCTTCATTTCTGTAGATTTTTCTCCCTCTCCCCCTTTCCCTCCCCCTCTTCTATTCTGTTTTTGAGGGAAGGTGGGGTTGCTTTTATTTCTCTTCTGCAATGACCTGTTCTTCCTTATGAGCGTCTTCTGGCTTTGTTCACTTTTCCCTCTGCTTTACAGTCTGTCTATTCAGCAGTATGCAGCCTTGGTCCCTAGATTTAAAAAGGGGGCATATAAAAGAGGAAAATTATGGAGGAAGGGGGGGTCAATAGGGAGTTAGAAAGAGAGAAGTGCGAGAGGAAAATAGATATACATACCAACTATCAGGTGAGAGAGACACAGGGCCGGGAAGAAGTGTAGAAAGACATGTAAGAAAGATTCTCTAAGGAGTACTGATAGCTACACAGAGACAGGCCAATAAAATCGAGAAACAGTGTAAGTCAGAAGGTAAACAACAACGTGACCTAAACCAACAGTTACAATTATAAAATCATAAGTCAAAATAAATGAAAGAGAGAAGTGCGAGAGGGAAAACTGATATACATACCAACTATCAGTGAGAGAGAGACACAGGGCTGGGAAGAAGTGAAGAAAGACAGGTAAGAAAGATTCCCTAAAGAGTACTGATAGTTACACAGAGACAGGCCAATAAAATCGAGAAACAGTTTAAGTCAGAAGGTAAACACCAAATGTGATCTAAACCAACAGTTTCAATGGTAAAATCATAAGTCAAAATAAGCGATCAGACTAGTGTCACTTCTGTGATCTCCGATTCCGGCCTCTCCCTTTTGTTTTTCATTGCAGCGTAGGGGTGGGGCTTTGTCTCCTGTTTTGCGCTGTTGCCTTAGGAACTGAGGTAAAGTTTGTTGATAGGTGGGTGGGGCAGTGGAAGTCTCTGCCTGGAGAATAGCAAGGTAGTTTACCCAGATCTGTTTTTCTCCACTTGTCTGGGTCCCCCGGCTTGGGGTCTCTCACTGAGTGCCTCATCCCAGGTGGGCCCGGAGTTCCAGAGCTCCAAAGCTCCAAAGGGCAGGCAGTGGGTGGCGAGAGTGACTCTGGGCCCCTCACAGGGTACTTTAGCCAGGAATGGGACCGGTGTCTCTGGGGGGCTGGCGCCCAGAGCCTCCCTGTGTGACCGGCAGTGCCGGGTGCCAGGCTGGAGACAATGCAGCTGGGGAGAGAGCCGGAGGGGGCAGGGACCCAAAACACCCACGCACGCAGTGGAATAGCAGTGGCAGGAGGCTGCAATATCTGGCCTTATTAAATGAGGTAAAGTTTGTTGACAGGTGGGCGGGGCAATGGAAGTCTCTGCCTGGGGAATGGTGAGGCAGTTTAAGCAGATCGGTTTTCTCTGCTTGCCTGGGTCCTATGACTTGGGGTCTCACGCTGAGTGCCTCAGCCAGGGTGGACCCGGAGTTCCAGAGCTCCAAAGTTCCAAAAGGCAGGCGGTGAGTGGCGAGAGTGGCACTGGGCCCTCTACAGAGTACTTCAGCCAGGAATGGGACCAGTGTCTCTGAGGGGCAGGCGCCCAGAGCCTCCCTGTGTGAACGGTGGTTTGGTGCCGGGTGCCCGGGCTGGAGACAATGCAGCCAGGGAGGGATCTGGAGGGGGCTGGGACTGGAGACTTCCACACATGCAGTAGAACAGCAGCAATGGGGGGTGCAATATCTGGCCCTGCGTGGGACCGAAGTTCCCGGGCCTGGCACCAGCATGGTTGGTGGTGGGCTGGGGGATGGGGGAAGAGAAGTAATAGCCTTTTTGGGAACTCACGTTCCGAGAATCTCACCAGTTCATCTATGCCGTTGCCATCTTGCTCCAAGTCCCTATCTTATTTATTAAGGTATGGGCATTTAGGGTTCTGAATAAGAATTGGTTGCCAGTTCCAATTTCCATGAAGGTGTCTCCTGTGTTTTCTAAGATTCTTATAGTCTGAGGTTTTACGTTTAGGTCTTTGATCCATTTAGAGTTAATTTTGTATATGGTGATAGGTAGGGGTCCTCTTTCAATCTTCTGCATGTGATCAGCTAGTTTTCTCGACACCATTTACTGAATAGATTCTCCTCTCTCCAGTGGTGGTTGTTCAAGGCTTTGTCAAAGATAAATTGGTTAAGAAATTGAGACTTTGCTTCTGGAATCTCTATCCTGTTCCATTGGTCTATGTGCTTGTTCTTGTACCAATACCAGACTGTTTTGGTTACTGTAGCCTTATAGTAAAGTTTGAAGTCTGGAAATGTGGTACCTCCTGCTTTGTTTCTTTTGCTAAGGATTGTTTTGGCTATTTGTGGTTGTTTATGTTTCTATATGAATTTCTGTATTGTAATTTCCAGGTCTTAGAAGAATGATGTTGGTAACTTAATGAGAATTGCGTGGAATCTGTAGATTGCCTTGGGTAGAATGGACATTTTAAAATGTTGATTCTTCCTATCCATAAGCATGGAATTTTTTTTTTATTTGTTTGTGTCTTTTTGGATTTCTTTTAGCAGTGTTTTGTAGTTCTCATTGTCAAGGTCTTTCACTTCTCTGGATAGGAAGATGCTGAGGTATTTCTTTTGTGTGTGTGTGGTTATTGTGAATGGTATTGTGCTCTTAATTTTGGTCTCTGCCTGCTTGTTGTTGGTGTATAGGACTGTAACTGTCTTTTGCACATTTATTTTGTACCCTCAGACTTTGTAAAAGTCCTTTATCAGTGCAAGCAGATTTTTGACAGATTCTCCTGGATTTTCAAGGTATAGGATCATATCATCAGCAAAGAGGGATAACTTGACTTCCTCTTTTCCTATTTGGATACCCCTGATTTCCTTCTGTTGTCTAATTGCCCTAGCTAGGACTTCCAACACAATGTTAAACAAGAGGGGTGAGAATGGGCAGCCTTGTCTTGTTCTAGTTTTCAGGAGAAATGTTTCCAGTTTCTGTCCATTTAGTAATATATTAGTTGTAGGTTTATTGTAAATGGCCTTACTATTTTGAGGTATGTTCCTTCTATACCTAGTTGTTTGAGGGTTTTTATCAAGAAAGGATGCTGGATTTTAGAAAAATCTTTTTCTGCATCTAATGATATAATCATGTGGTTCTTGTTTTTCATCTTGATGTAGTTAATTACAATTATGTTCTTGCAAATGTTGAACCAACCCTGCATCCTGGGAATGAAACCTACTTGGCTATCTGGATGATTTTTGAGATATGTTTTGGGATCCGATTTGGTAGACTCTTGTTGAGGATTTTTGCATCAATGTTCACAAGGTATATTTGTTGTTGTTGGATCTTTACCCGGTTTGGGTATAAGTGTGATGTTAGCTTCATAAAATGATTTGGGGCAAATTCCATCTTTCTCAATTTCCTGGAATGCTTTCAATAGGATTGGTATGAACTCTTCCTTGTACATTTTGTAGAATTCTGCTTGAAAGTCAAGGATGAAGTTTTTTATTTCCAGTATTTCAGAATGGGCCTTCTGAAATTGGCCAACTGCACCTTTACTTTCTGTATGATTTTTGTGAGTTTTGCTTCTAGTTTCTTATCATTCTATTAATTCATTTTAGCCATACAATCTCTGAGTTCTATGACTGTCATCCTGGGAAGGTCATTCTAGGGCTTCCATTGTTTGTACACTAATAGCTGCTTTTTCAGATGGTGTCTCTTTAAGACTTATAGTATTCTTTGTGTTTCTTCCTTGATTCTTCCTCATTTGTGAAAAACTCTTCCCTCTCTATCTTTTCTCTTTGTTTATTGTTCTGAAACTAGTTAACGTCCCTTTGTTCTAGGGTTCTTTTAGTTGTTCAGTATAAATCACTCAGTGAGAGAGAGGGGGGGAATCACTTTTGCTTCATGCTACACTCTGAAAAAGGCCCCTCTGGTGGCGAGTTTTTTCCAGCATTAGTCTAGTCCAGTTGGGTTGGTTTTCAGACTCCATTGCAAACAATCTGTAGGAAATAGGTGGAGGAATGAACCTCCTCTCTGTTGTTTGCAGTTTATAGCCCAGAAGCTTTCCCACTGTGAAAGACTTTAGGTGTCTCTCATGCTGCTCCCTCCCAGTTCAAGTGTGAGTTTTGTTCCCTGTTCCACTTGGTCTCTGGTCGCCTGCTGATGAGCATGACCGGGACTCCTCCCACATGGGATCAATGACTCATGCAAGAATGAAAGCAAGGTAATGATCCAGAGTGTGTAAGAATCACTCAACCCCTCTCATACACAGGGGATGGCTTCAGTTCCTATGTGTTCTGGCTCATGGCAGGGGATGGGGCACCCAGATTCCAGTGTCTGTCACCTCAACATTCTACTTGCTGATCTCTATGTGTTTGAAGAGACCTCTACAGGGTGCAGGGTGCTTCACTCATCCAAAACTGATCATAATTCCTGTGTCTATCACCGGCTTGGTCCTTACTCTTTGCCTTACTGTGTAAGAGAGGCACTGGTCTGCTGCTCCATGGCGGGTATCTTGGATCCCCTCCAGGTTGCTCATTTTCAAATAACAGATATAATTACCAGGGGAAGTCACAACTACTGTGGGAAATATTTTAATCTTTTAGCAGATCATCTAAAAGATAAGTGGCAATATTCATTCAAATGTTTGTAAACTTTCTTTTTTTGAATTAAAATTGATTTTTCTGAAAGAACTTGCAAACATGCTTTCTAATGAGCATAAGTTTGTTCTAGTTATGAAGTGGCTATTAAATCTTTTAAAATTTAAAACATTGTTGCAATCTCTGTAAAGTTTACCTTGCTTGGTTAGATGAGATATCCACAGTCCTAGTTGACAGGCCTAATCAGAAAATAATTTTGAGACAGTTAACTTGAAAGGACATAGAAATAAGGGTAAAACAAGATAATTTATATGCATTTTAACTTTAAGTAAACAAGTACTCAGGTTATCTTTCTACCAATCTTACATGCACTTTACAAGTCACCATTCTCTTTTTTGTTTATTTGAGGGGGAAAAAAACCCCACATCTTTTGGAGTTATCTTACTACCACAAATATCTGTATAAACTGATTTTCAACTTTTCTTCAATTGGTAATATAATTTCCTTTAAAAAGTATGTCCCTAATATAGCTGCCATTTTATGGAAGTCCACAAGACCTACCTATGACCAAAAAAAGAAAGAATATAGAAAATACATACAAGCACACACACACTTTTTCCACTGAGTTTCTTCTTCTAGTTAAACATTTTCAAAAAGTGATTCTCCATCTGGTACACTAGCCAACTTCAATTAAAAAAAAAACTTTCTTGGCCAGGCTCCGTGGCTCAGCCTGTAATCACAGCACTTTGGGAAGCTGAGACAAGTGGGTTGCCTGAGCCCGCGGGTTGGAGACCCCCTGGCAACTTGGTGAGACCTCACCTCTACAATAAATCAAAAATTAGTTGGGCATGGTAGAACATGCCTGTAGTTCTGGCTACTTGGAGGCTGAAACAGAAGAATCACCATTGCCAGAGCCCAGAAGGTCGAGGTTGTGGTGTCTGTGAGCATGCCACTGCACTCCAGCTTGTGTGACAGAGTGAAAGTCCAACTCAAAAAAAGATTCTTTTATGAATTCAGACTTTTTTCTACTGTCCCCATTTGATTCAATATTGATCTTGAAATTTTTAATAAAAACAATATAGCTATACCACATAATCATTAAATTGAATAAAACATTAAATTCAACTATTAATGATTGTTCATTTTCAGAGTGTAGGTCTCTTTATTTTTTATGGAAAGAGAAAAAATGCCTGATATCTATATCACCTATATCTGTATCTATATGGGTATATACATATGCATATAAATGGATATAGAAAATTATTATAATTTTTGATACTTTACTCACTTATTAATCATCTTTAGCCACCTTCAAAAATTAATATTTAGCATTCTCATTATACTCCCTTCATTGACTATTTTGCTGTTGAGTTCATGAGAGTTTATGAACCTAAGCAAAACATTAGGAAGAAAAATGGACTGTACCACTGTTCAGAAAAAGAAATATATTGAAGGCTTACAAATTTTTAACCTTTGTGTTTAGCTACTTTATTCACTGTAAGAAACATTTTTTTAAAAAACATCTGAGTCAGGCTGCATTTTTCTTTTCTTTTCTTTTCTTTTTCTTTGAGTCGGAGTCTCACTCTGTCACCCATACTTTGGGCAAAGTATGACATCTATAACTTGAATTGTAAAGCAGTTTTAAAAGTTTGAATATTAAAAGTGAAGATACGTTAGTAATAAATATTTTTATTTTGTAATTTATGAAAATGAGTGATAAGATAAAAATCTAAGTGTAAATAAGTCTAAAATAACTCATTAAATGTGTATAAAACAAAGTACTAAGTGTGATGACAGCCTTGTACCAAGGTTAAATGATAGTATATTTTCTTCATTTATAGTGTTTTTAATCTATTTATCACTAATTACATCTAATTGCAATTGATTAAGTCTTAGACTTAATGGGATATAGTATTCACAGTCATTCTTTAGATGAATGAACTGAAGATCAGCATGACTGAGTAATTTGTTCAAAACCACACAGGAATTTGTGTATTAGTTTTCTACTATGGTCATAACAAATTATCACAAATTTACAAGCTCCAAACAACACAAATTTATATTCTTACAGGTCAGTATGTCAAAAGTCCAAAATGGATCTCCCTGGGCTAACATCAAGATACCACAGGGCTACTCTCCTTTCTGGTGGATTTAAGGAAGAAACTACTCCATGTTTTTCCAAACTTCTAGAGACACCTATATTCCAAGATAAAAACCTAAAATTACTGGATGGGTGTTTCTCACATTTCATCATTCTGACACCAACTCTTCAGACTTTCTCTTTCACTTATAAGACCCCCTTATGATTATATTGTGCTTATTAAATAATTCAGGATAATCTCTCTTTTATATGTAAAGTCAGCTGATTGGCAGCATTATTCTATTTGCCACTTAAATTCTCCTTTGATATGTAACATGACATAATTATAGGTTCCAGTGTCTCCAACTCCAAACCAGGGAAAGTGAGGACCACCTGGAGGCTCAAACTTCACCTGCACATGCATTACATATGTACCTAATCCTGACGTGTTCTTCACACCTGGATAATAAAGTAAAAGAAGGACTCAAACAGATATTTGAGAGTGAAAAAGTGCAATAAATGAACTGAAAACTTTACTAACATAGTTAAAGAGTATATCTGATGAAGCAGGAAAAAAAAGTACTAGTAAACTCAAAGACAGGCCATTTTAACTAGTCAGTCAGAAGAACCAAAAGATAAAGGATGGGAAAGAATGAATAAATCCTAAAAGACTTATGCAGCATCATTAACTGGATAATATAAATCCATTATGAAAATTCCAGACTGAGAAGAGGTGAGAAAGTATATTTGGAGAAATGTGGCCAAGAACTTTCCAAATGTGTAGAAAAAATGTTCATACAGATGCAAGAAAATCGATGGAATCCAACTAGAATGAGCTCATCAGATTCCACATTGAGAGACATTATAACCAAATTTTCAAAAATCAATTACAGAGATTTTTAAAAGCAGAAAATAACAAGATAAAAGTGTCTTGTCATGTTCAAGGGAGCCCTTATAAGAGTATAAAAAGATTTCTCAGCAAAAGTCTTTCAAGCCAGAAGATAGTGAAATGACATATTTATAGTTCTGAAAGAAGAAAAAGAAACCATGAAAACTATATTCAGCAAAATTATACTTGAAAGGTGAAGGAGAAATAAAGCAGTTTTCAGATAAGCAAAAGTTTAGAGAGTTTATCACCACTGCATTTTACTTACAAAAAATACTAAAGGAAATCTTTCACATTGCAGTGAAAAGACACTAAACAGCTTCATGAACGTTAATGAAAGTACAAAACTCACTGGTAAATGTAAATATATACACAAATACAGAATATCTTGGTACTATATATACCAAGAGTGCACAAATCAATTTTAATTATGGTATAGAAGTTTAAAGGCAACAGTATAAATACTATATCTATAGAATATGTCAATATATACACTATATCAAAAAGATGCAATTTGTAGCATCAATAGTATAAAGTGTTGGAAGAAAGAAAAAAATGTAGAAATTTTGTGCGGGGTCCCGCCCCGCAAGGTCGTGAGATCTCCTAAAGGAGAGACGGATAGGCAAAAGATGAAAATCATATACCGGACACCTGCTTCTTGAACAGATGACAATTTAATGTTAGTTAACACAGAGCTTTTATACCATTCATAAAGGGGCAAGACAAAGAAAATTCCTTCACGTACATATGCTCTACAAGTTACCACCATCTAGTGGTCTTAGCAATAAACAAGCCAAGAACCCTGTAAACATTCAGACAATGAGTCTTATGCATAAGGCCAACGATGATAGTTTTAGTCCAAAGTCCCGAATTACAGTCCTCGAACTGTCTCCAGAAAGTTTAGCAGTAGTCTTCCTTCTGGGGCTTTATGTCCCTCAGAGTTCTGTAATCGCCTTTGTTGTCCAGGTGTCTTTGTTACTTTTCTCTTATCCTGCAGTGCTTGTTTCTAAAGAAAACTCAAAAGGAGCTTTTAGTAATGTTTCCCAGGCCCCCAAGGTTGTTTTCTGTCTTTAGCTAAGTTGTCATAAGTGTCTGATTAGTATATTATGAGTTCAGTGAAAACCCACTCTATAAATGTTAACTTAGAGTTTTAACTATTGAATTAAGTAAAAACCTTAAAGATAATCTTTATCCTAAGTCAGTGAAAACAGTGTTATAAATCACCTACATAACTCCTAGATAAGTTTTAGAACTTATAAAGAGCTCATAATAAACTTACTATAAGCTTGTGCTACTAAAGAACCTTATGTCTAAACACTAAACTGTATAATCCTAAATCAAATAAGGAGTGAATATACTTATATCATTTATTACTTAAGCAATATCTAGTAACTTATAACCAAGTGAAAGAAAGCATTCTTGATGTGCTTCAGAGTTTAACCCTTGCATATGTTAGAAAAGGCCAAGCGGCATAGTGGGAAAATGGAAAAATGAACCATGACATCTCCAGGTTAACTGTGATTCTTTGCATAAACATGCCATCTTCTTCTTCCACGACTGCACAGAATTTCTTCAGCTGTATCAACAGCAAAGACGGAAGGCAGAGGGCCTCAGCTGCCTGGACTCACTTTGCGGCTGGGGGTCCTCCACACACCTGGACTTTGTCAATCAGGCGGGCCTCCAAGGCTGGCTCCCAACAATTTTGTATGCAAGTAAAGTTGTTCTCGGTTAAAATTGGACTATTATATCTCTAAGGTGTTTTTAAAAGCTGTATGGTAACACAAAGAAAATACCTACAGAAGAAAAACATATGAGTATGCAAAAGGAATCAAAGCATATCACTACAAAAATCAAAGGGACACAAAGGAAGGCATACAGAAAAGAAAAGAGGAACACAAAGCGACATAACAGGCAAAAAATTAACGAAGTGGAAATAATATTTTTTTATCAGTAACTACTTTAAATGAAAATGAAATAAGCTCCCCAATCAAAAGACATAGAATTGCTGTATAAATATTTTTAAAAAGCAAAAAAAATACATAAATAAATGAAAAACAAGATTCAACTATATGCTGTCTACAAAAGCCAAGGTTCAAATTTAAGGACACACATAGGCTGAAAGTGGAAGAATAAAATTTATGAAAATGATAACTAAAAGAGAGCAGAGGTAGCCATATTTATATTAAATAAAATATACGGTAAGCACAAAGCTATAACAAAAGACAACAAAGGACATTATACAATGATAAAACAATCACTTCATCAGGGAGATAAAACAAAAACATATATGCACCTAACACCAGAGCACTCAAATATGTGAAGCAAACACTGACAGAAGTGACAGGAGAAATAGAAGGTAACATAATAATGGTAGAAAAATTTTATGCCCTACTTTCAATAATAGAACATTCAAATAGAATACCAGTATTCTACTACAAGAATCTAATGCTGATCTGACAGAAGGCAAAGCTTCACTCCTGGCAGCTCACCTGCTGTGTAGCCCGGTTCCTAACTGGTCTGTGGCTTGGGGCTTGGGGACTCCTGCTCTAGCTAGTCATTTATATCTGTCTCTTCTTCCCTTTTTATTACTTCGGGAGTGGTTTTGTGGGTCAGGCATAGTTCAGGCAATTAGGCCTTTTTTTTTGATATTCACAAACTATGATTCATGATTGAATCATAAATGGGAATATATTCTTAAACATCTTTTAGCGAAGTATTTTAGTCTATGTGTTTGTGAAGGTAGAGTGAACCATTCACAATATTGTAGATAAAGTCTGTAGTTTAGTTAATAATATTGCACCAATGTTAATGTTCTGTTCTTGATTATTTAGCCATACTTATGTAACATACTAACATTGGAAGATATAGCATGAGATATATAAAAAAATTCCTTGTATTATTCTTGAACATTTTTGTAAGTATGAAATTAGTTTTAAAATGCTTGAATAACATTTTTAAAGCAGCTTTGTAGTAAAATTCTTTATAGTAAAAACCTTGCATATTTTCTCACATTAGAGGCTCAAAAATATTAAACAAACTTATCTATAACTTTAGTTTGGGATAAAGTTGAAATGAAATCCAGGAGTGCTATTGTCTGGGCACTTCTTTCCTCTGGTTCAACATATGAAATTGGAACTTTCTTCCTTAGAATTTGATTACTACCGGTCATTCCACCAGAATTGAACCTTCTCCAGTTTCCACTTTCTCAGTGTTTATTCAGTGTAGAGATGGATGCCAAAATTGTTTTCCCTGTCTTTTGTCATATTGATAGTCTAAACAATATGGCTATGATAAAAATGTTTTACCTTAAATAGTCCCATTTGTAAATGTTAGATAATTAATAAAACTACAAGACCACATTAATTTAAGAAAAAAATCAAAGTTTGTAAACAAAAATATATTCAGATATAAATATTCACTTTGCAAAAGTATTCAAATTTTGAAATGTAAATATTAAGCTCCTTTAATTAATTTGGAAAAAGGAAAGTGTTTGAGTTGCAAGTAGTAAATTGCATATGCTAGAGATGCATTTATCTAACAAAGAAGACAAGTTTTACGTTTTTTTATTCTAAGTTATCAGTTATAACTTTAAAATCTTCCATTTGTCTTTAAAACAGAGACAAAAACTAGTTAACCTATAAAGTTGTCTTAATTCCTCACTCATGTACTGTCTAATTTAGTATTCAGTGAATGAATATTATTTTCAGGCCTGACAATAATTTTTTTAATTATTGAAAGTTTTTAAAATTTACATATGCCTTCAAAGTATAAATTAATGAAAATAAATATCAAAAATGTTAAAAGTGGAAGCAAGAAATCATTACCAGCTCCTCTTGGATTCTTGTTATTTATCAATGCAAGTTGCTTGGTATCTATTTACAAATTAAAATTACCAGAAGGTTTTGATTTATTCTTGAGAATGATTTAAATATTATACATTGGTTTAGTCTGGGCAGAGCTTTCTGTTCCCAAAGATTTCCACTGTTGCATTACCTATTACCTGACTTTCTGGTATTAGTATTTTGAAGATAGTAAATACATTTGATAAGAGGAGGAAGGGATTATTTGAGAATCTTGGGTTCTGAGTTGTGGAGTGTTTTGTTAATAATTCTTTGTGTGTATGTGTGTGTGTGTGTGTGTGTGTGTGTCTTAGAAAAAACATTTTATGGCTTTTGGTCTCCATTCCCCTTCTGAAAATCTTCTTTACATTTTAGCATCTTACCTCAGTAATGGGGAACATGCTGTAAAACTAACCAGAACCATTTTGCCTGGTCCTTGCATGCCTCACTGTATTACAGTGTTACCTTTCCATCTTCCCTGAAATGGATATAATTTATAAACCAAATTTGAGGGGAGTTATAAATATTTTTTATGGATTTCTAAGTGTAGATGACAAGGTATGAAGTTTTGTGGCAAGAACCCCTTACCAAAAAAACCCTACATTTGGGAATACAACTTTCATTTTATGTGTTTCACAGTTTACACAAAATTTTACAAAGAGCATTTAATCTTTGAAATAGTCATAAGAAATTGATATTATCATGATTATCTTATAAAAGTTGAATCAGAAAATGAGAGAATGTATACTCAGGGTTAGTGAGAACTAGAGCTCTTCTACCTGCCACTCTACCATGCCGTCTTAAGGACGCACCTAGCATAAGTTATTTGAAAGGCAGAACGCTCTGGGACCACATATGAGCTCATAGTGTTTTTTTAATATCTCAATGATTAATTATAAGTGAGTCAAAGGAAAAGAGGTACAAAAATGTGATTTGACATTATATTTTGTTTTAGCCTGTGCAAATGGTGCTTTATTTGGGTATTTCTATTATCTCTTTACTGTATTCACATGGAATTAGCACAGTCCTGGGGGAAAATTCTTTAATAAAAATATTTCTCTTAACTTTGAGGTTTAGAAAGGAATGACTCTGAATTGAATGAGCACTCTTGAAAGTGAGCAGTGCATTATATAAGACTTGAAATACATCAAACCTAAAGGGCCTTACTTCTGAGCCTCTTCATGAAATGAGTTGAGGAGACTGAGTGAGTCATATATATTATCTAAATTGAATCTGAAGAAAACTGTTCAAAATTCTCATTGACTACTGCATTTCTGAAGTTAGAAAATGTGAAAAATGTAATCAGACAGAGAGTCTCATCCTGAAATTCTAAAAAACAGCAATTCTTAGGAAATTTAGGGAAGGGGCAAGGCAAGAAGATTGGTGTGGGAACAAAAAAATTAAAATTAAAATTTTTAAAGTTTAGAGAATATTAATTTTAAGAAAATAAATTATTTGCCCAGGTCTCATTATTAAAAGGCTGATTAGTCAAATTAAATACCTTTGGCTTTGAAATCACAATCACATAGATACTCGTTAAATCTTAGCTCATGGCTCTAAGCAACTTCTTAATCACCCCTCATTTTTGTTATCTACACAGTGGAAATTTAAATTTGTTAGATATAACATTTTGAAGTTTAGGGGAAAAGTGTGTAAAGTAGCTAGTGCATTGCTTGAGTATTTTTTAAAAATGTAAACAAAACTCAGATACCAAAGGTCTTACTAATAAAACTAGACTATTTATACAGACTTGTTTTAAGTGCGTTATCATGTCCTTGACAATAAAAAGAGTTTGTTGGGGAAAAGTTGTGAACTAGGTAACATCACCTTTATTATCTCTCATCTTACACAACTATGTTTCCTTTTCATTGTCCTTTTTGATTTTCATATGCTTAACATAGAATTTGAGTAATGACTCCCTAACCTCTCTTGACATGAGTCACTTATTAACCTGTTAACCTCAGGCAAGTTTCTTAACCAGGAGACTCCAGGACCGTGAGAAGTACTAAGGCCAAAATATACTCTGACTTGTTAGTATCTGTGCTATGTTGATTGCTCAATATAATTAATTATACCTCAGGAACAAGTACTATAGAAATATGAGCTCTCATTCACTGTTTATAAATGTGTAGGATACATCTTTTATCCTAGACATTGATAAGAGTGGTTACTTCTGGGGATAGAACCTGGATGAAGAAGAGAGTAGAGGGAATTTCTTTACATCCTATATGATTTTTTTAATTTTAAAATTTGTGTCTGAGTATAGTTTACCTCATCAAAACAGTGAGTTTTTTCTCAAGTTGACCAAATATAATTTCAAAACAATGAAAATATAGACCATATTTCTATATCTTAGAATGTACAAAATAATAGATGTAATATTACACAGCCATAAAAAGGACAAAATCATGAACTTTACAGCAAGTTGGTTGGATTTGGAGTCTATCATACTCAGTGATTTGTCACAGAAACAAAGACCTTAGTACCACATGTTCTCATTCATAAGCAGACCCTGAACAATTATTATAATATTTCAAGAAAGGGATTGGCAGTAGTGGGAAACTGCTGGGATGGGCACACTTTACCAATTAGGGTACCTGATCTCATACCAGGTGAAGTGGGGACCAAAGTGAGGCTCAACCTTTACCTGTACAAAGACCATTTGTATACTTAACCCTGAATTGTGCCCCATATCTTTAAAATAAAAATTAATAATAATAATAATAAATAGAGATAAGCATTTCTATAATTTACCATAGAGAAGTAGTATAAAAGAAGCAATGGCCTTCCATATATGCTATTTTTTTGATGGCTGAACTCCAAATCTTCCATTTAATTTATTACAAATAACTATTTTAAAACATTTTGAAAAATCATTTTTTATTTTTAAATAATTATTCAGTTACTGAGAAAAAAGTACATTGACTATTCTATTTTATAAATACAAATACTGGACAACCACATAGATACTTATTAGACCATTAGAAAGCACATAGTAAGTAAAAAAGAGAAGATTCAAACTTTGAAATATGACATAAAACTGTGCCATTGCAAAGCAATATACGCTAGCATATTTTGGGGAACAATACCTAGGAGTGGAAGTGAGAGACCAGCAGCTGTGGGTAACCAGACTGAGAGGCTGTGCACAAAAAGGGCTAAAGATATATGTCAGAAGATATAGATCTCTGTTAAAAGATAGTATTTCAAATTATTGAAACTTCAGCAAGTGGGTCTTTTGAAAATCACCATCTTCTTCCAAAAGGTTTTGTGTGTGTAAAATGAACTTTTGCCCAGTCATACTCTTGAATTATATGTTGAAATCCTAAACTCCAGTGTGACTACATTTGAAGATAGGGACTCTAAGGATGTAAATAAGATTAAATGAGGTTATAAGGGTGAGTTCTTATTCTTGTGTGTATCACTACAGGAAGAGAAAGAAACTCCTGGGATGCATGTATAAGAAAAAGTTCATGTAAGGGCTCAGTGAAAAGGCAAACCATGGAAAGAGGCTTAAGTAGAAACCAACCCTGCCAGTATTTGCTTGGACTTCCAACCTTCAGTAATGACAAACAAACAAACAAACAAAAATGTCTGTTTAAGCTACTCAGTCTGTGGCATTTTGTTATGGTAGCCTAGAGCAGACTAAATATACAGTTTAGTAAAAAATAAAATTGATTTCTCCACATTAAGAAACATCCAAGGGGCTATTTGCCCCACTAAAATTATGAAGAACTCAGGTCAGTGCAGTGAGTTCAGCATCTTCCATTTCAATCTATCTCAACTCTTTCACTGGATATTTGAGAGGCGAATGATGACAATAGTGCATCTGGAGATATTCTTACTGATCCTTCGCAAAGTGAAATAATGGAAGACCTGATTGATGGTGGAATATAAATTGGTTTATTGTAATACAGCTGTACTGTAAATAAAATAGAGGAATTCCACGTAGTGTATGGTTATCTTTCTCTATAATTTAATGTGCACAACGTTAAAAGTACTGACACATGGAGATTTTTGCTAAAATAATGTAATAAATCTTCAAAAAAGATCCAATCATTGTTCAGATTTTCTAGTTTTCTCACAGATACCACAATTATTTTTATAGTTTTTTTAAAAATCAGAAACAAAATTCTAAACATTGCAATCAGTTGATATGTCTCAAGTCTTTTAATATAGGAGTGTCACTCTCTTTTTTATTTTTTGCAATTTATTTGTTGAATCATCAACAAAGCCATTTATCCAGCAGAAATTTCTGTAATTTAGATTTTGCTGATTGCATGCCTAATGTGTCCTTTAACATGTTCTTCTGTCCTCTGTGTCTTCCTGTAGATTGGAATCAAAGGCTTGATATGATGCAGATGTATTTTTTTCTTCTTTTATAACAAGATTGCCTCATGGGCAGTGTTGTGTTTATTTAAAATGAGGCACATAATGTCTGTTTATTTCTCAACATGTGCTAGTTATCAGTATCTTCAAATGATGAACAATTAGTATTTGTATTTTAGACATTATGATATACTCTTGTGTTTGAATGTACTTTTGGTATCTCAATTATTTTATTTTTGGTGATAAAATGTTTCTATCTTCATCTACTGAGAAACTCTTCAAGTACTACTTCATCTTTCAACATGACCCTAGCATAGTATTTGGTTTTTTGGCTGAGTTTTTTTTTTTTTTTAAGTTGTTTCTAGGCTGATATAAATTCTGTCATTTTTCCAAGGAAACTTGGTTCTTTTTCTAGGACAATAAAACATTCAAACCAAATCTGGACACTGAGAGTGTTCTTTGCTCTCAGGTTGTCATTGTTTTAAAAACACTTCAGAGGATGTGGATTAAAAAAATACTTCTACATTTTATATTTAATAATTGCATTTTGATTTAATTATATCTTATTACTAAAATATTATATAAATATAAAATTAAATCTAGAACGCAATATATATTTTTGCAAATCTATTTTTTATTCTTTTTGTTTTTATTTTTTGTTTTGAGTTGGAGTCTCACTCTGTCACCCAGACTGGAGTGCAGTGGTCACTCCCGGCCACTGCAGCCTCGACCTGCTGGGCTCCGGCGATCCTTCCGCCTCAGCCTTCCAGTAGCTGGAACTACAGGCGTGCACTACCACGCTGGGTTAATTTTTTGATTTATTGTAGAGATGAGGTCTCGCCAACTTGCCCAGGTGGATCTCGAACCCGCGGGCTCAGGCAATCCATTCACCTCAGTCTCTCAAAGTGCAGGATTACAGGCTGAGCCACCAAGCCCAGCTTATTTTTTATTCTTATCTTCAACCTAATTTCTTTCTTTGTTGACTAACCAAACTATTAATAGTCTTTCTCTATTTTTTTTCTAATTTATATTTTTTATCTTTCTCATCCTGTTTCATTCTTTTCTCTTGTGGAAGCAGGTATTGAAAAGCAGTCAGATATAGAATATATTCGGAAGGTAGAACCAGCAATATTTAATGACCAAAAAGACTATATGTGTGGGAGGAGGAAGTGAGAGAATAGCTTCAAAGCTTTTAGTATAAGTAACTGGGCGAATAGAGATGATACTTACTAAGACAGGAAAGACTAGAGGAGAAATATATTTGAAGAAGAGAGGAGTCAATAATTACTTGAACCTGTCAAGTTTGACATGCCTATAGGACATTCAAGAGCAGATATCTAGCATAGTTGCATATCAGCCTCAACAAGAATGTGATCTCCAAGAGGATAGCTACCTTTGTCTGTTTTGTTTATTGCTGTATTCTCAGATCCTAGAAGAAGTATGTAGAAGATATTCAACAAATATTCACTGAGTAAATAAAAAATAAACATATTTTTAATGTACCTTGGAACTTAACAAATATGTCTCTCTTTATTCCAAACTCACACCTCTCTAGTCCATGAGTCCATGTAATTTTCATCTTCCATTTGGTCTGTATATAGCTTCCATGTAGAGTACTCATGATACAATGATCAATTAATTCCTAATAAAAGAAATAAAGATGCAGCTGGCAGATAGATCTTATTAAAATAAATTACCCAGACTTGAGCCTTCACATGCAGTAGTTAATTATGAAATATTTTTGTCCTTCAAAGACAGATTTGAATGTCATTAAAAAAATGAAGGACTTTGCAATGGTTTCTCAGTTTGGTCTTGACTGTAGATGAATTTCAGTCCTGAAGAAGTTTCACAGCAGGTGAATAAGGCATAGTATCACAAAGTTATTTTTCTACCTATTCAGATGTCTTTAGTCTTGCTCTGTGGGTATAAAATGGTTTTCAGCATCATGCCCTATTTTAAAGATTTCATGAAACTTTTATATTTGCTTTCCCAATATTTTATGTGCCAATCAAAAAGATGGGACATTTATTGTTAGTGTTTGGTGTTCTTTGGCCTAACAGTTTCAGAGAGAAAACTTTATTTTCTCTATTTTGCCAATGAAAATGGTGAAAAAAATTAGATTGGTGTTTTTTCTAGGTCACTTATTGCATCAGCATTTAAAACTGGATTAGATTTTGCAGACATTGCAGTGAAGACCAAACTACCAGTTTTAAATTGTAGCATAGTGATCAGAGATAGTGGCACTCAGAGTGTGTGAACAAGAGTTCTCTTTTAGGAGAAGAATTTGAATTGCATATTTTCATTCAACACATGATTTTTAAGTGCTTTTCTATACTATACCATGTTTGGGATCTTAGTTTTATTTGTTATTAATTTGAATTCTTATAAATCTGAACCACTGTGATATTGACTGATTTGTAGTTAGTTTCATCAAGTTTTGTGTAAAATACTATTGATGTTTTTCTATGTACATCTAAATGTCAACTCTAGTCATGAATGAGTAAAGTGCTAAAAATAATATTGCACACTTATGATTGCATTAAGTTTTTAGGACGCATTATAATCAATACATTTTAAACTACATTATAAAACAGATTTTTTAAAAAATGGTCTATCTTATAAACTTCAATTCTTAAACAGACAAGTTAATCAGGTAGTAATAAACTCACTCTAAGGAAGTTTATATAGGTGGTAAATAAAAAGTATATAAATATTTTCTATATTTATGATACTATCCCAGTATTTAGAGTGTAGTAAATGAATATTAAAGGTTACACTTACATTTTCAAACTTGTAAAGATATTAGTACTATATCTTTTATTGTATGTTTTCTATATTCTGCAAAGGTATAACTTATAGTCTACTTTTGAGAAGGACTTTTTCAAGCTTTTTGTAGATATGACAATAAGCACTTTTTAATTAATTAAACTATTTTAGGCTTCCTAAAACAATCTTAACTCTTATCATTATATTCATTTATTTGTTTATTTATTATTTTAGAGTTGTATGGTGCATGTGAGGATTTTATAATTATATTTATTTATTTGTTTGTTTATTTATTATTTAAGAGTTGTAGGGTGCATGCGAGGATTTAGAGTTGTAGGGTGCAGGTGAGGTCTGGGCTTCTAGCGAGCTTGCGCTCTCCCTTGTACTGGATCTGGTACTCTGTGTGGATTTTTTACACTCTATCTTTCCTTCCTCCTTCCCTCCTTTAGCAGTGTCCAGCATATGTTGTTTCCATCTTTGTGCTCATGTGTCCAATGATCAGGGCCCTCTTAAGAATGAGAACATACAGCATTCATTTTTTTGTTTCTGTGATAGTTCACACAGAATGATGGTTTCCAACGGCATCCATGTTGCCCAGAGGGCATGATTTTAGTATCAGCATCTTTTTTTTTTTTTTTTTTTTGAGTTGGAGTCTCACTCTGTTGCCCAGACTGGAGTGCAGTGGCCGCTCCTGGCCACCGCAGCCTCGACCTGCTGGGCTCCGGCGATCCTTCCGCCTCTGCCTTCCAAGTAACCGGAATTACAGGCATGTGCTACCATGCCCGGCTGATTTTTTGATTTATTGTAGAGATGAGGTCTCGCTGCCCAGGCGGGTCTTGAACCCGCGGGCTCAGGCAATCCACTCACCTCAGCCTCCCAAAGGCGCGGGATTACAGGCTGAGCCACCAAGCCCAGGTTTCAGCATCTTTTATAAGGCTTGGATTCCCAAGATCATTATACTTATCTTAAAATTAATTTAATAATATGGTGTTATTTTTATATTCTTTTATTTTAACTTATTTTCATGTGAGCTCAGACCCTTTTACAATGAAGAAATTTCACCATGGTACAGCTTTAGATAAATAGATTAACATGTGATGAGACTTCTCATAATGTGGAAGGATAAATAAAGGTAAGAAGGTTGAGAACTGGAAAGGTTCCCAGGGTTAGAAGAAGAGAAATAGTAAAAAAGAGAAATAAACAAAAGGAGATATTAATACATCTGATTAAGTTGATTTTGAAGGTGAAGGCAAGAAATATATCTGTTGTGGTTCTCAGTACACATGAATTCTAGTGATTATAGTGCAGAAAATTCTTTTTTTCCTTTATTAATAACGATCAGAAAAAAAATATATTCAGACCTTGGAGTAATAAAAAATTACTTTGTTATCCTATCCTCTTTCACATCATATGAAGAATTAAACAGAACCATTGATAACATCCTATTTTATTTCTTATCTACCCTCCAGAGTAATTTCTAGTGAAGAGTCAAATGATTAAGAATATCTAAGTTTAGTTTGCATAATATAAGTAGAGAAATACTTGTATTTTGAAATTTATATTACGTTTTCTATTCTTACACTGTTGCAGTGTGCTATGTTTATTTTATTGTTTGGAGTGTTAGACACTAAGCAAAAGAAGAAAAAAGTAAAATTATAGTTGTAGATAAAGTTACAAGTTTGCTAAAATCATGTGGTTATGATATAAAGAAGTATTAATTATTTTTTAGAAAATATTTATTAAGCTTATGAGACATAAAAACAGAAATGAAATATATACAGATCAAGGTGGAAAGCTGGATATAGTTTGTAGCTTATTCTTAGGTGAAGATTAAATTCACTGCTTGTTGAAATTTAAGTGCATAAATTTTACACATAAGCATTTGTGAAACATTTTTGACAACTCTCATCACATCTTTTTTATAAAATAGAATTCATAAGAAGAAAAAGAATTAATAAAGAGTTAACAGGTAAATTAAATTATTGCTTTAAAATGGTCTTGAGCATGGTTAGTGACCTTCTTCCCATGAATAATAATTTAAGATTGAGGAGATAATAAAAATATCACCATTGAAATCTATTTTGTTGTCTTGATATGCCCTTAGAAGTAAGTACACTGATCAAAAACAGGTATTTCAACTGCAAGCTTTTAGAGCCATAATTACGTATAGAGATGTTTAAGGTGACTTTTCACTATTGGGAGAAACTATTTTCTCATATTAATAAGTAATTTAATCTGTCAAACAAACTTGATGAAAGAACTATAGAATCTGTGACTTTCTAAATCATTCAGGTTGTATTAGTCTCGTTACCCTGACAAAGCAACAAGCTAATAGCTGTTATGGATTACCTTCCAGTAAAGAAGGTATTTAAAGACCAGGCAGGCACAAAAATAGCTTACAATATTTTAGGAAAATGAGAAGTTTTGTAGTACAATATCTCCAAAATGTGATCCAAATGTTGCTTATTAGTTCTAATCCTATAGCTAAATTAGAACCAAATAAACCAGATTCTGATGTCAGTGCTGTCTTAAATAGAACGCTAGACCAAAGAACTCTGGATTTTTGGCATTGATGTTCCCTTGAAGTAGTTCCAAGTTGAAGGAGAAACTTTGATTTAAAAAACAGTAGGGTATGGCATTTTTAATGTTTTGCTGATTTAAGATACAATCATTGCATTTGACTTGTATAAATCAAGGTAATCTTTCAATAGAAGAGCAAATCCCTGTTCATTGAAGGGAATAACCTAATTTCAAATTCATTAGTAGGGAAATTAGACTTACTAGACTTACTAGAGGGCCTCTCTTCTTCAATTGACTTCAGAGCTGCCCCAGGAAGGTGGCCCATAAAGGAACTTCTACCTTCCTTCAATTTTCAGCATTACTCTGAAAGTGAGAGATGTACTGAGGAGGGGAGTATGATGAAATGGTTAGTCATTTAGAGGATTTCACTCATCTCCTTAGTGGGGGTAAAAGTACTAATGGCTTAAAATGCATGTATCTGAACTCCCACTTCTTCTGGCAGTTTCCTCAAACACTATACATGATTTTATTACCATTTTCTGAATCAAATTTTTCATATCATCAAAGACTATACTTGTATAGAATAAACACAGTGGAAAGGGTAGGGCCAGATGGGTCTAGGTCATTAAGTTATAGCTCTCAGAGAATAGTAATTTATGATGTTATTGATGATAATGACAATTATGAGCTAGGTAATATTCTGAGCACTTAACATTTAAAAATTAATTTTATTTAACTCTTTCAGTAACATTCAATAGAGAAAAAAACTAAAGCTTGGAGTGATTAATAATTTGCCTAAAGTCACAAAACAAAACATAAGCCCAGCAGACTAGTTCCATATCCCCAGTCTTTAATCAGTGTTCCACACTGTCACATAGAGATCTTCCTTCTTTCATCTTGCCCCAAATTCAAGATGAACAATTCCATCTTATTCAAAAATTCAAAAATATAATTCCTTGGCACTTTCTCAGACTTGGCATTCTGCATGCCTTCACTGCAGTAGAATATGTACATGCGTATAGGGTTTTAAGATGGCTCCCCATGAAGAGAATATTAGTTCCATCATATATTTTTTCAGTACTTGAGGCCATGAAATGAGCTGTGAACGTGTGTAGAAATAGTTTCAGATCATATCCTTCTATACATGAAAAACTCATGGAAGTGGTATAGAAAAGAAACTTGTATAAACTTGTGTAACCCAGTTGTTCACATTCCATTTGAAAATAGACTATCCTCTGCTTTTTGGAGAACATCTCCTAACCTTTGGAGAAACTGATTTTCTTAGCAATATTGTATATGGAGGAAATATTGGCCTCTGAAACCGATCAAATGCTGAGTGGCCTAAGGTAACCTTCTCTAGGAAAGGATAGAGACTGATTCTCTCTTAGTTTGTCTGAATTATATCTTACACATTGATACTATATTAAATATTTTTCTTCAATGTCTTATCTCTCTCCGTACACCCTACCTTTATTGACAATATTTAGGTAGTTGCTTTCTGCTCCCTGCTGCGTTTCATCCCATTAGAAGAGAAAGCTATTAGCGAGTCAGAAAACACTTTGCTTTAACACACAATCTGCAGCTGCATCTGAGCACTGCTAGTGCTTTTGATCTATAACAATACCAGCTATAGAATAGGACCAAGGAATACAACATAAAAGGTCATTTGACTCTGGATATTTTCCTCCAACCACACAAGGCTGTTTAAGGATTAAGATAATTTTTTGGCAATTTTATTTGTCTATAATTTACCACCTCACATTATCTAAGGTGGAAAAAACTCCCCTAAATATTTTCCCTTTTTACTTTTGCCAGTAGAGTTTTGCCTTCCACAAGCAAGTTTTAAGAAAACTAGCTATTAACTGTTGCATTAGAAATCTACTGCATAGTGGCTGAAATCACAGAATTTGTTATGTGTAAATACATGAAACCCTTCCTAATGAGAACAAACAGAGAGTATGTATTCAGAACTTGCTATAACAAAGTTGTCCACTATCACCAGAATTTGGCACAAAACTCAGTCAGGAAGGGAAATTAGAAAACTTCATGGTAAAAAAGGAAGGTTTCACATATGCTGCTTGAAAATTATTGTCATGGGGAAGTTGAAGGTGGGTGAACTAGAAGTGTGGAGCATTTTATATGATCAATTTGGGGACATATTTGGCTTTCTCTGGTTGGGCCTAAGTAGGCTGCAGAAGGATACTCACAGTCATTGACCAAGTCATACTCATTCTGGTATGATTGCTGCAGAGGTTGTCGTCTGGTTTTCCCAGATTAGTTGATGCAGAAATTATGGATCTGAGTCCTGTTGTTGTACGTCGTCTAGCCATCTTCCATTTGTATATTATTTCTCAGGTTTCACACAAACCTTAGTTTGGATCATAACTTTTTATTAGCAAACAATGTAATCTTCGTCAAGGTATTGCTCTCAGAGCCTTAGTTTTATTACATAGCGCATTATAACATTTACTTAATATAAAATCATTGTGAAAGCAAAATAAAATTAAAATATAAAGGAATCACTATATTTTTAACAGTAATTAATCAGTAAATAAATGATCTAATTATTGTTATTATTCTATGTCCTTTTCTAACATTAACTGCAATAAGATTCTTTTTTCCAAACTGCTACACTTTAAAGCATTAACAAATGCTTTGAAGTATTAACAAAGTTTATAGACACTGATAATGTAGCCTAAAATACTTCAAGTTCCAAACCTTTCCATATCCCTTCTTTGAATCACTTAGATGTTAGAAATGAAACAGCCTCATCATTCTTTGAGGAATTTGTGTGAAACTTCTGTCTTTTTAATTCTATTTTAGTTCTTTGGTTTCTAGAGATCTGTACTACATTCAGCTCATTGTATTCATCTCTCTCTTCACAGAAAGGTTTATAATGTAAGGAACTCTATTTTTGTTTTATAGCTATAATTCATTCTTCTGTGATTTACTAATGCATGATTATGAGAGTTACAGAAGAAATAAACAATGTCAAATTATATTGACACTATAAATAATTTTTTCCTTGCTACAGAAGCAGTGTACTAGAATTACATTGATTTATCTACAGTTCAAAAACTCTTACTCAATCTAAAATGAGACAAATATCAAGTTCAAGTAAATTCTTACTCTTTTACCTCTCCCCAATAGATGCTAGCATACACTAAATTTTTTTTCAAGCTCTCAGTTGTACTAATTTCCTACTGAACATTATTTTTCCTTTGCAGAGACTTCTCTTCCAGAGTCCTTCATTCTCTACTGATTCTGTTCTGATGGATCCTGGGGTGTGGCAGAGTTATCATTCATGCACCAACTAACTCTCTGTTCACTGTCTCCTAACATGTATCCTTTGTTGTCTTTCCTTGGTTTACATCTGTACATAACTTACTAAATAAAAAAAATAAACCGTGTTCTTGCCTGTCTATAAATATTTTTATTTTGTCATTATCCTTGGCTGTGATTTTTATTGGTGAAGTGACAACACAGGATATTAAGTGCTTACCTAATAAGAGGGAAACTCCTGCTCTGCCTACTCCTGTTTGCGTGGAATGGACCCCATAATGTGACAGGCGTGCTTTGGACTCTGTTACTAGGTCTGCAGACATTTAAAGATGAACAAAGAGCCACCATGTGACCATCTGTCCCTCAGGAGAGCTCGAATTTCTCAATGAGGGCATAAACTGGAGGTGAGGAAATCTGCTGAATCTCTGAGTTTCCATGTGAGATTTCACTACGTGATGCCTTGTGATTGCCAACTGCAGAGTCTCCCTCATAAACTTTTGACCAGTTCAGAACTTGAGCATGGTGGGGCTGTCAGTTGGAGATGAAGGCAGGGGCTGGAAGTGGAGTGGGAATAGGGATAGATGGGAAAACTCTAGCTTAGTTGCTGGGGCTCACGGTGTTAAACCTCTTGAGTGGTGTCTGCTGGACAAAGCTAAATAGAAATTAGGTAGATTTAGCCCAGGAATCAGAGTTAGCCAACTCCTGCGCTAGACCTTTGTTTTCCTCCTGTATTTACCATGTCTATCTCATGTTATGAAATAATTTCTTTTTCATATTCATGTGTTGTCTATTCAATTTTCTGTTTCAGTGATTGCATTTCCAGGAATACACTTTGATTCTGTGGCTGTTATTTTTTTCAATGCCATCTTCTCTGGGATATATAAATTAGCAATCTTTACAAATCTCTCTTGGAATAATTTTCTTTTAAGGCTATCAGAGTAGTAAAACAAATAAATAAATAACAAATAAACACACCCAGTATTGCATAGGATACACTTATACTACTTATTTTTAGTATAAGTATGCCCATGCAACACTTGTGATATTATAGTAAATTTTTTAAGTCTGAAATTTAAATTTATCTAGGCTTCTTAACTCATCTGGCAACTTTACTTCTGATCCCTGAGATACTCCAGTTTCTTCAACCTGCTTTCTGTCTTCCAGAAAACTATTGAACTTCTTTCCACTGAAAGTTCTCTTCCAATTGCCTTTGTTTTTACATGTTTTTCCTTCATTTTTATTTTATTATTCTTTCAATGATATTTGAGAAAGAAGGAGAGTAAATGTGTGTAGACTTTCATTTTGTAACAGAAATATTGTCAAACAATATTCTATTGAATGGAACTATTCAAAATACATTTAAAAATATTTAAAACTTTCATAATTCTTAATAATCACTTTGTGATTTTGACACCACTATGTACCCAAAGGTTAAATTAACCATTTGATTTGGGTTCTCTAGAATAGATTTGATTTCATCTGGTCCTTTTCATATTTTTTCTAGACAGGAAAGAGGGATGATAGGGTTTTCACTATGGTAATTATGGTAATTGCAGCAGGGACCAAGACTAAGTGGTTCAGGACCCACCTGTCTTCCCAGCACTGAACGTGGAATTCTCACAAGGAGTATCAAAACAGCATTCTCAATGTCTTAACAAAGTCGATTCAGCCACTGTCTTGTCATAAAGATCACAGATTGCCTATAAACACATATAATATTTTATATGTTTTATGATATAAACATGTCTTTTTTTCCTGAAATTTAGATCTCATTATTACTATCAAGAGAAAAACTTTGCCCTATCCATGGAAAATAGTATATTGTTTTTACCTGTACATATGCACATGTAACCCTTGTATGAACAAAAGTTTTTATTGAAATCATGACTGAGTTCGTGATACTTTATAAAATGACATCTCAAATTTAAATTTGAATTTGAATTTGAGAAAGAAAACAGTGCCACCTGTGACATTTGAAACTGGCCTTACACTCAGAGCTAGACCATGTTATTCTCCTGTTAGATAAAAATTTCACAGAATGCCAAATCGCAGACAAGGTTATATTGAGAGCAAGAAAAAAAGAGACAAAGCAAGACCACTTCATACTTTTGGCTGTGCATAGACAAAGATATGGTCATGGTGTCACTCACACAATACCAAACATCCCTTCCTATGGTCAAAATAAAAAACTGCTACTCATTTTCCAAGTACAGATTATCCTCATTCTAGTCTTTCCTCTGTCTAGATAGGAGTTATTGAGATGACTCATCATAAAATTGCACCTATTTTCTGACAGCATCCAATCCTGGACCAACCCCATTTCTCTAGACCCTTATTCAAATCACCAAAAAAACCCTAAATCCTATTTTAGAAAGTAGACACCCTTTTTTACTCAGATATCACAGTTCCTCATGTGTGTTCTCCTTTGTGGCAATGAGTAATAAATCCAACTTGCTTAACTTCATATGTGTTCTTTGTCTAACGGTCATTTAAAAAATGATTTAAAATTGTTATATACGAGCAGCCAACATATACATGAAAAAATGCTCAGCCTCACTAATCATCAAAGAAATGCAAATTAAAGTCACACTGAGATACCACCTGACTCCAGTTAGGATGATCATCATCAATAACTCAAAAAGCAACAGATGCTAGAGAGGGTGTGGGGAAAAGGGAACACTTCTAAACTGTCGGTGGGGGTGTAAACTAGTACAACTAAAAGATCTAAAAATTGACCTTTCATATGACCCAGCAATTCCCTTTCTGGGAATATACCTGGAGGAACTCAAATCACTCTATGAAAAAGATATCTGCTCACTCAGGCTTATTGCAGCATTATTCACAATAGCAAAAACATGGAATTTACCATGCTGCCCATCTAAATTGAACTGTATTAAACAATGTGGTACATATACATGATGGAATATTATACAACCATAAAGAAGGACAAAATTATTAACTTCACAGCAAGTTGGATGGATTAAGAGTATATAATACTCAGTGATCTATCACAGAAAAAAAGAACTGAGAACCACATGTTCTCACTCATAAGCAGATCCTGAACAATTATCATAATACTGTAAGAAAGGGATGGCAGTAGTGGGAAACTGCCCAGGGTGAGGGGGAGCAGGCTTCAAAAATAAGGGTACCTGATCTCAAACCAGGTGAAGTGGGGCAAAAGTGAGGTCCAAACTTTACCTGTACAATGACCATTTGTATGCCTGACCCTGAATTATACCCCACATCTTTAAAATAAAAATTAAGAAAACAAAAAATAAAATTGTTATATTATCATTCAATTTTTAAATAAAATTGCAATATTTATGAACTACCTGCCACTTTTGTGGTATATGATTAAAAGACAATAAGAATAGCATTAAATATCTTGTGTATAAACTCATACAATAAAAAATTTTAAGATTAGCAATGACTGAGGAAAGATAGGTTGTGTTATGCCAAAGCAACAACAACAACAAATTCAAAATCTCAGTAGCTTAAAAAAATAATGTTCACCATTCTTATCCTACATGTGCCTTGTAGATCAATAAGATCTGCTCAGTAAAGTCATTTAGGGATCGAGGATGTTGAAGATTAAACTTTGATACTTGCTCCCCTAGTTACTGAGTTGGGAAAAATAGAACATTGTGAAATGTGTACCAACTCCTATATCTTCTCACTGGGAGTGACATTTCTCGCCTATTAAAACTGCATGATATAGTTAAATCCTTAATTTCTCTTATTTGAACAATTTTATCACATTCTCAGAATTAACTTTGCAATATTTGAACTCATTCATCAGTTTTAATACTGGGTTTGACATTTCTAACTTTTTTTAAGCAGCCAGAGACAATATGTTAATACATAACCATAGTTGTGTTCCAATAAAACTTTACAAAAACACATGGTTTGTCAGATTTGGCAAATGGGCTGTATTTTGCTTGCTACTGCAATAGAGATTCAGGCACATATTCCTATCTGGCATATTTGACAAGCAAGGTGTTTGCTAGTGGCTAAAAGTAGAATGGCAGAATCCTACTTAGAATGTGAGCAAGGCTTAAATTGGAACTTTAATTGTATTACTAAAGAAAGAAGTAATATATAATTACATGAATAAAAATACAAAATTTGGGAATAGTTAAAATATAGGTGTACATTTAACATCATTTTGTACTACCATTGAAGATATTATTATTATTATTATTATTATTATTGCAAATATGTGGGGCACAATTCAGAGTTAGATATACAAACATTGATTATGCATTACTTTTGTTGATGAGGTGTGCCCCTCCCTCCCCTAGCAGTTTCCCTCAACTGCCAATCCCAACACCTCTTCCCTGACAGTTTCCCACTACTGCCAATCCCTTTCTTATAGTATTATAATTGTTCAAGTTTCACCTATGAGTGAGAACATATGGTAATCTGTTCTTTGTTTCTGTGATAGATCACCGAGTATGATTGACTCTAAATCCATCCAAGTTGCTGCAACGGCCATATGTTTGCCCTGACCTTCCATGTGACCCAGCAATACCCCATTGGGAATATACCTGGAGGAACTCAAATTATTCTACAAAAAAGATACCTGCACATGTATGTTTGTTGGAGATATTATTTTTATAGTGAATCTTCAAGTTAAATGAATTATGTAATAAAGGAAGTATAATATTAATGGCATACAAAAATATTTAGAGAAATACATTTGGGACATGTAATGTAACAAGAGAAGAAAAAAGTCAATTTATAAATGTCTTAATAAGTATGTGAAGAGAACTTCATCTCACTTATAATCTCTCTTTCTGCAGATGAATACTTCCAGGTGAAAAATCTCTTTGCTGGCAGAGATGTGTCTTCAGCATGAAAATTCATAAACAATATTATGGTTTGTACAAATGTAGAAAACTCATTCCTTTCTTCTTTATAGAGACCAGATGTCTATGTGTTCATAGAAAAGAAATGTGATTGAAGCATTTAAACATTTTTGGGAATCTAATTTAGCTGTGTATGCTATTGGAATCAATAGCTGAATAAATTGGGCAGTGAGGCACATCTGCTGTAAAGATTGCCAAAATGATCAAATTAACAATGAATTATTTTTAGAAACATGTCTAATTATGCAATACTTCTCCTTGAGCAAACTTGGATTTGAGGATAGCATAAATGATAAAGAGTGATAAAAAAAAGTTTTATTTTAATGATTTATTTGATTCATTCCGGACTAATAGCATCACAAACTATAAAGACCCACGAGATGGCTTGGAAAATTATAAAATGGTACAAAAATTAATGAAATAATTGCACTTTATAGTAAAATAGAGCATGTAGATGCTTATGATCCAGGATTTCTCCCAAGAGAAAAGCTGTATCTGTACATGAGATGAATAGAGGGACATTAGTAGTATCATTTCCAGTATTAGCAAAACACCAGTAACTAAATAAATGACCCTAGACAATAGAATAAGTAATTAAAAGTGTATTCAAAAAACAAATAGTCTACTTAAGTAAAACAAACAAAAAACGACAACCTGTATTAACATAAAATTAAGAATATACAGTAAGCTAATGATGTGTGTTATACAAGAGTACTTAAAGTATGATTTCACTAATTTAAATTTTATGAGTGGGCAAAATTCAATATATATTGTTTACAGGTGTATATACAGGTGGAAAATGATAAAGTAAGCAAGGAATGACTGATGGTAAAGTTAGGATATTGGTTAACATAGAATGGGGGTAGGTAAAGGGATGAAGTTGAGAAGAATAATATAGGGAGCATCTAAGGAATACAATTTTCTATGTCCTTACATGTCTAAGCAGTGTTTTAAAAATTGTTATTTGCATAGTGTCTACAGCAGTCTTATGGATATTTTGCAATTAGAAATAGAAATAATTTTTGATACTAAGTTGTTAATATATTAGAGGTAATTATCCTTTTATAACAATTTTAAAGAGCACCAGTTATATGAGACTTGTCTTGTGTTTTCTCCATATGCATGCATACATGAACACACCGAACCTATACTTTGGTCCCCTTTTCTAGATGAAATATTCAATAGTTAACAACATATATAGATTTTATTTTGTCACAGGACTCAACATAAGCTATCAATTTACCTAATTGATGAAAATTACATTTTCTCCCTTATATGAGCCCAAGGGAATAAGCATAGTACATTCTGTATTCTAAAGTAACAAGGGAGGCATAATGTGTAAAATTTGTAAAACCTAGTTTAGAAACTATGTGTTAAGCTTGAGGGTGGCTAGGATTGACTTAGAAAAAGTAAAGTAGTCAGAAAAAAAGAAAGAGTATTATAAGTCTCAAGAGGCTAAATCCATGGAGAAGCAAGGTCAAAAAGAGCTATGACTCATTGACTCACTGAAAAACACTAACATATCTATTACATTATATGAAATGTGCTAGTTTCAGTAAAATATATGTAAGGAAAGACATATGATACTTGTCTGGAAGAAGAATGAGAATAGACTGATATTTTCTTTCCCAAACTTATCCCTAAAGAAATTGCATAAGGATATATGGAATCCAAAAACAATAAAACCACAACAAATGGTCTTCTAGGAAAATTTCTATTTTGAACCATGGGTTAAATCTTCTGGTATAGTATAGAGGGTTGATGGTAGGGATGAGAGCATAAATTGTAGAAAAGATGTTTAAGATCAGTAATTGTTCTTCCCCAGTATGTCATGGGATATCTTTATGCTTCTATGTTACTGAAGAAATCTGATCTATTGCCAACATTTTTGGAGAAAGCTTGCTGGCGTAGAGTTAAACAAGGCTGAATATCCTTTACCCTTCTCTAAATCATGAAAGTTGGTAAAATTCAATTTAAGATTTCTTTTCCCTAATGCTCATTCTCTCATTCTAATTGTTTGAAGCTTGAAAGAAGGGGAGGGAGTACTGCAAGCAGAAACATCAGAACATATGGATCAAGAACTAAAAATAAGCATAATTCTTATGTTAAAGTAAATAAAAATAGTGACAATAAAAAACCAAAATGGTAGTAATACTGGGATACAAATTTAATATTAGAAATAATAGACAGAGTAGATATAGTGAATAGAGAGGCATATTAGTAGTAAAAGAAGATTAGAGTACTGTTCCAGAAGAAAACACAAAAGTAACACTATTGAAAATCTGAAAGAAAAGATGATAATGATCCCAGAAAGTGAGATTTTTTTTTATCACAGGGAGAAGTATTTTAAGAAGTACAATATAAATTTTCTATCATTAAAAAACATAAAAGACCTCAATATTAAAGGGCCCATAGAATATCAAAAGAGTATCAGGAAATTATAAAGATGAACCAAATTGAATTTATAGAATGGAAAAGTACAATATCTTAAATAAAATTACTGGGATGGACAAAACAAAGTATCAGTGAACTTAAAGTCAAGTGAATAGAAATTGTGCAATCTACATAAAAAGAAGAAAGGTTTGCAAAAGTAAACATAACTTATTATCATGAATACTATCAACTGGTAAAATAGATCTGTATTTGGAATCCATAACAAGGAGGAAGATAATGAACTGAAGAAAATTTTGAAAGAAATAATGTCTAACCTTTTCTTAAATTTCATTTTTAAAAAAGATCAACATAAAAATCTAAAGTACTTAAAAACTTGAAATAAGATAAAATAAGAAGAAAATAATACCTCAACATATCATAGTCAAATTACTGATAACAGAATGCATAGGAGGGTGTGAGAGAGGTCTCAAAAAAATCTCTTGAAAACAATGAATGTCCAGGTTGTGTTTTGGTGGTCAGGGATTCAGACTGGCAGCATCTCTTGATTTGACAAGTTCTGCTTAAAACTTCTCAAATGCCACCATTTACAAGAAACAGTAGCAAAGGAAATCCCAAGACAGAAAATGGTGTGATTATGTAGATATTAATGAACTTAAAAGATTACAGTGTAAGAGGATAAATTTCTGAAAATCTGTAGTGAAAAGGCAAGATAGGACGGGACTGGTGGGAGTGTGAGAGTCTCTGCATCGGTGAGAGTCCATGGGGACAAATCTCCTGGATTGGTATGTGCAAGTGGGTGAGTGAATGTCCAACTGAGGGGAGACATGGGATCAAGCAACCGGGTCTCCCCTGCAGAAGTGGTTCCTTCTTACCACAGCTCCGAGTTTGGCGCTGGGGTGCAAGAACATCTGCCATTCTACGACATCTTTCAGGAGAAGGCAGCAGAGATCAGCAACCTCTCAGCACCTGGCACCAGCCCACACCACCACCTGCAGCAGCGGCTGGGCATGACAGCGGGGACCACAGAGAGGACATGGGGAGGAGATCTGTAGCTGAGCTCTACGAGAGGGCAAGGTGTTAGTGGACAACATTTTCATGCCATTTTCTCAGTCCTGGAACCAGCAGGGACCCTCTCTAGCCCAATTCTGGGCAGCCTGCATCCAGAGACCAAGGGATGATTTCAGCACCCATCTGGAATCACCATCATTTGCTCAGGTAGGAGACTCCAGATACACCATACCAGACAGACAGAGGACCAACACCCTACACTCGATCAAGCATGGACATAAGTAATCAGAGTGGGAGACCTAGAAGTAGCTGAGTTGAGGTGAGTCCTGGAGTCACTCCTCTTCCCGTAGCAGTCCTTGAGGCATTGGACTTACGTGGAGAGCTGCCTCATTGACTGAGAGCAAAAGGGAAGGACTTGAGAATAGAGTCCACTCTCTATCACCTCCAAAAGTGGAGGTGCCAGAGACACATCACTAAAAAAAAAAAAAAAAAAAAAAAAAGGTGAGGGAGAAGGAAACTGAAGTTCCAGAAATGGCCATAAGAGGGAGGTTTTTTGTTTTTTTTTTTTTTTTTCACTCTCTCCACACAGTGTCTTCTGATTTGGCCTGTCTCTATTTCTCCCTCATTTTTGTGTGTATGGCTATATTTGAGGACAAGTACATCTTTGATTTTTGTTTATCTGTTAATTTGTGTACCTGTTTTCCTTCTTCTCCTTCTTTCTTTTCATCTTTATACCACCTTCCTTCTTCCTTTCTCTATTATTGTACTTATTTCATTTTGTTTTTTGAGGCATACATATTCCCCCACCATATGGACAGACAGTAAAGTGGTGGGGTGTGGGCTCTAGGGGACCCACACACAAGTCAGTGGATACTGTGATCTGCAGATTGCTTCCTCCATTATATCTTAATCAAAGCTCAAAACTGCAAAAGACAGCACAATCCCCATCCCAGTCCTGTTTCAAAATTTAACAAATCCAGAGGATCTACATAAGGTAGAATAAGGGATTGAGCAAAAAGAAGTGAAACTATCCACCCATCATTGAATAATGGAATTAAAGGGCAGGGAAAGGGGGAGAAAAAACTGTCACAATTGAAGAGGAACCAACAGAAGAACACAGGTAACCTCCAGACTTCTGGAAAGACAGCATCTGAGAACACAGAATTCAGAACTCAAACAATGAAGAGCTCCCAGAATGATTGGTCTCAAACCACAAATTCAGATATTAAGATATTGATAGAGAGGATGAATAAAAATGAGGAAAGAATGAAGTGGTTGATAACAGATGATGACAATAAAGAATACAATAAACCAAATAAATAATAAACTGGCAAGCATGGAGTTTTCAGAATTAACCAAGCAGAAGAAAGAATCTCAGAGCTTGAGGACCAAAATATGGAACTAGCCCAAACTACATCGTCAAAATAAAAAATAAAAAAAAACCTGTAAAAAAGATAGAGAGAAAGCTTCAAAAGAGGCAATAAAACCTCCAAGAGACATCTGATTATATCAAAAGGCCAAACTTATACCTGATTGACATTCCTGAGGAAGATAGGAAGGAAGACAGAGATAACCCTGGAACAAACTTCATGAGGTTATACAAGAAAACATTCATTAGCTCATCAGAGACACAACAATCCAAACACAAGAGATTCTGAGAACCTCTGCAAGGCATCAAATGTGAAGAACAACTCCTAGACACATAGTAGTTAACTTACACAAAGTAGATATAAAATAAAAAAATACTAAAGACAGTGAGACAGAAAAGTCAGACTACCAACCAGGGAAGACCAATTATAACAGCAGCAGATTTATCTACAGAAACACTAGAAGAGGCTAGAAGAGACTGGAGTCTAACCTTCAAAGTGCTCAGACATAAACAATTCCAACCAAGAATCTCCAGTTAAGATAAGTTTCATCAGTAATGTAAAATTAAAATCCTTCCCAGACATTCAGTCCCTAAGAGTTTATGCTGCCTCCAGATCAGCTCCAAAAGACATGCTTAAGAAGGTATTAAACACAGAAGAAAGAATAAAAAGATCAACAATTCTTGTTCCAAGAATTCAGGAAAACAGAATCAAAAAAGCCTGCATCATGACTGCAAAATTGAAAACACACACATATACAACCTCCCCAAAGTAAACAAAAAACAGTAACAACAACAAATAACACTGTAAACAATGTTTATCCATGACAGGGATAAACATTTCATCTCAATAACTAGTCTGAACATGAATGGACTAAACATACCACTGAAAAGACATAGAATGGCAAACTGAATAAAAGGACACAACTCTACAATTTACTGTCTTCAGTAAACACTTGTCACAGCAAAGGATGTTCACAGATTTAAAGTTAGAGGATGGAGCCAGGCTCGGTGGCTCAGCCTGTAATCCCAGTGCTTTGGGAGGCTGAGGTGAGTGGATTGCCTGAGCCCATGGGTTCAAGAACCACCCGGGCAACTTGGTGAGACCTCATCTCTACAATAAATAATAATTTTTAAAAATCAGACAGGCGTGGTAGCATGTGCCTGTAATTCCAGTTGGAAGTTTAAGGAGGAAGGATCATTGGAGCCCAGTGGGTCAAGGCTACGGTGGCCAGAAGCGTGCCACTGAACTCCAGTCTGGGCGACAGAGTGAGACTCCAACTCAAAAAATAATAATAATAAATAAAAAATAAAAAAAATTACAGGATGGAAAACAAATTTTCAGGGTGTACAGGTCACAAAAGACAGGAGTTATGAACTTAATATCAGACAAAACAAACTTTAAGCTATCAAAAATCTAAAAAGATGTGGAAAGACACTACATAATGATAAAAGGTTCAATTTGTCAACCAAAAGTATCCATCCTAAACATATATGCACCCACCACAGGAGCATCAACTTTAGTGAAGCAACTACCAGGAGCACTATATAATGATATTGAATCTAACATTATCATAGCTGAGAACCTAAATACCTTACTATCAACCCTAGATAGATTATTGAGGCAAAAAATCAACAAGGAGATCCAAAACCTCAACTTGATGCTTGACCAAGTGTACTTAATAGATACCTACAGAGAACTCCACCCTGCAACCACAAAATATACATTCTCCTCAACACTACATGGAATGTACTTTAAGATTGACCACATCTTCTGCCATAAATCAATCACAAACAAATTTTGTAAGATCAAAATACTGCCATGTACCTTTTCAGACCATGGAATGAAAATAAATATAAACACCAACAAAATCCACCCAAAACCCACAAAGACATGGACACTAAACAGCATGATGCTGAAAAATTCCAGGTCAACACAGAAATTAAAACAGAAATTAAAATACTCCTGGAAATAAATGAAAATAAAACATATCTAACCAAAACCTCTGGTATGTCATGAAATCAGTACTAGGAGGGGAATTCACTTCCCTATGAAAAAATATCAAAAAAGTAGAAAGATCACAAGTTAACAGCTTAACAAATTACCTAAGGAAACTGTAAATACAATATTACCAAACCCTAACTTCAGTGGAAGAATCCAGATCACCAAAGTAAAAGCCCAAATATGGGAAACAGAAGACAAAAATATCATAGAAATAAATCAATGGAGCAGGAAGCTGGTTCTTTGAAAGAATAAACAAGATTAATGGACCCCTAGCCAGATTGACCAAGAAAGAGAAAAAAAGTACAAAAAAACACAATCAGAAATGCAAAAGTTCAAGTCACAATTGATCCCAAAGAAATACAAAAGATGATCAGAGACTACTATGCAAACTTGCAACAAATTTGAAAACCTAAATGAAATGGAGGACTTTCTGATGTAACACAACCTTGCAAGTTTGAAACAAGAAGAAATTGAGACCATAAATGTACCAATAGCAATCCAGGAAATTGACTCTGTCATAAAAAGAATTACCTACAAAAAAAATCCTGGACCAGATGACTTTCCAGTGGAATTCTATAAAACCTATAAGAAGGAGCTGATACGAATCTTATTGAAATTATTCCAGGCAATCGAGAAAGATAGGACTCTTCTCAAATCACTCTATGAAGCTAGTATCACATTGATATCCAAACCAGGTAAAGATCCAACAAAGAAAGGAAACTACAGACCAATTTCCCTGATGAACATAGATGCAAAAATCCTCAGTAAGATTCTAGTAAATTGAATCCAGCAGCACATTTCAACTATCATCCACCATGACAAAGTATGCTTCATACCCAGGATAAAGGGCTGGCTCAACATCCACAAGACCATAAATGTAATTAAATACATCAATAGATGTAAAACATTTTATTGATTATATTATTAGACACAGAAAAAGCTTCTGATAAAATGCAGCATCCCTTCTTGACAAAAACCCTTGAATGCCTGGACATAAAGGGAACATACGTGAAAGTAGTAAGAGTCATCTGTGATGAACCACTAGCCAACATATTGTTAAACGAACAGAAATTGGAAGCATTTCCCTTGAAAACCAGAACAATACAAGGCTGCCCACTCTCACTCCTCCTGTTTAACATAGCGTTGAAATTCCTAGCTAGAGCATTTAGTCACTAGGAGGAAATCAGGGGTATTCAAATAGGAAAAGAGGAAGTCAAGTCATTCCTCTTTGCTGATGATATGATTCTGCACCTTGAAAATCCAAGAGAGTCTGTCAAAAACCTTCTTGCACTGATAAAGGACTTTAGCATAAGACAGTTGCAAAATAAATGTGCAAAAGACAGTTGCATTCTTTTTCATCAACAACAAGCAGCCAGAGAACCAAATAAAAAGCACAATCCCATTCACATAGCCACAAAAAAAGAAAATTACCTCAGCATCTTCCTAACAAAAGAAGTGAAAGACTTTATGATGAAAATTATAAAACACTGTTCAAGGAAATGCAAGAAGACAAAAAACAAATGGAAAAATATCCCATGCTCATGGGTAGGAAGAATCAACAATGTTAAGATGTCCAACCTACCAAAGGAAATCTACAGATTCAACACAGTATCCATTAAATTACCAAAATCATTCTTCTCAGACCTGGAAATGACAATACAGAAATTCATATGGAAACATAAATGACCATGAATAGCCAAAACAGTCTTCAGAAGAAGAAACAAAGCAGGAGGTATTATGCTTCCAGACTTTAAACTTTACTATAAGCCAACAATAATCAAAACAGCCTGGTACTGGTACAAGATTAAGTATATGGACCAATGGAAGAGGATAGAGATTCCGGAAGTAAAAATCTCAATTTCTTAACCAACTCATCTTTGACAAATCCTCCACCAACAACCACTGGGGAGAAGAGAAGCTATTCAGTAAACAGTGCTGGGAAAACTGGCTGACCATATGCAGAAGCTTGAAACAAGACACCTACCTATCACCATACACAAAAATCAACTCTAAATGGATCAAAGACCTAAACGTAAATCCTCAAACTATAAGAATCCTAGAAGAAGCCAGGTTCGGTGCCTCAGTCTGTAATCCTGTGCTTTGGGGGGATGAGGTGAGTGGATTGCCTGAGCCCGCGGCTTCGAGACCCGCCTGGGCAACTTGGCGAGACCTCATCTCTACAATAAATCAAAAATTAGCTGGGTGTGGTAGCACGTGCCTGTCGTTCCAGCTACTTGGAAAGCTGAGGCAGAAGGATCGCCGGAGCCCAGCAGGTCGAGCCTGCGGTGGCTGGGAGCAGCCACTGCACTCCAGTCTGGGCAACAGAGTGAGACTCCAACTCAAAAAAAAAAGAATCCTAGAAGAAAATGTAGGAAACACTCTTAGGTACATCAGAGTAGGCAATCAATTCTTGATCAAGTTTCCAAAAGCAAATGCCATAAAAGATAAGAGAGACTGTGCATCCCCATGAAACAAAAGTTTCTTCAAAGTAAAATAAACCATCAAGAGAGTGGGGAGACAGCCCACTGAAAGAAAAAAAAATATTTCCCAACTGTATATCTTACAAAAGCATAACATCCAGGATCTACAAGGAACTCAAATGTGCTAAAAGAAAAAAAGTCATACAATTCTATTAAAAAGTGGACAAAGGATATGAATAACTTCTCAGAAGAAGACGTACAAGCAGTCAAGAGATACATGAAAAAATGCTCAGCCACACTAATCATCAACAAAATGCAAATTAATACCACACTGAGATACCACCTAACTCCAGTGAGGATGGCCATCATCAATAACTCAAAAAACAACCGATGCTGGAAAGGAAGTGGAAAAAAAGGAATATGTCTACATTATTGGTGAAAGTGTAAATTAGTACAACCTCTGTGGAAAACAGTGTGGTAATTCCCCCCCAAATCTAAAAATCAACCTTCAGTGTGACACTGCAATCCCCCTTCTGGGAATATATCCAGAAGAATTAAAATCATTCTACAAAAAAGATACCTGCACACACATGTTTATTGCAGCATTTTTCACAATAGCAAAAATAGGGAACCAATCATGCTAACCATCAAAAGTGAACTGGATAAAGAAAATGTGGAACATATACATGATGAGTATTACACAGTCATAAAGAAAAACAAAATTACGAACTTTGCATCAACTTGGTTTAGAGTCTTTCTTTCTTTCTTTCTTTCTTTCTTTCTTTCTTTCTTTCTTTCTTTCTTTTCTTTCTTTCTTTCTTTTTTGAATGTAGGATTTATTAAGAAGACATAAAAGTTCCCACAGTGGGAGGGGACCCGATAAGAGGTTGCCCTATTTAGAGTCTTTCATACTCAATGATGTATCACAGAAACAAAGACGTGAGTACTATATGTATTCACTTATAAGTGGATCCTGAACATTTGTCATAACACTATAAGAAATGGATTTACAGTAGTAGGACACTGTCAGGAGGGGTGGGGGAAGGCATATAACATCAATAAGAGTACCTGATCTCAAACCAGTCAAAGTGGGGACCAAAGAGAGGTTCAAACTTTACCTGTACAATGACCATACACATATCTAACCCTGAATTGTACCTTACACCTTTAAAATAATAATAAAAGAAAACAATGGAGGGATAAGGATAATATAATAGTATCTTCAAAGAGATAAAAGGATAAAAACATGTCAAAGAAAAATTTATATCTAGTGAAAATACTTTTCAAAACTTAAGGTCAAATAGACAGTTACAGATTAAGAAAAGAAAAAAAAATCATCTACTACCAGATCTGTAGTATAAAAAAATGGCATATAAAGACTTTCAGGAAAATGAAAAATGACATAAAATAGAAAACAGGATCTTGAGGACTGACAGAAAAGCACTGGAAATGGTAAATCTATGGGTAAACTTAAAAATGTATCTTCTAAAAAAATTTAAAAGATGAATAGCTTTCTGTTTCAAAATTTGTATCAAAGCAGCTCAAAAAACTAGAAGAGAGAGTAAATTGACTTACATAGAGTCAAGATTTTTACATTTTATATAATGTGGTACAATATAACTCTAAGTTGGCCTTGATGAGTTAAGAATTGATATTCTAATACTTAGAACAACCAGTAAGAAATAATGCCAGGAACAATTTTGGTTAAGAGTAAATTCATGAATTAGCATAAAAAATCAAATGAACACTAAATTAAATTTCAATATCCCAAAAGATATTATGGAAATAGAAAACAAGTAAACAAAAATAGTAAAACAATAGAACTAAGCACTTATGTGTTAATAATTAGTCAAAATGTAAATATGCCAAGCACTTCAATTGCAAGATGAAAATTATCAGACTAGATAACACAGAAATAACTCTAGTTTATCTAAAATGCTTTAATATAAAATCAATAATGTATCAAAGATAAAAGAATAGAAAAAGGTATACCATATGTACTTAAAGGAAAAATATTGTTATATCTATGTTAATAACAGCAAAGCAGTCTTCAAAAAAGACTTTTTCAGAGATAAAAAGGGACAATTTTCAATGCAATAGGAAATCTCAATTGTTTATTTCCTTAATAATAAGAGAGTTTCAAATGCATTAAGGAAAACTAATATAAATAAAAGAAAAATTACACAAATCACAAAGAGAATAGGAGATTTTAACAGCTGTATCTGTTGGGTTTTCCAGGAAGCAGTCCCTGAGATGGAGTAAAAAGTACATTATTGGAAATGTATAAGCTGCAAAATTAACATGGAGGAAGCAATATCTAGCAAGAAGAGATACCAAAGTATGAAGCAGATGTGACAAAGACATTGCCAGACAAATGGGACCTTCAGAGAAAATATTGTCTATTAGAGAAATTCCACATTAGGGACAAATGGCGAGGCAAGCCCTGTATCACATTCCTGTTCAGTCATTGACTGAGCAGACTTGAGCATGGTCTTTAAAATGTTGAGGCAGACCTAAAAGGGCTAAACCTAGAGGCTGTCAGCTCAGCACCTTATTTACAGCTAGTCAATGTGTCCTTCCTTGAAGAGAAATCTGAAAAGCACTTCTATATGTCTGCCATAACAGCACAATCTAGTATTTACAGAACAATTAAATCAAACGAATCAATAAGAACAATGGAATATCAACACATAGGATATATACTATTATATATGTATATTTTCCATATAGTGGAAAATAAAATGGGGCTTAATATATTGCAAAACATCAAACTATTACAGGGTGTGTTTAACAGCATCAATATATAATTACACTAGAAATCAGTACTAGAAAGACATCTGGAAAATTTCAAAATACTTCAAAATTAAACAATACACTTCTCAATAATCAAAGGGTAAAATAAAAAAATAAAATATTTAATAATGGGAAATATTTTGGACTAAAATATAATGAAAATACAACACATTAAAATTTGGTATGTGAATTAATTCAATACTTACAAGAAAATGTTTGGCTTTAATGTAGATATTAGAAAATAGGAATCATCTAAGATTATTGATCTTGAATATGCCAGAGTTATTTGTTTGAAAGATTAATACAATTGATAAAACTCTAGCAATATCAATTTCCATGTCAGGAAAAAATAAAAGGGACCATACAGATGCTATAAATATTAAAAACTAAAATAATTAAGTATTATGAGCTACATTTTGCAGAAAAATTCATCTGGTTGAAATGGACAAATTATTAAATATACTTAAGCTGACAAATAATTATAAAAATCTGAATAAATTCATTAACAAAATTGAATGTATTAAAACCTTCCATCTATTTTTTAGAAGGTATATATAGTCTCACTGGTAAATTTTTCTATTATTTAGGGAATAAATAATTCTAATCATACACAGACTCTTTCAGAAAATGGGAAAACACACTTTTCAACATGCTTTATTAGGTCAAAATAACCCTGGTAGCCATAACTGGGCAAAGGCTTAATAATAAAATAGCAGTATAGACAAACATTTCTTACAAACATAGGCACAAAAATCTTCAATTAAATGTTAGCAAATTGAATTCAGGAAAATATAAATAATAAAATGTGATAGAGAAGTAGACTTTATCCAAGAATGCAAAATGTTTTAACAACCCAAATTCAGTCAATGCACTTTGCCTAATTAACATAGTAAAGAAAAAAATGAACATTGTCATCAATGCATTAAATAAAAGCATTTGGCAAAATCTAATGACCATTCATCATGAACATTTCCAGCAAAATAGGTAGAAACACTACTCCTTAATATGATATAGGGTATCTGTAAAAAAAATCCCACAACCAATGCTTTTTTCCTCCCCTAAAATTGGAGTAAGATAAAGATGGTTACTCTCACTACTTCTGTTCAACACTGTACGGGAAGCTATCTCTAGAGCAAAAAGGTAAGAAAAGGGAACAGAAGATACAGATTGGAATAAAAGACATAATACTGTCTGTATTCACAGATGACCAGACATTACTGTGAAAAATAAAGCCCTAAACTGGGCTCGGTGGTTCAGCCTGTAATCCCATGCTTTGGAAGGCCGAGGTGAGTGCATTGCCTGAGCCCGCGGGTTCGAGACCCACCTGGGCAACTTGGCGAGACCTCATCTCTACAATAAATCAAAAAATTAGCCGGGCATGGTATTGCACGCTTGTAGTTCCAGCTACTTGGAAGACTGAGATGGAAGGATCGCCAGAACCCAGCAGGTCGAGGCTGTGGTGGCGCGGAGTGTGCCACTGCCCTCCAGCCTGGGCAACAGAGTGAGACTCCAACTCAAAAATAAATAAAAATAAATAAAGCCCTAAAGATCCATGACAACTACTATTCGTATATCTAATAAATAAATGTAGCAAAGTCACCAGGCACCAGACCATTAACCAAAATAAATTGTACTTCCATATAGCACTAATGTATTCAATAGTATCCCCCCAAATTAATGCCAGCTGGGGCCTCAGACTGTGACTTTATTTGGAAACAGGGTCTTTGCAGTTAACTAAGAGGTATCATATCGTATTACAGTGGACTTTAAATCTGATGACTAGTTTCCTTTTAAGAAAAGGAGAGGACACAGAGACACACAGAGAAAAAAGTCATAAGGACAGAAGCAGAGATTGGAGTTATGCTATTATAGGACAAGGATCCCTGTACCTACCCTATGATTCAATTCCAAAAATAATTTAAAACATATACTCCAAAAAGAAATACTTCTGCAAGAAAGTTCATAGAAACTTAAAAAAAAATCTCAAACTGGAAATAGTATAAGTATCCTTTAATCAGATAATAGATAAATACATTTTGATATGAAGTATTGAAAAACCAAACAATATAGATAAACTCTAGAAGCCTAATGCTGAATGAAGGTGGCCAAACACAAATTTCATGCATGCATATCTGTATGATTCCATGAATATGAAATTCAGTAACATGTCATATGAATCTATGGAGATAGAAAAAAGAATGGCAGTTATCTATGGGGAAAGGGAGATTGTCTTTAAGAAGACTTAAGAATGATTTCTAGGTTAATAGAAATATGTATGTATCCTGACTGAGGTGGTAGTTATCAAATTGTACACAACTCCAAACACACACACACACACACACACACACACACACACACACACAAGCTTATTAAATTGGTCTCTGACAGTAATCCTGATGTTTAATTTCTATTTCCTCTTTCATCAGTACTTTTTAAATTGAAATGCAAATCTGTTTCCAAGTGTGCTATTTTAGTGGGTCCTATCCCTTTTCAGGTCTAATTGAAGCTTCACACAGTTCATACCTTTTTGGAGTGACTGATCCATAATTATGTCCTAAACTTCATGCATTTCAACTGAATAGCATTAGTTATTTCTTAATCATTTAGGTCCAGTATGTGGGGCTCTTCACAAGATTCCTTATTATGTTCTGTTTACCATATACCCACTTAGCTACAGGGAATATTGATCTCCACCTGCGTTTGGTTGTAGCTTCCTCTTCTTCTCTCTACCCTGGCAATTTTGACTGATTAGTAATTCCAGCAGTTCACAGTTATCTCCTTTCTCTAGATCATTTATAAAGATTAAAATCAGCAGAAGTCCAAGGACTAATTTCAGTAGGAATCTAGATAAGTATGTTCTCAATATATGTGTCTGTCTATTAACAAGGAAATGAGGTAAAATAAAATATCTACTTTAGTAACTGTCACTGTAAAAAAGAGGATTAGGTTCAAGATTAACAAAATATTCTATGTCCAGAATGCGTGACAACAAAGAAACTTTGCTTTTGGAAGCACAGTTTTAAAAGGGAGCTATTTGGGGATGCTAATTATTAGGCTAGAACCTTCAGACCCCTACACCTAGCAGAGGCATCTGGGTATGCTGTGAGCAAGGGTTTTATTAAAGATGAATTGAGTCATGTTACCAGAGAGAAAAAGATGTTAGTGGGGTTATTAGGTAGATTTGAAGAAGCTATTGGAGGTCATGCAGAGCAGGTGCAATGAACAGCAAGGCTTGCCTGGTACTGGATCTGTTTCTCTTGCTGCTCAGTGCAGAGTACTTAACATCTTAATACTTTAAGAAAGTGTAAAAAGGCTGTACATTTAAAATGACCTCTCATATTGCTCTCAGCCTGAATTACACAGGCACTCATGTATTAGAGCAGGATATGATTTATTATGCAGTGTTACTACTTGTGAAATATATTCCACCATCCATGCTAGAGGATAAAAGTCTTCCTTCTATGTTTTACCCTCATTTCCAACTGGTCAGATGTCTTTTATTTCTTCCTCCTACACTTGTCAGGTCATCCTCTCCTCACCATCCCCGTGCCACTGCTTCTGGTTTTTTAGAATTTAGTTATGTGATTTATCGCAATAAATTCAGACTCTGTTTTGCGTGCAATGTAACATTTAATTTACCTTACTTCAAATGATGAAGCTAATGCCACATCTACTTCTGTTACTACTTTCTACTACTATTTATTTTACACTAACAATAAGCAAAGTGATTTCTATACATCATTTCAATTTCCTTAAAAGATAAATGAAGTAATATTTTTATTTTCATGTTACTGTTGGAGAAACAGAAAGTTGAGTGATTAGGAAAGATCATATGTATCTAGTACATGGGATCATGTACTGTATTCGTTTCTATTGTAGAGTGACAAATTACTACAAACTTGGTGACTTAAAACAACACATACCTATTTTCTCATAGTTTAGGAATTTAGACCAAAATGAATCTATTGAGCTAAAATCAAGGTGTTGATTGGGCTTTTCTGGAGGTTCTAGGGAAGAAACCATTATCTTGCCTTTGCATGCAAGCCACCATAAATTGCCCTTATCCCTTAGCTTGTGGTCCTTTCTATCTTCACAGTCAGCAACCATCAGTCAAATCTTTCTCCTCATATTTTACCACTTGGATGCTTCCTCTTATGCTTCCTTCTTCCATATTTAAAGAACTCTTCTGATTACATTGGGCTCATGTGGCTAATAAAGAATAGTCTCCTCATTTTAAGGTCAGATGATTAGCAATCTTGCTTCATCTTGCCATGCAACAAAACATATTCACAGGTTCCAGAGATTAAAACACATGTATCTCTGAAAGCTTATTATGTTCTTACTGCAGATACAAACTAAAGTGTCTGAGATTCTGCATTTCTAATTATTACCCAATTTTCGCAGTACCATTCTATCATAGAAATCTGATTGTGTTACACCTCTCTTTAAAAACATTAATTATTCCATATTTTCCTTAATTGTCAGAATGTGTTTCTTCATATTCTATGCATTTTCCTAGAGTCTTTCCCACTCTTCATTGTAGTATTCATTGTAGTGTTGTAGTATTTTGCAAAGTCACAACTGACATATTCACTTTTCACTAAAAAAAACCTGGATTTTTTTCTACTTCCATAAATGCACACAATCAAATCTATGCACTTGTCATATTCTGTATCCTTTCCCCCTTAGAAACTCCGTCCATTCTTTACAGATGTTCTTAAGTACCAATCCTTTTATGAAGTCATTTTTGGTGCTGTGGGGAGAAAGTATATCTCCTTCCTCTGTGCTTTTTAAAATTGTGTACATTCTCCTTTTGAATAGTGTAATTTTCACACTGTTGGTTTTTAATTACATACATAAGTCCTCCACCAAAGTCTGGGTCTCAAGTCAGCGCCATTTGTTTCTTACCTTTCAATTTTGAAAATAAGCAGAGGTCTTAGAAAAATGTTGGGAAAATCAATGAATATATAATATTATTGAAGACTAATAAAGAAATCCAAGAAATACACTTTTCTTTTTAAAATTTTTATATTTTTTATGCTTGTAATTTCTGTATACCATTACAAGAGAAATAAAAAATAAAAAAGCAATCTATAAACAAACACAGTTATGTATGACACAGAAATGTGTCCATAAAACAAATGGTATAAGAAAAATAGATTAATGATTGATATATAAATTAACTTGGAAAAATAAATGTCTTGATTCACTTTTTTTTTTTTTGAGTTGGAGTCTCACTCTGTCACCCAGACTGGAGTGCAGTGGCCGCTCCCTGCCACCGTAGCCTCGACCTGCTGGGCTCCGGCGATCCTTCTACCTCAGCCTTCCAAGTAGCCGAAATTATAGGCATGCACTACCACGCCCAGCTGATTTTTTGATTTATTGTAGAGATGAGGTCTCGCTGCCCAGGCGGGTCTCGAACCCGCGGGCTCAGGCAATCCACTCACCTCAGCCTCCCAAAGGCGCGGGATTACAGGCTGAGCCACCGAGCCTGGCTTCTTGGTACACTTTTATACAATAGTCTCAAAATACTGGGTAATGAGAATCCAAGATACAGGTATTAGATGAATATATAACATTTATAGAAAAGTAGGCAATTTCTAATAGACAAAATACTTAAAATTATATGTAAGAAATTTATCTCAGAAGTCCATTCAAATGTTTTACATTGTTTTTTGTATCTATTTTCAGATACAGTTTTAGTGCCAGAAACAATTTTTAGAGATAAAGAAGTTGTGTAAATAAATGAAAGTCAACCAAATGAGAACAAACTTAGGCTATTTGTTCAGAATTGTATATGGCAAGGAAGTTAGCTACCATCACTTGTGTCTGACAGTGGCTTAAAAATAGGTAGAGGGGTGGAAATACTTTAAAACAAAATATAGGGAAGTCTTCAGATGTGTTCTGATTGAGAGTTGCTGGCACCGGGAAGCTGAAGGTAGTCTAGAAGCATGACACCCTATATTTTGGGAGTGTACTCAGCTTTCATGCTTAGTCTCAAAGAGAAGCAGTGGTTAAATATTAGAGAAGCTGGCAATTATTGATCAAGTTCCGACCATTCTTGGTTGATTGCTACAGAGATATCCTTGACTTTCTGGTCTGATTGCTGCAGAAATTGTACATCAAACTTCTATTTTCACATATGGTCTAGTCATTCTTGTATATAGTGAGTCTCTTAGTTTCCCTTTTGTTCATTCTCTAGATTGCCATAAATTAACCAATTAAGGAAAGACTAGTGATACAGATTTTCACTGCTCTGGGATTGTGCAGTCATCTCCATAGTCAACTCTGTTGCAAAATTTTCTTGACCATTTTATTGTTGCATCGTCACAGTGACAATCTGAAGAAGAAAGTAGCTGCGTGGAAGCAGTTAAGACTGTGGTTATAGAAATCACTGAGCCAGCATAATTACCTCTATGAATAAAAGATAAATAATTAATAGTTCCCATAAAATGCCTCAGAATCAAAAGGCCTGTTTATATAACACAGAAAAGAACAAATCCCATAGGTCAGAAGGATAAACCCTAGAAGGCCAAGTAGATATTTCCTTAACGTGATATATGATCTGTTCTACCTTGTCTGTTTTATTGAACCAACTACAGAAAGAAATATTATAATGGCACAGGTGCCACTACAAATAGTCAATTAAAAATGTAGAGCAATGTTGTTCTCCATCACTACTTGTACTATTAAAAGTAAGTTGAGACTGATAATTTTGCCAGGTAGGACAGATATGGTATTATTTTTTAATTTACCCAGTTAGTGATATGTTTCTCACAACCTCTTCTAATTGTTTGCATCCCTCCTATGGGAACACTGCTCTGATTCTTTGCATAAACAAATATATTTCCCAAGGTACACTGCCTGAATAATCAAGGGTGGTCTCATTGTGGAGCTTAAATCTGAGCTGGAATTTCTAGACTTGATGATTTATAAACTTCGGATATTTGTGCATGAACAAGTCTTCAAATATTATTCCTGTGAAACAAATAGGACAGATATCCTGACTTCCATATAGAGGCACATGAAATCCTGGGGGGGAAAAAGAAGTTATTTACTACATAAGGCAAGAACCAAGGCCTTATATTAGCTGGATTACATATTTGGTCCTTTATTAATCTTTTCCAGGTTGTGTTTGCCCATTTCCCTCTGAAGTATTTTCTCATTGCTCTATGAAATATTTGTTGGTTTCAAATTTAGAATTGCCTATTGTTTGATTAATAATAATGATAATTGATTATTTGTCAGGGAATAAAGACACAAGTAAAGCAATATATTGATTTGTTTAATGTCAGTTGTCCATCTAGGTGTTAAGTGAAAAACCCATCAATTTCCTTTCTTGTGGTCACATTTGATGAGTTTCAGAATTTCCCAGAGGGTTTTTTTTTTTTCATGAGTCTGGTGATGGATGGCATAATCAGCAGCAGTTAGCAAGACTGAAGGCACTGAGTACTATTTGCGATGACCTAAGAATATCATTACAATGAAGATGTTCTAAATTAAGAAGTATAGTAAAAAGGGAGGAAAAGTGGCAAAAGGCTCATTATGAATGGATGAAAACCAGAGGTCTATAGAAAATGAGAAGAATGATTATAAGCAACAAAATAAAAAACAGAAGGAAATAAGGGGGGGGGGTTAGTGCAACATTTTGGGTAGCAGCTCTCTACTTTTCCTGATCATCCACTTGTACGAAAGGTCTTGGATCAGTGGTCTTCTTTTGAAAACTGACTACTTCAAGAGAATCTCTGAGATATCTTTTTAATTTTTCTTTTAAAGTAGTCAGTTGTAAATTCATGGATTGACTCCCCTGAGTTTCATTTCTGTATTTGTCTACAATATTTGATAAAATGCAGACTGAAGAGATTCAAGAGCATTTTTTCTCTGTTCTCTCTTCCAATGGATGAAATCTTTTTATTGATAATCATAAAGAGCATATTCAGGAATCCTTTGTGGGAAGGCAAACTTAACATGTATAGTACGTAGGATAGTATATGATCTCCTCACAATATTTTTTAATCTAGTATTAGAGATAAATTCTTAAAGCATAGGCTTTCCAGTTACCAATTCATGGGTAGATAATGAATATGTTTTTGAGGCAGTGAGTGATGTGGCCATAAGGACTAGTGAGAGCACATTTTTGCCCAGGGAGTTCTTAAGGTTCCCACTGGTCCTTTTAATCTATCCAACATATTGTGGGTGGTAAGAAAAGCTTAGTTTTTAAGTAAGGAGTAATGTGGTATGTATGTGTATGGGAATGTGCACACGTGAATGTGTGTGTGTGTTTTAGGATAAATCTGAACAGGCTATCAGAAGAGAATGTTTTTCCCTCCTTAGATAGGTCACTTCCTAAATAATGAACTGTGTTTTGTCAAGATTGTAATTTATATTTTGAATCTTTATCTCCCTTCTCTGCTAAGGCTAAGAACAAATACGTACAAATAGGTAGAATTTTTTTTACAGGCTTAGTTGTTTTCTGTATTATGTAGGAGGACATACACATATTGTGCCAGAAATGATTCACAAGGAAAAATTTAGATGTTTTAAGTCTTTATTGAGGACCTGTGAAAATTAAGGACTGAGGGGCTTCAGATAACCCTGGGAGCATGACTATTCAACTATCTTGCTGTCCTCCTCTTGTGGCAGGCAAAATAGACATTGACTGTCCTGGGGCAAGTGACATACTGGAAAAGTAACATCAGAGATTCACTACAGTGAAACAAGTGGATTCAGGGAGAATTGATGACAGCATATTTGTTTTAGCTGCTACTTGGTAGTGATGAGCAACCATTTTGCTGATGGTTATGAAGCTTTTAACAAATTGACATTCTTGTTTATTTGACTTTTTTAAGGTTACAAGGTCTAGTGTAGTGGAGGAGAAGAACTTTGAATATAGGCCTTCAATTATAGACTGAGCCTCTTCCTTTACTTTTGGCTTAGGGATGCTGGGGAGATTTGGGTAAAATTTAGCAGAATCTATCTAAACCTAAACTGATTGTGATCCAATTATTTCTCCCATATTAGTGGAATTTTTGGCCAGTAGAGTATCAAGTATGGAGTTACATCTTTAAATGAGGTATATATACATCATGTATAATGGAGAAGGTAAAGGTATATATAAAGCAGACATCCTTGATTATGAATAAAGAAGTTCTCTGGAATATCAAGAAACAGTCCCTCTTGTAAGCACCTACTATGACAATTCCATTTGCAAAGCATTTACTATGACAATTCCATTTGCAAAGCAAGTTTCCCGCTTTTAAATTTCCATGAGTGGTATCACAGAAATGAAGGGGATCTGTTTTAGTTAATGTTTCTATGATACAGTTAAGGGCTGAAAGATTTTAAAAATTGTGGATTATATGAAATAGCTACCACCTGTGGGGCCTGTTTACTCTGAGGAAGAGGTTGAGTGAAGCAGGTCATTTTAAATATGGACTTAATAGTACCCACATCTACCAGAGGTCAGTGATATTGACCATCTATGTCTATAGTAAATTTACTTTGAATGTTGAAGTTCAAAACAGAATATTTGGCTCTTTTTCCTGATTCAGTTTATTCTTATTGATCAGAATTAACAGACTTTCCTTTGTCTTGGTTTCTCTTTTGAAATATGATCAAATATTTGTTCTAGTATTTCTTATTTTTACAATATTTTCAAGTAAGTATTCTAGTGGATAAGAAGTTAATTGGGAAGTGAGCCACCTAGATTTTTTAACCTATATTGGAGGAATAAGGAGGAAGAGGAATAAGGAGGAAGAGGAAGAGGAAGATATGGATAAAGAGACAACTGTAGGACAAGGATAGGGAGTATTTACTGGGGAAATTAGTGTGGTTTGTTGTTGTTTAAGTTTATCAGCTTGCTCATTGGCTTTGGGCAAATAATTTTTTAGTGAAACATTTTTTATTCTGAATTTTTTTGAAGCATCTGCATATAAATAAAAATTAATTGACCCTGAGAAAGCTTTTCACCTTTTCTTAAAAGTGTTTCTAAAATGAACAATTTGTTCATGTCAAATGTTCTCCAGATTAGATGTTGAAAGTCCTAATTATTCAAGGTGAAGTTATACCCTTTGCAAGATAATGTATAAAACTTAGTGTTGCAATTAAAATATTTTCCCAGGTGAGGAAAATATTTAGAATCAGTTGACTCCATGAATCTTATGAGAACTGGAATTAATGGTAGAAATGTGATGTTTGCACACCTTGTATCATGGACTACCAACCTGATAGTTAGCTGCCTCTAAATGTAGATCCAGCAAACTATACTCCAGCAAGTAGAAAACCAGAGAGAATGCTCTCTCAGGACTAAGACCAAGTTCTAGGACAGAAAACTGAGATGGAAGGAGAATCCCATCTGGTTTTATTGGTGGCCCATAGAAAACTTTTTCCCATGGATGTCATTCTGGTGAGACACACCAGTTTGACAGTCGTTAGCTTTAACAGCAGACATGTAAGGTCTGTGCCTGTGTTCTCTGTGAATTCCTTTCAAATGAAAAATAGTACTTTGAAGACACAGCACCCCAAAATGGAAGTACAAAAGGAAAACAAAAAAGATTTTTAAAAAACAACAAGATCCCATCAATGATGCCAAAAATTAGAAACCAGTAACGAAACCTGGAGACCTTACTGAGAAGGAATAGCTGAGAAACTCAACACAAAGAGAATTTTTCTATTGTATCCATCAAGTGATTAATAGATAAAATAAAATGTGATATATACTCATAAAAGAATGAAATACTGACACTCACTACAGCAAGGATGAACCTTGAAAACATAATGGTAAGTGAGAAAGAAGTCTACTATAAAAGACCACACATACCATGTAAAATTCAGAACAGGCAACACTATAGAGACAAAAAGTAGATGACTGGTTGCTATGGGCTGGAGTAAATGAGATAATTGGGAGGTAATGAGTAAAGAATATAGAGTTTCCATTTGGAGTGATTAAATTATCACTCATGAAATTGGTGAGGTAATAGTCATATAGCTTTGTGAATAATCTAAAAACTATTATACACTTTAAATGTATGGATTGCATAATATATTAACTAAATCTCAATGGAACTGTTATAGGGAAATCCCCAAGGATTTGTAGTCCTTACCTCTAGAATTTTTTTGGCAAAAAGGGAAAGATAGAATTCATAAGCCTAAGATTACGTTAAGATAAATCATATAACCTAAAGACATGAAAATAAGGATTTCTAAAGAACGATCAGAACCACAGTGACTTATGGGAAAATGTTAAAAAATTAACATAAAAGTAATTGGTGTTACACAGCAGAAAAGAAATACAAAACTATTTGAAGAAATAACTGGAAATATACAAATTAGCTGAAATATATAAATTTACAATATTTATAAATCTAAGAAATTCAGTGAACTTGCCCAAATACAATAAATTCTAAGAATAAAATGTCCAGACACACTGTAATCAAATTGTAAATGTTTAAAACAAATAAAAATAAAAATAATAAATGCACTTGTTGCTCACAGGTATGCCACAAGGGACAGTAGAAACCTAGGATTACTTGGAAGCCAGTTCCCTAAGCTTAGAAAGCGCCAGGTTGAATGAAATCTTGAATGTGTGTCCCCCATTTGCAATCCAGATGAAGAACATCAAAAGGCTATCTGCTCAGAGTTATATGCCTTGGAATTAAGTCATTAGGTGTGTTAAAATGTTGAAAGATATCCTGTTCTCGGGTAGATCTAGAACACAGCCAAATTGTTGTGGTGGGTTCCTAACACATTCTACAGTTATGCTTGAGAATTGCAAATGAGACAGGAAAGAAAACCAGGTTAATCCAAGGTCTACCAGAGAACATTCCTGCACTCGTAAATGTAGAGTTACAAGATATTAATTTACCATGGATATCTCATCAGAAATTATGAAGGCAGAAAAACTTAAATGAATACTTTTAAAGGTCCAGAAAAAAAAGTCAATTGAAACTTTAATGTCCATCAAAAATACTTCCAATTATTAAACAAAATATAAACACTTTTAAATAAAGTAAACCTATGAGAATTTATGTGCAGCAGAACTACATGCCAAAAAACATAGATATTTTTCAGTTGACAAAAGAAATAATATTTTAGGAAAAGTTAGATGTTCAAGCATAAGAAAGAGCATCAGAAAATTAAATATAATGATAAATATAAACTATTTTTCTCTAAATTTCTTTAAAATATATATAACTTTAAATAAAAGGTGTAACTTGTGTGACTCATATTATACATTAATGTAATGAATATGAAATTGAAAGGCATAAAGGACAGCATAGAATGGTTAATAAACCTATGAATGTGCAACATTTATGTGCATTAAATAAAGTAATTGAATATTAACTCATTAGACTGGAAAGTTAAGGATGTACTTGTAATCCCTAAAGCAATTGTAGAAAACATAAAGCAAAAAGGTTTAGATAAAACATTTATACACTACTTAAAATGAAATTTTAAAATATTTAGATATCACAGATGAAGGCAGGAATAAGGAACAGAAAAAACAAGGGGTACATTAGATGACAATAATAAATATGTATTTTTTTCATGCTTGCTTCAGCAGCACATATACTAAAATTGCAACAATACAGAGAAGATGAGCATGGCCTCTGTGCAAGGATGACACACAAATTCATGAAGCATTCCATATAAAATAAATAAATAAATAAGTAAAATACATATTTTTTATTAAATTTGGAAGATTTAGGTTAAACCATATGAATAATTAATATAAGTAATAAAATATAATGTAATAAATGTAAAATATAATATATAAATATAATTAATTAATATAACGCTAATGAACTAAACACTCCAGTTAAGAGGCATAGATAATCAGAACTGATAGAGAAACAAGAGTTAACTATATTCTGTTCATGAGAGATACATAGTAAATTGACATAAAATAAATAACAAGTAAATGAATTCTAAAATCATACCATAAAAATGATAAATCTAAGAAAGCCAGGTGGCTTTACATGTTTTGCTTTGTTTTTTCTATTGCCCAATTAATACAATTTCTGTTATTTCATCAGTATTTTTGAAATTTGTATTATAAATTATAATTAAATTTTCACAATTATAAATGTAAAATTATAATTGTGTTCTCACAATTATAATTGTAAAACTTACAATTTTATATTTTTATAGGGTACAAAGTTATGTGATGTATATATGATATGCTATTGTTATTTATAGTCACAATGCTATACAGTAGATCTCACAAAATTTATTTTTCCTATCTATCTGAAATTTTATACCTTCTGATCAACATCTCCTTATTCCCTCCACCTACCTACCTTTAGTAAGCACCATTCTATTCTCTGGTTCTATGAGTTTGATTATTTTAGATTCCACATATAATTGGAACATGTAACATTTTTCTTTCTGTGTCTGGCTTATGTCACTTAACATAGTGTCCTCCAGGTTCATCCATGTTGTTGCAGATGCCAAAAATCCTTCTTTTATAAGGCTAGATAGTATTCCATTGTATACATATCTACATTTTTGTTATATATTCATTCTTTAATGGACACTTCAGTTGATTCTGTATCTTGGCTACTGTGAATAATGATACAATGAACCTGGCAGTCCAGATAACTCCTTGACTTAGTAATATCAGATTCTTCGGATACATATCCAGAAGTAGGATTGCTGGATTACATGTTAATTTTTTTTTTAGTTTTCTTTTTTTTTGGAGTTGGAGTCTCACTCTGTCCCCCAGACTGGAGTGTAGTGGCCGCTCCCGGCCACCGCAGCCTCTCGCCTGCTGGGCTCCGGCGATCCTTCCGCCTCAGCCTTCCGAGTAGCCGGAATTACAGGCACGTGCTACCACGCCCAGCTGATTTTATTTTATTTTTTGGATTTATTGTAGAGATGAGGTCTCGCTGCCCAGGCGGGTCTCGAACCCACGGGCTCAGGCAATCCATTCACCTCAGCCTCCCAAAGGTGCAGGATTACAGGCTGAGCCACCGAGCCCGGCTAGTTTTCTTTCTTTCTTTTTTTTTTTTTTGAGAAACCTTCATGTAGTTTTTAATAATGACAATATTAATTTACATACCCACCAATCTTGTACAAGGGTTACATTTTCTCCATATCCTTGCCAAAAATTGTCATCCTTTGTTATTTGGATAATAGCCATTCTGACAAGTACGAGGTGATTTCTCATTGTAGTTTTAATTTCAGGGTGGTTATATTAATATCTCATAAAACAAGATTCTGGGCAAAGATGAGTATTGAAGACAAAGAGGAACATTTTACAATGACAAAAATATTTCATCAGGGAGACTAACCAGCATATTTGCATACATGCTTAATAACAGAATTCAAAATATATGAAGCAAAAATTGTTGGAACTACAGAGAGAAGTAAACTATTTTTTCATCATAATTGGGATATGCAGAGTACAAATCAGGGATATGTATACAAATGGTCATTGTGTAGGTAAAGTTTGGACCACACTTTGGTCCCCACTTCATCCTCATTGATGCGGTGTGCCCCTCTCCCTCCTCTGGAAGTTTCCCACTACTGCCAATCCCTTTCTTATAGTATTATGATAATTGTTCAGGATCTGCTTATGAGTGAGAACATGTGGTACTCAGTTCTTTGTTCTTTGGTTCTGTGATAGAGCACTCAGTATTATAGACTCTAAGCACATCCAAGTTGCTGCAAAATTTATAATTTTGTCCTTTATGGCTGTGTAATATTCCATCATGTACATATACCACATTTTTTTTATCCAGTCCTCGTTTGATGGGCATTATAGTTGGTTCTATGTTTTCACTATTGTGAATAATGTTGCAATAAACAGATCTTTTAGGAATTGCCACACTGTTTTCCACAGAGGTTGTACTAATTTGCACTCCCACCAGTGATGTAGGAGTGTCCCTATTTCCCTACATTCTTCCAGCATCTGTTATTTTTCAGTTGTTGATGATGGCCATCCGGACTGGAGTAAGGTGGTATCTCAGTGTGGTTTTAATGTGCATTTCTTATATAATTAGTGAGGCTGAATATTTTTTCATGTATCTATTGACTGCTCATATGTCTTCTTTTGAGAAGTACCCATTCATGTCTTTTGACCACTTTTTAATAGGGATTTTTTTTTCTTTTTGGCATGTTTGAATTCCTTGTAGATCCTCGATGACAGGCCTTTGTCAGATGTAGAATAGGCAAATATTTTTTCCTATTTTGTGGGCTATCTCGTTGCTCTCTTGATGATTTCTTTTGCCTTGCAGCAGGTTTTCAGTTTGGAGAGGTCCCACATATCTATTTTATCTCTTATGGCATAGGCATTTGGGGTTTTAATTAGGAATAGATTGCCAGTTCCAATTTCCATGAGAGTGTTTCCTGCATTTCCTAAGGTTCTCATAGTTTGAGTTTTTACGTTTAGGTCTTTGATCCATTTAGAGTTGATTTTTTGTGTATGGTGATAGGCAGGGGTCTTGTTTTAATCTTCTGCATGTGGTCAGTCAGTTTTCCCAGCACCATTTACTAAATAGGTTCATCTCTCAACAGTGGCTGTTAGTGTAGGCTTTGTCAGAGGAGTTGGTCGAGAAATTGAAGTTTTGCTTCTTGATTCTCTATCCTCATATATTGGTCTATATGCCTGTTCTTGTACCAATACCAGGCTGTTTTGATTACTGTAGCCTTATAGTAAGGTTTAAAATGAGGAAGTGTGATAATTCACACTTGTTTCTTTTGCTGAGGATTGGTTTGGATATTCATGGTTGCTTATAGTTCCATATGAATTTCTGTATTGTTGTTTCCAGGTCTGAGAAGAATGCTACTGGTAATTTAATGGGTATTGTGTTCAATCTGTAAATTGCCTTGGGTAGAATGGACATCTTAACAATGTTGATTTCCCCCAGTCCATGAAGTTGCAATATTTTTTCATTTGTTTGTGTCATCTTTGATTTCTTTGAGCAGAGTTTTGCAGTTTTTGATGTAAAGGTCTTTCATTTCTCTGGTTAGGAAGATGCCAAGGTATTTCTTTTTTTTTTTTTTTTTTGGTGACTAATATGAATAGGATTGTGCTTTTTATTTGGAGTCCTATTTATTGTTAGTGTATAGGAATGCAACTGTCTTTTGCATAATTATTTTATACCCCGAGACATTCAAAGTCCTTTGTAACATCATTGCAAGGATGTTTTTCATAGATTCTCTTGGATTTCAAGGTATAGAATCATGTTGTCTACAAAGAGGTATGACTTAACTTCCTCTTTTCCTGTTTGGATACCCCTGATTGCCTTCTGTTGTTTGACTGTTCTAGCTAGGACTTCCAATACTATTTTGAACAGGAGGGGTGAGAATGGGCCTCCTTGTCTTGTTCCGGGTTTCAGGGGAGATTGTTCCAATTTCTTCTATTTAGCATTATGTTGGCTGTGGGTTTATCATAGAGGAACCGGTTCTAACTATTTTGAGATATGTTCCACATATGCCTAGGTGTTCCAGGGTTTTTATCAAGAAGGGATGCTGGATTTTATCTAAAGTTTTTCCACATCTAATAATATAATCATGTGATTCTTGCTTATACATTTTTTGGTGTATGTAAATACTTTTATGGTTTTGTGGATGTTGAACCATCTCTGCATCATGGGGAAGAAGCCTACTTGGTCATGGTGGATAATTTTTGAGATATGGTTGGATTCTGTTTGCTGAGAATTTTAGCATCTGTGTTCATCAAGGATATTGGCCTGCAGTTCTCTTTCTGTGTTGGATCTTTACCCATCACTGTGATGTTAGCTTCATAAAATGATTTAGGGAGAGTTCTGTCTTAATTGATTGCCAAAAATTATTTCAGTAGGATTGATATCAGCTCCTTCCTGTATGTTTTGTAAAATTCTGCTGGAAAGGCATTTGGTCCAGGCCTTTTATATGTAGGCAGCTTTCTTATGAAAATATCAATTTCCTTGATTGTTATTGGTTGATTTAGGGTCTCAATTTCTTCTTGTTTCAAGGGAGGTTGTGCAATGTCAGAAAATCTTCCATTTCATTTAGGTTTCCCAGTTTGTTTCCATACAAGTGTACATAATAATCTCTGATAATCTGTTGTATTTCTTCAGGATCAGTTGTGACTTGATCTTGTGCATTACTGATTGTGTTTATGTGGGCATTTTGTCTCTTTTTTTGTCAGTCTGGCTAGGGGTCCATCAATCTTGTTTATCCTTTCATAGAACCTGCTTTGGGTTTCATTGATTTTTCTTCTGTTATATTTTTGTCCTCTATGTCCCATATTTAGGCTTTTATTTTGGTGATCTGGATTCATCTGCTGAAATTAGGGTTTTAGTTGTCATGCTTTTTCAGCTCCCTTAGGTGACTTGTTAGGCTGTTAACTTGAGATCTTTCCATTTTCTTGATGTGTGTCTTAGCAATATGAATTTCCCTCTTAGTACTGCTTTCTGACATCACAGATATTTTGGTAAGATGTTTCTTTTTTTCATTTGTTTCCAGGAATCTTTTAATTTCTGTTTTTGATTTTTGTGTTGACCCAGGGGTTGTTCAACATCATGCTGTTTAGTGTCCATGTCTTTGTGGGTTTTGAGGGGAAGTTTGTTGGTGTTGATATTTCTTTTTATTCTACCCTGGTCTGAGAAGGTGTATGGCAGTATTTCAGTCTTATAAAATTTGTATACTTGATTTATGGTGGCAGATGCGGTAGATCTTAGAATATGTTCCATGTGGTGATGGTTAGAATGTATATTCTGTGGTTGTTGGCTAGTGGGTTCTGTAGGTATCTATTAAGTTCATTTGGTCAAGTATCAAGTTGAGATTCTGGATCTCCTTGTTGATTTTTTGCCTTGAAGATTTGTCTCTGGGTGTTAGCAGGGTATTTAAGGCCCCAGCTATGATAGTGTTAGAGTCAATATCTTTTCTTAGTTTACCTACTAACTGTTTTATAAAATTGGTGCTCCTGTGTCAGGTGCATGTATGCTTAAGATGGATATTTCTTGTTGATGGAGTGAACATTTTATCATTATGCAGTGCCCTTCCATATCTTTTTAAATTTTTGATGCTTAAAGGATATTTTGTTTGATATTAAGGTCACAACTCCTGCTTTCTTTTGTGATCAGTTTGCCTGAAAAATTGTTTTCCCTCCTTTTCCTTTGAGTCTGTGATTGTCCTTTCTAGTGAGGTGAGTCTCCTTGAGACAGAATATTATTGCATCACAATTTTTTGTCCAGTTTGCCATTTCATGTATTTTCAGTAGTGCACTTAGTCTATTTACATTCAGGCTAATTATTGAGATGTGGGAGTTTATCCCTATCATGAGGTTCTTATAGAGTTTGTTATTTTTGTAGTTTGTTTATTTGTTTGTTGACTCTTTTCATATTGGGATTGATTTATGTGTGTTTTCAATCTTTTTCCTGCATTCTTGGAAAGAGTATGGTCATTCTTTTTTTTTTTTCTTTCTTCTGTGTTTAATACTTCCTTAAGGGTTTCTTATAGAACTGGTCTATAGGTGGTGTAAACTATTAGGGATTACATGTCTGGGAAAGATTTCAATCCCCCATCACTGATGAAACTTCCCTTAGCTGGGTGTGAAATTCTTGGTTGAAATTGTTTATTTTTGAGAACTTTGAAAATTGGACTACAGTCTCTTCTGGCTTGGACTGTTTCTGTAGATAAGTCTGCTGCATTTTAATTGCTCTTCACCGTAGATAGTCTGACCTTTCTCTCACTGCCTTTAGGATTTTTTCTTTTATATCTACTTTGTTTAAGCAAATGGCTATGTGTCTAGGAGTTGGTTTTCTAATTTGTTGTCTTACAGGGATTCTCCGAATCTCTTATGCTTGAATGGGTCATATCTCTGATGAGATGAGGGAAGTTTTCTTAGATAATTTCAAATCCAGGTTCAACCTCTTGATATAATCACACATCTCTTGAAGGCCTTGTTCCATCTTTTAAAGCTTCTTTTCTGTATTTTTAACAGTTTGGGTAGGTTCTATATTTTGATGCTCAAGCTCTGAAATTCTTTCTTCTGCTTGGTTAATTCTACTTTCCATGAATGTTTGTTGTTTATTTCACTCGCTGTATTCTTATTGCGGTCAACTCAGTTATTGATGTCTTCACTCTTTCCTCTTGTCTCTCCTCATTTCTATCTATTCTCTTGGTTAATATCTTGATATCTGGGTTTGTGGTTTGAAACCAGTCATTCTGGTGTTCTTTATTGCTTGAGTTCTTAAGTCTGTATTCTCAGTTGCTGTTTTTCCAAGGATCTGTACAAGACCTGTGTTCTTCTTTTTGTTCTTCTTTATTTGTGAAAGGTTTCCTACCCCTTTTCCCCCATTCTTTAATTCTGTCTTTCAGTGACAGAGGAGATAACTTTCTTTTTTTTTGAGTTGGAGTCTCACTCTGTCACCCAGACTGGAGTGCAGTGGCACACTCCTGGCCACCGTAACCTCAACCTGCTGGACTCCGCCTCAGCTTTCCAAGTAGCTGGAACTACAGGTGCGCGCTACCACTCCCAGTTAATTTTTTCATTTATTGTAGAGATGAGGTCTCGCCAAGTTGCCCAGGTGGGTCTCAAACCCATGGGCTCAGGCAATCCACTCACCTCAGCCTCCCAAGGTGTGGGATTACTGGCTGAACCACCGAGCCCGGCTGAAGATAACTTTCACTTCTGCTTGCTCAATCCCATACTCTTCCTTATGTAGAACCTCTTGATTTGTTCAATTTTAAACCAGATTGGGGTTGGGGGATTGTACTTTTTTTTTTTGAGTTGGCGTCTCACTCTGTCGCCCAGACTGGAGTGCAGTGGCCGCTCCCGGCCACTGCAGTCTCGACCTGCTGGGCTCCGGCGATCTTTCCACCTCAGCCTTCCGAGTAGCCAGAATTACAGGCATGCGCTACCACACCTGGCTGATTTTTTGATATATTGTAAAGATGAGGTCTCGCTGCCCAGGCAGGTTTTGAACCCGCGGGCTCAGGCAATCCACTCACCTCAGCCTCCTAAAAGCACGAGATTACAGGCTGAGCCACCGAGCCTGGCTGGGATTGTACTTTTTACAGTTTTGAGATTTGATTAAGGCAGGTAGCTGTGGTTCAGAAGCTCTCTGCAGATCACAGTATCCACTGGCAGGTGTTTGGGCCCCTGGAACCCACTTCCCACCTTCTTACAATCTGTCCACTGATGGGGGTGTATGTTTGCACCTGAAAGCAAAATGTGGTTAAAAAAAAAAAAGGAAGGAGGGAGACAAAAGGAAGGTGAAAAGAGAGAAGAAGAAGAGGGAGAACAGACAGGCACATCAACTAATGAATAAACAAAGAAACAAACACAAACTTAAAAAACAAAAACATATAAACAATCATACAAACAAACAAACAAACATAGAACCCTGTTGGTGTATGTAACCTCAAAAATACCCATACACAATCAGAAAATCTAAAAATCAATAATAAAATAACAAAAACAAAGCAAGTATGAAAAATAAACAAAAACAGAAAGAAAGCGAGAAAGGAACAAAGAAAAAAGAAAGGAGCTCCCTCTGTGACTGTTTCTGGAAAGTCAGGTTCCTTTCCCAAGCATTGATACTGCTTTTGGCTGCCACTGCATTAAGGAACAGCTCCAGTCTCCAGCCTATCCCCTCTGCTCTCAGTGCCGGCTGATTGGGTTGCTCTCAGGAGGGTCAGACTCCCCAAAGAGTGCTGTGGGAGGAGAGTGAATCAAATCTGGACTCACCTGACTTGTCTGTTGCTGCTAACAAGTCTACCGTGCAGATCAGAGGTGTCTGTGCCTGTTCCAGTGTGGGGAAGGGGCATCTGTCTCTCTGTATCTGATGGTCAATCCCAGAGGGGTACAGAGATAGACTCTGGGTCTCAGGTTGGAGGCAGGGCAGAGTTGAATGAGGCAACACATGTCTCTGCCCATTCTGCAGCAAAGAAAATGGTGGCAGCAGTGGGACTCAGTACCAGATTTTCTTACCGTGTTTTCTCCATGGTTCCTGCTGCTAGCATGCCACCTGTTGTCACAGGTGGTGGTGTGGGTCAGTTGCCAGGTGCTGAAGAGCAGATAATCTCTCCTGTCTTCTCCCAAGAGACCACTGAGAATGGCAGATGATCCTATGCACCAGGGGCTCTGATCTCAGGGTAGCAGTCACCTCCAGAAGATAGCTTGGGGTGCTTGAACCCGAACCTTCCCTCAAATGGACTTTTACTCTCCCACTGGCACACACCCTCTCATGCAGACAGTCTTTATGAACACTTGCTTTGGCAGACTCTCAAACTCTGCCATCTTGCCTTTCCTTCTCATTGGGATTTTAATATTTCCTCCTAAATAATTGGTAAAGATGGAGGATGATCAATACAAGTCTTTTTTTTTTTTTTTTTGAGTTGGAGTCTCACTCTGTCACCCAGACTGGAGTGCAGTGGCTGCTTCCGGCCACCACAGTCTCAACCTGCTGGGCTCCAGTAATTCTTCTGCCTCAGCCTTCTGAGTAGCCAGAATTACAGGCACCCGCTACCATGCCTGGCTAATTTTTGATTTATTGTAGAGATGAGGTCTCGCCTGCCCAGGCGGATCTTGAACCCGCGGGCTCAGACAATCCACTCACCTCAGCCTCCCAAAGACGCAGGATTACAGGTTGAGCCACCGAGCCCAGCTAATACAAATATTAATTTGGTAAAATTCTAACAAGAAAATTCTGGGTAATTAAACTAACTAGAATCATTCATCAAGAAGGACATATGTACAACAGGAAATAAGATATGTGGTCTACAGAGGGGCAGGGTTGCTGGATAAAAAAGGGATGGGGAGGAAGTTTGAGCTAACAAAGTAGAGTGCCACTTAATAAAACAAGAATGCAAGTGGTAGAATATACACACTCCATACAAATGTGCTGTTGCTTGCTGATTTTTAAAGGAATCATGAAATTAATGTTTAAACTAAATTCATTTTTAGAGATAAGAAGGGAAACAATACCCCTGTTCCCACTGAATGTATCATTTGTGAGTGAAGTAATTGCTTTATAAATCTGACAGTTCCAAGGATGTTGCCTTCTACAGAGTCCTAGGCAGAGGGTGTTTGGGGAGGTTGGACTTTGTGCAATGAGATGCAGCCTATTACTATGGTCTTTTCAACACAAAACACTGAATTATTACACCCTTGAAACCTTCCATTTTCCTGCTTTTGTTTACGTAATGCCAAGTTGGAGGATTACCTAGATGTGTAGTATTCTAAAAAATATACATATATTTCAGAAATCGATTACTTTTGTACCTAGACAATGTATGTTAGAATCATCAGCTGTGCCAGTTTCACAGCTGAACCTGGAAAATTGAAGCTCTTTTCTCACATAGCTATCTCCGTTTTCTGAATCTTTTTTCATTTGTGTTTTTGTATAATTTTTTTCTTAAACCAAGGCATAGAGAGTGTATACTAATGACAGAAAAAGGGAAGAAATATTAAAAGTTCCTTAGCTAATCTATCCTCATTAAACTTTTGTTTATGGAATAAAATAGTGACTATAAGAAAACCCCAAAACATCCCACTGAGTATCAAGGTTTGGAGGAGTTTGTGGAGTGGGGAGAGGATGTTTGAGAATACACTTGGTAAGAAATAAGAGAAGAACAGGAGATAAGTATTCTATATGAATGTCCTCTTTCTACCATCTGAGATTCATAGCATCTACACCACAAAATTTTGAGTTCTGTTTTTTTTTCCTCTTTCACTTATTTATTTTCTATAGATGTGGATTTTGACTGGAAACTGAGATAAAGTTAGACTACAAGAAATTTTATAAAACCTATGTTTTGGATTTCATTACCTTCAATTCTGGCTGTATTGTGGTTTATTTTTTTCATCTTTTGCAGGGGGAAATCAAGCTCTAATGGGTAGTAGTCCTTGTTATGGTTTTCTCAAGAAGATTTCAAAGGTTTCAATGGGTCTATGACTTTGGATAGGAACAAAAAGGAGGAGGAGCTTTAAACAATAAAACATACTGGTTCAATAATGAATAGGGGCTTAATTTTGCTCTGACTGAATATTTAGGAACACAGGAGAACTTGGCATTTCCAGTCAAATGCCTTGCAGGTTGAATTTCTAAAACTAATTTCTTCCAGAATTATACTTCCCTCTGGCAGCTGCTCTCTCTGAGGTAAGAATGTTTGTTTAGACTTTCTGTCATTACTGCTGTATTTGTCTCTGCTGTCCTTTCCCATAACTACATTTAACCAGTTTTCCTCAGTTTTGAACTTCTCAAAACCAGAAAAGAGTTTCCATGGATAGTGTTTATGCTGTGATTCCTTTCCCTGTCATCCATTATTTGACTATTAATGCATGATGCAAAATACAGTCATTTTGGGTTGGTCCCTCATTTTTAAGACATGAAAAATCTAACTCCTTTACCTCTGGGGACTTAGTTCATAGATATCATCATTTTTGTTTGTGCTGTCATTATTGTTAAAATCTTGTGAGCACATTTGGAGCTTCCTGAAAAAAAGAAAAACAAAAATATTGAAGAGATGCTAAACAATCATTGAATATTATGCAAACACAGCATTTAGAAATGTATCACTCAATAATAATACATTTATGGAATATGTTTTTGGCAACTTAATTCCAATAATAATACATTTATGGAATACTTTTTTGGCAACTTAGCATCTTTCTTAATAAATTGAAAATAATAATGCAATGCTGAAGCTATTGAAAATATTCCTTTATTTGTACACTAGATTTTTTAATTTGCTGCTTACTTTGAATAGTCTACCTCTAATAAATGACATATTTTATTATTTCTAAGCAGGATGTATGCAAACTGGACAGGCAATTCATAGATTTATGGAAAATTGATGTATTTTATATAAATAGAAAGTTGTACATTATATAAAAACATAATTTGAAGAAGCAATAGGATGCAATAGATATTCCCCTTCCAGTTATTAAAGATAATCACATTTAATTTAATAGTCTGTTTTTTCAATCTGAGGAAAATGCTAAGTTATAAATTAGTAATAAATGAGAATATCCTAAAGGCAAATGTCCAATGTTTTTGTGATTTCTCAAAGTCCAGTCAGCACACAATATATTATTTTACATTGACTATATACAGATATTATATTTGCATATAATTTTTCATGTGTGCATAAATATGTATATAGTTAGCTGATAACATTCACAGTTTATAATAGATAAGACATAGGGAAAGTGAAAACTCTTTATAGTTCCGTTGAGAGTACAATTTGGAACAAACTTTATGGATAGCAATTTATCAAACATGTTAAAAACCATAAGGCCCGGTGTGGTGACTCAAGCCTGTAATCCCAGCAATTTTTTGGAGACCGCGACAAGAGGATTGTCTAGGACCAGGAGTTCGAGACCAGCCTGGGCAACTTGGTGAGACCTCATCTCTACAATAAATAAAAAAATTAGCCAGGAGTGGTGGTGCATGCCTGTGGTTCCAGCAACTTGGAAGGCTGAGGAGGAAGGTTGCCTGAGATCAGCAGGTTGAGGCTGCGGTGGCCATGAGTATGCCACTACACTCCAGTCTGGGTGACAGTGAGAATCCAACTCAAAAAAAAAAATTAAATAAGTAACTGCGTCCATAGCTTTGTATTCAGCAATTGCACTTCCGTAACTTATAATATTCCATGCATGCATAATTAAATAGGTTAATTTATTAAAAATAGATATACATTTAAAATAGCAGTATAAAAGAGTTTATAGACATGTAATTTTATTCCATTTCCCTATGTCTTCCTGTCCTAAACACCCAAGATAAACCCCTGAGATAACCATTATTTAGTTTTTAAAGTTATCATCTAGACTATTTCATGTTCATATGTGTGCACACACATATATTTTAAATCAGCAGTCCCCAACCATTTTGGCATCAGAGACTGGTTTTGTGGAAGACAATTTTTTCTATATACTGGGTAAGGGGGTGAGAGGGGAATGTTTGGGGATGATCCAAGCACATAACATTTATTGTGTGCTTTATTTCTCTTATAATTACACTGAAATATATAATGAAATAATTGTACAAAAAAGAAGCATGGATAAAAATAATAAATAGAATAATGGGTGGGTTATGTGCAGACTAAAATAAATGTCACTTTCTGACCTAAAGCCTGCCGCCAGATGCAGCTGTACAAATGAAGTACATCAGTTTACTTTCACTCATTGATAGGGTTTTGTTATGAGTCTGCAAGCAATTAACTTATTGTGGTCTCTGTGCACTCAAACTTCACTGTTAAATTCACTGCCTCAGCTCTGTCTCAGATCATCAGGCATTAGATTCTCATAAGGTCCACACTTGCAGGCACAGTTCACAATAGGTTCACACTCCTATGAGAATCTAATGCCTCCACTAATCTGACAGAAGAAAAGAGCTCAGGCGGTCATGTAAGCAATGAGGAATGACTGTAAATACAGGTGAAGCTTCACTGGTTCACTCCTGCTTACCACCTGTTGCGCTGCCAGGTTGCTAACAGGCCATGGACTGGTATTGGTTTGTGACCTAGGGGTTGGGGACCTCTGTTTTAAAATACAAAGAAGTTCATTCCATACATACCATTATATTAAGATATATTTCCTTAATTTGTTTTTTATAAATATTTTCATAGTTTTATGCATATGAAAATACTATAATTTATGCAACCAATTCATCATTGATTGACGTTTAGATCATTACAGCTTTCTGCAATAATAAACATACTGTGATAAATATCCCTATGTACGTATCATGGTGAGTTTTACAGAGTTTCAATGCATCCCCAGTAATAGAATTTCTGAGACAAAAGGTATATGCTTTTAAGATGTCAATAGTTATCATTATATTTCCTTGAAAAACATCATGCTTCAATTTCATCATCGGTGTATGGAAACACCTATTTTTCAAGCACTTGCCAGGTTTTACTGTTGCTAACCTAACAATCAAGCATGTGAAAATGTGAGCTTTGCAAATGTACATTTGAAGCAGAAACTGGGGAAGATTTGGCCTGAGAAAGGGTAATTCTTTGAGTGTGGTTTGAGTATCACTAATTATGAGAGATTTTAAAAAGAGATGAGGTCAGATAAATTTGACAAGGGGCAAATCACATGGAAGCCTATTGGATGTAGTAATGAAGTAAAATGTTATTATAAATATTTTTGGAAATAATCAACACATTTAAAACAGAAAAGTGGTAGAATCTAATGTTAGTTTTAGAAAGATAATTTAGCAACTATATAGGGTGTAGACTGCAGTAATGGAAGAGTGAACTCAATATAGAGGAGTACATGTGCAAATACAGGTGTAAAACAGGTATACAAATGTTCTACCATATTTGGAATCTATTTAATTTTATTTAATTAAAAACATTTAAATGAAAAATTAATTTTATCATTTTTTTGTATCTATTGGATTATCTTAATATTTCCCATTGCAATCTAATATTATTTTAAATTGTAAAATTAGCTTATTTACTATTAAAATATCTGTGTATTTATAAAATAAATATATTTCCCTACAATTAATTAATTAGTTAATTAATTAAAATAGTGAGGCTGAGCAGTATCTTGTATTTTCTTTTTTTTTTTTTCTTGTTCTTGAAATTTCTCCCGGGAATTTCAACAGTGTGTGTTTTTTGTTTTTATTTTTAATTTTGCTGGTTATGATTCTAAATAATATTACTGTGACAACTTAGTATTTTTGAATCTGTCTTTCCTGAACACAAATCTCTAAATTTAAATGTTTTCTTTTTAGAGCATGATTTTCAAGAGGAATTATTACATTTATTTACTACCATTTTTATTGTCATTAATTGTCAATTCCAATTTTTGTTTGTAAGTACTGGGTCTTGTTCCAATACAACTTTATATATTATATTAGTTCTATAAACATAATATCTACATTTTATTTTTCACAAATAAAGTGTACTTTCCTTTGAAAAATCACAAAATATTACCCATATAGGTAAATTATCTACTTAACATCAGTTCACTAAATCCTCAAGGATATCACTATTATTAAGTTTGGAGTATTCACCACGTTTTAAAAACTTACATTACATACACATGTATTTTATGAAGTCATACATGTGACTTTATGTTTATCATCATGTAATATACATTTTAAATTCATATGCTGTATTTGAATCTAATGTAGTCCTTCAAACTGCTACATTATAATTGATACATAATAGATATTTCATTTAGCTTTTTTTCTTACTGATGGGCATTTTGCTATTTTAAAGATATGAGGTACAATTCAGGGTTAAGTACAGAAGTAGTCATTGTATAGGTAAAGCGTGGGTACCCTAATTGGTGTTATGTGCTCCCCTGGTAGTATCCCACTACAGCCAATCCCTTTCTTATAAAATTAGAATAATGTTCAATGCCAGCTTATGAATGAGTACATGTAGTGTCCAGATCTTTGTTTCTGTGACAAATCACTGAGTATTATAGACTCTAATTCTATCCAAATTTCTGAGAAGTTCATAATTTTGTTTTTCTTCATGGCTTCATAATATTCCTTTATATAAAAGTCCCACATTTTCTTTATCCAGTCCTCTTCAATGGGCAGCACTGTTGGTTGCATGTTTTTTGCTATTGTGAATAATACTACAATAAACATGCATGTGCAAGTATTTTTTTTATAGAGTGGTTTGAGTTTCTCTAGGTATATTTCCAGAAGAGGGATTGCTGGATTGTATGAAAGGTTGATTTCTAGACCTTTTAGAAATCACCACACCATTTTCCACAGGGGTTGTACTAGTTTACATTCCCACCAACAGTGTAGAACTGTTGCCTTTTCCCTACATGCTCTCCATCATGTTGTTTTTTGAGTTATTGATGATTGTCATCCTAAATGGGGTTAGGTAATATCTCAATCTGGCTTTAATTTGCATTTCTAGATGATTAGTGAGGCTGAGCATGTTTTCATGTATCTCTTGGCTGCTTGTATGTCTTCTGAGAAGTGTCTAATCATATCTTTTGCCCATTTTTAAATAGGGTTGTTTGTTTATTTTCTTTCATCAAGTTCAAGTTCCTTGTAGATTCTGGATGGTAGGCCTTTGTCAGATTTACAATTGGCAAATATTTTTTCCCATTCTGTGTGCTGTCTTCCCACTCTCTTGATTTTTTTTTTTTTTTTTTTTTTTTGCCTTGCAGAAGATTTTCAGTTTGAGGAGGTCCAATCTGTCTATATTATCTTTTATTGCATTCATTTTTGGAGCGTTGATCAGGAATTGGTTGTCTATTCCAATATCCATAAGGATGTTTTCCATGTTTTCTTCTAGGATTCTTATTGTTTGAGATTTTACATTTAGAGTAGATTTTTGTGCACGGTGATAGGGAGGGGTCCAGTTTCAGTCTTTTGTCTGTGATCAGACAGTTTTTCCAGCACCATTTACTGATTAGGTTTTCTCCCCATTGGTTGTTAGTGAACGCTTTGTCAAAGATGAGGTGTTTGAAAAATTGAGGTTTTGTTTCCAGAATCTCTATCCTGTTTCGTTGGTCTATATGCCTGTTCTTGTACCAATACCAGGCTGTTTTGATTATTGTAGCCTTATACTAAAGTTTAAAGTCTGGAAGTGTGATACCTCCCACTTTATTTCTTTTGCTAAGGATTGTTTTGACTATTTGTGGTCTTTTATGTTTCCATATGAATTTGTGTATTGTCATTTTCAGGTCTGAGACGAATGATGTTGGTAATTTCATGGGTATTGCATTAAATCTGTAGATTGCCTTTGGTAGAATGGACATCTTAGCAATGTTAATTCTTCCAACCCATGAGCATGGAATGCTCATGACTTCTTTGATTTCTTTGAGCAGTCTTTTGTACTTTCATTGTAAATTTATTTCACTTACCTCGTTAGAAACATGCAAAGGTATTTCCTTTTTTTCTGGCTATTGTGAATGGGATTGTGCTTTATATTTGGGTTTCTGTTTATTGTTGGTATATAGGAATGTGACTGTCTTTTGCATGTTTATTTTACACACTGAGACTTTGCCAAAGTCCTTTATCAGTGCAAGGAGGTTTTTGATAGATTCTTTTGGGGTTTTAAGGTATAGGATCATGTTGTCTGCAAAGAGGAATAACTTAACTTCTTTTCCTATTTGGATGTCTTTGATTTCCTTCTCTTGTCTAATTGTTCTAGCTAGGACTTCCAACACAATGTTGAACAGGAGGGGTGAGAGTGGGTAGCCTTGTCTTGTTCCATTTTCCAGGGGGAAATGCTTCTAATTTCTCTCTGTTTAGTAGTATGTTGACTGTGAGTTTATCATAGTTGGTGCTTACTATTTTGAGGTATGTTCTATCTATGTTCAAGGGTTTTCATCAAGACTAGATGCTGGATTTTATCAAAACTTTTTCCACATCTAATGACATAATTATGTTGTTCTTGTTTTTATATTTGTTGATGTATTTAATTATATTTATGGTCTTGCAGATGTTGAACAAGGCCGGCATCCCAGGAATGAAGCCTATGTGGTCATGGTGCATGATTTTTGAGATGTGTTTCTGCATATGGTTTGCTAGAATCTTGTTGAGAATTTTAGTATCTGTGTTCATCAAGGATATCGGGCTTTAGTTTTCTTTCTTTGTTGGATCTTTACCTGATTTGGGTATCAATGTGATGTTAGCTTCATAAAATGATTTGGGGAGAGTTTCATCTCACTTGATTTCCTGGAATACTTTCAATAGGATTGGTATCAGCGCCTCCTTGTATGTTTTGTGGAATTCTGCTGGAAAGCTGTCTGACCCAGAGCTATTTTTTGTAGGTAGTTTTCTTAATACAAAGTCAATTACCTGGGTTGTTATTGAGTCTCAATTTCTTTCTGTTTCAACCTTAGGAGGTTATATGACATCAGAAAGCCCTCCATTTCGTTTAGGTTTTCCAGTTTCCTTCTGTACAATTGTACATAGTAATCTCTGATAATCTTTTGTATTTCTTCAGGGTCAGTTGTGATTTGATCTTTTGCATTTCTGATTGTGCTTATTTGGTCTTTTTCTCTTTCTCGGTAAATCTGGTTAGGGCTCCATCAGTCTTGTTTATCCTTTCAAAGAACCAATTTTTTGTTTCATTGATTTTTTCTTTGATAATTTTGTCTTCTATGTTCCATATTTTGGCTTTTATTTTGGTGATCTGGATTCTTCTACTGATATTAAGAGTTCGGTGGTCTTGTTTTTCCAGCACCCATAGATGACTTTTAAGTTGTTAACTTGTGATCTTTCCATTTTCTTGATGTGTGTTTGTAGAACTACGAGTTCCCCTCTTATTACTGATTTCATGGCATCGCAGAGGTTTTGGTAAGATGTTTCTTTATTTTCATTTGTTTCCAGGAATCTTTTACTTTCTGCTTTGACTTCTGTATTGACCTAGAAGTTGTTCAGCATCATGCTGTCTAATTTCCATGTCTTTGTGGGTTTTGGGGAAACTTTATTGGTGTTGATATTTATTTTTATTCCACTGTGGCAGTATTTCAATCTTATGAAATTTGTTTATGCTTGATTTATGGCCAAGGATGTGGTCAGTTTTGAAGTATGCTCCTTGTGGTGATGAGAAGAATGTATATTCTGTGATTGTTGTGTGGAGTCTCTGTGGGTATCTATTAAGTTCATTTGGTCATGCATCAAATTGAGTTTTCACATCTCCTTATTGATTTTTTGATGCAATTATCTATCCAGGGTTGATAATTGGGTACTAATGTCCTCAGATATGATAGTGTTAGAGTCAGTATCTTTTTTTAGTTTACTTAGTTGCTGCTTTATAAAAACTGATGCTCCTATTTTGGGTGCATATATTTTTAGAATGAATATTTCTTGTTGAGTAATTGAATCTTTTATCATTATGTAGTGTCCTTCTGTATCTTTTAAAATTTTAAATCACTTAAAGGATGTTTTGTCTGATATTGATATTAACATTGCAACTTCTCTTTTTTTGTGCTCTGTTCACCTGAAAATTTGTTTTTTGTCCTCTAACTTTGAGTCTGTGAGTGTCCATTCTGCATCCTGAAGACAGTATGTTGTTACATCTTGTTGTTTTATCCAGTTTTCCATTCTTTGTCTTTCAAGTGGGTGCCTTAGGTTCCATTCACATTCGGGCTGGTTATTGAAATGTGAGGATTTATCCCTGTCTTGAAACTCTTGTAGAGTTTGTTGTTGTTGGTTGGTTTTCTTTAGATTTTGAGGTTGATATATGCATGTACTTTCAATCTTGCAGTCACAATGCATGCTTTATTTGTTCTTTGTTTTTTTGCATTCTTGGGAGGAGTGTGATTGTTCTTTTTTTCCTTTCTTTTGTGTTTAGTACCTTAAGTTTCTCTTGTAGAGCTGATCTGGAGGCAACATACACTCTTTGGGATTGATGCCTGGGAAGGATTTTAATTTTTCATCACTGATGAAGCTTAGCTTATCTGGGTAGAAAGTTTTTGGTTGGCATTGTTTATATTTGAGTATGAATATTGGACTCTAGTCTCTTCTAGCCTGTAGTGTTAATGTAGATAAATCTGCTGCCATTCTAATTGATCTTTCACAGTAGGTAGGCTAGCCTTTCTCTCTCACTGTCTTTAGGATTTTTTCTTTTATACCTACTTTGTGTAAGCAAATTACTATGTGTTTTGGATGTGGTCTTCTCATTTGATACCTTGCACAGGCTCTCTGTATCTCTTGTGTTGGGATTGTCACTTGGAAAATTTTCTTGGTTGACGTCATGGCATGTTTGTTCTAGGCTGCTCTGATTCTCCTTATCTGCTTCAGGGATACTTATTAGTCTCAGGTTTGGTCTTTTAATATAGTTGCACATCTCCTGAAGGTTTTGTTCTGTCTTTTTAAGCTTCCTTTTTGTGTTTTCAACAGATTGAACTAGTTCCAGGTGTTCATCTTCAAACTCTGAGATTCTTTCTTCTGCCTGGTTAATTCTGCTTTTCATGCTTGTCAGCTTATTATTTATTTTATTTACTGTATTCTGCATAGCTTGCATTTCAGTCATTAATTCTTTCATGTTTTTTTCTTGTTTTTCTTGATTCTTATTAAACTTTTTCATCCATTCCTTCATCTCTGTATTTGTGCTCTGAGACTAGTCTATTTGAGTGTTCTTCACTATTTGAATTCCAGAGAGTGTATACTCATGTGCTATCCTTTTTTGACTTTGTCTGGTGCCTATGCAGGGATCCATTTCCCATCACCTTCAAGTGTGTTCATGTAATGGGAGCTTATGTATTTTCCCTGGGTACAAAATAAACATGAGGGAAAGGAAAGAAGTTAAGAAATAGAGAAGGGAAAGGGGATTACCATGAAAAGAATGAAAGAGAGAAGGAAAAAGATACAAACTGACAAACATGAGGACAAGAAAAAGATTAAAAAAAAGACAGAGGAAGAAAAAATACAAGCCAAAACAAAAGCAGCACAAGAACAATAAAAACGAAGAGGAAAAATCAAACTCAAAACCAAAAAACCACAAAGAAACTAAAACCAATAATATGAGGAGATTGTCACACTCTTATATACCCTTATTGGAAAGAAAGAAGAAGGAGAAGGTATAAAACAGAATGAAATGCCCACTCCCAACAAACTGTGTTAAAAAAAAAAAAAAGGCAGGTAGAAACACAAACACATATAAATTTTTTTTTTTTTTTTAAGTTGGAGTCTTGCTCTGTCGCCCAGACTGGAGTGCAGTCGCCGCTCCCGGCCACCGCAGCCTCGACCTGCTGGGCTCCGGCGATCCTTCCGCCTCAGCCTTCCGAGTAGCCGGAATTACAGGCACGCACTACCACGCCCGTCTGATTTTTTGATTTATTGTAGAGATGAGGTCTCGCTGCCCAGGCGGGTCTCAAACCCGCAGGCTCAGGCAATCCACTCACCTCAGCCTCCCAAAGGCGCGGGATTACGGGCTGAGCCACCGAGCCAGGCTACACATATAAAATTTAAAAACAAAACCAAAAACCAAAAAAAAAAAAAAAAAAAAAAAAACCTTTTGTAATCATTGAGCACCCTTTTGTGGCAGTTTCTAAGACTTTGAGCTCCTTGTAGCCATGGAAGCCCTGCTTCTCTTAGGTTGTTTCAAAGCTGAGGGTTTTGGAAATGAGAGGTTTCCGACTTCTAAATCTGTCCCTCTGTTCAACCTGAGTGGTTGTGGGAAGGCTGTAACGCGCTCTCATTGATCCACCTATATTTAGCCATCTCTGTGTGTGCTGCTTGGGATATTGTCTGCCTGAATCAAATGTCTCTCAAATCACTGGCAAAAGGGTGCAGGGTCATTTTATTTTATTTTTTGTTTTGTTTGTTTTAAAATCAACTTTACTGATATATTATTTGGGAGGTATATTTTTTATCATAAAGATGTGGAGTACAATTCAGGGTTAGGTATACAAATGTTGATTATGCAGGTACCCTTGTTGATGAGGTATGCCCCTCCCTCCTGTAGCAGTTTCCCTCAACTGCTAATCCCATCCTCCCCCCCATTCTAAACAGTTTCCCACTACTGCCAATCCCTTTCTTATAGATTTATAATTGTTCAAGGTCCACTTATGAGTGAGAACATATGGTACTCTGTTCTTTGTTTCTGTGTTAGAGATGAATACTTGTCTCTGCACCCACTCATTTATGTGGAGACTCATGTACTCTGGCCACCTCCATCACCATCTTGGAATGTCCCTTATGACTTTTTTAAAATTAAAGTTTGGTTACTTAGTTCTATTTCTAGATGAATGTCTTTGGTGTATCTTTCCTTAAAATTTCAAACTGCAAAATTTCATCCAAATTACCTATTTACACCTTACCTGCAAGTTTGAATTTATCTAACTTTACCAGTAATTGACTTTGAAGCATTACACAACTACCAATTTTATGTGTGAAAATAATGTATTATATCTAAGCTTTCATTGGGCATTTTTCTGATTCCTAGGTATATCAAATATATTTTAGTAAGCATAGTTTAAATTTTAATTATTTCTTTAGTGAGGTTCCTATTTATACACTGTTCTAATTTTTTGGCAGGCAAAGTATCCCTTATTTGATTAAAGTTTGACTTATGAGAAGTTCAGAATTTTATTTTAAGAATTTTTGATGTCTATGATTTGGTGTTGATAAAGATGATTGCTTATAAAGTGTACTACATTGACTGGTTTTCTCTGGACTTACCTTTAAATTTTTGCCTAGGTCATTTTTTATCATGAGATATTACTTTATAAACTACTATTACTGTATGATCTAGTCAATTTACTCATATTTCAGTTAAATTTTAAAATTTGACTATTTTTGTGCTGTCAATAACTAGTTTCAGTAACACTATTATTTTCTTTGAATTTTAGAATCTCAGCTGTGCTTGTAGTTATATACACTTTTTATGTATAAATTTTTATATTTTTAATTCACTATTTTTCTTTTTTTTGCTTGATTACAAATAGGTGTTCTCTTTTGTTATCCTTTAAAAAGTATGTATTTTGTTTTGCTGATCAACATTGTTGGTACTTTATTTTATATTTTACTTTCTGTTCTTTATAATTAAAAAAGCTCTCTTTGAAGTTATATCTACTTTTCATCTAAAAGCATAATTTAATTTCTTGAAATATGTTTATAATTGATGAATGTAATTTATTTGGAGTACTTTATTGACCATATTCCATAAGTTTAATTTTCTTGTGCTTTGGTTGATACTTTGCTCGTTTTTTTTTTTTGAGTTGGAGTCTCACTCTGTCACCCAGACTGGAGTGCAGTGGCCATTCCAGGCCACTGCAACCTCGACCTGCTGGGCTCTGGCGATCCTTCCGCCTCAACCTTCCAAGTAGCTGGAACTACAGGCGCGCACTACCACGCCTAGCTAATTTTTTGATTTATTGTAGAGATGAGGTCTCACCAAGTTGCCCAGGCAGGTCTCGAACCCATGGGCTCAGGCAATCCACTCACCTCAGCCTCCCAAAGGTGCGGGATTACAGGCTGAGCCACCGAGCCCGGCTGTTACTTTGTTCTTGATATTAAATATTTTCAATTTGATTTTCTATTTAATTTCTACATATATGTGTTTTTTTGTTTTCTGATGAATTACTACATTATTATCAATAAATATCTAATGCATGATTGTGTACATTTAGGGGATTTTTTTGTATTTACCTTATTGACTGTACATTAACATATTTTTACTATTCTATGTATATTTGAATAAATGTGTATGTCATTTTGGAAACAGAATCAAGCACATCACTAAAGTAAATGTACCTATGTTATTGATTTCAACTCTGTATTGTTAGTTTTTCTTTATTGTTCTTTTGATTTTTGAAGGAGGTATGTAACAACTGCAAATTAATTTTGATGCCTAATTATTCCTTTGCGGGGAGCCAGCCCCTGCAAAGAGATTTGGGGGTCCCTTGGAAGGTGTGGTGGCGTCGGCAATTCTGTAGGCATAGATATTAAAAGAAAGAAAGAGACTGGAGGAGAAAGAAAGAAACTGGACTCTGTCTAGTGCAGAAGCCGTTTATTGGGTGTTACAGCATGTATTTATCCACAAATTTTACACAGGCAGCCTTACAAGTCTTTCATGTGAACACAAAGCCAGGTGCAGGAGGGGCGCCCCCCCTACCCACCAGGTGTTTCCTCAGGCATAAGGAAGAACAATCTCAATTAAATCACAAAACTTTTACATGAACACAAAGCCAAGTGAATGAGGGGCATCTCTCACCCACCAGGAGTTTCCTGGAGTATGAGGAAGGGCAATCCCAATTAAATCACAAGACATTTACATGAACATAGAGCCAGGTGGATGAGGAGTGTCCCCCACCCACCAGGTGTTTCCCCAAGCTTGATAAATGAGGATCCCAAAACTATCTCACTGTTCCTCATGCTTGGTTAATATTTCTTAAAAGCAATACAACAATTCTAATATCATAATATTCTAATAATAACTTTTAAAACCTATACATACACAACACCTAATAACCAACCTAAATCCCAATTCCTCTCTATTTTATGCTAATTCTACTTACACTATAGAAACTCTTAATTATAGCCCAAACCAATTCCTAAGGAATGTGGCCCAGTCAAAAGATCATGCTGGGCTGTTTCTGGGAACAATTGATTACAATCTCTTAACAAAGTGACTGTTCCAAAATTCTATAAATCGATTTCAACTTTTATAAAAGTTTCTAATTCCTAATCCTGATCATCAGCAATAAAGCTTCTAAAAAATAAAACCCAAATATAAACTGTAAATTGTATTAAAGCCAAAACCACAAATGTAGAAAATGGAAACAATGAAATTTCTGAAGTTAGCTGTATTCTTATTAAACCTCAAAATATCATGTTTGATCATGCTTGAACTGACATAATTCACTGATGTAGCATAACCTATTCTACAATACTTACTGGTTCCACTCTACCAATTAACTGACTAATTTTCTTGGTGGCAAGATGACACCTTCATTCTAGCATCTTTCTAGAATATGTCCACTTATGCCTCATTTGACATAACTGCAACCTCCATAGTTTGGGTTCAAGAGTTTGTCTTGCCTCAGCCTCCTGAGTAGCTAGAACCATAAGCACATGTCACCACACCTGACTAATTTTTAAAAATTTTGTAGAGACAAGGTCTCCCTATGTTGTCCAGGCTTGTCTAAAACTCTTGGCCATAAACCATCTCCTGCTTTGGATTCCAAAGTACTGGAATTACAAGTGTGAGCCACTGTACTTGGCCCTAATTTCTTTACCTACATTTTTTCTCTGTACTTTAAAATTTTTTTAATGAATGCTCTTTATGTTACTAATTTGGTGTTCAGTTGTATTTATTCTGTGAATCACTTTTTCTAACCTATGCATTAGTTATGAATTAGTTCTATTAAAGTTCTAATTTGTTACCAGAAATCAGAAATTCTTTTTACATTATATTCTATTTTTACATAATATATATCTCTAACTTCCTTAAATGTTCAAAGAATCTGTTCTACAAAAGCTTATTATATCCTGTGGAACACCTTCTTTTAAAATATCTTTTATAAATTTTCCTCATTCTTCTCTTCCTCCCTTTTTTCTCTTCCTTCTTTGATTCTTTCTTCCCTCATTTCCTCTTCATGCTAGCATCATATTCCAGAAGGAATTAGAGAAATGCAAGGAACAATGCATATATACTCATCATTGTTCTTAATCATGAAAATAGTAGCTTTCCTAGCAACTCTATCCAAAAGACTTCCACTTACATCTTGTAGGCCTAACTGCCACTGATGATGAGCTATGCTTCCCCTTCCCTTTCTTTATTCTTTCTCTTTTTCAATTTCTTCATTTTTCTCTAACATACATTTTTAGTACTATTTTTGGATAGTACTTTTTATTTTCCTTACAAGTTACTCATTTTCTAAAAAGACAACTGTCTTTGGGCCACATTTTAACTGAAGTAAATGCACCCAATTTAAGCCTTTTTCAGAACAGTTTGAGGACTGGCTGTTAATTTTTTGTATATTAAATTTTTACGAGTTACTGAATAGTTGAGGTCAACTGTAACTCCATTGAGGCTATGAGTAGTCCCAGTGGGTAGATTTGGTTTTCTGTCTTTCATTTATACAACTTTGTTAAATATGCCTCACCAGGGTTTACTACTCATAGTCACAGAGTACCCTACTCCCTTGGTGTAGCCCTTGTATTTTAGATACTCTCCCATTTCATTTCTGAGAATAGAAATATGTTTTTGTCACTAATCTCTCTCAGGTTCTTTATTCAGCACTTGCTTTCAGATGTCCCTCCTTTCCCCCACAAGTAAGAGAAGGTATGAATACTGGTCATATAATTTTTTATTTGCACTATGGCAAGAAGATTTTACATGGTTCTTTCAATCACCCAATTTTTACTACTCAAAGAAATTTCAAAAAATTTGTCTATGCAAACTGTTCTTCTCTTTGTTTAATATCCTCCTTACCTATTCTGATTCTAGAACATGGTGTAGGAGCAACAAATTGACTCTTAAATTCTGCTGTTACCATGTATGATTTACTTTCTGAGAAAATATTCCTTAGTAATTTGGTTAATGTCAGTGTATATTTTGGCTGTTTCAAGTCATATTTTTAATACAGACAGATTAGTTGGAAGAGAGGTATTATTGTCCTGCTTCTTCAAGTCTACCTTAAAGTAAAAGAACATTTACAACAACAAAAAATTAATATTTGAAAAAAATTTTAAGTTATGATAATGTAAATTATACCATTCTCCTTTGTGATGCTATATTTTCAACTCTGGGTAATATGGGTGGCATATTTATGAGTGATATATGCCTCTATCAATATGATTTTCAGAAATTTTCACAGTTTTTACAATGAGCAAGCTCAAGTGTTTTGTGACTGAATAAAAGAGCATATAAATGGCATTAAAACAGTCTTTAGACTATATAAAGAGGAATATAGAATGATGGCAATGATTTATGCCCAAGAGTACTGAAAGAAAGGATATGCTACCATTTACTCAAATGAGAAGACTGGATTGAGCATTTTGAGAGATCAAAACAAAAGCTCAATTTTAAATACTGTAACTTCACATACCTCTTAGCTAGGTGAAAAGCTCAATTTTAAATACTGTAGCTTCAAATGCCTCTTAGCTAGGTGAAATAAACAGTAGGCTGTATTGGTTTAAAATTTAGGAGAGTTGTATGAGTTGAATCTATAGTTTTGGAAGTCATCAGCATATGGATGGTGTTTGAAACCTGTAATATTTTGTTCATTTCTCATATCCTAAAAAAAATAAAATAAACAAGAAGGGGGAGGAGAAGAAAAACAAACTAACAAACAAATACTGAGACTCTGGAGAATAAGGAAAAACCAGTAAAGAAAACGGAGATGAAGTAGCATTGACTATCCTGGAATCTTTGGGGGAAAAATAATCTAAATATTTTGTAATTCTATAGACTACTTCAATACTTTGATAATAATATTTCCCAAATTATGATAAAATAAGCTGTTTATTTGTTTGTCTACCCTGTTACAGGTGATGTTCTTCAGTGACAGGGACTGGATGTTTTCTATCTTTGAAACCCCAGCAGGTAATACAATGCCTAGAACAGAGAGGATAGAATGTTTATGTGAAATATTCTAAAAAGTAGTTTCCAAGATCTATCCAGGGTTATGATATTTTTATAACACTACAAATAGTCACAATATATTTTATTTACAGATACTCTATTTGATCAACCTTCCCTGTCGAGGACCTGTTTGAATCCCAATAACTATCATTAAAGGTATTGTTTGCATTTCATCAAGCATCAGAAATGGAAAAGTTTAAGAGCACACAGCATGCAGAGGGAAGAAAAATTCATTTGCACATCTATCTGACTCTGAAATTTATACTCCAACTCTAAAGTTATTGTCTATACCTAGCTGCCTTAGAGACTCTTAATTAATTATTGGATGAAGTATGAGAAATATTTACTCTATAGCATGCACCGACTGAAGGTAATTTGTTTCAGCAGAGTTCTAATGTACTTGAAAAATTTTATCATGACCTTTATTATACTGAGGAAATTTCCTTCTGTACTTATTTTTAAAAGTTTTTTTATGAAAGGATGTTGAACTTTGTCAAATGCTTTTTCTGCATATATTGAGATGATCATGTGCGTTTTGTCTTTCATTTTGTTGATGCGATGTATCAACAAACATTGCATCCTGGAGTCAAAAACTATTTGGTCATGGTGTGTAAAATTTTTTGGTAAGTGGTTGAACTTGGTTTGCTAGTATTTTATTGAGGATATCTTACATGCATACGCAACATATATATTGCTCTGTCACTTTCTTTCCTTGCAGTGTCTTTTTATTTTTATTATTATTTTGGGGGGGAGTCAAAGTCTCTGTCACCCAAGCTGGAGTGCAATGCCGTGCTTACAGCCACTGAAGTTTCGACCCACTGGGCTCAGGCAATCCTTCTGCCTCAGCCTTCCATTCCATTGTGTATATTTCCAAGTAGCTGGACCCACAAGCGTGTGCCACCATGCCTGACTAATTTTTCTTGATTTATTGTAGAAATGAATGCTTGCCATGTTGCCCAGGCTTATCTCAAACGTGTGGGCTCAGACAATCCTATCCCCTGGGCCTCCCGAAGTGCTGGGATTATAGGCCTGAGTCACCATGCCCAGTCTCTTGCAGTGTCCTTAATTGGTTTTCATATCATAAAATGACATTGGAAATATTCCCTCTACTTTTATTTTTTAGGAAAGTTTTAAAGTACTAGTATTAATTCTTCTTTGAACGTTTGGTCAAATTCAGCTGTAAAGCCAACAAATCTTTTCTTTGTTGAGAGGTTTTCAATCTCTCTTTTAGTTATAGGCTATTTCCTCTTTTATCTATCTATCTATCTATCTATCTATTTATCTATCTAGATATCTATTTATCTATCATTTTAGATTTAAAGAGTACATGTGCAGGTTTGTTAAATGGGTATGTTGCATAATGGTAATGTTTGGGCTTCTAGTGTACCCATCACTCAAATCGTGAACATCGTACCCAACAGATAATTTTTCAGTCCTCATTTCCTCCCCATCCTCTCCCCTTTCAGAGTTTCTGATGTCTATTATTTGCATCTTTACTCCATGTATACCAATTGTTAAGCTCTCACTTAAAGTGAGAACATGTAGTATTAAATTTTCTGCTTCTGAGTCATTTTACTTAGGATCATGGCTTCCATCTCCATGTTGCTACAGGGTACTTGATTTCATTCTTTTTTATGTCTGCATAACATTCTGTAGTATATATACACCACATTTTTATCCAATCAACCACTGATAGACACATAAGTTGATTTCATGACTTTATTATTGTGAATAGTGCCATGATAATCTATTTCCTCTTGATTCAATTTTTGTACTTTACATGGATCTGGAATTTATCTATTTTATCTATGTTATCCTATTTGTTGGCATATAATTATACACAGTCTCTTAATCTCTTCTGTTTCTGAGGCATCTGTTATAATATTTCAACGTTCATTTCTGATTTTATTTGAGTTTTCACTCTTTTTTTTAGTCTAGATAAGAGTTTGTTGATTTTGTGCATCTTTAAAAGAACTCAATTTTGTTCATTTTTTTCTACAGTTTTTTTTCTATTCTCCACTTGGTTTATTCTGTTTTGATCATTATATTTCCTCCTTCTACTTACTTTGGTTTTAGTTTGTTCTATTTCTAGTTCCTTAAGCTATGAAATTAGTTTTTTGTTGAGATCTTACTTTTTTAACGTGAACGCTTATTGCTAAGAGTGGCTCTCTAGGTATTGCTTTTTCTGTGTAGTGTAAGCTTTGGTAAGTTTTGTTCCATTTTAATTAATCACAAATTTAAAAAAAATTTTCCTTCTGATTTTCTCCTTGATAGTGGTTGCTCAGAGTGTGCTATTTGGTTTCCAAATATTTGTTAATTTTCCCATTGATTTACTGTGATTGATTTCTAGTTTCATTCCATTGTGATTAGAAAATATACCTGGTATGAATTTGATCTTCTTAAATTTTTTAAAAATTGCTTTGTGACCCTGGGGAATGTTCTGTGTACAATTGAGAAGACTGTGTATTCTTTTGCTATTGTGGGAACAGTTCTGTATATGTTTGTTAGGTTCATTTGATCTGTACTGATATTCGAGACTACAATTTCTTTATTGACTTTTTTTTTTTTTTTTTTTTAGTTGGAGTCTCACTCCATTGCCCAGACTGGAGAGCAGTGGCACACTCGTGGTCACCTCAGCATCTACCTGCTGGGCTCCGGTGATTCTTCCACCTCAGTCTTCCAAGTAGCCAGATCTACAGGCACGTGCTACCACCCTTGGCTAATTTTTGATTTGTTGTAGAGATGAAGTCTTGCCAAGTTGTCTGGGCTGGTCTTGAACCGTGGGCACAAGCAATCCATTCGCCTCAGCCTTCCAAGGTGCTGGGGATTACAGGTGGAGCCACCGAGCATGGCCTCATTATTGATTTTATGTCTGGATATTACTATAACTGAAAGTGGAGTATTGAAGTCTTCTATTATTATGTATTTCTGTCACTTTCCACTTGTAGGTCTGTCAATATTTGCTTTATATACTTAGGTGCTCTTGTGTTGGGTGCATATAAATTTATAATTGCTATGTCTTCCTGTTGAATTTCCTAACCATTTATCATTATGAAATTATCTTCTTTTTCTGTAGAGACAATTTTACAGTCTACTTTGTTCATTATAAGAACAAACTATTTTTTGATTTTCATTTGCATGTAATACTTTTATTCTATTTCTTCAATTCCAGCTTATGTATGTCCTTGAATCTAAAGTGAATTTCTTATAGACAGCAGATAACTGAGTCTTGTTTTTTTGTTCTGTTTTGTTTTTCCATTTACCTTAATGGCCTCTCTGTAAAATTGACATTTTATATTTAAGGCAGTTTTGATTTTTGAAATGTTAACAGCAACAATAATGGAAGAATAAACACATATATTCTGTATTCAGATTACATCTAAGATCAATAACTAAGATTTTTTTTAAGTATTGGAGCCCTCTGGATTTGTAAAGGAATCAGAAAAGCATTGGCAATTATAAAGAAGGCTACAATAGACTCCTTAAAACTAAAAGCTATTCTCAAAATGTCTTAATAAATTTTTTAAATCTTACAACTTTATTTCCCCTTTCCCTTCTTCACTTGCAATCTCTCAAACAGATTCTCATTTCAATTCTGAGTAGCTGGTGCATTTTTATTCTCTGAGTTTGCACTAGTTTCTTGGAGCCTACTCATTGACAAAAAGCAGCTTACAATGACAAAAAATGTGCAATTTACAAGCACAAGGTTTCAGGATGCCATTCACCTCAATAAATAGGTGTTCCTAATACAAGCAAAAAGTTCTAGGAAAAAGACACATAGGAGAAAAATGCTAGGATTCCATAAACTAGTTTGGAGAAAGCACAATTTGATTCTCAAAATCAAGGTTTAAAAGACTATGCTGGTTTCATCCTTATGTAAATTTTTGTTTCTTTGGATTTTGAAACAATGATTAAATTGTTTTTTAAATAAAACTAATTCATGGAAAGAAAGAACTCTCATCTTCTTGTAGATTACTTTGGTGCAGACCTTGTGGTAAGCAGTAAAACTTATAAATAACTGATAAATACCATACTTAGAAAATTATCTCTCCCTATTATTTTTTAAAGAAAGCTGGGATAGATAATGCCTAAAGTTTTTGCCCATAAAATTGGAATCATAATGGTACTTACTTCAGAAGTTTACTGAGAGGTTAAGCAAGTTAGTAAATATAAACTCTAGTTTTATTATTTGCTAGAAATGTATAATTTATGAGATAATGTCAGAAATTCAACAATTTAATAAAACACTTAGGACAATGACAATAATCAAATATAAGAATCTATAAATAAAGTAACTCAGAAAATCAAATTTCACATCATATGAAAATATATCTCCTGGTTAAACATTAGTTTTTTAAGCAGGTGCTTTAAATTTCTCTAGATCTAGTCTTAAAATCTTTATTTGAAGTAATAATTAATATACAACTAAAATACATTTACATATCTTGTTCTCTTCAAACATGAAACTTAAATACTTAAATATTTATAAAACAGAAAGAGCAAATACCTTTCTTTTCCTCTTTGGTGAATTGCCTGTAGGTAATTTATTCATTAGAGAAGCAAAAGAGCTTATATCAAATTAATAAATCAAATGCAAGTGCCACTCAAGGCTTTATTAAAGAATCTGTGTGGCACTTTTAAGGGACTTTTTTCATAGAAAATTCTTCAGTAGCTGATACTTAAGAGATATAAGTTTTCATGTACCCAAGCCCCTAGCTTGCTTTTACAAGTTAATCTAAGTTTTCAAAGTGAGTTTGAATTTGCTTTCAATTCCTGAGATTCAGTGCTTTTCTCACCATGCTGTATTTTGATGCTTTATCACATACCATACTCCCTGCCTATAAATGTCTTCCATTCTCTTTCCATCCATTCTTTACGTTTCATCAAAGGTCATTTTTCTACTATTTCCCACTTTGTATACACCTTCTTAATGGCAAGAATACTGTTTATATCTTGCTTTTACATATTTTTCCCACTTGAGTATTAGTTACTTTAAGAAAGGAAGTACCATATTTTTAAACAGTTTTCTGTATTTTTTCAAATTAGTCACTCTTGTATCTTAGGAGCTCATGGCAAAGACAGCTAGTAATCTAGCAAACATTCTTCTGTTTACTAGACTCTAAATCCCATGTTGGTCAGTTGCTACTAGTAATAAAGGCTAAATTTCCAATCTTACTTGCAGCTAGATGTTGTCAAGTAAATATAAAGCTAATATAGAAGACTGGAGAGGGCGATACTCATTTTTTAAAACTCGAGAAATTAATTGAATATTTAAGCCATGATATATTGTTATTCTGTTATTCAATAAAATACAATCTGTAACTGACACAGAGTTAAGGTAAGAAGAAAAAGAAACAGAAATATTGTTAAATGTAACATTCATTTAATTTGGGGGTGTATATAAGATAAAAGAAAAAGGCATTACAACAGTAAAGAAACTTTTGGTATTTACTCCTCAACTGATTGTTTGAAAAATAAAAAAAAATTGAATAAGACACCCACGAAAGTGGTATAATATGGCAAAATTATGGTCCATGTGATGTCATTTGACAGTGTGAACAATGAAATTTAGAAATGATCTCCTTTGACTTTAGAACACTGTTATCACAACATCTAATATTATGACTTTTTCTTAGCATGCTTCTTTGGATTCTCTTCCTTCATGTGCTTGCAAATGTCATTGCCTTTTAGAGTTTTATTCATGACCTTTTCTCTGCTCATTTGTTACACTCTTTCTGGGTGAGCTCTTCAGCTAACAGAATACCAAGTACTAAATTTATGGATTTATGGGTCAAGACCTAGACCCACATTTCTAACTCTCTAATGAGTGTCTTCATCCTATGTCCTTTAGGGATTTCAGAATCACTGGGTGTGAAAAGAACTCATTTATTTCTACTTTCATTATCTATTTCAACCTTCTCTATATGCTCTTCCTATAATATCCCCAATATTGATTATTTGTACCATTGCCTTCTCTAAACTAGAATCTTCATCTCCAACTTTTTATGTCCCATCCATGAATATTCAAATTGTAATTGCTACCTTAGAAATAGAGGCTGCATTTATTACTTCTTTAAATAACAGGGTTTTGAGTTAGATTATCCATCACTGAAAAGCCTTATTACTTCTATCACTTATTCTCATTCTTGTGCTTATTTTTCATTCATGATACCACTACTGATAACCTTTCAAAATATAAACCAAAATAAACTGAAAATATGATTATGTTTACTGGTTGTTCATTACCTACAAGTCAATATTCAGATTCTTTTTTATGTCATGAAGTCCAACATAATGTATCTTCAACAATAAGTTCTAAGCTCTAGCCAATTTCAACTTCCTCAGATAGTGTCATTTCATAATATTTCAGACTATGCTTTTTCCTCTGCCTAAAGTTTATTTTTTTCTCTTCTTCTGTCTCTGTGCTCTTTTTGGTAAATCAAAATTCAGCTCAAACTGTGTTTTCTTTGAAAATCCTCAATTATTTATCCCAGCGGTACCATAACCTCTAGGATAACACTTACTACCCTATACCTTACAAACTATACATTTATGAATTTGGTTTCCATACTATACTTGAGACCCTTGACGGCATGGAAATGTCTTAAAGTGTTATTTCTCATATTTCTCAAAAAATCAAAAGAAGATGATTGGCATCTTTTTTTATTTTGCATTGGAGCCCCACTCTGTCACCCAGACTGAAGTGCAGTAACTGCTCCCAGCCACTGCAGTCTCGACCTGCTGGGCTCCGGTGATCATTCCACCTCAGCCTTCCAAGTAGCTGGAACTACAGGCGTGGGCTACCCAGCTAATTTTTTTTATTTATTGTAGAGATGAGGTCTCACAAAGTTGCCCAGGTGGATCTCGAACCCTGTGGGCTCAGGTAATTCACTCACCTCGGCCTCCCAAGGCATGGGATTACAGGCTGAGCCATCGAGCCCGGCGATTGACATCTTAAAAGTATCTTCTTTTCTTTGTTTTCCTATAAAAAGGACATGATATAAATGAGAGAATATAATGATATAATTATAGGAAGGAAATGATATAAATGAAAGACATGGTCAGTCTAAAGATTTATAAGACAAATACTCAGCAGTAAATTGTCTTTTAAAACTGATTTTTATTGGTCAACTATGATACATAAAAATAAAAAATAAAAAACACATGTTGATAAAGATGTACTGTGACTTTTGTATGGACCTATAGAAACCATAGCCTTTATTAAAGCAAAACTCATTCACCTTATCTCAGGCTAATGACTATATGACCAAGTTCACTGCTCTTAAAACAAACACATGAAAGAAAATCTTACCTATAGAGCAAATTTCCATGATCAGTAAAACATTTTACTGTCCATAGAATTTAAAATGGGTCTTTTCATCTTAGTTTTGAAGTTTGAAGAGGATCACTTGTGAGTTTTACTTTTGTCTGTACTGATTGTATTGCTCCTGAAAAAGATGACATTTTTAGCTTTGAAGTCTAGAATCCTGATTTAGCCAAAGAAGAGGATAAGAGAAACAGCTTCTGTGAGATTTTCATTTACAGAACAACTGACTTGATTTTGAAGCTGAGTGAGTGGGAGAAGATAATTTTCATTCCCTGTTAATACCTTTTGGGTGACTAGTACATTGTCCCCCTAAAATGGACCCGACAGAAATTTTACAAAAGACTAATAGCAATCATCCACAGTTAACCTTTCAATCATACCAAGCATGTGAGATATAGTCTTTAAAAAAAGTTTAGACAATTAGCTAATCTTTATCTCCTTTCCCCAAATCACTGTTCCTCCATAAAATACAGTAATTTCTTCAACAACAACCCCCGCCATTTCTCCTTAGAAGAAAGTTTGCAACATCAAAATGCAATCAGGTAAAGAATCAAAAGGGGCTATTGTATTCCGCAAATATGAAAATATACTAGATTTTCAGCTTGATAATAATATGATTTCTTTCAAGGAAACATCTCATTTTACAAATATATGGCTTTGGTCCCTAAAATTAGAATTTATTATATAACAATTTCCTGTTTCTCTTTTTAAAAAAGTTTCTACTGTTTATAAACATTGATACCATAGTAGCTGAGGAGCAAAAGAAACGTGTCTAACAGCTGTTCATACATGATATCTAACCTCACAGATATCTAATATCACAGATTTCTGTCCCATAAATTAAACTATTGAAGATAAAAAATAAAATAAAATAAATTATCTATATGTTTAAAGGCGATAATTCAAAACTTCATTATCCAGCCCTAATTATAATACTCAATTATGAAATATAGCTTCATAACATTGTACATTTAATCATGTATTTAATAGTGTATATGACACATGACTAGACTATCTTGAGTTGTATATTTTAAAATATCAGCATTATGGGAATGTACATATAGTTTTAGTTTAGAAATTGTGCTTATATGTACAATTGTATAAAGGATTACTTTCAGCAAATGCCAAAAACTTCCAGAATGCATATGGTCATAACTTAATTTTATATTCTATTTGTATTAATATAAAATAATATATTTGCCACTTTAAATATTTGTCTATTGAATTGTATTTTGTCTTATATGAATGCTGTGAGTCTTTACTAATAAATAAAAATTTACAACATTATGGACTGAATAGACAAATGGACAATGGTCTGACCATAATCAAAATACAGTTTTGATCCACAAACTTTAGCAATCATCTCCTGAAGACAGCCAGGACAGCAAGTAAAAAAATAAAAATAAGTAAAAATGAATCTGTGGCAATTGGCTCAAAAGGTCAGGACAACCTCTCTAAATTTTGACCCTGCTTTCAACTTAAAACCAATTAAAGAAAGCCAACAATGCTCCCCTAAGCAATCACACAGAATTCCTAGATTCCAGTTAGTTAGCTCATGGCTTTCTCATGCCAATTATGTCCAATTGGGCACATATGAAGACTTTTTCTTTTACAATAAAGCTTTTTCACTCTTCTGTCTGCCTTTTGAGTCTCTGGCAAATATAAGTGATGATTATTGACTTCCTTGCTATAGCAAAACCATTTGAGTCATCTTCATTTATTTCCATGCAATCATTGAAGTGCCGTATTTCTCACTGTTTCACCAATGTTAAATAATTACTGTGATACATTCATTATCTTTTTCATTAATGTTTTTATAGTTTTTAAATCAAATTTGTATATTTGTAAATATTAATATTAATTGGCCTGTTTTATAAATTCTTAGGGATTGGATATCTGGGAAAGATTTTAATTCTCCCTAGCTGATGAAGCCTAGCTTGGCTGGGTAGGTTATTCTTGGTTGAAATTGCTTATCTTTTAGAACTTTGAAGATAGGGCTCCAAGCTCTCCTAGCCTGCAGTGTTTCTGTAGATAAATCTGCTGCTATTCTGACTGGTCTTCGGTGGTAGGTGATCTGGCCTTTTTATCTTGCTGCCTTTAGGATTTTTTCTTTTATGCCTACTTTGTTTAGGTGAATTATTATGTGTCTAAGAGTTGGTCTTCTCATTTGTTGTCTTGCAGGGGTTCTCTGAATCTCTTGTGCTTGAATTTTTGCATCATTGATTAGATAAGGGAAGTTTTCTTGAGCGATCTCTTGGAAAGTTTGTGCCAGTGTGGTCTCTGTCTCTCTTTCTGCCTCAGGAAGGTCAATTACTCTTAGGTTCGGTCTCTTGAAGTAATCACTCATCTCTTGACAGTTTTGTTCTGTCTTTTTGAGCTTATTTTCTGTGTTTTTAAGAGTTTGGGTTTGTTCTATATTTTGGTCCTCAAGCTCTGAGATCCTTTCTTCTGCTTGGGTAATTCTGCTTTCCATGCTTATCAGTTTGTTATTTATTTCATTCACAGTATTCTTTATTACTGTTATCTCAGATATCAGCTCCTTCCTAGTTTCTTCTTGTGTCTCCTCAATTCTTTTTAATCTTTCCATTACTGTCTTGATATCTAGGTTTGTAGTTTGAGACCCTTCATTCTGGGGGCTCTTCATTGTTTGCATTCCAAAGTCAGTTTTCTCAGTGTCTGCCCTCCCAGGAGTCTGGGAGAGACCCATATTCTTCTTTTGGTTTTTCTTCATTTGTGTTGATTTTTTTCTCTCTCTCCCTTTCCCACCCCTTCTTTAATTCTGTTTTTGAGGGAAGGTGGGGTTGCTTTTGTTTCACTTCTGCAATATCCTGTTATTCCTTATGAGGGTCTTCTGGCTTTGTTCACTTTTGAGGTTGGAGTGTGGGCTATGGACTGTACTTTTTGCAGTTTTGAGGTTTAATTGAGGGGGAAGCTGTGGTTCAGAATGTATATGCTGATTCTAGCATCCACGAACAGGTGTATGAGCACACTGGAACCTATTTCCCTCTGCCTTACAATCTGTCTATGTAACAGTATGTAGTCTTGGTCCCTTAGGAACCGAGCAGGTGGTATCACATTACCAGACTTCAAACTTTACTATAAAGCTACAATCATCAAAACAGCTTGGTATTGGTATAGGAACAGGTATATAGATCAATGGAATATAATTGAGATTCCAGAAGCAAAACCTCAATTTCTCAACCAACTCATCTCCGACAAAGCCTCCACCACCTTCCACTGGGGAGAGGAGAACCTATTCAGTAAATGGTGCTGGGAAAACTGGCTGACCACATGCAGAAGATTTAAACAGGACCCCTATCTATCCCCATACACAACAATTAACTCCAAATGGATCAGAGACCTAAATGTAAAACCCCAAACCATAAGAACCTTAGAAAATGAAGGACATACCCTCATGGAAATCAGAACTGGCATCCAATTCCTGAATAGAACCCGAAACCTACAGGCCATAAGAGATAAGACAGACAAGTGGGACCTCATTAAACTGACAAGCTTCTGCAATGTCAAAGAAACCATCAAGAGAGCAGGGAGACAGCCCACAGACTGGAAAAAGTATTTGCCAGCTCCAGGTCTGACAAAAGCCTAACATCTTGGATCTACAAGGAACTCAAACATGCTGAAAAGAAAAAAACAAACAACCCCATTATAAAATGGGCAAAAGATATGAACCGACACTTCTCAAAGGAAGACATCCAAGTGGCCAACAGACACATGAAGAAATGTTCAACCTCACTAATCATCAGGGAGATTTGTCAAATCAAAACCACACTGAGATACCACTTAACTCAGTCAGAAAGGCAATTATCAATAACTCCAAAAATAACAGCTGCTGGAGAGGGTGTGGCGAAAAGGGAACACTTCTACACTATTGGTGGGAGTGTAAACTAGTGCAACCTCTGTGGAAAGCAGTGTGATGATTCCTAAAAGCTCTAAATACCAACCTCCCATATGACCCTGCAATCCCCCTACTGGGAATATATCCTGAAGAACTGAAATCACTCTATAAAGAAGACACCTGCACATATATGTTTATCGCAGCATTGCTCGCAATAGCAAGAACCTGAGAGCAACCATGCTGCCTATCTAAAGAGGACTGGATTAAAAAATGTGGTATATATACACAATGGAATACTATCTAGTCATAAAAAAGAACAAAATAATGAATTTCACAGCAACCTGGATGGCACTAGAGTGTATAATACTGAGTGACCTCTCACAGAAACAAAGATCCGAGTATCACATGTTTTCGCTCATATAATGGACCTTGATCATCCAATGTAATGCTATAAGAAGATGACTGACAGTAGTGGGAAGCTATGCGGGGGGAGGGAGATGGGATTAACGGTAGCAAATATCTGTCTGGGGACAGGGAAACATCTCTTATCAACAAGAGTGCCTGAGCGAAACGTATTTGTATACCTAACCCTTAACTGTACCCCACAATATCATAATAAAAAAATAAATAAAGTTCTTATATTTGCTATCATATGATTATCCTTCATAAACTTTTTTTAGTCCGTCTTATGGTTTTTTGTAAACTCTCTATAAATATAGTTGATTTTAGCTACAGTATAATATTTTAACCTGTGAATATATATCCAGTGCTCTGTTAATAGACATTTAGATTTCCCCCCACTTTTTGGCTATTATCAACAATGCTTCAGTGGTATTCTTGTATATTTCTCCTTGCCTACATTTTGTATGTGTGAAAATTTCTCTAGTGTCCACATCTACATGTGGGATTGTTGGTATTAGAGTATGGACTTCTTCACCTTTACATAATATTCTAAAGTTACTCTTAGAGTAATTCTATCTACTGTACTGTAAAATCAGCTTAGTATGCTATTTACGCCCTCAGACATTTTAAATTTTTTGAATATGATTACTGCTAAATTATATGCTATTGTCTTATTAATTTGTGTTTTCCTACTGATATTGAGCACTTTTTCATATATTTATTGACAATTCACATTTTCTATGGAAGAATCCACTGATTATTTTCTATTGCATTAATTATCATTTTTCTTATTGGTTGTCAAAGAAAAATTGCACCAGACAAGTTAAATAAACAAGGAAGTTTTTATTCTAGACTATTGCAATAAGAGAGAGAGATAAAACTCAAATTGGCAGAAAGAAAATGAAGTAGAGTTTGTAAGCACAAAGATGAGATAATGGAAAGTACTGGAGGAAGTTAGGGAAGGTTGATTGATGTGATTAGGCTTTTGCTAATTGATGCTTAATAAAGTCCTATCCTCCACAGAGCCTGGGAGATTGGGAGGTACTATCTCCTTTGATAATTATATTTCAAATGATGGCTTCTAAGTTCTTGAGAAAGACATTTCTGGGTTATAAGGCTAGAAAAAGATTGACAAAAGATTTAAATCTCAAAAGGGCATAAAAATAATTTGTAGTTATGATTTTTCTGAAGTAAATGTCTAAAGAGAGGGGAAGTCAGGGGCCTATACTTAGAAAGAAACCTGTCTAAATTTAGGGAAAATTTAGCTGAGGGCAATATTAAGGCTAGTTGTCATGGTCATAATTTAGAAGAGTTTTAAAATTCAACATAAAATTATTTTCTGGTTTACTTTCAGTCTTTTTTAGTGATGTTCATTTTATTGAAGAAGATTCAGGTTTTAATGTGTCAAATTTGTCAACATTTTCCTTGATAGTCTGTGCTGTTTGATAATTCAATAGGAATAGATATGTTTTTAGATAGCTTTACGCAGGGAAGAATTTGACATTTACATAAAGTATAGTCTTGGGTAGCAAATTAAAAATTGAAATAACGTACAGTATACTTGTTCTTGGTCATTTAACTAATACATACTTTTGTGTTTCCAGGTGGCTTGTGGAATCAGTTTGAATACACTAAATGTTATATATTTCAAATTTGCTTTACCTTTCTACCCGGGGGGTCCTTTTTACAGGGAAAGGAACACCAGCATTGCAAAAAAAGAGAGTAGAACTCGCTCTTGGAGTAATTGTTTCATAATTTGATAGCAATGGTGACATCCTCCTGTTCCCTTAATTGGTTGCCTGGCTTCTATCACCAAGGGCATGGCATTTGTCTGGTACATAAAAATGGCCTAAGGGTCAGGGGTCAATATCAAAACTGGGGTGCTTGTGCAAACTGAAAGCAATTCTGTGGTCTGCCACTTTGGCCTCCTTGAAAGTAATCATCAGTCAGGCTCGGTGGCTCAGCCTGTAATCCCATGCTTTGGGAGGCTGAGGTGAGTGGATTGCCTGAGCCCGTGGGTTTGAGACCTGCCTGGGGAACTTGGTGAGACCTCATCTCTACAATAAATCAAAAAATTAGCCAGACATGGTAGCACGCACCTGTAGTTCCAGCTATTTGGGAGGCTGAGGCAGAAGGATCGCCAGAGCCCAGCATGTCAAGGTTGTGGTGGCCGGGAGCAGCCACTGCATTCCAGTCTGGATGACAGAGTGAGACTCCAACTCAAAAAAAAGAAAAGAATCATCATGTCTGTGAAGAACCACAGCCATTGTCCCAAGGGAAACACAGTTACAGAACTGCCACTCCAACAAATAGCACTGGAAAGGGCCCTGCTGTTCTAAGGGACTTCATCTGGGACCCAAGTCTACCAGCACTTACTCACTTGAAATGCCATCTTCATCTCCACCTGTGATATATACTATTTTCTGAGCTCCTATGATCTAACACTCCTCTCCTTTAATTCTGTCAGTTTGCAGCCAATTTTCTGCCATTATCTCATTTCTTCTCTATCTTTACCACTTAACCCTCCAATCTTCAGTGTTTATCTAACTAAAATTCAATGTTTTTGCAAGATGCTAAGTACCTCCTTGACAAATGCAGCCTATAAACTCTTCTTTAGTTTTATGTGTACCACATGTAGCTGGAATTTCCTAGAAGTTTGTAGATCTTGGTGGTTATTTTCAGTAGCATGTAGCACTGACAAAAGACTGCTTAACTTAAAAATTCCTAATCTTTTTTATCAGAATAAGAGGTAGGTGGACTTAAATAAGTTTCAAAATATGCACAGTTTCCGAGAAATTAGACCAGTCTAATATGCATTATTTGAAGTTACCATGCCTATTTGTTTGATTATTTATTTTTTCCCTCAGGCAGGTGTTAACATCTAAATTTATATGTATAATATTAAAAATTACTATAAACCCAATGTCTCAAAATAGGTACAATCTTCACTATTCTCTTTTACTCCCTAGTCATTAAATCTATAATGTCTGTATTCAAGTGTTAGAATACTTTCTCAAAACAAAGCTAATAATTTTTGAATAACTTTCTCAGTACCTGTACAAGGACTGATGTTTACAAAATGCAATCTTATAAAACCTATTTTAAATATGGTTTTGATAAGCGAATGGCTGGCTGCCATCATTCCATTGCTACCTCCCACTGTCTGTCTTCCTGCCTTTTGATTGTCAGGAGCCCCTAACTTTCCTCCCACTTCAGTAGTTCTTCAACTCAAAGTGGGGAAAGAACATGTCAATGACAGTAGCATAAAAACTTAATTCTTGTTGTTTAAAACAAGGTTATCAGCTGGCTCGGTGGCTCAGCGGCTCAGCCTGTAATCCCACACCTTGGGAGGGTGAGGTGAGTGGATTGCCTGAGCCCGAGGGTTTGAGACCCGCTTGGGCAACTTGGCGAGACCTCATCTCTACAATAAATCAAAAATTAGCCGGGTGTGGTAGCGTGCGCCTGTAGTTCCAGCTACTCAAAGGCTGAGGTGGAAGGATCACCAGAGCCCAACAGGTTGAGGCTGCGGTGGCCAGGAGCAGCCACTGCACTCCAGTCTCGGTGACAGAGTGAGACTTCAACTCAAAAAAAAAAAAAAACAAATAACAAGACTATTAAAAACACAGAATTTCCTGGAAACTTCAAAAGTCTTTGTATCTGGTTTTCCTTTGATACTAGTATTGATACATGAAAAAATCCCCAGTTTGCATTTTATTCAGTAAATATGAACTTTTTTATGACAGAATTTCTTTGTAATATTTTAGCCAGTGAAATGTTCATACTTAGTCACTTTTTAGTGTGGGGTTTCTATTTGCTGAAGCCAATTGAAGGAAGTAGTTAGGTTAAAATATCATTTCTGGTTCTCTTTGTCAGAGAAGCAGAGAGAAAGGAAAACACAGTGCATTAACACCTTGAGGTTGTTCAAAGTTTTCTTTATAGAAACACTGAAAATTAAATGAAGAATTTTATAATTTCATAAATATTTATCTATCTATACAAAATGATAATAACTATACATATTTCTGTATTAGAATTGTGTCTTACATGCCTTAATAATTATGATCAATATTATTAAGATATGTAATATACATAGGGGATAATGTATTTGTTCTTAAAATATAGTTTGATGAGTTTTGACAAAAGTATACACTCCTGTAACTGCAACTACAATCAGTATGTAGGATCTTTTCATCACCCCAGAGAGTTTGCCTCTTCCTTTTTGCAGTCAATATGCCCCATGTCAGCTTCCCACCCTTCTTACCCACCTCCAGGCACCTGGCAATCACCAATATGCCTTCTTATCTTTTTATGTTCTTTTAAAAAATATACTATTGCAGTATGATTGACATAAAAAAGCTATATATATTTAATATATATAACTTATTGAGTTTGTAAATAAATATACCCTTGTGAAATCATCATAAAAGTCAAGGACAAGGATATATCCATTGCCTCAATGTTTCCACCCACCTTCTTCTTGATTTATTATTATTTTTTATAAAAGTAAACCATAAAATCTACCTTCTTAATACAATTTATAATTTAGTTTTGTCATTTTTAGCCTAATACACAAATAAAATTTTATAGTATGGACTCTTGTTTCTAGCTTCTATTTCTTAGCATAATGTTTTATCAGATCATACATGTTGTACATATTTAAGTAGTTTTTTACTTATGGTTGCTGAGTTGTATATTATGTGGATATACTACAATTTGTTTATCTACTCATTAGTCCACAGACATTTGTTTGTTTTTAGTTTGAGGCCATTGTGAATAAGGATGCTATGATTATTTAAATATAAGTGTTTTCATAAATATAGGAATTCATTTCTCTTGATGAATTACCTATGAATTGAACTACCATGTTAATTGGTAAGTGTATATTCAATTTTTTGTGAACTGGTTGTTTTTTAAAATTATACCATTTTATATTTTGAACAGCAATGATAGATCTTTACATTCCAATGGCCTCACAACATTCTTGTCAACACTAGTTACATTTAGTTCTTAAAATTTTAGTCTATGTAGTGGTTTAAACATTTATTTGCCTAATTATAATAATGTTAAACATCTTTTTATGTACTTATTGACTTACACATTTTTATGGAAGAATCAATTTAAATATTTTGATCAATTTTTAGATTTACATACAGTAATATTACTTTGAGTTACAATTAAATGAATTTTGACAAAAGCATGCAGTTGTATAATCAATACCACAGTGAAGATATAAAACAGTTGCATTATTGTAAAAATACCTTCATTATATCTCTTGGAAGTATTTTAACATTTTTGTTTTTTGTTTGTTTGATTTTTTAGAGATAGGGTCTCATTCTGTTGCCCAGGGTGGAGTATGATGGCACAATCATATCTCACAGCAGCTTTGAAATTCTAGCCTGAAGTCATCATCCTACCTCGACCTCCTCAGTAGCTGAAAATACAGGCATCTGTCACAGGACATACTAATTTAATTTTTTTTTTCCTCCAGAAATAGAGTCTTTCTTCTGGATTAAAGGAATCCTCCTGCCTCAGCTTACTGAGTAGCTGGAATTACAGGCATGAGCCACTGGATAGTCTTTCAACTGAAATAAGTTTTGTCAAGGCTTGCCTTTTAATTTTTAAATAGTGTCTTCTAAAGAGCAAAAAGTTAAATTTTGATATTCAATTTAGCATTTTTTGCCTTGAGGTTGTGTTCTAAGAAATCTTTGCCTAACACAATTTTGCAAAAATTATACAAAATATGATTTAGAAGTTTTTTAGTTTGTTTGTTTTTGGTTTTTTTGGTGGAAGGGAGTCTGGAAACAGGAAACAATAAAAGGTGTTTGTTTTTAATGGATATCCAATCCAATTGTCTTGTTCTCAATCTAAACTCTGGAGGAAAATTTTCTGATGTTTTATTAGTAGTGAATGTTAACTTTTTTTAATTGACTGATGCCTTTTATTTTTCCCAGTTTTCTTAGTGCTTTTAACATAAATAGGTTTATAATTTTGACAAGTGCTTTCTTTGCATCAATTGAAATGATCATATGGCTTTTCTTCTTTATTCTGTTAATGTGATAAATTAAGTTTTCTAATGTCAAACTGACCTTTTATTGCTAGAATAAATTCCACTTTGCTAGGTTCAATTTGCTATTATTTTGCTGAGCATATTAGAATCTATACTTATGAGAAAATTATCTTATGGTTTTCTTTTCTTGTGTTTTTGTCTGGTTTTGGTATTAGAATACTATCTTAATAAAATAAATTAATGAGTGCTCTTTTCTCCTCTATTTTGTGACTTTTTGGTAGGATTGTTGCTAGCTGTATCTTAAATGTTTGCTATAGTTTTCTAGTAAAGTTATCTGGGTTTGAGATTAACTTTATATTAAAGTTTAGTTTATTGTTTTTAATATATTCATAGTCTACTGATTTTGAATGAATTCTTGAATATGTTTTAGTAATGTTATCTTTTAAAACTTTTTGCATTTTGTCCAGGATGTCATGCCTAGATAATGAAGACAATATTTATTGATAAAATTTTTGATATGCTAGATTTAAGTATATCATTCTGCTTTTGTTTTCCTAGTTTCCCAATGTTCTTTGTTATTTATATTTTGTTTCTCTCATTTCTTTTGATTATTTTTTAGAATCTCATTTTATCATGAATTTGTTTTTAAAATTCTCTAATTTTCTTTACCTCTATAGTTTACAGTGATGTTTCCTCTTAAATTCTTGATAGTAAGCATCTAGATTTCCATTTTTCCAATCTTGTTAGGTATTCCCAAAACAGTGTTTGGCTTCCTTTGTTTTCTGTTTTGATTATGTCTACTTTTAACTTTTTCACTTGATTTCTTCCACTAACTTTGGTTTTAATTTACTCTTTCTTTCCTAGTTTCATATGGGATATCCTAAATCATTTATTTAGACCTTTATAATTTTAATGTAAATATTTTAAATTATAGGTTTTTTTTAAAAACATTTTGTTAGCTTCATTCCAAAAGTTTTGGTATTTTGAGTTTCAATATTGTACAGTTCAATATATTTTCTAGTATACCTATTGATTTTTTTTAACTCATAAGTTTTCTTACAGTGCTTTTCTTTTATTCTTTTCCCAAATAGTTGTGTTTCTTAAAGTTATCTGTTGTCATAATTATAATTTAACTATATTTTTGCTTATTTATTAACTTTTATTTCATGAACCAGTGTATGATTGCTCTATATTCACATTAGAAGTACATGTATTCTTTTAAAGTTGAGTGTAGTGGTTTGTAGGGGCACGGGAACTCTTCTCTTGGCTTTCTGAAGGTTTGCAGAAAAAGCAGACAAATTTATGCAATGTGTATACACAGGAGTCTTCAGAATGAAGACTCAAGGATACATTTTTATGTTTGAGTTCAACAAAATATGAACAGCCATGTAGAAATGTAACTGGATACAAAAGCGTATGATCTGATTTTAATAGACCGAGTGAGGAAACTCAGCAAGGTCTTTCCGTCTAGATTCTTCTTGGCTTTTCTGAGCATGCGTTTTGTTTTTGTTTTTGTTTTTTTTATTCTGGGTATTCTAAGTCAAACAAGATAGGTGAGATCATTTCTTTATGATCAGTTTTTACATAGAGAGGATATATTTTTAGGTCTTATGTCTGACTTTAGGATAAAAGGGTTCTGGTTTCTATAAACAAACTTAGGGAAGAGGGATTCTAGTTTCTATGGCTAGCCTTGAGGGACAATGGGACTGAGAGATAAAAGGGCAGAACGTCAGAGAAAAACTTTCACTTCTGAGGCCCTTATTTTGGGGTATAATTTTCTGAGTCCTGACAGGTTTACAATATTAATTAGTTAATTAACAATACTAATTAATTAATTTGGTCACTTTATCTGACACTGCTGTTCAGATCTTATACCCTACTAAATTTTTTGTCACTTATTTTCTCTATTATATTATTGAGAGAAGAGTGTTATAATCTCCAGTAATAATTATAGATTTATATATTTGTCCTTCATTTTTATTGGTCTTTCTCATGTATTTTAATACACTATTATCAAGCACATATACATTTATAATGATTTCTTCTTGATTGACAGATCTTTTGACATTATAAAATGTCTTTCTCCTTAGTTATATTCATTTCTTTGAGACTTACTTGTAAGTAATATTAATAAAAACTCTCCAGTTTTCTCATGCTTGGTGCTTCCATGATATATTATTTTATATCATTTTAATTTTAACTTATTAATATATATTTTTATTTCAAGTATGTTTCCTGCAATAGCAGGGTCACTGAGCCAGGGGGTGGGGTGGTTTCACCTGGAGTCTCAGGATGCTGCCTGCTGAAGTTAGAGAGCCAATATGCCACAGGGAAGGAAGGAAACAGGAACAGGGAGATTTCACCTCCTCAGGGCTGCCCAGCAACAGGTGTTTGGGAAGTCTGCTGGACCACAGTCTTGCTCTTAGCTCTACCTGGATGAGCACAAGAGGCCAGCCCTCTCTGGAATCATGACAGGAACCAGAGCAACGTTTACAGAGATTGTCTGTAATGGGTGCCCCGTTCATGCCTGTGTATTGTGTCTCCCTCTCCAGGAACTCAGGCACTCTTGTTCTCCAAAGCCAGTCAAGTCCCCCTGTACTGATGGTCCTCCTTTTACAAAAAAATCTGGTCTAACAATTTTCTATCTGTACGTGAAATAATTATTAATTATCAATATTTTGATGTTGAAGTCTACTATCCTGATATTTGTTTTCTCTGTATTTCATCTGTTATTTCTTCTTTATCTTTCTTTTCCTGCCTTAAATATATTTTTAGGATTGCATTCATTTTATATTCATTATTGAACTGTTAGTTCTATTCTTTGGTTAATGTAGTGTTTTCTCTAAGTCTTACAATAAGTTTCTTTAAATGATTGCAGTATCTTTCAAACAATATTATACTACTCTATGTAAAATATAAGAAAATTTTACTAACCCTCTTTTTGAAGCCTCTTGCATCTTTTGTAATATTATTTTCATATCTTCTACTTGTACATATGTTATAAAATACATGCTTTACTATTTTTGCTTCAAACAGTTAATAATTTTTTGAGAAAATTGAATAGAGATACAATTATAATCTTTTTCTTGAATTTACCATTTAAAACAATTTTTATTCCCGGGTATACAAACAAGTTTTCATCTGCAACTATTAGATTTTTTACTTGAAGAAATTATTTTGGCATTTCTTGCAGTACACATCTGCTGGAGACAAATTTTCTTTCAAAGATTTTTCAAAAGAATAATGGATACTTTAGGGAAACGTTGTTGAATCTGTGTTGACATATTTTTATCACTTTAAAATTATTGTTTTATTGTCTTCTTATTTGCTTGATTCCCAAGAAGAAGACTGCAGTCATTCTTTTTTATCTTCCCTGTATATAATGTCTTTTTTTCTTTTGCTCATTTTTGAATTGTCTCTTTATTATGGGATTTTATCCATTTGATTTATTTTGTTATTATTTTGTCATTTTTATTGGCATATGCTTTAATATCATTATAACAATAAACTTGATCCCTTTATTTAAAAATACTTCAAATTATTAGAGCATAATTTTGAATTCCTTAAAAAATAATATTTACTGGAATAACTTTTCAACAAAAATGGTAGAGTCAAGGCAGAAAATAGATTTTCATTGCTTTAAATTATTTATTTATAGATACTTTGACTCTGATTAATGACAGTTACCAGGTGGGTAGGGAGTAGTTTTCATTGATTCATAAATTGAGTGTTTCATAATTTCATAAATTGAGTGTTCTTAAGATACATGCAATTTTGGCTTAGATTGGAAAAGAGTATGGACACAATTATCTCTGTAAATATATTTCTAGTGGCTCAGAAAATTTTATATCGTATTATTTTTGTGCGACATCTAATATGAATTACTATGATTTGAAAGACCTCATGAAACCACTCTATGTAGATGACAATATTAACAGTAGTGGCTTTTTATATATTGAGTTGATAGTTTGATGACTAGATTTCTTAGTCATAGTGTTTCTGTTAATTAATGAGATATACAGTATCTATCTATCTATCATTACTTTGGGTTAAACAGGTGGAAAAACTTCGTCTTTCACAGTAGAACAGAGAGTTAAATCTGTCCCACATACTAATGATTCTTTCTTTTTCTTTTCTTTCTTTTTTTTTTTTTTAAGAGAGGAGGATTTACTGAGAGGACAGAAAAGCTCCCACAGTGGGAGGGGACCCGAAGAGGTTGCCCATGATTCTTTCTGAAGTAACACACTGGGTTGAAAAAAATTGGAGTCAACTAGATTAAGGTTATCAATACTGGTTTAGATTGAGAGTAGATTATGTAGAATGGGAAGAGAATGCTAACTCAGGAAAGAAAGTGTGAGGACTGCTATATATGTTATTTTCCTCTTGTTGTAACTTGGCTTAAAACACACAAATTTATTCTCTTGTAGTTTTCAGGGTCAGAAGTTTGAAGCCAGTTTTTATGGGATAAAATAAAAATGTCAGTAAAGCTGGTTCCTTCTGGAAGTTCTGAGGGGAAAATTTTTTGCTTGTTTGTTTGTTTTTCTGAATTCTGAAGAACTCCCAAATTCCTGTGTTTGTGACTCCATTGCATCATAGCAATTTATTGTTCTGTTATCAGATCTCCTATTTCTCTTTTATAGTAAACTGTCTCTGTCTCCTTTCTATTAGGATATTTGTGATAACTTTTAAGGCCCACCCAGATAATCCATGATAATCTTCTCATATTAAGATTCTTTACTTAATCATATCTGCAATGTCCCTATTTGCATATAAGAAAACAAGCACACATTTTAGGGGTTATCATATTGATACTTTTGGGAGTCATGTTCAGTCTAAATGTACTAGAATTGCATTAGAAATGTACTAGAATTGCCTCTCATCAAAAAAAATTTATATAGTATGACTTGTAATTCTTTACTAATTAAAATAAGTGCAATTTTTAAACAAAGTTAGCACTTTTTAAATTTGTGCTACCTGTAATTAAGGAGTAGTTAAGTCATATTTTTCCTAAAAGGAAGCCTTAATTTGTCAAGGAGCAATTGACATTTTACTGACATATCTTTTCTCACTTTTGGTTACTGGGTTGTTTCATTTTGCTGTTCATTCCAAATTGCAATTATCATATTGGATTAAGGGCCCATCTTACTTCAGTATAACCTTATTCTAACGTAACTAATTATACCTGTAACAACACTATTTCCCAATAAAATAACATTCTGAGGTGCTTGGGGTTAGGACTTTAGCATATGTATTTTGGAGGGACACCATTCAACCCATAAAAAATCGTAAGGTGGAAAATTATGGACTTAAAACAACCCCTTTCTTTTTCAGACGAGAGAGTGAAGGACAGACAGGTGTGGGGTCCTGGCAAAAATCGCACAGTGAATGAGAAGTCTAGGTCAAGTAACAACTGAAGACTCCTAATTCCCATGCCAGGGTTCTTTCCATGTTAATAAAATTGGTTGTAATTTTGGATAATTAAGAATAGAGCCGGGCTCGGTGGCTCAGCCTGTAATCCCGTGCCTTTGCGAGGCTGAGGTGGGTGGATTGCCTGAGCCCGCGGGTTCGAGACCCGCCTGGGCAGCGAGACCTCATCTCTACAATAAACCAAAAAATCAGCCGGGCGCGGTAGCGCACGCCTGTAATTCCGGCTACTCGGAAGGGTGAGGCAGAAGGATCGCCGGAGCCCACCAGGTCGAGGCTGCGGTGGCCGAGAGCGGCCACTGCACTCCAGTCTGGGCGACAGAGCGAGACTCCAACTCAAAAAAAAGAAAAAAGAAAAAAAAAAAAGAATAGAAATCTGTTATTTCTTGACTGATTTCAGTTGGGTGTATACTCTAGATAGGCAAGTTTTAAACAAGTAGCACAGCCTGAGTTTAACATTTTCTGAAGGGAGTTTCAGCCCAAGAGACACTTGTGAGATTGCTTCATAAAAGAAAACTCGGCAGCTTATCCCATCTCGATTGTAATTCAAAAGAAATTGCTCATCAATTTTATTTATGCCTTCATTTGTGCCAAACAACTTTATCATGTCAGAGAAAGCAAAAAATGATTAATTTACTTATACTACATTCAATAAGTCATCAGGGGAAGAGTTTATCATTTTCCCCATCTGCAGCATTTCTAGAACTAAAACATTTTCAGGTTTAATAAAATTTCTATTATAACTACAATTATAGCAGCCTAAAAACATGATATTGAGAGCTGTCTTTAGAACTCCTTGGAAACAAGACTCAGAATTTAAACAGATAAAATTTTCAAATAATACTCATGTGGCTAGATATCATTTTGAAAATATTAAGTAGCACCACAATTATTTAGATTCCTTGCATCTTCACCCTTCTTTTGATGGCAGTCAGAAAACCAAGGCATATATTTGTCTAGCTCTAATTTTGTGTTGGTTTGTAATTTACAATTTTCAATATTAAATTGGTTAACACTATACAGAACAACTGAGATTATGTTGTCTGAAGTTAATATGCACATTCCATAGAAATAACATAGGCCTAAGCAAAGTTAGAAACATTCTAGTTGGTGATGAATACAAAAAAAATGTCTTCTAGCTTTCAGGATACCTCTCTTCCCACTAAATATTTATTACAAATGAAACTGGAAGTTAACAGAATGGACAATACAGGTTCATGAGACAACTCCGGACATAAGACTGATTAATAGGAGCAAAGGCACACACATTTAACATATATACACAAGAGCCTTCAGAGTGAAGACCCAAAGATACAGGGAAAATTAAGTTCAATAAAGTATGGACAGCCTTGTAGAAATATGATTGGTCAAAAGGGTATAATGCAATTAGTTAATAGACTGAGTAGGGAAACTCAGGAAGGTATATCTGTCTGATTCTTCCTAGCTTCTCTGAGCATGCTTTCCTTCCTTCTGGGTATGAGGCGAACCCACTCTGGAATGGGATCTTATGACCTACAATCAAGCAAAGTAGTTCAGATAGTTTCTTTATAGCTCAGTTTTTACACAGATAGGGTGTAGGGAAAATTAGAGTATCATTAGATTTTATGTATGGATTTAGGGGAAAAAGGATTCTGGTTTCTATGACCTGCCTTCGGGAAGAGGGAGTCTAGTTTCTATGGCTAACCTCCAGGGAGAATGAGACTGAGACAGGAGGGCAGGAGAAGGTCAGAGAAAAATGTACTTCTGAGGCTTTCATTTTGGAGTATTGTTCTCTGAGCCCCCAAAATACCTTGTCATATTCAGTCCCATGGGGAACCACAATTATAATAAGAGCTAATTGAAGGCATATTTACTCATTTTTTCCCTAGGGTAGCCTTTAAAAAACAAATCAAGTTGTGAAGTTAGATTTGCTCCTTATCATAAGTTAGATACTAGAGAATGTCATCGCTTCTTGGTCTTTTGGCTAGGATCAAATAATACTGAAAAATATTAAGAAACCAAGAGCAACTGAAAAACTTTCTACTATGACAAATACAAGTTTGTAATAGCCCTTAAAATAACTGAACTTTCCTGAATGTATATACACTAGTCATTGCAGAAATGCTGTATTTCATAGATCTACTATCAGGTTTCAGGAGATGAATAAATTATAAACACAGGATAGCCTTCACATTTAAAATACTTTCCAAATGGGAAAATAATTCAATATTTAAAAATCTTTTTTTTTTTTTTGAGAAAGCAGAGTTTATTGAGAAGAAGAAAAGTTCCCACAGGGGGAAAGAACCTAAGGGATTTACAATAGAATCAAGTTTTGATTAGTTGTAGCTATGCCTTTAATGTAGAAAATTGGCATTTTTCACAAAATAATGATATGCTGGCAGTATCTGCTGTTTAGGAATAATTTGACAAACTAAAGTACTTTAATCAGAGGAAATAGAGAATATTTGTACACACTTTCAAGTCAATTGAATATTATAAAACCACATAACATTTATTTAAACAATAACTTACATTTTTGGAACATCTGAAATTAAATTATGAATGGATAGAAAGTCCAACATTTTTCACACCTAAATTTATACTTTCTTAATTCTATTTTATTTTATTTTAAAGATGTGGGGAACAATTCAAGATTATGTAGCTAAGAGTTCATTGTATAGGTAAAATTTGTGCCTCCCTTTGGTCCCCAATTTACCTGGTTTGAGATCAGGTACCCTTATTAATGTTATGTGCCCTCCGCCTCCCCTGGCAGCAACCTGCTGCTACCAAACCCTTTGTTATAGTATTTATGATAAATGTTCAGGGTCTGCTTATAAGTGAGAACATGTGGTACTCAGTTCTATGTCTCTTTGATAGATTACTAAGTACGATAGATTCTAAAGTCATTCAAGTTGAGGAGTGGTCAGGAAGATTGCTGCTGAGCCAGTTGAACTATTCGAGTCCCGGTGTGAGTGAGTATATAGAAAATTTTGTGTATATGCTGATGAGTGACTGGGCATGTGAGTGACTGACTGAGTGAGGGCTAGGGAGCTAGCAGCCAGGGCTCTCCTGGTGCAGCGGCTGGTGCCACAACTGCTGGACTTTAACCCTAGTGATTCCTGGGATGCAGAAGTCGAGTGCCTTTTTTTTTCTTTAAATCAGCAAAACCCTTCCTTAGAAGCAAGTGCTGGGAGAGACTGACTAAATGGGGGCTCGTGAGCAACTGGCCAGGGCCCTAGGGCAACAGCTGGTGCTACAGGTTCTCTGGTTGATCCCTGGCTCTTCCAGGTCACAGAAGCCTAGTGCCATTTTTTTTTTAATGGACAAAAGTTTTCCTGTGAAGAAGTGGCACGAAGAGACTACCGCCCTAGGTTCCACCTCACTACTGCAGCAGGAGAGACTGCCAGCTGCAGGCTTTGCCTCACCACTTCAGCTCCTGGCAGGGTACTGACAGCAGGGACTGTGGAGGGAGTCCAGAGGCAGAGTCCCACAGAAGAGGACAAGAGAGGTACACCACTACCATCTTGAAGGTGGGGCAGGAAAGTGCTCTGACTTGCTCAGCACGGAGCAACAGATCAGATCTCTGTGACCGGTGGAACAACTACTGAGGGATTATTGTGACCCAGAAGGAATATCCTGAAAGCACAAACTTTGGTGGGACCTGACAAATGCTGAGTTCCAGGCACCCCACCACCTACCCTGATCCAGCTGCGGGACAAAGGGTGTGGCCAGAAAAGGACAAATAAGGACTCCAAAGAGATCAGTGGTGAGTCTGGGGATGACCCAAACCCCCTCCTACCACAACTGAGAGTCACAAACCCAGGCAGAACCTGAATGTCAGTGGCAATAGGAGAACCCTTTCCAGGATAGGCCTTGCTGGGGTACCCTCCATGAGTACATACTTGGGAGAGAGACAATCCTGCACTTCCCCACCAGAGGAGATCTCCCTGACCATGAGAGTGGGAAGGGAGGACTGTAGCCTGACCCCCACCTCCACTTCCCCTACTCTTTCCCTGACCTGGACACTGAAGAGAGAGTGAAAGAGGTGGCTCTGCAGGAGAGACCAAATTAAGCAAATAATTACAAAGCCTGCCACAAGAGGACACTTTTAGAGAAAATTTTGATTAAAAAAATTTGTTTGCCTGTTTGCTAGTTCATATATTTTAAAAATATTGTTCCTTTGTGCATGAATGTGTATGTAAGGGTTTTATTTGCACCTCTCCAATTTTTTTCTTTTTTCTTTTTTTCTCTGTTTCTTTTTTCTTTTATTTATTGTTTTCTGTTAATGTGTGTATGTGAATAATTGAGTGTTCATCTTTCAACTTTGTTGTTATTTTTGGTTTGTTTTTGAGTATTTGATTTTCTGTTTTTTAATTTTTTTATAGTTTAAGGTATGTGTCAATATATGTGTGAGGGTTCAATTTGAATTCCTTTTTTCCTCCTCCAGTTTTTATGTTTTTCTTCTCCATTTACTTTGTACTAGGCACGTGTGTGTGTGTTCGGTTTTCTTAGTTTTTGTTGTTGTTTATTTTGCTTCACTTTGTTGTTATTCCAGTTTGTTTTGGAGAGTGTGTGTATGTCAGTGTGTGTGTGTGTGTGTGTGTGTGTGTGTGTTCAATTGTTTTTTGCATTGGTTTCTGCTTTGAATCATCATATAGACTGGTGGTGGGGAGTGGGTCTCAAGGAATACATACCATAATAAATGAACATTGTAATTTGCAAGTAGTTTCTGAATTCTAGCTCTCCATTCTCTACCTTATATGACTTTCAAAAACTACAACAGACTGCGGAGCTTCCCATCCACCATTCTATTTCAAAATAGAACAAATCCAGACCATGGATCAGGGAAGAATAGAGGGCTGAACAAACTTTAGAAGGGAAAGTCACTCCCACTAACACTGATAAGAGAACTAAAGAGGAATTACAAGAATCTGTCACAAATAAGGAAAAACCAAAGGAAGACCACAGGCAATTTCAAGTGAAACAAAGAAAAAACTCCTGAAAAAATCAAATCTTGGTACCCAAACAATGAAAGTCACCAACGTTTGACCCCAGAAAATGACAGGGATTGGGGAATGTATGGGAAGAGTGAATAAGTCTCAAGAAAAACAAGATGCAACACTGAAAGAACTTGTAACAGAGATTTTGGCAATTAAAAATTTCACCCAGGAAATAAATAACAAGATGACAAGCATGGAAAGCAGAATTAATCAAGTTGAAGAAAGCATCTCATAACTTGAAGACCAGATAATAGAATTAACTCACTCTGTAAAAAAAATAGAAAGAAGACTCAGAAAGAAAGTACAACGCTTACAAGAGATGTGTGACTATATCAAGAGGCCAAACCTTGCCTGACTGGTATCCCAGAAGAAGAAAGAAAAATGGAGAACAGCTTGGAGAAAGTATTCCAGGAGATAATCCAAGAAAATCTCCCCATCTCACCAGAGATGTGAGCAGTCAAGCCAAAGGGATACAGAGAACCTCCACAAGACATTAAATAAAACGACCAACCCATAGACACATAGTAATTCACCTATACAAAGTAGGCACACACAAAAAATTCTAAAGGCAGCAAGAGAGAAAGGTCAGACTACTTACTGGGGAAAACCAATCAGAATAGCAGCAGACCTATCAGCAGAAATAGGACAATCAAGAAGGGACTGAAGTCCAATATTCAAAATCCTCAAAGATAAACAATTTCAACCAAGAATTTCCTATTCAGTCAAGTTCAGCTTCATCAGTAATGGAGAATTAAAATCCTTCCCAGACAACCAATCCCTAAGAGCAGTTACCAGACCAGCTCTCCAGGAGACACTTAAAAAGGTATTAAGCACAGAAGAAAGAAAACAAAGACTGACCATACACTTCCCAAGAGAGTAGCAGAGCACAGAATCAACAAGAATACAGTGAAACAAGATACTTGAAAACACACACATACAACAACCCCAAAGCCAAAAGAAAACAAGCAAACAAAGAAAAAACTTTATAAGAACCTCGTGACAGGGATAAATAATAACATTTCTATAATTTGCCTGAATGTGAATGGACTAAATGTACCACTGAAAAGACACAGAATGACAAACTGGATAAGAAACCATAACCCAGTTATTTGCTGCATCCAGGAAACTCATCTCAACACAAGGGATACACACAGACTCAAAGTTAAAGGATGGAAAATGAGTTTCCAGGAAAATGGATCACAAAATAGGCAGGAGTTGTGATATTAATATCAGACAAAATAATCTTTCAGTTATCAAAAATTGAAGAAGACACAAAAGGATACCACATAATGATAAAAGGTACAATCAATCAACAAGATATATCCATCCTAAACATATATGCACCCAACACAGGAGCACCACCATTTATAAAGCAACTACAAAGTAAACTAAATAAAGATATTGACTCTAACACTATTAAAGCAAGGGACTTGAATACCCCACTAACAGCCCTAGATAGATCATCAAGGCAAAAAGTCAACAAGGAAATCCAGAACCTAAACTTGACACTCAACCAAATGAACTTAATAGATACCTAGAGATTATTCCAACCAACAACCACAGAATATACATTCTACTCATCACCACATGGAACATACTCTAAGATCAATCACGTCCTTGGCCATAAATCAAGCATAAACAAATTCTATAAGGTTGAAATATTGCCATGAACCTCCTCAGACCACAGTGGAATAAAAATAAATAACAACACAAACAAAATTTTCCCCAAACCCACAAAGACATGGACACTAAACAGCATGATGCTGAACAACACTGAAATCAAGCAGAAATTTAAAAATTCCTGGAAACAAATGAAAATAAAGAAACATCTTACCAAAACATCTGGGTTACCTTGCAAACAGTTCTAAGAGGGAAATTTATATCTAAATGAGCATGTATCAAGAAAGCAGAAAGATCACAAGTGGAGAGCCTAACAAATTACCTAAGGGAACTAGAAAGAGAAGCCCACCAAAAATCGAACTTTAGCAGAAGAATACGTATTACCAAAATAAGAGCCCAAATATGGGACATAGAAGACAAAAATATCATAGAAAACATCAACAACAAAAAGCTGGTGCTTTGAAAGAATTAACAAGATTGATGTACCCCTAGTCAGAATGACCAAGAAAGAGAGAGAAAAAGTCCAAATAAATAAAAGCAGAAAAATAAAAGTTCAAATCACAACTGTCCCTGAAGAAATGCAAAAGATTATCAGAGACTACTGTGTACACCATATATATGGAAACAAACTTGATAACCTAAATGAAATGGAGAACTTTCTGACATCACACAACCTGCAGGTTGAAACAAGAAGACATCAAGATACTAAATGGACCAATAACAACCCAGGAAATTGACTCTGTCATACAAAAACTACCTATTAAAAAAAAGCCCTAGACCAGATGACTTTCCAGTATACTTTAACAAAACATACAGGGAGGAGCTGATACCAATCCTATTGAAAGTTTTCTAGGTAATTGAGAAAGATAGAATTCTCCCCAAGTCATTTTATGAAGCTAACATCACAGTGATATCCAAACCAGGTAAATATCCAACAACGAAAGAGAACCACAGGCCAATATCCCTTATGAACATAGGTGAAAAAATCCTCAAGAATATTCTAGCAAATCAGATCCAAAAAATACATCTAAAAAATCATCCACCATGACCAAGTATGCTTTATCCCCAGGATGCAGGGGTCATTCAACATTTGCAAGATAATACATGTAATTAAATATATCAATAGATGTAAAAACAAACAACATGATTATACTATTAGATGCAGAAAAAGTTTTTCATAAAATCCAGTTTCTTGATAAAAACCCTCAGACATCCAGGTATAGAAGGAACATACCTCAAGATAGTAAGTGCCATCTACTATAAACCCACAGCTAACATATTGCTAAATGGACAGCAACTGGAACATTTCCTCTGAAACATGGAACAAGGCAAGGCTGCTCACTCTCAACCCTCTTGTTCAACATTGTGTTGGAAGTCCTAGCTAGGGCAATTAGACAAGGGAAGGAAATCAGGGGTATCCAAATGGGAAAGAGGAGGGCAAGTTATCCCTTGAAAATCCAAGATAATCCGTCAAAAACCTGTTTGCACTGATAAAGGACTTTGGCATAGTCTCAGGGTACAAAATAAATGTGCAAAGGACACTTGCATTCCTATGCACCAACAACAAGCAGGCAGAGAATCAAATTAAAAGTACAATGCTATTCACAACAGCAACACAAAAGATGAAATACCTCAGCATCTTCCTAACTGGAGAAGTGAAACACCATTACAATGAGAGCTACAAAACACTGCTCAAAGAAATCCAAGAAGACACAAACAAATGGATAAATATTCTATGCTCATTGATAGGAAGGATCAACATTGTTAAGATGACAATCCCACCAAAGGCAATCTACAGATTCAATGTAATACCCCTTAAGTTACCAACATCATTCTTCTCAGATCTGGAAATGACAATACATAAATTCACATGGAAACATAAATAACCACGAATAGCCAAACAATCTTTAGCAGAAGAAACAAAGCAGGAGGTATCACACTTCCAGACGTCAAACTTTACTATAAGGCTACAGTAATCAAAACAGCCTGGTACAAGAACAAGCACATAGACCTATGGAAGAGGATAGAGATTCTGGAAGCAAAGCCTCAAGTTTTCAATCAACTCATCTTTGACAAAGCCTTCAACAACAGTCACTGGGGAGAAGAGAACCTATTCAGTAAATGATGCTGGGAAAACTGGCTGATTACATGCAGAAGATTGAAACAGGACCCATACCTATCACCATACTAAAAAATTAACTCTAAATGGATCAAAGACTTAAACGTAAAACCTCAAGCTATAAGAATCTTAAACAAATGCAGGAAACACCCTTATGGAAATTGGATCTGACAACCAATTCCTGACCAGAACCCTAAATGCCTATACCTTAATAAATAAGATAGACAAGTGGGACCTCATCAAACTAACGAGCTTCTGCAAAGCAAAAGAAACCATCAAGAGAGCAGGGAGACAGTTCATAGACTGGGGGAAAGTATTTGCCAACTGTATATCTGTCAATGGTCTAACATCTAGGATCTACAAAGAACTCAAATTCACTGAAAGGAAAAAAAACAAACAGCCCCGTTAAAAAGTGGATAAAAGACATGAATAGACTCTTCTCAAAAGAAGATACACAGACAGTCGACAGACACATTAAAAAGTGCTCAGCCTCACTCATCATCAGAGAAATGCAAGTCAAAACCACATTGAGATACCACCTAAACCCAGTAAGAATGACCATCATTAATTAAACAAACAACAGCAGATGCTGGCATGGAAGTGGAGAAAAAGGAATGCTTCTACATTGCTGGTGGGAATGCAAACTAGTGCAACCTCTCCGGAAGACAGTGTGGCAATTTCTGAAAGAACTGGAAATTGGCCTCCCATATGACCCAGCAATACCCCTGTTAGGAATATACCTGGAGGAACTCAAACCATTCTACAAATAGATACTTGCGCATGTATGTTTCTTGTAGCCCTATTCATAATGGCAAAAACATGGAGCCAACCATGTCGCCAATCGAAGCTGGACTCGATTAAAAAAAAAAAGTGATACATATACACAATGGACTATTATGCAGCCATAAAGGAGGACAAACATATGGACTTCTTAGCAACTTGGATGGATTTAGAGTCTGCCATACTGAGTGATCCATCACAGAACAAAGAACAGAGTACCATATATTTTCACTTATAAGCAGACCTTGAATAACTATAATACTATAAGAAAGGGATTGGCAGTAGTGGAAAACTGTCAGGGGAGGGGTGTTGGGATTAACAGTTGAGGGAAACTGCTAGGGGAGAGAATCAACACCTTATCAACAAGGGCAACTGCATAATGAATGTTTGTATACCTAAGCCTGAATTGTACCCCACATTTTTATAACAACAACAACAACAAAAATAAAGAACTGCAACAACAACAGAAAAATCATTCAAGTTGCTGCAAAGTCCATAATTTTGGTTTTTTTTTTTTTAATGACTGTGTAATATTCCATCATGTATATGTATTCAACACAATACCCATTAAATTACCAACATCATTCTCTTCGAACCTGGAAATAACAATATAGAAACTCATATGGAAACATAAATGACCACAAATAGTCAAAACAATGCTTATCAGAAGGAACAAAGCAGGAGATATTATACTTCCTGACTTTAAACTTCACTATAAAGCTACAATAAGCAAAACAACCTAGTACTGGCACAAGAACAGGCATATGGAATAATGGAACAGGATAGAGATTCCAGAAGAAAGCTCAATTTGTCAACCAATTTTAACTTTCAAAATTCTTTTTCTCCATGAGTAGATATTTTCTTTTTATCTCTCTTTCCAAAAGTTTCATAGAAAACCAAATAGGTATGAATTCCAAGCTAATAACTATGCTTGCCAATAAACAGCATTTGCAAAATATGTCAGAGTATGTAAATGTTTTAATTTTCCTCTGAAAGTCCTTTGACTGTCCAACATTCTTCAGGAAACTTTTTTCCACAAAGAAAGAAATCTTTCCTGAGGAAGTTTCTCTGTATAGATTATAACTTGTAGAAGCAAAAGTGTGTGTTATAAAAGAAGTAAAATGAGCATGGGAAGTGTTTTCTAAAAATTTTTCTAAGAGATTTAAAATTGCAAAGAACATAAAGTTCGCTCAGAATCAGATTCTCAGGACTCTATGTGAGTTACATTTTTTTCCCCTGAAACTCACAAATACAAATTTTCCTCTCAGATTTTTGATAAATTCAGATATTATGCTATAGCAGTGAAATAAGCTGATGGAGTGAGAAAATTGGGAGGATTTGTTAAGGGAAAAATTTCCAAGTGTGACCTTGACTGAGTGTAGAGCCATTTAAGAGGAATCAATTCGTTGAAAAACATTCTATTTGACTTTTCTCTGCCAACTTTGGATATGATGAAACCCAAGTTGTTTTTTAGCTTACAGATTTTAACAGCCTCATTTATGTCTCATCCAATATTAAAAGGTCAGAATAAATTACCTCCAGGACCAACTCTCAACCTGGAGGTGATAGACCCAGTGTCAATGTGAGCCATCATTGCTATAAACATTCCAAGGTATCTATCACTATAATCTTTCAAAAATATTCAGTTTTCCATTAACACAACGTGTGGTGCTTTTTAAAAATAATATAGGGCACAATTTTATTTTTAATTTCAAATGTAATCTTGGGAAGGTTTATATTTTGAGGACATTCTTTTATTTGTTTCTTAGTAAATCTTAGCTATTTCTTTCAACATTAATATATACGTAGTGGAGAGCTTAGAGATTCATTAACCTTGCTCTCATTCCTTGAAACTCACATTTTATGTAAAAGTTGGCATTTGCAGCCGGGATCGGTGGCTCTGCCTGTAATCCTAGAACTTTGGGAGGTTGAGGTGAGTGGATTGCCTGAGCTCGCAGATTCGAGACCTGCCTGGGCAACCTGGCGAGACCTCATCTCTACAATAAATCAAAAATTAGCTGGGTGTGGTACTATGCTCCTGTAGCTCGGCTACTTGGAAGACTGAGGTGGAAGGATCACTGGAGTCCAGCAGGTGGAGGATGTGGTGGCCGGGAGTGTGCCACTGCACTCCAGTCTGGGCGACAGAGTGAGACTTCAACTCAGAAAAAAAAAAAACCTACAAAAATTGGCATTTGCCATGATGAACATAGAGTACAGGAGGAAAATAAGAGAAAACATGGTGGGTAGGGCAGGGCAGGACAAGGCAAGGCAAGGCAAATTGCTTCCTTCAACAATGAATGTCCTTGAAGTTGTTGGAGTTGTATCAAATTGAGTAGAGGATTCCTTGAAGTTCTACATGGGGTTTTACCTTACCTTGGAATTTGGGAACTGCGAATGTGGATATTAGGCTACACAGTGATAATTTTCTTAGTGAGTTAATTGATGTTCTTCAATTACATGCTCAATCATAATGTAAAATAATTTAAATTTAATAGAAAAAATTAAAGATACAGAACTTTCTCACTGAAGTCAAATGTTAAGAAATACCTAGGCTTTCATATGCTTTTACAGACTTTTTTTACTTAACATTTTATCCTGTAATTTATACTATATCAGCTCATGTGAATCTTTCTAAGTATTTTTACAGCTGCATGATTTTTTATTGTGTGACACCCATCATAGTTTTGGTACCCAGTTGTTATGGATAAATATTAACATTTAAAAAATATTTGCTATTACACACTATTCCATTGTAAATAGCCTTGAACATGTTATTTAATAATACAGATAATAGATAATATCTTATCTATGTTTAAGATTAATTATTAAGAGTAGGAAGAGATAATTTTGTGTTGTCAAAATCCCTTCCCTATGTGTGGTCCAATTTTTCACTTTCACATGAATTAATGAGACTATTGCTTTTTTGCAGTCTTGTCAATAGCTTATCATTTAGCATTAAAATGTTTGCTAATTTCAAAGGAAGAAATAGCACCTAACTTTAACTTTAATCTGTGTATTTTATTTTTATTGTAAACATTGTTGAATCTTTTTTTTTTTCTTTTTGAGTCAGAGAAAGCTAGAGTACAGTGGCACACTCACAGCTACTGCAGCCTTGATTTGCTGGGCTCAGGTGATCCTGCCACCTCAACTTTCCAAGTAGCTGGAACCACAGGCGTGAGCCATCATGCCCTGCTAATTTTTTGATTTATTGTGGAGATGAAGTCTGATCATATTGCCCAGGCTGGTCTTGAACCCATGGGCTCAGGCAATCCTCTCCCCTCAGTCTTTCAAAGTGCTGGGATTACAGGCATGAGACACTGTGCCCGGACTTGTAACTATCTTTTTAAATGCTCAAGAAAAAAAAATTACTTAATATGAAAATTATCAGTATTTTCAATTTACAATTTACCTAATTCAACTCTGTCTCTCTCTCTCATACACACTGTGCTTGATAATGAGAATGACGATTATTATCTTTTACATTCTTTTAGTTTTTTCCCTATAGTTTTTGGTATATTCAGTTCTCCACTTTTCTACATGTCAAAAGCAAAACTTAGTAATTTATATTTTTTTCTAGAAAAATCACCCACTTCAAGCACTGTTATATTTTAAAATTTAAAGTATTAATTCTAAATTTTAAATTTCTTATTTTGTAGATGTATTTTTTAAACACACACACATTTTTCTAATTACTGTTAAGGTTGAATTTACTCCTAACATTTTAATAAATTTTATATTTATCATGTTCTGTATTAGTTTTGGTATTTTTTGCCTTTGAATTGATTAAATTTTCTTAAATCAAATTTTAACTTGACATGTATTTACTTTCCATTGTGTTATTCTTGAGCATATTTGAATGTGTCTATATTAGTATCTAGAAGTAGATATTTATATTTAGCATTAGAACCATTCTCCCAAGTACGGAAGGAACCAGAGCATGCTTATATTTTCCTTGTTCTTTAACACTTCTTACAATTTTGGGAGTTTGGAATTTTATATAAAGATTTTTACTTTTATATAGCCAGATTTTATTTCATTCTAATGCCATGTTTAACCTCATTTTTTGCTCACTATTATTTTTTATATTCCTACCTTTCCATGCTCTTAGGAATATTTCTGAAAATATCACTGTGGGTCTTTTCACCTTTTCTTTAGAATGGCATTTTGGCTGAACATTGGAGCCTAGAGTATTCTCTGTTAAATTGGTGTTTGTCAACTTCTTGTTCTTGTATCATCAATATATAGTACTTTTTTTCCTGACACATAGAAAGTCCCTAGCAAATATTTATTGAAAGGATTATTGGATGTTGTTTGGAGGACCAGACTTTGGACTATCAGGAGACATCAAATAAATGCCACACACAGTATCTTCTTGAGTGGCCCTTTGACCTTTGGAAGGTGACATTAATCAGCAGCACTCTTTGAAGTTAATCTTTTAAAAAATAATCTATATCCATATATCTATTGTTACATCTACAAGTTAGAGAAGAGAAAGTAGAAAGTGGTTGCCTAAAGGGAAAAGTTCAGAGAGATAGGGAAAGAAGTACTTTAATGTAATGAGCAGGAACAAATGAAGGACTTACTAAAAGTAAAATGTTTTGACTTGTTTGATCGTCCTGTTACCATCTTGAATTGATTAAAGTTGACTGAGGAATAGGTTATATATATAATGAAGCAAGAGAAAGAGTACACAGAGTAAAGAAGAAAAGGTACTGATGATTTTATATAAGTAGGATTAGTGTTTATTTACATTCTTTCACTTTCTCATAGAGTTCTCATCTTTGTAACCTTACCATATTCTTTCATATGTAAACCATATAGTAAAGGGGTGGGAACGAATTTAGTAAGAATATTATGTTAGGGTGAATTTTCGATTGTCATTCTGCAAAGCAAAAGGGAGCATTAAATTTAAATAAAATTTTTTTTTTATTTAGAAGAAGAGAGAAAATAGAAAGTTGGAGGGAAGGTACAGCATAAAGAAACCATAATTGTTCAATAGAGTCGATCATTATGATAAATATGTAGTAAAATATCTAAGGAAAGAGAAAAATCTTGCTGTAGTAAAAATGTTATCACTTGAAAAAGGAAAACTTGGCAAAAATGGCAAAACAACTACTCCCAAAACAAAACAAAAAAATTCAAAGAATAAAGATAATACCAGTAGTAGGTACTTAAGAATTTAGAAGTGAAATGTACGACTCCATAAATGTCAGTAGAGGCAAAACTTTCAGTGACACACAGACTTAGAGAATATTTTGCAAACCTTCCACAAAACAGCATTTCCCTTGGTATTTTATGTCAGATGTGATACAAGTTAAAGCAAAACTATGAAGGAATTTGGAATCACTCTGTACCTATACATATATAACTGGTAACAAAAACAATATTTTGAAAGCCTCGTGTGCTTAATAATATAGTCACTGTTATTAAAACAAATTAATACCAGGAATTTAAAGAAAACTTGGCAAAGTTAGACCTTAAGTACAGTAATACCCAAGGGCATGAATGATATCATTTTCATTCCCACCACTCTTCAATCCAGTCTTTTTTGAAATAATATTTCTGACTTTCTATTGCTTTCAGTGTTTTATTATTTTTTGCCCTTGCTGACTTTTTCTTCTGAAGGTTCTTAAATTTCACCTTTCTTCTGCTAGATAGGGTACAAGTTATCCATCCACTTCCCATTTACTAACATTTTGTTGATTCTCATCTGCCTCCTCTTAATCTCTTTGTCAATGTGGGTATATACTCTCTTACATTTCGGTGATTTGGAAAAGGAGAAGATAATACATGTATTCACCACCCAACATGTAACTCCTCCTCAATTGTTCTTCACGTCAAACTGAATCCTTTCATTCCCAATGACTTTAACTTCTAACCTTATATAGCACTATTGTTTGTCACATTTGTTTTGCAAACAGTTATCTCAAATTATTGTTCTTTAAAAACAGGAAACTGGTCCATAAATTTTTGGTGTATTCCAGATTGCCTTTTAAAATATTTTCTCTGTATTAAGTGTAAGCAAACAGTTTTCTGTGGAGCACTAGATAATAAATATGTTAAAGTTTCAGGGTATTACATTGTATATCACAACAACTCAATCCCATGGTTATAATGTAAAAGTAGTTATTGTGATATATAAAGAAATATTCTATTTACACATGTTGAGATTTGAATTTCATTAAATTTTCACATGCCACAAAATATTATTTCTCTTAAATTTTTAAAACAATTTTAACTTTTGGGCCGTACATTAAAAAAAAAAAAGCAGCAGACCAGATTTAACCATAGTTTGCTGACCCCTGTTTTATACTTTTAGTAATTTTGAAATTCAGTTTTAACATTGACTAAAATAGTGTCTTTGGTTGGACCTCTGGGAATCACATTTTCCAAGGTAAGCACTTTACACGACTTTCAAGATAACTAGAAGAGAAGATTTTTATCTCATCACCATGGAGAAATGATCAGTGTTCAAAGTGCTGATACTGTGGTTTGGTTTGTCTGATCCCTCCAAATCTCACATTGAAATTTGATATCCAGTGTTGGAGGTGAGGCATAAAAGAGAGGTATTTGATTCATGGGTGCAGAACCTTCAATAGTGAGTGAATTCTCACTCTATTAGACAGAAATGGTTGTTAAAAAGAGCCCAATCCCTTTTCTCCTGCTATGTGATCTTTGCAGGCAGCTACCTCGTCTTCCCCTTCTGCTATGAGTGTGAGAAGACCATGCCCTCGCCAGATGCAGATGCCCACATTGAACTCTTCCTGACTTCAGAATTGTGAGCCAAATAAATCTTGTTTCTTTATAAATGACCCAGTTTCATGTATTCCTTTATAGTAACACAAATGGACTGAGGCAGATCGATACAGTAATTGCACTGATTTGATCATTTTACTATGCACATATGCACTGAAACATCACTTTATCCCACAAATATGTATAATTATAATGTAGCAATTATAAACAAAAACAACTGTAAAAAATTCTGTACTCTGGTTTCCAAATCCAGAAAAAAATATTACTTAAGGATAGAGTTATTTGGAGGATTAAATAAATTAATTCATGTCAGCTACTTCAATAAGATATATTGCATGATAAGCATTCAGTAATTGCTAATAGTGATAATTGCTGTTGTTATCGTGACTCAATAATTTGGGATGGAAGTTAGAGAATTTCTAAATCAAAATTATTTATGACTTCAGCAATTTCAAAATACTGGAGTTTCCAGGTCTAAAAGAGAAACAATGAACACTGAAAAGTAGTATGTTTTGTGGTTTTGGCTATTAGTATTAGATTTAAGATTAGATCAATTATTTCTTTAACTACTAGGAATACACTGGTCCATTATTTTAACTCTCATGTCTTTGTCTCCTTACCGATAAAATCAGTATTATATAACCTATTGTATTGAAAGGCTATAAGGACTATAATTGCCTTAGTATTGATATATATTGTGCTTGTCATTGATTTATCATAATAATAAAGTTCAATCATTATTTTTATTACCACCATGAAATCCTATTAAACAATGCACAATATCACAGCAAAGCTGTTTTAAAATACTATCTATACATCAAAAATCACTCAGAGTTTTTGTTTGTTTGTTTGTTTTACTTTTTTTAGAAATGAAGTCTTTAGGTATTGCCCAGAATTGACTTAAATTTCTAGACTCAAGTGATCCTTCGGTCTCAGCTTTCTGAGTAGTTGAAACTACAAGCAAGTGCCACCACACCCCTCTGAATTAAAGTTTTTTTTAAAAAAAGGCAATAAAATTATTTTTAGTACATGTAACGTAAGTAGTGATCTGAGAATAGCTCTTCTTATATATCCTCTACATGAAAAAACATTGACAAACAATTACACAATATGATAATATTAAATTTTAACTATTTAATTTAATTTTTTAAATATTTTATTACAGACAGAAAATGACCAGATATTTGAAAAGGTTAAATAAGAAGCACTTTTAAAATGTACGTAATGATTAATTTTATATTTCAGACGTTTTCTCTGCAGTAACTTCACCCATTCAATGATAAAAGCTTTTCATCCTGATAAAAATAAGTTGTTTTTTACAGTATCTTAAAATAATAACTGAACTTTAAATAATTATTAAGCATTCTTTTTGTACTGGATGATTATCAGAATTTTTTTGTATTTTAAAATGTTCTTCAAATTTTACCTTTCTTAGAGGAAAAACAAATACTGCAGTTGTCTAGAGAGGTTATAAAAAGTATCCTGCAGAATTCAACTATTCCACAAAATTGCCTTAATCATATTCTTGCTTATTTAGCTTAACACTGACAGGCTATATTTGAATATTTGTAAAGATGATCAAATTTCAAATTATTTCACAAAGTTTATAATTACATTACTGTTAAGCAAAAATATATATACATTTTCTGTATGTTAATTAATACTTTTTCATACAAGGAATACTTTAAAAGCATAGTTCAATCACCATCCAAATCTCAACACGATATACCAATATTTAATTTAAAATGATTTATGAGTGAAAATTTAATGTATCACTTATTTTCTCTATTAAAGGTTATTTTCTCTGTTACAAAATTGCAACCACATGTTATCTTAAATGCCAGCTTTACTATTAGAGAAATATATCTCTAGGTATATTTTAAAAATATGCTGTCTTTTAGAACTTCAACATTTTCTATAAAATATTTTTTTAAATGTTAGCTAACAATAATACTTAGCAATCTGTATTAACATGTGTTTACAAGACAAAAAAAGACATATAAAAGGGGTGTGTGTGTGTGTGTGTGTGTGTGTGTGTGTCTGCACGCGCGCTTGTGTGTGTGTGTGCGCAGAAAAAGGGAAAGAGAGAGAGAATTTGAAGTAAGGGAAGGTTAAAATAGTGGCAATAAATGAAAAAGCAGAGTCTGCAGACACTAAGATTGCAAGTTTGCACTTTGACCTAGAGCAGTTCTAAAACACACTTATGTATGGGGCTCAGAATGGGCAAATGGGCAAGAGAGTATCAGCTTAAATTTCAGGGTATTAATTCATCTAAATAGAAATATTTGGCATTTTCCACAAACCAGGTATATATATAATATGTATATATATAATGTACATATATATATACACACATACATACACATAATGGTTTAACAATTATAGTTAGAACCTATACTGATAAGTGAGCTAAGTCAAAGTTAAATAAATGTTCACATGTGAGTAAATTTTATGTCCAACTATATTACATATTTATGTTATATATATATTTATAAACTCTGACTAGGCACACTTATCAGTATAGCTTCTAACTTAACGGTTTAATTATATTAAAACCAAGCACAAACATAATTCACACACTAAATCTCAGGCATTGTACTTATTTAAACATTGCAATAGTGCCTTATAACACAACTCAGGATCTCTTCCATCACCCTGGTGAATCTGAGCTAAATTAAGATTGCTATTTTCAATTCAAAAGTGCTGTTAAAACAAAAATATAATTAGCATTCAAAAATAATTTGTGGCAGGAATAATTAGTTAAATAATAAAACATTCATCTCAGCATTGTACTTCATATACGATGAAAATTGTCAGGCATTGTGCTTCTGGAGTAAAACAGAGCAATCTAACCAGGACTATTATAAAGGGGTAGAATGCAGAAAATAACACACTTTTCAGCAATAAATAACCCATTTTTCTATTTCTTTTCTCCTCACTCCTAATAGTCCCCCTACTTCCAGTGCAATTTCTAATGTGAGGATGTGTTGCTAAAGGGCTAATTTTCGAGGTAAATTATATAGGTTAAAATTATTGCTGAAATTGCACCTTGCCTGAATTCATATTTGCATTTTTATTAGAAATTTATTGTTCTTTCTTCTTCTAAACAGCATTATTTAGGGTGCACAATTTGTATATATTCCCATTTTCTTCTAGATTACACATACAAATTCTTTTCCCTAGGAATAAATGCACTCAATCATGAAAAATCTTAATCTTCAAAGTTCCCGAAGCACATTTTCTCAGATTTTATATATTTAAATGTATTTAATTCATTTCCATATTTATGATGAGAACACGGTGTAGATATATGCACAAGTCCACAATATGGACAAATAATGTATATATTTTCTGAATTCTGCCTTAAATTTGGTAAAAAGAAAAAT